>OX246742.1:47026710-47699210 GCA_945910005.1 Isoperla grammatica | reverse complement strand
AAAATTTCATAACTGTTGTAGACTTGCTTTAGAGTGATATATATATATGATAGATTCCCCCTTCTACATTCCACCCACCAATACACACACAACAGGGTTATCACGGCTGAGCGTGACTTACCGAATTGATCAATCGCAATGCTCAGTTGTTGCGCAGAAAATGTGACTATTGGTCAAACATATTGTCTCCCACAATTTCTGATTCCGAGATCTTCAGCTGGACTCTCTCCGGAGTCAGGCTGTCTTCAACTTGATTGATCCGGGTGAGGTTGTCAACTACACTTCGCTTCACATCCCCCCTTTTCTTATATGCCCTCCACGATAGTCGAGTATTGACGGTTATAAACTCCGCAAGGTCTGGGATGGGATCGAGCACGAGATCTGAAGGCATTTCGAGCCACTCCAACAACACTTTAGGATTGTCAGGCAGCGTCTTATCACCCGGCCGCACCGCCTTAGAAGGATCCTGTGATGAAATCCCCAGCCGCTCTATCGTGTACCCTGGATAGCCGGGTACAATGATGGACCCCGGTGGTATAAACACCTTGGTTGTGATAATCTTGCATTGTACCTTTTCTCGCTCTTTCCAAATCAGTACCAACTTGGGTTGTCCCGGTACGTTGGTTTGGTTGCGTTCAATAATGGTAACACCTGGATACGGAGGCAGCGGCGGTTCGTCCGGTGGCTGTATCACCATATTGGGGTAATCAGGTACTTGGGGGTCATCTGGCATCATCGTAATTGGCTTCGGGTGGTAATCCGGTGGTGGTAATGTGTGTGGCCACATGATTGTTATTCCAGGGTAACCTGGTATGGACGTCTGCGGTGGGTTAACGACTGTTATGCCCGGAATCTTTGGAGCTGGAGGATCTCCTGGATATTGGAAGGTAACTGTTGGGAACTGTGGATGGTGTCTTTGGCCAGGTAAAAGTTTGATGTAATATGGCCCGCCGGGTGCAAGTTGTCCTGGCCACACCAAGAGTACTCCCACGATGTTGGGAATCTCTCTATCGCCTGGACGGACAACTATATTGGTGCTATCGGAAGGGCCAGGGGATCCAGGCCATACGATGACGACGTTGACGTAACCAGGTATGAACCGTTGGCCGGGTGTGATGAGTATGATGTTGGGTCTCTCACTGTACGTAGACTGTACCGGCCACACGAGCCGGATGTCCGGCCGGCCTGGCAATGTGGGTACGATCGGACGTACGATGATTAAATCTGTGACCGGGGGTTCCGGTCTCCCTGGCCATACGATGATGTATTTAGGGAAACCCGGTATGGTTTCTTGTCCATAGAAGATGTTGATTACGAATCTATTGTCATGAGGTGGCCGGACGCCTGGGTACGGCACGAAAATCGGTGGCACATGTCCATTGCTTACAATTACTACTTTCCTTGTTTTTGCTGTGTACGGGATGCCGAACAGAATTTGTATCACAATGTTAACTCCTAAAAAAAAATCACCTAAAACATAGAAATTGAATGGAAATATTAATCTAAAGGACATTCAAGATAAAATGTTGACAGTTGAACAATCCTTATAAAGCTATGTTATCATATTATTGCACGCTGAACTGCACGCCCAATATCATCACAATATAGTATTAATGTTGGACTCTCTACTTACCGTGAACATGGAGTGTGAAGAGCTCCTTGACGAAGGTAACGAACGAGTCCCCAAAGGTTTGAAAGACGTGCCTGATTCCGTTCTGTATCGTGATCTTGAGATTGGGCACAAAGGAGACGATCGTGCCAGCTACATTGCCCACAAACTGACCGAAAGTTGTTTTTGCCGGCAATGTACTCATGTCCCAGTGTTCGTGGGGGCGGAACAGCTCGACGGCCGCCTCCCACAGCGCGATGATGCCTGAGCGTAAAATGTGGGCGATGATGATAGCCGCGGCGATGACGCCTGCAGTTATACCGGCTGCTGTGCCTCCTCCTCTCGTACTGGGAATTATTCCATTCTCACTTCCAATAAGTCGCACTTGCGCCACCTCCAGATCAAATGGAAAGGAGAATTTCACTTTCCCTTTGGCGGATTGGTTGGCGTATTGCCCGGGGACTTGTGTGATTCGTACCCAGAATGGATACGCGAGGTTCTCGTCCTGCTTCGCGCTCCTATTGACACAAATGTCGGTGTCTTTCACCAGGACCAGGAATGGAAGCGTGAACTCGTACAGGTTATCGCCGAGTTTCTCGTATGCAGTTTCGCCCCCAATGGAATTCAGACCGCCAATCCTCACCCAAAGTGGAAACCGCACATGTGTTGATGGTGGTTTAGGCTTTACTGTTTCTCTTTTCTTCTTAGAGCTTGGGTATACATAGGGACTTCTTCTATTAATACGTTCTCCTCCATTGCTGACTACGAAGAACATCGTGATGAACAAAATAAACCACTGCCAGTGACACATGATATCAATATAACTTAGATTATCCAGGGTAATCACATAACATTCACTTGCTATTTTACATACAGCGTACAATATAATGTTTAGTGATGTCGGCAATACTAGAAGTCCTGATCCATCTACATCAATAGATCTCACGTGTATACTGTTTAATGTTCATGTAGTGAATAATGGTCTTTATCCACATTAAATTACATACAGTTTATTAGTTGGAAAGTTGTTATTCCTAACAATTGATTGCTTATCATCATTATAAGTTAACTGCTAGTAAAACATAGACGTACTTTACCTACAGTGTGTGCAATAATCTTCGAGGTCCTTCTACTCGTGGGATAACATCCGAATACTCGTGTCTATATGACAGAAAAGGCTTAAGCAGCCAAAAAAACTCGTTCTGGTTTTTTGCTCTCTTTTGCCGTTATAAACTTAGTGCAAACCTTAAAAGGAATACGTTCAATGTTTCAGTAAATTTAATCTTCCATCGCATAAAACATGTTTGTTATGCTCTGTTCCTTCGATACAAAACGCTATCGAAAATAATAAGAATGCGTCTATTTTTTATCTCTTTGGTTTGCGTTTACCCTAGGGTTGTGTGCTAAGAACATTGATCATTATTTCAATGCACACATACATATCGATTGAATGTTTCGGTTTAGTCCAATTTCCGCCCAACAAGTAGCGTCGTGTATAAAAGGTTGGAGTTATGGTGACTCCACAACCAGCTACAAGCAGATAATAGTACTGGTCATCAATAATTCTCCCAGCCTGCCTGTGGTCAATAGGTTAGATTAGATTAGATTAGATCAAACACTCAAGGCTGCACCTCCTCCCACTCTTTCCTATCACTTCCTATTGGTCAATTCTATTTCTGATTCACACCCAACAACCTCCTAGGGCAACTCATTCCATTTCCTGACCATTCTTCCACCAAATCCAATCCTACCCTGATCACTTCTTACTACCTGTTGTTGAATTTCCATTTATGATCTCCCCTCTCTCTGCTGGATAGTCCTTTTTGCAATCTGCAGCGTGTTTCACCCCACCCTCTTCTCCCCCTTGTTGCGTTGTATAGACTACACATCCTATCTCTCCTCCGTCGCTACTCTAAAGATTCCCAACCCAGCTCCCCCATAATTTGCTGTAATACTACCATAAATCCCCATCGCAATCCTTTCCTCATACCTCAATCTCCTTACTTGACCTGTAACCTTCCTTGCCGCCCTACGCTGTACCCCTTCTCTAGCTCCAAGACTTCCCCCCACCTTCATTGATCTTTCATCCCCCCCCCCCCATAATTAAAATGTGGTGGAGGTATCTCAAGACTTGGCCGATTTTTGTGTGATATTCAACCTTTACCTTAATGCTAACTATTATTGGTACTTATGGCCTTTTATTATATATCCAATCGATTTTTGTAGGGGGGAGATACTTGTGGTATGATATACGAATTTATTTCTTATTTACTTATTTGTTTATCCATATCTTTCTTTTTATACTGGCGAATTGGAAGGCGTGTTGCTGCGTTATCACCAGCCCGGCAGTTCCCAAGTATACCAACAGAACGCTCTGCGCGCTCGTGTGCATCTGCAGAGCCAACATCCCTGCGCGATATTACCCATAAACCATGTCCAAATGGAGAGGATGGAAGCTCTATGTTTTGGATCAAAAGTGTGAATTCGCGGACGGAGGAAAGTTTTCCATTGAACTTCTAGCATCCAATCTTCCATATCAATGTTGCAACTGTAGCATTTAGGTTTTGTTTGGAATACTAGGCTTGAACGAGGATATGCAGAAAAGTAATAGAAACAAAAAAGCCATAAGTTTACGACCCTTAAGTCACGATTGAGTTCAACTTCAACCCAGTTAACTGCAACCTAAACCGAATATTTTCAATGGCCGAGGTAAGTTTGTGTTGTTAATGGAAGGAAACTCCTTTCCTTTTATTAACAACACAAAATAAAGCAAAATACAAATAGTAAATGCATTGCATACAATCTTTAATGTGCTATTATTCCCTAGTTTCACAACAAGTGATTGGTTAAAATAAGAAGTAAAGTTGAAACACAGTATTACTTGCTTTCCGGTTACAACAGCATCTCAAAAGAGACATCACAGTACCGGTGTAGGATGCGAGTCTTAATTTGTGATTAAGGAATTTTCCGGATTGATGAATCTTCTTCAGCCAGGCAGATCAAACCGAACATCTTTTTGAAACGGTGACGCCACTGGGATTCTGAAAAGAGGTTTTCCTTTACATCATATTCGTGTTCAAGATACTGACAGCGTTGACGCTGGTCAGAACGAAGGTCAAGTATTATAAAAGATGTGAAGATTTGGAACGAAACTCAGGGTACATGAGAACCAACCGGGATAACTCGACCCAACCCATCAACTTATGATAAGACTTAAGACTAATAACGATGTTAATTACTAAACTGGGATTAAATTACCTCTTTATTTGGCGAGACGAGGTTTTTGAAAGATAACGTTAGTGATTTATCCTTACTAGAAGAAATTGATTCAGAAAGATGGCTCGTGATCAACTCTCACTCACATGTGTGGTAGCTTGAGAATACAATTTTCACCATCATTGTAGTGGTGTTTTAAAGGGGTTGACACAGATAGGTACAGTAACAGGATAAAGGAATTACCACTATTTAATATATAGCTAATGTGGATCATGCAGGGAAGGTTCTTCTTTTTTTGTGTACGCATTGTTCATAAAAAAACCCACAATTTGTTCCACACTTACTTTTAAGATTGTAAATCTGGGGTTTTGATCGGGCTCTTCCTATTTGCAAAAATTTTTTTAACTGAAGTAGACTGGCTCTAAAGTGGTATATATGATACATTCCCCCTTCTACATTCCACCCACCAATACACACAGAACAGGGTTATCACGGCTGAGCGTGACTTACCGAATTGATCAATCGCAATGCCCAGTTGTTGCGCAGAAAATGTGACTATTGGTCGAACATAATTGTCTCCCACAATTTCTGATTCCGAGATCTTCAGCTGGACTCTCTCCGGGGTCAGGCTGTCTTCGACTTGATTGATCCGGGTGAGTGTGTCACTGACACTTCGCTTCACTGCCCTTCTTTTCTTATATGCCCTCCACGACAGTGGACTATTGTCGTTTATAAAGTCCACAAGGTCTGGGCAGGAATCGAGCACGAGAGACGATGGTTTTTCGAGCCACTCCAACAACACTTTAGGATTGTCAGGCAGCGTCTTATCACCCGGCCGCACCGCCTTAGAAGGATCCTGTGATGAAACCCCCAGCCGCTCTATCGTGTACCCTGGATAGCCGGGTACAATGATGGACCCCGGTGGTATAAAGACCTTGGTTGTGATAATCTTGCATCGTCCCTTTTCTCGCTCTTGCCAAATCAGTACCAAGTTGGGTTGTCCCGGTACGTTGGTTTGGTTGCGTTCAATAATGGTAACACCTGGATACGGAGGCAGCGGAGGTTCTTCCGGTGGCTGTATCACCACATTGGGGTAATCAGGTACTTGGGGGTCATCTGGCATCATCGTAATGGGCTTCGGGTGGTAATCCGGTGGTGGTGATGTGTTTGGCCACATGATTGTTATTCCAGGGTAACCTGGTATGGACGTCTGCGGTGGGTTAACGACTGTTATGCCCGGAATCTTTGGAGCTGGAGGATCTCCTGGATATTGGAAGGTAACTGTTGGGAACTGTGGATGGTGTCTTTGGCCAGGTAAAAGTTTGATGTAATATGGCCCGCCGGGTGCAAGTTGTCCTGGCCACACCAAGAGTACTCCCACGATGTTGGGAATCTCTCTATCGCCTGGACGGACAACTATATTGGTGCTATCGGAAGGGCCAGGGGATCCAGGCCATACGATGACGACGTTGACGTAACCAGGTATGAACCGTTGGCCGGGTGTGATGAGTATGATGTTGGGTCTCTCACTGTACGTAGACTGTACCGGCCACACGAGCCGGATGTCCGGCCGGCCTGGCAATGTGGGTACGATCGGACGTACGATGATTAAATCTGTGACCGGTGGTTCCGGTCTCCCTGGCCATACGATGATGTATTTAGGGAAACCCGGTATGGTTTGTTGTCCATAGAAGATGTTGATTACAGATCTATTATCTTTGTCATAAGGTGGCAGAACGCCATCCGGGGACACGAAAATGGGTGGCGCACCCCCATTGCCTACAACTATTATTTTCCTCGTTTTTGCTGTGTATGGGATGCCGAAAAGGATTTGTATCACAATGTTAGCTCCCAAAAAAAAATCACCTAAAACATACAAATTGAATGGATATATTAATCTATAAAGACATATTCAAGATAATATGTTGACAATTGAACAATCCTTATAATGCTGTGCATCATATTCTTGCATGACATACTGCACGCCCAATATCATCACAATATAGTATTAATGTTGGACTCTCTACTTACCGTGAACATGGATTGTGAATAGCTCCTTTACGAACGTAATGAACGAGTCCCCAAGGGTTTGAAAGATGTGCCTAATTCCGTTCTGTATCGTGATCTTGAGATTGGGCACAAAGGAGACGATCGTGCCAGCTACATTGCCCACAAACTGACCGAAAGTTGTTTTTGCCGGCAACGTACTCATGTCCCAGTGTTCGTGGGGGCGGAACAGCTCGACGGCCGCCTCCCACATCGCGTGGAGGGCTGAGCGTATAATGTGGGCGATGATGATAGCAGCTATTATCACCACTATTACCGCCGCGATGCCGCCCGCGACGCCACCAGATATACCGGCTGCTGTGCCTCCTCCTCTCGTACTGGGAATTATTCCATTCTCACTTCCAATAAGTCGCACTTGCGCCACCTCCAGATCAAATGGAAAGGAGAATTTCACTTTCCCTTTGGCGGATTGGTTGGCGTATTGCCCGGGGACTTGTGTGATTCGTACCCAGAATGGATACGCGAGGTTCTCGTCCTGCTTCGCGCTCCTATTGACACAAATGTCGGTGTCTTTCACCAGGACCAGGAATGGAAGCGTGAACTCGTACAGGTTATCGCCGAGTTTCTCGTATGCAGTTTCGCCTCCAATGGAATTCAGACCGCCAATCCTCACCCAAAGTGGAAACCGCACATGTGTTGATGGTGGTTTAGGCTTTACTGTTTCTCTTTTCTTCTTAGAGCTTGGGTATACGTAGGGACTTCTTCTATTAATACGTTCTCCTCCATTGCTGACTACGAAGAACATCGTGATGAACAGAATAAACCACTGCCAGTGACACATGATATCAATATAACTTAGATTATCCTGGGTAATCACATAACATTTACTTGCTATTTTACATACAGCGTACAATATAATGTTGAGTGATTTCGGCAATACTAGAATTCCTTACCCATCTACTGGAAATGATTCCAAATGTATACTGTTTTATGTTTATGTAATGAACAATGGTATAAATGCACATTCAGTTGAATTCATTTTATTAGATGGAAAGTCGTTATTCCTAACAATTGATTGCTGATCATTAAGTAAATGATGTTCTAGTAAAACAAAGACGTACTTCCTACCTACAGTGTGTGCAATAATTTTCGAGGTCCTTCTACTCGTGGGATGACATCCGAATACTCGTGTCTATATGACAGAAGTGCTTTAGCAGCCAAGTCTCGTCCTGGTGGCTTTGTTTCCTATCTCAGTAGATGTGTCATGCCAAGCCAGCTGGTGGTGTGCTACGAACAATGACCGTTATTTCATCACACAAATACATTTACATTGCGTGTTTCGGCTGAGTCCAATTTCCGCCCAAAAACTAGTCTCGTGTATTTTTGTCAAAGGATGGGGATAATGCGAATCTACTACCAGCGACAAGCAGACAATAGTTGTGGCCATCAACAATTTGCCTGGCAATGGTCAATAGGTATCTCAAACTGGTCCGATTTTGTTGTGTCATATTTAACCTCTATTTTCGTGCTAATTATTATTGGTACCTGGTATTTTGTTGGTTATTCAATTGACTATTGTAGGGGGTTTCTTGTGGAATGATGACCTGCAGAATTAGCATAATACTGGTGCATTGGAGGGCGTGTTTTTGGGTTTGCCACCAGCCCGGCAGTTCCCAAGTATACCAACGGAATGCTCTGCGCGCTCGTGTGCATCTGCAGAGCCAACATCCCTGCGCGATATTACCCGTGAACCATGTCCAAATGGAGATTTTGTCTCAGCTCTGTTTTTTGGATCAACAGTGTGAAACCGCGGCCCGGGGATAGTTTTTCATTCAACATGTAGCATTTAATCTTCAAGTTTAAGGTTACAACAGCTGTAGCATGTTGGTTTTGTTTGGGGTACTGGGCTTAGGTGCTCAGGAAAATAATATAAATTAAAGAAAGCCATTATGAATGTTGATCACCCTCAAGTCACGATTGAGTTCAACCAATTGAACAGCAACCTTAACCGAAACCTTTCAATGGCCGAAGATAAGTTTGAGTTGATGTTAATGGAAGGGAAGGAGGGAAAGCAAAATACAAATAGTAAATGCATCGCATACAATCTTTAATGGGCTATTAGCCTATTATTCCATAGTTTTACAAAAAGGAATTGGTTATAATCCGAAATAAAGTTGGAACAAAACAATTGCTTTCTCTTCGGTTAATACGGTATTCCAATACCGACTTCACGGTACCGGAGTAAGATGCAGATTTTAATCTGTGATCGTAGAATTGTCTGGATCGCCGAATCTTCTTCATCCCTGGCAGATGAAACCGAACAACTGCTTGAAACGTTGAGCCACTAGGATTCTGAAAACATGTTTTCTTTTACATCATATTCGTGTTCAAGATACTGACAGCGTTGACGCTGGTCAGAATGAGGGTCAAATATCATCAAAGATGATACACGTTAACAAACAAGAGAACCACCGGGATAGGAGGATGATCAGACGCATAACTCATGATTCCGTCTTCAGATGAATAACTGACCGGGATTAAATTAAATTATTCATTTATGTTTGAGATACGTTAGATGTAAACCTAAGCTTGGTGAAGTGGGCGTGAGAGTGTTAACTTTAGAATTATATTATCACCATCATGAGCGTAATTATTTTAGAAGGGAGTGCCTCACAAGGTACATTTATACACGAAAAGAAACACAACAACTAAGGAAACACAGAACCGTGTAGATCAGAAATTCTGTGTTTGATTTATTGTTTACACAATGATCATAAAACAACATAAACTGTTCTCACTTACTTTTCAAGTAGTAAATCCAGAGTTTTTTGTCGGACTTTTTCCCGTGTTCAAATTTATCTATACCTGCAAAAGATTTGCTTTACTAATACATATCGAGTAGATTACCAATTACACCTACATATTAACCAAATATTTTAATTTCTCATGCCACCACCATCTCATGCCCCCCTGCAACACACTGATACACACAACACGGTTATCAAAAATTATAATCAGCCAAACATTCAAGAATAATCGTGTCTTACCGAATTATTCAACCCCAGTGTCCGTTTCCGAGAACCTCAGAAAGTATCTCTCCGGGGTGAGACTGTCATCGACTTGATTGTTCCGGGCGAGTGTGTCACCGACACTTCGCTTCACACCCCTCTTTTTCTTATATGCCCTCCACGATAGTGGACTGTCGTCGTCTATAAAGCCCGCAAGGTCTGGGATGGGATCGAGCACGAGATCTGAAGGCATTTCGAGCCACTCCAACAACACTTTAGGATTGTCAGGCAGCGTCTTGTCACCCGGCCGCACCGCCTTAGAATGATCCTGTGATGAAACCCCTTGCCGCTCTATCGTGTACCCTGGGTAGCCGGGTATTGTAATGAACCCTGGTGGTACACAGACAGTGGTAGATGAATGCTTCTCTTGATTAACTTGTGCAGATGCCCACGTCAGCACCGAACCGGGTAGTCCGGGGATGCTGGTTTGGCCGTGTTCAATAACGGTTGTTCCTGCACATGGATAACGGCAATGTCCTCCCTGTGGCTGTATGACCACATGAGGGTAGCCGGGTACTTGAATGTCTCCTGGCCTTATCACAATTGGGCTCGGGTGGTAATCCGGCGGCGGAGGTGTATGCGGCCATATAACTATAATTCCAGGGTAAGACGGTAATTCCATCTGGGGTGCGTAAATGACTATTAAGCCCGGAGTCTTTGGAGCTGGAGGATCTCCTGGATATTGGAAGGTAACTGTTGGGAACTGTGGATGGTGTCTTTGGCCAGGTAAAAGTTTGATGTAATATGGCCCGCCGGGTGCAAGTTGTCCTGGCCACACCAAGAGTACTCCCACGATGTTGGGAATCTCTCTATCGCCTGGACGGACAACTATATTGGTGCTATCGGAAGGGCCAGGGGATCCAGGCCATACGATGACGACGTTGACGTAACCAGGTATGAACCGTTGGCCGGGTGTGATGAGTATGATGTTGGGTCTCTCACTGTACGTAGACTGTACCGGCCACACGAGCCGGATGTCCGGCCGGCCTGGCAATGTGGGTACGATCGGACGTACGATGATTAAATCTGTGACCGGTGGTTCCGGTCTCCCTGGCCATACGATGATGTATTTAGGGAAACCCGGTATGGTTTCTTGTCCATAGAAGATGTTGATTACGAATCTATTGTCTCCGTCATGAGGTGGCCGGACGTCTTGCTGCGGCACTGAAATTGGTGGCGGACATCCATTGCATTCAACTACTGCTTCCTTTGTTTTTGCTGTGTACGGGATGCCATACAGGATTTGTATTACAACTTCAACTCCTAAATGAAAATCACCTAAAACATAGAAATTGAATGGAAATATTTATCTAAAAGAACTGGCCATACGATGATGTATTGAGGGTAACCCGGTATAGTTTCTTGTCCATAGACGGTGGTGATGGCGGATCTATGATCTGTGTTGCGTTCTGAACGCCCCGGTTGCACTATAGCCGGTACATCTGAAGGGCCGTCAAATATTGTTTTTCTTCTTCTTGGTGTGTACGGGATGCCAAAGAGAAGTTGTATCACAACGTTCATTGACAAAGATAAATCATTTAAAAAATTGGACTATTGAAAATACATTAATCTATAAACAAGTTCGAGCAAATATAGTGAAATTATTAAACACATTTAAACATAACCTTATTTATACGTGATATCTTACCGGTGAGTTAATCTGCACAAATATGAGAAGTGCCAGATTTCCTTAATAATATTTCCTGATGAAAATAAGTATAAATATTTAACTATATTTACTTACCGACAACATGGAGTGTGAACAGCTCCTTTACGAACGTAATGAACGAGTCCCCAAGGGTTTGAAAGACGTGTCTTAATCCGTTTTCTATCGTTTTCTTGATTCCGGGCACAAAAGAGACGATCGTACCGGCTACATTGCCCACAAATTGTCCGAGTGATGTTTTTGCGTGCAACGTTGTCATACTGTAGTGTTCGTGGGGCCGGAACAGTTCGACGGCCGCCTCCCAGAGCGCGCTGACGGCTGAGCGTATCACGTGGATGAGAACAATGGCTGCCACTACCGTCACTACTATCGCTGCGACGGTGACACTGACGGCGCCGATGGTCGCCAGAATGCTTCTCGTGGCAGGAACTATTTCCTGCTCATGGCCAATAAGTAGAACTTTACCAACCTCCAGATCAACTGGAAATGATAATTTTACTTTCCCTGTACCGGATTGGTTGGCGTATTGCCCGGGGACTTGTGTGATTCGTACCCAGAATGGATACGCGAGGTTCTCGTCCTGCTTCGCGCTCCTATTGACACAAATGTCGGTGTCTTTCACCAGGACCAGGAATGGAAGCGTGAACTCGTACAGGTTATCGCCGAGTTTCTTGTATTGGGTTTCCTCCGCGGTAGAATTCAGATTGCCAATCCTCACCCAAAGTGGAAACCGCACATGTGTTGACAGTGCGTCAGGCTTTACTGTTTCTCTTTTCTTCTTAGAGCTTGAGTATACGTAGGGACTCCTTCTATTAATACGTTCTCCTCCATTGCTGACTACGAACAACATCGTGATGAACAGAATAAACCACTGCCAGTGACACATACTGTCAGATTATTCCTGACTGTTGTTGGAATAGCATTTACTTGTTGGGTACAACCCAACGGTATGATGCGGAGAGATTCTTAAACCGATGTGAGGTCGTCGGCAATACGATAAGACTTGAGGCATCCACCGCAATAGATGCCATACTGTATTGTGTTCGTGTGCAGCGAACAATATCGTTAATTTGCATTCAATTACTTCCAGTTTATTAGTTGGAAAGTCGTTATATTTATTACTTGCAAGTGCTTATCGTCATTAAATGATGTGCTAGTTAAATGTATAGCAGTGTGTGCAATCTGCGTGGCCATGCTGAATGACATCTTGGTCTCCACTCACCCTGCGGTCAAGGGGGTGAACGAGACCATCGACCAAGCTGGAGGAGGGAGTGGAGCAAAGTGATGGGCTGGGGGACGAGTGCCAGGGTTGTGTGACATCTCAGTTGAGAGCTGGACCAAGCTGGAGGAGGGAGTGGAGCAAAGTGATGGGCTGGGGGACGAGTGCCAGGGTTGTGTGACATCTCAGTTGAGAGCTGGACCAAGCTGGAGGAGGGAGTGGAGCAAAGTGATGGGCTGGGGGACGAGTGCCAGGGTTGTGTGACATCTCAGTTGAGAGCTGGACCAAGCTGGAGGAGGGAGTGGAGCAAAGTGATGGGCTGGGGGACGGGTGCCAGGGTTGTGTGACATCTCAGTTGAGAGCTGGACCAAGCTGGAGGAGGGAGTGGAGCAAAGTGATGGGCTGGGGGACGAGTGCCAGGGTTGTGTGACATACATCTCAGTTGAGAGCTGGACCAAGCTGGAGGAGGGAGTGGAGCAAAGTGATGGGCTGGGGGACGAGTGCCAGGGTTGTGTGACATCTCAGTTGAGAGCTGGACCAAGCTGGAGGAGGGAGTGGAGCAAAGTGATGGGCTGGGGGACGAGTGCCAGGGTTGTGTGACATCTCAGTTGAGAGCTGGACCAAGCTGGAGGAGGGAGTGGAGCAAAGTGATGGGCTGGGGGACGAGTGCCAGGGTTGTGTGACATCTCAGTTGAGAGCTGGACCAAGCTGGATGAGGGAGTGGAGCAAAGTGATGGGCTGGGGGACGAGTGCCGGGGTTGTGTGACATCTCAGTTGAGAGCTGGACCAAGCTGGAGGAGAGAGTGGAGCAAAGTGATGGGCTGGGGGACGAGTGCCGGGGTTGTGTGACATCTCAGTTGAGAGCTGGACCAAGCTGGAGGAGGGAGTGGAGCAAAGTGATGGGCTGGGGGACGAGTGCCGGGGTTGTGTGACATCTCAGTTGAGAGCTGGACCAAGCTGGAGGAGGGAGTGGAGCAAAGTGATGGGCTGGGGGACGAGTGCCGGGGTTGTGTGACATCTCAGTTGAGAGCTGGACCAAGCTGGAGGAGGGAGTGGAGCAAAGTGATGGGCTGGGGGACGAGTGCCAGGGCTGTGTGACATCTCAGTTGAGAGCTGGACCAAGCTGGAGGAGGGAGTGGAGCAAAGTGATGGGCTAGGGGACGAGTGCCGGGGTTGTGTGACATCTCAGTTGAGAGCTGGACCAAGCTGGAGGAGGGAGTGGAGCAAAGTGATGGGCTGGGGGACGAGTGCCAGGGTTGTGTGACATCTCAGTTGAGAGCTGGACCAAGCTGAAGGGGGGAGTGGAGCAAAGTGATGGGCTGGGGGACGAGTGCCAGGGTTGTGTGACATCTCAGTTGAGAGCTGGACCAAGCTGGAGGAGGGAGTGGAGCAAAGTGATGGGCTAGGGGACGAGTGCCGGGGTTGTGTGACATCTCAGTTGAGAGCTGGACCAAGCTGGAGGAGGGAGTGGAGCAAAGTGATGGGCTGGGGGACGAGTGCCAGGATTGTGTGACATCTCAGTTGAGAGCTGGACCAAGCTGGAGGAGGGAGTGGAGCAAAGTGATGGGCTGGGGGACGAGTGCCAGGGTTGTGTGACATCTCAGTTGAGAGCTGGACCAAGCTGGAGGAGGGAGTGGAGCAAAGTGATGGGCTAGGGGACGAGTGCCAGGGTTGTGTGACATCTCAGTTGAGAGCTGGACCAAGCTGGAGGAGGGAGTGGCGCAAAGTGATGGGCTGGGGGACGAGTGCCAGGGTTGTGTGACATCTCAGTTGAGAGCTGGACCAAGCTGGAGGAGGGAGTGGAGCAAAGTGATGGGCTGGGGGACGAGTGCGTGACATGTCGGATGGAGGCCGTGGCTTGCCGGACGCTAGTCAAGCTAGCTTGGAGGACAGCAGGGCGGTGATAGCTGCAATACAGGCGGCTCGGGTGTGTTTGTAGTCGCTGGCCACCTGGGTTTACTCCATGTCTGGGGTTGATTAAAGTTGTCGTGCTCGAGGTTAGCTCAACAATATTGTCATGTGCAGCCATTGATTATGTAACAAGTGTCGAACATTTGTCCTAATTCTCTACGAAATGTTTTTATTTAAATTGTTTCCGGACTGATATCCCACATGTGATATTCTATCGTTTATTACTTCATTCAAGCGTGCATTTATACTCTCACTAAGATTTACTCATTTTTCTGGGCCCCGATTTGCCTAAACTCTCTCATTAGACTCGTTAGGTAGCTGAAATGTCCACCTCATTAGTAATTACCGATCTAGTAACGCCTGTGAAACTGGTCTATACAGCTGCCGAAGGTGGGTTTAGGGATTTTATACACAATGGTTTAGGTTTAATCGCATGCCAGCGTATAACGGTTTGTGCAAGCCTGCGGCATTGTTACCAACCACCACACCCAAACAGACCACCAACCTGCTTGCCCCGCCACGCCTCGCTTGAATCAGCTGTGCGACAGATTGGAGATGCATTGCATTACAGTCCTAGGCGTGAAACATGGCATTACAGTCCTAGGCGCGATACATGGCATTACAGTCCTAGGCGTGAAACATGGCATTACAGTCCTAGGCGCGATACATGGCATTACAGCCCTAGGCGTGAAACATGGCATTACAGTCCTAGGCGTGAAACATGGCATTACAGTCCTAGGCGTGAAACATGGCCTGTATAGTTGTCCCCAGATAACTATTCTCGTGCCACGGCTGTCACAGATTGGAGACGCACTGCATTACAGTCCTAGGCGTGAAACATGGCATTACAGTCCTAGGTGCGATACATGGCCTGTATAGTTGTCCCCAGATAACTATTCTCATGCCACGGCTGTCACAGATTAGAGGTGCGTTGCATTACAGTCCTAGGCGTGAAACATGGCATTACAGTCCTAGGCGTGAAACATGGCATTACAGTCCTAGGCGTGAAACATGGCATTACAGTCCTAGGCGTGAAACATGTTCTGTATAGTTGTCCCCAGATAACTATTCTCGTGCCACGGCTGTCACAGTTTAGAGGTGCATTGCATTACAGTCCTAGGCGTGAAACATGGCATTACAGTCCTAGGCGTGAAACATGGCATTACAGTCCTAGGCGCGATACATGGCCTGTATAGTTGTCCCCAGATAACTATTCTCATGCCACGGCTGTCACAGATTAGAGGTGCATTGCATTACAGTCCTAGGCGTGAAACATGGCATTACAGTCCTAGGCGCGATACATGGCCTGTATAGTTGTCCCCAGATAACTATTCTCATGCCACGGCTGTCACAGATTAGAGGTGCATTGCATTACAGTCCTACACCGACCGTCGACCAGAATTGTTGGAATTATGAAACCCCCAATCACAGGAGGCTTAACTGAGGCTAGTACTCTCTATTATTCGAAAGGCCACTATTACGAGTGTATGAAAGAACGCCAGGAATCTTATGGTTATCGTTAAATCATCGTGCATGGCGTGGGCTATTGTTACAACTGGATGTGGTGTCAACAAGAGGATTGATAAGAGTGCGGGTAGACTGTAGTGTACAATGCAGTTGTAGACGAGGAATAGGGGGGGGGGGGGTTACAGCCCGCTGCTTACACTACTAGTGTATAGAGACCTGTTTGCGCGCCTGTAAGTGTACAGCGCGGCCCGGCTTCCTGGAGTATAGTTGCTAGATGTCAGATGAGGTCTGTTTGCGCGCCTGTAAGTGTACAGCGCGGCCCGGCTTCCTGGAATATAGTTGCTAGATGTCAGATAAGGCCTGTTTGCGCGCCTGTAAGTGTACAGCGCGTCCCGGCTTCCTGGAGTATAGTTGCTAGATGTCAGATAAGGCCTGTTTGCGCGCCTGTAAGTGTACAACGCGTCCCGGCTTCCTGCTTATAGGTGAGGCCTGTTTGCGCGCCTGTAAGTGTACAGCGTGTCACAGCTTCCTGGAATATAGTTGCTAAATGTCAGATAAGGCCTGTTTGCGCGCCTGTAAGTGTACAGCGCGTCACAGCTTCCTGCTTATAGGTGAGGCCTGTTTGCGCGCCTGTTAGTACACAGCGCGTCACAGCTTCCTGCTTATAGGTGAGGCCTGTTTGCGCGCCTGTTAGTGTACAGCGCGTCACAGCTTCCTGCTTATAGGTGAGGCCTGTTTGCGCGCCTGTAAGTGTACAGCGCGTCACAGCTTCCTGCTTATAGGTGAGGCCTGTTTGCGCGCCTGTAAGTGTACAGCGCGTCACAGCTTCCTGCTTATAGGTTAGGCCTGTTTGCGCGCCTGTAAGTGTACAGCGCGTCACAGCTTCCTGCTTATAGGTGAGGCCTGTTTGCGCGCCTGTAAGTGTACAGCGTGTCACAGCTTCCTGGAATATAGTTGCTAAATGTCAGATAAGGCCTGTTTGCGCGCCTGTAAGTGTACAGCGCGTCACAGCTTCCTGCTTATAGGTGAGGCCTGTTTGCGCGCCTGTAAGTGTACAGCGCGTCACAGCTTCCTGCTTATAGGTGAGGCCTGTTGGCGCGCCTGTAAGTGTACAGCGCGTCACAGCTTCCTGCTTATAGGTTAGGCCTGTTTGCGCGCCTGTAAGTGTACAGCGCGTCACAGCTTCCTGCTTATAGGTGAGGCCTGTTTGCGCGCCTGTAAGTGTACAGCGCGTCACAGCTTCCTGCTTATAGGTGAGGCCTGTTTGCGCGCCTGTAAGTGTACAGCGCGTCACAGCTTCCTGCTTATAGGTTAGGCCTGTTTGCGCGCCTGTAAGTGTACAGCGCGTCACAGCTTCCTGCTTATAGGTGAGGCCTGTTTGCGCGCCTGTTAGTGTACAGCGCGTCACAGCTTCCTGCTTATAGGTGAGGCCTGTTTGCGCGCCTGTAAGTGTACAGCGCGTCACAGCTTCCTGCTTATAGGTGAGGCCTGTTTGCGCGCCTGTAAGTGTACAGCGCGTCACAGCTTCCTGCTTATAGGTGAGGCCTGTTTGCGCGCCTGTTAGTGTACAGCGCGTCACAGCTTCCTGCTTATAGGTTAGGCCTGTTTGCGCGCCTGTTAGTGTACAGCGCGTCACAGCTTCCTGCTTATAGGTGAGACCTGTTTGCGCGCCTGTTAGTGTACAGCGCGTCACAGCTTCCTGCTTATAGGTGAGGCCTGTTTGCGCGCCTGTAAGTGTACAGCGCGTCACAGCTTGCTGCTTATAGGTGAGGCCTGTTTGCGCGCCTGTTAGTGTACAGCGCGTCACAGCTTCCTGCTTATAGGTGAGGCCTGTTTGCGCGCCTGTTAGTGTACAGCGCGTCACAGCTTCCTGCTTATAGGTTAGGCCTGTTTGCGCGCCTGTAAGTGTACAGCGCGTCACAGCTTCCTGCTTATAGGTGAGGCCTGTTTGCGCGCCTGTTAGTGTACAGCGCGTCACAGCTTCCTGCTTATAGGTGAGGCCTGTTTGCGCGCCTGTAAGTGTACAGCGCGTCACAGCTTCCTGCTTATAGGTGAGGCCTGTTTGCGCGCCTGTTAGTGTACAGCGCGTCACAGCTTCCTGCTTATAGGTGAGGCCTGTTTGCGCGCCTGTTAGTGTACAGCGCGTCACAGCTTCCTGCTTATAGGTGAGGCCTGTTTGCGCGCCTGTAAGTGTACAGCGCGTCACAGCTTCCTGCTTATAGGTGAGGCCTGTTTGCGCGCCTGTTAGTGTACAGCGCGTCACAGCTTCCTGCTTATAGGTGAGGCCTGTTTGCGCGCCTGTAAGTGTACAGCGCGTCACAGCTTCCTGCTTATAGGTGAGGCCTGTTTGCGCGCCTGTAAGTGTACAGCGCGTCACAGCTTCCTGCTTATAGGTGAGGCCTGTTTGCGCGCCTGTTAGTGTACAGCGCGTCACAGCTTCCTGCTTATAGGTGAGGCCTGTTTGCGCGCCTGTTAGTGTACAGCGCGTCACAGCTTCCTGCTTATAGGTGAGGCCTGTTTGCGCGCCTGTTAGTGTACAGCGCGTCACAGCTTCCTGCTTATAGGTGAGGCCTGTTTGCGCGCCTGTAAGTGTACAGCGCGTCACAGCTTCCTGCTTATAGGTGAGGCCTGTTTGCGCGCCTGTAAGTGTAGTGCGTCACAGCTTGCTGCTTATAGGTGAGGCCTGTTTGCGCGCCTGTTAGTGTACAGCGCGTCACAGCTTCCTGCTTATAGGTGAGGCCTGTTTGCGCGCCTGTTAGTGTACAGCGCGTCACAGCTTCCTGCTTATAGGTGAGGCCTGTTTGCGCGCCTGTAAGTGTACAGCGCGTCACAGCTTCCTGCTTATAGGTGAGGCCTGTTTGCGCGCCTGTAAGTGTACAGCGCGTCACAGCTTCCTGCTTATAGGTGAGGCCTGTTTGCGCGCCTGTAAGTGTACAGCGCGTCACAGCTTCCTGCTAAATGTCAGTGGTTTAGAGGCGTGACTGAATGTAGTAACAAAAACAGGCCCCATTGTCAAATCGTTTCACTACTCGACTTCTACAATCGGTCGATTATGGCTTCTCGTTGAAGCGATCCTAATTATCGCAAAGGTTTCATTTCAAGCTTGGCGCTTCATTGTTACGTCGAAAATGGCCGCCATTAAAGCGATAATGTTGTTTTTATTAGAGTACGTACAGTAATTATTATTATTATTATTATTATTATTATTATTATTATTATTATTATTATTATTATTATTATTATTAACAGTGGTTGAATTTGAAATCTTTCTTTTGGATGATAGTCTAACTTTGTAAGAATCTTGGCTGGGGGGGGGGGGGGGGGGTCAAGCTCACAAAATGAAGACCATGCTCAATTAGCAGATGGGTAATTAAAAGTAATATGCAAGATAGAGCTCTCTTTGCGGGCATCAGTCACCACGAGCAGGAACACACCTTGAGCGGTTGCTGAAGATGAATACAGTTAATTTATTAATTTATTATTATATATATATATATCCATTCATACACAATGAAAAGGGGTTGGCAAAAAAGAAAAAGAGCACAGCTCCAAACAAAAGGAGTGAATGCCAAGTGCCAACACATAGCCTACTAAAATTAACTAAATAGTAAGTGTACATAATAAACAGAGAAAATAAATAAGAAAACAGAAAAGATGGTTGGTTTATAATTAAAACCTTCAATAATATCACGAAACAAAATAAATGTTTTATAGTCTATATATAAATATAAACACGTGTAGTCATTTGTTGAAATTATATTATACTCTAATCTTGCCATCAGGAATATGTGTATTAGATAATTATACAGTATTCTTATCCAGGTAATAAAAACCACACAAAATAGATGATTTTCAAAATTGATCTAGGAGTAGGACCCTTGGCAGCTTTCACAACCGATGTCCATAATCCGCCAATGCAACCTGTCAAATATTGATTGATTGATACCAACAGAGTATAATTAATAAGAAATTAAGTTAAATACTATATTGCTTAATATTTTGTATTTATTTAATCGAAATTAAATTAAATTTTCTAAATCTGATTTTAGGATTGGTTAGTTGGTTGGTTTCCTCACAGATGGCTCCACTAGGGAGATAGCTCAACGCTCGTTCAGCGGGGCGCTGGCTACTGTCACGAGGTTTTGGCTCACAACGGTGGGGGGGGGGGGGGGGGGGGGGGGCAAGCATGCTTGTGAACACCAGGGCCAGGATTCACAAGTGCTCCTAGCCTCCTAAGTCTATTTTGGTCTTATCTCTAAGACCGGTCTAACTGAACCCAGGAAAATATCTGAGAACAGACTCTAAAACATATTGTTAGAATTGTCATTTTGTCCTTGTTCTTCTGGAATAAGTAACTTCTTCATTTGACCAGGGTCTGGTTTTACAGGAGGTCAAAAGTTAGGCTGGTCTTAGAGTTCTTAGGACCTCTTGTGAAACCAGGCCCAGCTTCACAAGCATCTCGTGCGACATGCTTGCCCGTGTATCGTGTCTTGCTGATTCATGCCGGCCCTCTTTGCGTCGACCACGGCCATTTGTGATGGATCTGACGTTGCATGGATTCGAGTACGTCGCTAAACAACAAAAGAAAAATAATAAGTTAGCTTTGCTCCTGCTCACTTTTCCATTCTTTGTATCTGTCTCAATTCTCATTCACGCTCTTTGCTTCCTAATCTTCCCCCCCCCCCCCCCGACTGTACTTATCTCCCTTTTATGACGACCCTGGCGATTCGTGATGGATCTGACCTTATATCTGTCAAGTACGTCGTTAAACAAAGATAAAATAATAATAATATTAATAAGTTAGCTTTGAGGTTGAGTGTGTGGAATGTCTTTGCTGTCAAAGCTCATTGGGCGTCACTCGTCAAGTACCAACTATCAGCGGAACGTATGTGGTTCACGGATAATTAAATGCTAAGTGTTCACATTTTTTCATTCAAAAGTACATCGCAAACAACACATGAACAAGAACAATAACAGTTGACTGTAGAATCGCTAAGTCAGGTAAACAACAAACACAAGCGACACTGGCTTCGGTGTTTGACCTGGTAACGCGGTGACGACCCCATCCAGGGACCCGGGACGTTTGGAACTATGTGTGGCTAGATATTTACAAGATTTGCAGAACTTAAAAAAGATTTTAAAAAGTTATATTACGTTTGGATAAAATTAAACACAATCGCCCCCCCCCCCCCCCTCCTCTCAGATCATCATGTTGCACGAGGGCAGATCAGCTAACACGTTGAACACGTCGCCCACTCAACAGGTGATTGGGAGAACGCGTAGTTTGTGTCGCCGCGTCGTTGAATAGACTCTCAGCCGCAGTGCTCAGGTTCGAACCCCGTCTCAGTGTCACGCAAGGGGTTTCTCCGCCGTCTGTGTTAGTAATGGTTTCTTCTCAGTCCAGAGGAGGGGTAGAACCCCCCCCCCCCGGCCACTGGTCCCGACACGGCAATCATGCATTTGATGATCTTTTCTTCTATGTCATAACATTTCATAATTCAATCAAATGTCAACAACCATGAAATCAATCGTTTCCAGACAACCAACAAGTAGAAGAGGGGAGGGGAAGGTCGAACCCTCCCCACTCTCTCTCCATTGCCCCCCCCCCTGGATTTTGATCACAACACGTCAAACACCGTTGATCATTTCCCCTCTATTGTACCAGATTTCTTTTCATGCAAATTTCAACAACCGATCCAATGTTTCCGATCGGCCGTGTAGGAGGGGGGAGGGGGAGGGGGCGATCCCCCCCTCCCGTCCGCCACTGTGCACGAGTCGAGGGTGTCTGCCGAAGTGGGCCGTGCTCTTTAAGCGTGAGCGAGACAACAATAAAACTAGCGCACGCGATAGAGCGAGAGAGCGACTAGAAGTGAACGGAACCTCTACGACGGCGACTAGCCGACCAGTTTAGAAATGTTTCTTGTGGCCACTCTAATAAAATACAACGTGGCTCTATCGACAATAACATTCAGTCGACGTGGGTACCGTGTTGTCCGCATACACAACCAGCAGCCACTCAGGCTATAGCCACGTGGGGACCGTGCACGTGCAGCCACGTGGGTACCGTGAGTGAGTGCTAGTGTCAGTGGTTACCCGTTACAGTGTCCATGACTTTGCAGAGGATTTTGACTTGATGGTGAGTACTGAGTACTAAGACGGATACCCCGGGGTCAAGTGTCGGCTGTCCCTAGGGTCAGCCATGCCTTGCACATCTTTCAGGTTATTCCTTGTATCTTTCATTTCTCACATAATTATGTTACGCTCAACAAATCATTTTAGGTTATACCTAGAAATAAGTCAAATAACTATGCATCTCAGAATTATTTCATTGTACACCGATATTGCCATTTCATACCCTCCTGAGTAATTTAAGTAATTTAGTTACCCCTAGTGGCAGGAGCCATGACCCCCAGAACCATTTAAGCACGGGTTTAAGTTTTGCTCTATTACCATTCATGTCCCCCACAATTATTTATGTGTACACCTATTGCTTTCCATGCCCTCCAGAGTCATAAGTTACGTCCCTAGTGGCAATCGTGCCTCCCACAATAATTTAAGTGTACCCGTATCAGCCCAACCCCAGAATAATTTGTCTTTATCCCTAGTATCAGCCATACCCCCAGACTTAATTGTCTGGGCCCCATAAATATTTGAGGTTATCCCTAGTTCCAGCGATGCCTTGCTTGTAAGAGGTACCGTATAACAAACCCGATATTGTCTTATTCTAAACCTCCAAGGAAGTGCTTACTAAGTGAATAAATAGAGCCGGAGTCTTTTGTCCCTGAAACAACTGGGAACATAGACCCCGAGCACATTCACGTGAAGCCTGTACGTATAACATACTCTTCAGGGTAGCCAGCAGATTACATTGCCAATAAGGGTGAGACAGTCACAACCCACGTAACTCTTGAACACGAGGTGCGCTAAACTTGCTTGCTTGCTTGCTTGCTTGCTTGCTTGCTTGCTTGCTTGCTTGCTTGCTTGCTTGCTTGCTTGCTTGCTAGCTTGCTTGCTTGCTAGCTTGCTTGCTTGCTAGCTTGCTTGCTTGCTTGCTTGCTAGCTTGCTTGCTTGCTTGCTTGCTTGCTTGCTTGTTGCCTGCTTGTTGCTTGCTTGCTTGCTTGCTTGTTGCTTGCTTGTTGCTTGCTTGCTTGCTTGCTTGCTTGCTTGCTTGCTTGCTTTTGGCTCGTGTCTAAACACTAGAGTCGTGATGATTGGGTGCCTTTTATCGTCATGGAGGTCACTGGAGGTGTTTACTTCGATCATGGAGGCCACACTGGAGGTGTTTACTTCGATCATGCGACGTCAACTGATTTAAGCGTCAACTATTTCTAGAGCGATCTAGGACTAGATTTTGTAATTTTATAAAAGTGGATACCAGTTATCTGTTGGTATATGCATTTGTATAGCCTATTTTATTGTATTTGTTTGGTGTTAGTTTCTTCAACAATAAGTTTACTCCCGAATTCAAAAGTAGCACAAACACAGGTGGCTGTATTCTACCCTGGAAAGATAATTTAGGGTAGCAAAGTACCCTGAAGTTAATTCAATCTTGATCAGTTTGCGTGATTTGTGCTTTTTGTCTCTCAGTTACAAGAACTGATTTTCATTGGGGAACATTTATACCGTTCATAGGGCCTATGTGCTATGATTTGCTATGACTGCTCCAAAGTTACATGAGTTCTTCAAAGCTAGTGAGTTCCACACTAGTAGAATTATTTACAATTACTAATTAGATAATTGTCGAGTGTCGAGTGTAGACTTGGCACGTTGGCAGGTCATGTCTGCTAGAGCTGAATGCTTACTTTCATTCACAAGCCAAGCAAACTGTGCATTACTTGAGCTACTGACTCGTGACCTGGTGAGCCAACCCACCAAACAAGCAAGCAGGCAAGCAAGCAGGCAAGCAAGCAAGCAAGCAAGCAAGCAAGCAAGCAAGCAAGCAGGCAAGCAAGCAGGCAAGCAAGCAAGCAAGCAAGCAAGCAAGCAAGCAAGCAAGCAAGCAAGCAAGCAAGCAAGCAGGCAAGCAAGCAGGCAAGCAAGCAAGCAAGCAAGCAAGCAAGCAAGCAAGCAAGCAAGCAGGCAAGCAAGCAGGCAAGCAAGCAAGCAAGCAAGCAAGCAAGCAAGCAAGCAAGCAAGCAAGCAAGCAAGCAGGCAAGCAAGCAAGCAAGCAAGCAAGCAAGCAAGCAAGCAGGCAAGCAAGCAGGCAAGCAAGCAAGCAAGCAAGCAAGCAAGCAAGCAAGCAGGCAAGCAAGCAGGCAAGCAAGCAAGCAAGCAAGCAGGCAAGCAAGCAAGTAAGCAGGCAAGCAAGCAAGCGAGCAAGCAAGCAAGCAAGCAGAAGCAACGCTACTTCCTGACTTTTCGGCAAAACTAGGTTGATACAATTATATCGTAAAAAAAAAAAAAAAAAAACGTGAGCGTTGGAAAGTATTTAATGTTTTAATATCTAAGTGGTAAACGATATAATTATTTCCACCTATCGGTTGACGGAGAATGTCGGTCTGTGACTGGCTGACGGTCCAGACACGCAGGTGTCTGCCAGGGTTCGATACCCGGCTCGAACTGCGCCTCATATCTACATAGGGTGATCCGGGGCTAAAACGGGAAACTTTTCAACACTTTGCCTTTAAAAAGTTGGTTTTAGCAAATATATCGTGATTTATTTCGTTTTATCTGATGTATTTTGGATCGATTGTACCAAATCAACAGGTTATCTAAAGAAATTATTAATTTGGGAAAAATAAGATATTTATTGTATTCCATTTTAGCCCCGTAATGGGACTGAAATGGGACTAAACGGGACCCACTAGGGGCTAAATCAGGACAGCACTCTATCTACCTTGTTGTGGGTCCCTGGGTTCCTGGTTCGAGCCCTGTTCATTGACATGTTTGGCCGCGTGCTTCAGTGCTTCAGTGTAGCGTGAACATTGTTGAAACAGCTGTTGCGTAATTATTGTAATCGAGTGAAGTTGATGGCGAAAATTGATCAAGTTTTTCTAGACCTCTTATTATTGGTTATTAAATTCATTATGGCCCCGCGATCATGGTCCGTGTTGTTCAGTAGGTTAACAAGGTGGAAACTGCATTTCACAAACGTTCTCCTGTCTACAGGTTCTCACTCAAGGGACAGTGTACACAACTAAATGACAAGTGTTAATTCTCTTGCCAACAGGTTCTCACTCAAGGGACAGTGTACACAACTAAATGACAAGTGTTTCTTCTCTTACCAACAGGTGCTCACTCAAGAGACAGTGTACACAACTAAATGACAAGTGTTTCTTCTCTCACCAACAGGTTCTCACTCAAGGGACAGTGTACACAACTAAATGACAAGTGTTTCTTCTCTTACCAACAGGTTCTCACTCAAGGGACAGTGTACACAACTAAATGACAAGTGTTTCTTCTCTTACCAACAGGTTCTCATTCAAGGGACAGTGGACACAACTAAATGACAAGTGTTTCTTCTCTTACCAACAGGTTCTCACTCAAGGGACAGTGTACACAACTAAATGACAAGTGTTTCTTCTCTTACCAACAGGTTCTCACTCAAGAGACAGTGTACACAACTAAATGACAAGTGTTTCTTCTCTTAACAACAGGTTCTCACTCAAGGGACAGTGGACACAACTAAATGACAAGTGTTTCTTCTCTTACCAACAGGTTCTCACTCAAGGGACAGTGTACACAACTAAATGACAAGTGTTTCTTCTCTTACCAACAGGTTCTCACTCAAGGGACAGTGTACACAACTAAATGACAAGTGTTTCTTCTCTTACCAACAGGTTCTCACTCAAGGGACAGTGTACACAACTAAATGACAAGTGTTTCTTCTCTTACCAACAGGTTCTCACTCAAGGGACAGTGTACACAACTAAATGACAAGTGTTTCTTCTCTTACCAACAGGTTCTCACTCAAGGGACAGTGTACACAACTAAATGACAAGTGTTTCTTCTCTTACCAACAGGTTCTCACTCAAGGGACAGTGTACACAACTAAATGACAAGTGTTTCTTCTCTTACCAACAGGTTCTCACTCAAGGGACAGTGTACACAACTAAATGACAAGTGTTTCTTCTCTTACCAACAGGTTCTCACTCAAGGGACAGTGTACACAACTAAATGACAAGTGTTTCTTCTCTTACCAACAGGTTCTCACTCAAGGGACAGTGTACACAACTAAATGACAAGTGTTTCTTCTCTTACCAACAGGTTCTCACTCAAGGGATAGTGTACACAACTAAATGACAAGTGTTTCTTCTCTCACCAACAGGTTCTCACTCAAGGGACAGTGTACACAACTAAATGACAAGTGTTTCTTCTCTTACCAACAGGTTCTCACTCAAGGGACAGTGGACACAACTAAATGACAAGTGTTTCTTCTCTTACCAACAGGTTCTCACTCAAGGGACAGTGTACACAACTAAATGACAAGTGTTTCTTCTCTTACCAACAGGTTCTCACTCAAGGGACAGTGTACACAACTAAATGACAAGTGTTTCTTCTCTTACCAACAGGTTCTCACTCAAGGGACAGTGTACACAACTAAATGACAAGTGTTTCTTCTCTTACCAACAGGTTCTCACTCAAGGGACAGTGTACACAACTAAATGACAAGTGTTTCTTCTCTCACCAACAGGTTCTCACTCAAGGGACAGTGTACACAACTAAATGACACGTGTTTCTTCTCTTACCAACAGGTTCTCACTCAAGGGACAGTGTACACAACTAAATGACAAGTGTTTCTTCTCTTACCAACAGGTTCTCACTCAAGGGACAGTGTACACAACTAAATGACAAGTGTTTCTTCTCTTACCAACAGGTTCTCACTCAAGGGACAGTGGACACAACTAAATGACAAGTGTTTCTTCTCTTACCAACAGGTTCTCACTCAAGGGACAGTGTACACAAATAAATGACAAGTGTTTCTTCTCTCACCAACAGGTTCTCACTCAAGGGACAGTGGACACAACTAAATGACAAGTGTTTCTTCTCTTACCAACAGGTTCTCATTCAAGGGACAGTGGACACAACTAAATGACAAGTGTTTCTTCTCTTACCAACAGGTTCTCACTCAAGGGACAGTGGACACAACTAAATGACAAGTGTTTCTTCTCTTACCAACAGGTTCTCACTCAAGGGACAGTGTACACAACTAAATGACAAGTGTTTCTTCTCTTACCAACAGGTTCTCATTCAAGGGACAGTGTACACAACTAAATGACAAGTGTTTCTTCTCTTACCAACAGGTTCTCATTCAAGGGACAGTGGACACAACTAAATGACAAGTGTTTCTTCTCTTACCAACAGGTTCTCACTCAAGGGACAGTGGACACAACTAAATGACAAGTGTTTCTTCTCTTACCAACAGGTTCTCACTCAAGGGACAGTGTACACAACTAAATGACAAGTGTTTCTTCTCTCACCAACAGGTTCTCACTCAAGGGACAGTGTACACAACTAAATGACAAGTGTTTCTTCTCTCACCAACAGGTTCTCACTCAAGGGACAGTGGACACAACTAAATGACAAGTGTTTCTTCTCTCACCAACAGGTTCTCACTCAAGGGACAGTGTACACAACTAAATGACAAGTGTTTCTTCTCTCACCAACAGGTTCTCACTCAAGGGACAGTGGACATCCACTGCGGACACAAACCTCGGCGATTATAGAACTTCAATGAAGACAACAAGATATTTGCTCAAGTAATGGTGCCAACACTACACAACTAAACAATGTGAGTATGCTTTATGTGTGTCTGTGCGGCGCGGCGTACGTTGGTCCCCTAGTTGGGGCTCGGTACACCGCATCGACGAGCCTCCGTTAGGAATTTATCTGGGATCAAATATTGCACGGACGGCACAAAATATGAATTACTACTCAAGACCGGACAATACACAATTAGATGTCGTGACAGCAAAATAATTTAATTTCGTAGCCAATAGAGCCAGCCTCGTTGATCGGGGGGGGGGGGGGGGGGTAGATGGTTAAGTAAACGTCTTGTTCGTTTAGTTTCCACTCAAAGACAGACAGGTACACACACGGCAGAAGAATGGTGCATGGGTACTTCTGTGTCAAGTGTTGACACTTCAATTGAACGCGACTGTACATAGTACGAGTGTATGGTTACGACTGGACATTAATTAAATTAATAGCAACATTTTACCCAGTTCCAGAAGTGATAAGGTTTGCAATTGAAACAATCATTGCTTCATTGTTTTATAGAGTTAAATGTGAGCATAAATAATGCCACACTTTCACTGTTTGCAGCGTTGGAACTACTTTGCGGTTTTCAATGTCCTCGGGGTGGATGCAGTACAGATCCGTCTATTGTAGACCTCACATGCACCAATACTTGATAGGAAAGCATATCTAAATACTGTATCTTATTATTGTATATCTTGAAACGATTTCTGCGTGAGTTCGAACTGTTGTTTCCCTCAATATTCCATTTGATAGTTCAAACTCAGGCAGGCTATTCGATAAAACGTTAGAAAAGGGATTCAGTCTTGATGTCTCGAGTGTTGCGTGGTTGTTAATGTAAGGCAACCTAAACACGAGCCTACAAGGGACATTAATTGTTAAAATTCACTAAAAATGGGGTTTTAATTTTTTATATCCAAACAACTTCGCGGCGCTGGTATTGCTGCGCCCATTGAAATTAAAATTGTGACATTTCGAGCTGATTGTACGATTGAACCAACGAGCCAGGCCTGGAGGAAGGGTGAAATATTGCAACGTGTACTTGAAGGAGTTAGTTAAAGCAACAATGTTAATTACCTCGTCGCTGTTTACGGCCAATTATTCTATCAGTGTTTTAGTGTTCGGCCGCCTGTCACGCTAGTGCTAGTTTTTATGACCGTTAGTGACGTCACAAGCAGGTTTGTTCAGATTAATATGCAAGTAGGGCTCGGCTTCGTATTGTGCACATTTTGGTATCTGACCGACAATGAGGATTCATTTACTTCCATCTCATCCAGTTAACCACGAACATGATCTGATGTTTGGATGGATCAAGTATATACACACGTGATGGTATAACGTAAGTATTGTCATGCTTGCAATGCTACCAGCTTCGTTTATACTTCTCTAGTTCGTACCGTACATTAGGGATAGTTTACTACCTTCCTTTGGTTACCTAGAACAGTGGGCGTGACTAATTATAAGCTTGTGTACTCGACTAAGCATTGTTGCATGTGTGAAAGAACGCAAGCAATCTGTTGATAACCGTGGAATTGGCGCGTCAGAAGATACGGATCTGAGGTCGCACTGCTATAGCTCATACAATCTCACTTCACTCGTTACTCGTTAGTACGTGTAATGGATCATATTTTGGCAACGAGGCTAATCGCGCTGCAGGATTACAGGTACCGTGTACGCTAAGCAATAGAAGTAAATCAAGGACACGTATCTACTCTCACAACCCTTCTGCACTCGTTTATTATCGGCTATTGTGTTTCTAATCGGTATTTCTCATCAAAGTTGGATTAGAGTAAACATGTTCTGTCCCCGAGTATATGCACGAAGACATGTTCTGTCCCCGAGTATATGCACGAAGACATGTTCTGTCCCCGAGTATATGCACGAAGACATGTTCTGTCCCCGAGTATATGCACGGAGACATGTTCTGTCCCCGAGTATATGCACGAAGACATGTTCTGTCCCCGAGTATATGCACGAAGACATGTTCTGTCCCCGAGTATATGCACGAAGACATGTTCTGTCCCCGAGTATATGCACGAAGACATGTTCTGTCCCCGAGTATATGCACGAAGACATGTTCTGTCCCCGAGTATATGCACGAAGACATGTTCTGTCCCCGAGTATATGCACGAAGACATGTTCTGTCCCCGAGTATATGCACGAAGACATGTTCTGTCCCCGAGTATATGCACGAAGACATGTTCTGTCCCCGAGTATATGCACGAAGACATGTTCTGTCCCCGAGTATGCACGAAGACATGTTCTGTCCCCGAGTATATGCACGAAGACATGTTCTGTCCCCGAGTATATGCACGGAGACATGTTCTGTCCCCGAGTATATGCACGAAGACATGTTCTGTCCCCGAGTATATGCACGAAGACATGTTCTGTCCCCGAATATATGCACGAAGACATGTTCTGTCCCCGAGTATATGCACGAAGACATGTTCTGTCCCCGAGTATATGCACGAAGACATGTTCTGTCCCCGAGTATATGCACGAAGACATGTTCTGTCCCCGAGTATATGCACTAATGGTTTCGCACGTCGTATGGTCATAAAGCAAGGAGCCAGGCCCGGGCCTCGAACCCACGGCCTTGTGCACAAGCCAGCAACACACGAGCTATAATAACGACTCAGATAAGTAAGGAGTTAGGCCCGGGCCTCGAACCCACGGCCTTGTGCACAAGCCAGCAACACACGAGCTATAATAACGACTCAGATAAGTAAGGAGCCAGGCCCGGGCCTCGAACCCACGGCCTTGTGCACAAGCCAGCAACACACGAGCTATAATAACGACTCAGATAAGTAAGGAGCCAGGCCCGGGCCTCGAACCCACGGCCTTGTGCACAAGCCAGCAACACACGAGCTATAATAACGACTCAGATAAGTAAGGAGCCAGGCCCGGGCCTCGAACCCACGGCCTTGTGCACAAGCCAGCAACACACGAGCTATAATAACGACTCAAATGATATCACTTTTACAACGCGATTTCACTTCTAAAAATAGAATGTATCGTGGTGGTGTTTGTTTCTCGTCCAGGGCTTTGATGGGTGTCCCATCTTGTTGGTCAAGGATCTAGACCTAGGGTTGACCCTTGACCTGTGGTCAGACATCGTAGCCACGTGGTGACCTGAGGCTTGGGTGTCCCATATTGTTGGTCAAGGATCTAGACCTAGGGTTGGCCTCGTAGCCACGTGGTGACCTGAGGCTTGGGTGTCCCATCTTGTTGGTCAAGGATCTAGACCTAGGGTTGACCCTTGACCTGTGGTCAGACATCGTAGCCACGTGGTGACCGATGTCTGCAAGGAGGATCTCTCTTTGTGACATTGTGAATGTGCTGTCAGTTTGTCTGACATGCGACGATAATAGGCGACATGGAGCTGTTGTTTTCAGCGATGCAGACGTGTTTAATGGATCTGTTTTCACAGTCTCGTCACAAACACCTAGATTGTCTATTGCGACATCCACAGAGGCCATTTGGTCGCCATGCACTGATGACATCGTCTCGATTAGCCTAGTTGGCACGATACTCGTTTCGGTGGGCTAATTGTTCCCTTCGTCAGAGAGCGCGGGGTATACGTGGTCGCCTGGATGGGTTTAAGCTCAGTCGTCATACTTCTCTAGTTCATTCCTACCATTTACTGAAACAGATGCATTAGTGATTGTTTACGGAGCTATATTGGATACCTGGAAACTCCAAACAGAAGCCGTGACTTGTGCTCTCTACTGTAAGAGAGACCGACAGGAATCTGTTGACTCTCGTTGAAGCAGCGTGCATGAAGGGGGCGATAGATAGATAACTGTGTGAGACCGGTATAAGACTGCAGCATCTACTTCCCGTGAGGATGGAAGACTTCGCCCGCCCCTGTCAACGTGGAGGCGTCGTCTCGATTAGCTTCGTACAACTTTGAGGTGAAGTTTACTTGCCGATTGAAACAACAACTCCCAGATCCACTTATGAGCCCACACTAATTAGCTATGAGCCGACTTAACCCAAATAATCATAAACATAATCGAGTGTTTTAATTAAGGTCGTACATTAAAATAATTTATTGGTGCTTAGTGTATTTCAGTGGTATAGTTGATGTGCTATATTTATCGGTGCTGCAATTACCGGTTTACAGTAAAGTGAGAACAAGCGGCAATGGACAATGCCAGTGTTGTAGTGAGGGCAGATTCGCTTGGCAGTTCACTGTTTTGTTGTAGATTATTGTTTTAAACAAAAACTTTGTGTAAATCGGAATACCAATTTACTGTACCTTTCGGTGTTTTAAAGGAGCATTTATTGGTCCGGTAGTTCAAACAATATATTACTGATAAAAGCCGATTAGTTATGAATTTACTGAGTAAAAAAAGAAAACAATACCAACCATGGTCCGGGGCAAAATTATCAAACCCTGTTTTATTCGAGTTCTCTAAATTACTTTATCAATCACTGTACGGAACTACATTTGCACTGGTTTAGTCTAGTGTGACTTTTGGGTCCTGTTGCAAATATAGAGTCAATCAAAGTAAAATGATGTGTTAGTTGTACCGCCCAGGGGTCTAAGGGACAGCGGTTCGGTGCATGGGATGGGGGCAACAACCTTATTACCTAATTGTCAGTCCAAGAACGCATTCTCTGACCCAAGTCGTGTGTCCTGTAGGGTCTCTTGCACAACCCCTGCGGCGTATTATTATCAACAACAACGCATTCCATTGCTAACGTAATACGTAACCTCGCCCTGTGTAATAATAGAGTTCCAGCTGAGTCGGCCATAACCCGTTCTAATGACAATGCAGTTTGCGGTAGCCGGACAATGCGTGTGTATGTGTGACGTAAGCATCGGCTCTATCGCGCTGTCGTTGTCAACTTTCCCCGAATATCCCCCGAGCCATTATACATTTCTAACGCCTACTTTGAGTATAGCGAACATAAAACAGGACGTTTTATTTTAAATGTTAAATTAACCAGTTTCCCTTTGGATGTTGGCGCCCTCGTTTCTTTGCTACGCTGCGCTGGTACCGCACTATGACGTGGCGGACCTACGGTGCCTTGAGCATGAGATCGCAGCAGAACCCCCCCTAATCAGTCTCATGCCCCCCCTCGGATTATTATCAACCGCCCCCGCATGCACGCTGTTTCAACGCCTTGCTACGCTGCGCTGGTACCGCACTATGACGCTATGACGTAGCGGACCTACGGTGCCTTGAGCATGAGATCGCAGCAGAACCCCTTCGGCTTCTAGACCCCACTGTAATCAGGCTCACTCTTATGCCCCCCTCAGATTATTATCAACCGCCCCCGCATGCACGCTGTTTCAACGATGTCGATTCCAGGCGTTCTTTTATACATTCGTAAAGGCGATTTCCGCTTAGTATAATGCACAAACCTCAATGGTCCCGCCCGCCATGTTTGAGGTTGTCAGAACTCCAACACATAGACGACAATGATCATTAATGACCCGTTTCATGTAGATGCTAGGAACCAAACAGTCGGTAATATTGGACTCAGCTATGTCGTGACCTTGACACTAGTTGCTTTGGGGCATCTTGACGTTTCGACTTATCTATCATCAAGAAATCTCGTTCATTTTCTCTCACATATTTGCGTTGAGAATAGTTTTATTTTTTATTAGTTGTCTTGTTTTTTCTTTATTTCTTCTCTGTCTACATAAATTATATAATTTCGTTCCAGTTAATTAATTCGAGTTTTGTTTAAACTTCGATTTACTGTTGAAAGTAGTAAGTTACGTTGACTGATTTTCTAAAAATGTCAACCGATGTCCGCGAGATGACTAACACATCAAGGCGCCTGGGTCCGAGGCTAATACTAGATTGATTCGTCTATACAGTGGTCGAGGTATCGACGGAACTGCGCCCATAGAAAGTGGCCACAACGTTCGATTGTATCTATTTTGTAATTTGATGGCGGAGATTTGTCTACAGGAAAGAAAGTTAATGGAACGAACTGGTTTATACGAGTAGCGGGTCGGACACAGAGACTGTTGCCCCCAGAAGTCGTAGGTGGATGTATCATCGTGAAGTAGCGCTGTCTGCCCCTCTAGTGCATCGCAGTACGTCGTACCACTGGGTGACACGAGTAGCGGGTCGGACACAGAGACTGTTGCCCCCAGAAGTCGTAGGTGGATGTATGATCGTGAAGTAGCGCTGTCTGCCCCTCTAGTGCATCGCAGTACGTCGTACCACTGGGTGACACGAGTAGCGGGTCGGACACAGAGACTGTTGCCCCCAGAAGTCGTAGGTGGATGTATGATCGTGAAGTAGCGCTGTCTGCCCCTCTAGTGCATCGCAGTACGTCGTACCACTGGGTGACACGAGTAGCGGGTCGGACACAGAGACTGTTGCCCCCAGAAGTCGTAGGTGGATGTATGATCGTGAAGTAGCGCTGTCTGCCCCTCTAGTGCATCGCAGTACGTCGTACCACTGGGTGACACGAGTAGCGGGTCGGAGACAGAGACTGTTGCCCCCAGAAGTCGTAGGTGGATGTATGATCGTGAAGTAGCGCTGTCTGCCCCTCTAGTGCATCGCAGTACGTCGTACCACTGGGTGACACGAGTAGCGGGTCGGACACAGAGACTGTTGCCCCCAGAAGTCGTAGGTGGATGTATGATCGTGAAGTAGCGCTGTCTGCCCCTCTAGTGCATCGCAGTACGTCGTACCACTGGGTGACACGAGTAGCGGGTCGGACACAGAGACTGTTGTAGCGCTGTCTGCCCCTCTCGTGCATCGCAGTACGTCGTACCACCGGGTGACACGAGTAGCGGGTCGGACTGAGGGACTGTTGCCCCCAAGTAGCGCTGTCTGCCCCTCTAGTGCATCGCAGTACGTCGTACCACTGGGTGACACGAGTAGCGGGTCGGACTGAGGGACTGTTGCCCCCAAGTAGCGCTGTCTGCCCCTCTAGTGCATCGCAGTACGTCGTACCACTGGGTGACACGAGTAGCGGGTCGGACTGAGAGACTGTTGTAGCGCTGTCTGCCCCTCTAGTGCATCGCAGTACGTCGTACCACCGGGTACGCTATAGTCCCTCGCAGTACGTCGTACCACCGGGTACGCTATAGTCCCCCGTCGTACCACCGGGTACGCTACAGTCCCTCGCAGTACGTCGTACCACCGGGTACGCGTGTGGGGGCCACGCCCTATGTAGGCGTCGCCTCGGCTCACAGTCAACAGGTGAGACGCTCCGGGCAGATTCTTGTCCTACAACACTTGTCTGCCAATCAGAGATATCGATCTATTGAAACAGATTCATTTACTCGCATCACGACGAGTAAGAGCAACGAACTGCCTGATCCACCCCCACGCGCGCGTTGGGCGAGCGAAGCGGGTAAGCTTCCTCTCGCGACCCATGTTGATGACATTTACCGTAGCTAAACCACCGGTAACGTTTACCATTGAGGCTCCTGCACTCCACTAGGCGGAAGATCGCCTCTACGTGTGATAGTAACCACCATTGAGGCTTGTACACTCCACTAGGCGGAAGATCGCCTCTACGTGTGATAGTAACCACCATTGAGGCTCCTGCACTCCACTAGGCGGAAGATCGCCTCTACGTATGAGAGGATGCCAAGAATCTGTTGCTTTTCGTTGAAACCGCGTGCTTTAAAGGGGCGGTTAGATACGAAACTGAGCTCGGTTACTTTGGGACTATAGCCTAGCTCGTCGCTTCGGTCGATGTCTGGCTGAGCCCAGAACTCTGATTGTGTCCTGGCAAGAATCATCGCGTCACTTGGTGTCTACAATGTAATGTACCATCAGAACACTGGCTGTCGATCCACAGCTTCGTAAGGAGACAGACCCCGTACTGGACAGCAAGCCTGGCCGTTGCACGTTCTGCCGACCCCTGCCAGACGAGTCAAGCCGCAAGAGATCTAGATTTAATTATTTATATTATAATGTCTATCCTATTCAGTTATAAAACTGGTTTACAAAGGAGGACAATAAATAAAACTATATATACAACTTCCTTAACTTTCTTATGTTTTGCTTTAATAGATCGCTTACTGAATGAAAGTACACACGCGTGGTGTAACGTTACCGAGCATTACAAGTAACAACGTGAAGCTAATTACATCCACTTATCAGATTGTTATCGTCATTTGTTTCATTTCACTGGGTGAGTTACGAGGTCCCGTCCCGAGAGCCGTTATTCGGGCCGCGAAATCGCTCCGAGTCCATCATTTACAGGAATCAGTTTGATAACGAGAAAACGTTATGGCTAGATCTTAAAAACTTCCGATCTCAGCGATAATATATTCAAAATAACAATATTATTGTTAGTGATTTTCATCATGAGTTGTTACGAAAGTACCGGAGTTTGTAATGTTGGGCATCGTTGGCCAACCCTCTGCCGGTCGACTAACAGCCCTTGGACATCCGTTACCCCTAGTTGCTCGGTACATCAGGCACCCCACAGCAGGGATTATACTATTGGGTTTATCAAACACAAACAATTTTTCATTATTTATTTTGAAAATATCCGTAGATCTTGATAACATAACCTGGATCGTTCCAAAATATTGAATCTCATTTTGAAGATACGAACAAAAAACCGTAAGTTCTCCCGCTTTACAGTTTCCAAGCTATTTGCCTCGTTGGCTTATCTACAGACTACACGACGCCAGCTGTACTGATGACAAGTTGTGATGGGCTTCTCACGCAGTTTATTCTCCAGTGTCGGAGGTAAATTAATGGGTGGTGTACCCAGGCCCGTCTCTTAATATTTGGGTGGCTGTGGCAAACCCATTTCTCTGGGTCCCACATGGAGGTGACGGGCTCAGGGGGGGTGTTTTTAGGTCCTGCATTATCCTTGATGTTCTTAAACGCGATTTCAGGCAAAATCTTGCCCTCAACGATAAAATGGAAAGTAATTGCTACAGTGAAAATTCCTTATGAGACGCGAGCTCGATCCCCTGTCCGTTGCTACATTTATCTGGTGCTTGATTTCTTTATTCTCGGGGACGTGGGAAGGCAATTGACAATTTGAAGAATCCCCCCCCCCCCCCCAACCACACGAAAATATGATGAAATTTAAAAAAAATTTGGGGCCTACGACGCAATGTACGGGATTGTACTTGACTGCTCTACCGAGATTCACTTGAGCTGTAAAACTGAAATGTTTACAACGAGGCGACTGTCTGAGCCCTTCGAAACTGCAAACACTGTTCGATAAATTCAACCTTTTTCAGTTCACAACTTTTTTACCCGTGACTTTTGCCTCCCTCCCCCCCCCCCCCCCCCCATGCAACCTCAGAGGAGGCAAGCTACCTATCTGCCCCCCTAGTTCCGCTGTCGCTCGCTGGAATCGCCGTCTGTGTGGTTAAATGCTGCTAAGTCGAGCCGAGTATCAGGGACCTAGGAGATGCAAAGAGGTCAGAAAATCAATACTTGATAGGTATCTGATTCCTTTCCCGACTACTCAAATAACAGAGATAACCAGCTGAGAGGGACATATAATTTTATTTCCAAGTATACAATAAACAGAAACGTACCCATTGTTTAAATATAATAATTTATACTTGGTATGTGTAATTTAGTTAATATTAACATTCAGTTACCATTGATTAATTACAGATTTGATTTAACTCTCTGAATCGAAATTGAGGATTTTCTTATACTTATATATACTATTAAAACTTAATTTTTTCTCTAGAGTAATCTTGATTGCATTGCAAGTTCGTTTCTGTTAGCTTTGAGTACAGAATGGTTCGCCATTTTCTTTTCATATATGGGCGTTATCAAGTCCCTCCCTCACACACACATAGAACGATACACTCACACATATACACGTTTCACGTACACGTACATTCAAGTCACTATCTAGCGTAGAGAATGGGCACTAAGGAGGATGATTTCCGACAGGGTGCGTTAGCATACATAGTCGCAGAAGTAACAGGCGAGCTCGATACCAGGAGTCTTCATAGGTAAGATCCAGCGGCGTTGGAGCCATGAGGGGGAGGGGGTCGGGGGGCAGAGGGGTAGCTTGCTCCCCTGAGCTTGCATGGGGGATCAAGAGTGCCATCCTGCGCCCCCCCCCCCCCCCCCTTCAACTACAAAATTGTTGGAATTATAGCAATTGATACTACGTTGTAATTTTAAAACAGTGAGCTTTTGCAGTTTCGAGGGCCCAGACAGTCGTCTCTTCTCAAAGTTGTATTCTGGCACGTAGTAAGCATTTCACAGTTTGACAGCTGAAGTGGATCTAAGTACAATGCCATCCAGTGAGACGTTGGCCCCTTATTTTGTATGCGCAGTGAGAAGTGTAAACGCAGTAGCTCGGGTACTTTCAATACAAAATACAACATACAAATGTATTTCGATACTGTCCAGCTATACGAGCAAGTGACGTCACAGTTCCTTTGAGGCCACCAAATGCCGGTGACTCATATCGCACAGTCACACCTCCCCCCAACAGAAAGTACCGTGATCGAAGGAAAAGCCGGCGACATGTCGATGCGTAACACGTGTCTGTCAACACTCTCAACGGATTGATCATTGCCCGTCACACTAAGTCCCGTTTCTCAATATACAACTGCAAGGGGGGCGGGGATGGCTTGTTTCGGCAGATGAGGGGGTGTCATGTTGTCTAATGGGGCTGACAAACGTATTTTATTAATGTCGTAATGAGTGATATACGCAATATCTTTAAAATGCAAAAGACTTCGTCCAGGGCCAGTGTGCAGGTATTGATCAATCTGTGTTTATTAGTTTAAATACAGAAACGTTATTAATGTTGTTTGTTTACCATTATATGACATCACATTTTGTCCGCGTAGTGCAGTCAATTGACATGTATTATACGCGTGGCTATAAACGTCGCCGACAGTGTTCACATCAATTAATTCAGGCACGGTTAGGGGGGTGGAAGGCAAAGTCTTCTTAATTGTAAATCCCCCCCCCCCTCACCGGTAATCAATTAATCAAGCACTAGATATTTCTTTAAAATGTATTAGAAATAAAGCATCGGTAAAACGCTTTGTTTTTATTCGTAGGAAAACGTAGTTATTAGTTACATTACTGAGTGAAGGATGCGAAACAGAATGGGAGAAGCGACACTGCTATGATAAGCATTTCAAATGTAATTTACATTTTTTTTTTTGGTTTTTAGTTTACCCCTCGACGTCCCTGTCTGTAGGTAACTAGGTAACCACACCACGAAGTAGCTTCGTTGTTAATAAACAGCAGTTTACAAGCTACGTAGCCCCTTTGAGACATGTTTACTCGTTCAGACGGGCTTAAATTGCGATTTTAAAATTACAATGTGATTTTGAGAAGAGCCGGTTTATATACGCGGTTTATTTGTTTGCTGTCAAACGGTTCATTTTTCCAAAAAACGGTTTAGGGTTTGCGTTAACGAGGTCAAGACCTATCGTACGCGATTTTATTATAGAATCCTTTAGGATTCAAAATGTAGTTTCGATCAAATTAGAAAATCTGATATATTATTGACATGTCTAATATTGTATCGAACCAGCGCCCTACCGATTTCGAGTCTCGCGCTTTACCGCTGAGCCGTCTCCATTGGTAGGTAAGAAAATCAATAATGCAATCGAGTAGGGCCTACACCGAGGCAGACCGCTTCAATGTTGTCAAATGTACCTACTTCCATGATTGCCGTATCGCAGTCTACATTCCTATCTGATCGCTCGATTGATAACAACGCGAGCAAGGGAATTCTCTGTCTGTAGGTCTGTCGAGCGTGCAAAAATCGCGTTGACGGATGAGCGTGCATACCAATATTAAATCACAATATACTATTTGTTTTGTATACACGTTAATTTTATTAAAAAGGGCTGTTTATATATTATATATGTATTGGCATTGTAATAACTAATAAGTAATGTATTGGTGACTAGACTGGCCAAAACTAGCCACTCCCTGGCCGGACTTGTGCTGGAAACAGACGTATTAGTATTACTAGTAGTATTATTTTATTAGCCTCTTTGAAGTCTTGTATACAAATTACAATTCAAAATGTGCAATTTCACTTGTCAATTATTATAGATACAAATAAAAGAAAAAATTACCACGTTGATGCGCGCAGGGCACGACTGACTGACTGACCGACTGACTGACCGACTGACTGACTGACTGACTGACTGACTGACTGACTGACTGACTGACTGACTGACTGACTGACTGACTGACTGACTGACTGACTGACTGACTGACTGACTGACAGACTGACTCCCTGGCTGACTGACTGACTGACTGACTGACTGACTGACTGACTGACTGACTGACTGACTGACTGACTGACTGACTGACAGACTGACTCCCTGGCTGACTGACTGACTGACTGACTGACTGACCGACTGACTGACTGACTGACTGACTGACTGACTGACAGACTGACTCCCTGGCTGACTGACTGACTGACTGACTGACTGACTGACTGACCGACTGACTGACTGACTGACTGACTGACAGACTGACTCCCTGGCTGACTGACTGACTGACTGACTGACTGACTGACTGACCGACTGACTGACTGACTGACTGACCGACTGACTGACTGACTGACTGACTGACTGACTGACTGACTGACTGACTGACTGACTGACTGACTGACTGACTGACTGACTGACTGACTGACTGACTGACAGACTGACTCCCTGGCTGACTGACTGACTGACTGACTGACTGACTGACTGACTGACTGACTGACTGACAGACTGACTCCCTGGCTGACTGACTGACTGACTGACTGACTGACCGACTGACTGACTGACTGACTGACTGACTGACTGACAGACTGACTCCCTGGCTGACTGACTGACTGACTGACTGACTGACTGACTGACTGACTGACTGACTGACTGACTGACTGACTGACTGACTGACTGACTGACTGACTGACTGACTGGCTGGCTGACTGACTGACTGACTGACTGACTGACTGACTGACTGACTGACTGACTGACTGGCTGACTGACTGACTGACTGACTGACTGACTGACTGACTGACTGACTGACTGACTGACTGACTGACTGACTGACTTGACTGACTGACTGACTGGTTGACTGACTGGCTGGGTGACTGACTGACTGACTAACTGACTGACTGACTGACTGACTGACTGACTGACTGACTGACTGACTGACTGACTGACTGACTGACTGACTGACTGACTGACTGACTGACTGACTGACTGCCTGACTGACTAGAGATATTGAAGTGCGGTTGTTTCACAAGTTTGCTCTGGAAGGGGTGAGCGAAGGTTGTTGAGACGCTGAGATTTGTAAGGAAGGAGTTAGAATCTAAACTCGTAGGGTTTTGCTTTTTTTGAATTTTGTTGGGTTTTGCTTGAACATGCACAACAACAAAATGTCTTGAAAATATAATGAAAATACGTGATATAATATAGGAAACAAACATTGTTTGTTAAAACTTTTTAGTATGGAATATTGTGTAAATTATTTAATTTTCCCCCTATTTGTCACGCCCCGGCATCACTATAGCTAAGAATGAAGCTGTTTCATCATTTCTCTTTTTGTCAATAATGTTGTAGCAATATACTATACCACTTTAGGGCTCAGCTATAAACACGTTCCGTTTTAAAGTAAAATCAATTATTTTATTGCGGATATTAAAAGTAGCTTGAAAGGCGTAATCTAGCGCTGCAGTAAAGTGAGCTGGCTGTACTTTCTTCCGCTGACGATAAGTCGGTCTAGGTCACGCTATGGTAATGTACAGTTGAACTTGGGCACTGGCTGAAGGCCGTCTGGTGATGTGTTCATGCCCATAACAGACGCACCGTTAGTCGCGGCGAAAACACGTCGTTTGCAATGAAATAGCTGATTAGTTTTATTTCGGGACACGCTACATTGTTTCTATCAGTCAGGAATGTTGTTTTCCGAGACGGATAGATACAACAAACACTTGTTTGCCAATGTGGATTGCGGAACAGTGTTTTGAGTACTTGTTGCAGTTCGTTACCTGTACACCCTGTCTTATGACTGTAACCATGGCAACCAATCAAGTCAGCTGACACCCAAAGCACAGATAACTAATTAACTTGCGCCCAAAGCATTTAGTTGGCACTCATAAGTGTTATTCGAGGTATCGAAATGTCGATAGGTCATTGGGCAATGTTTCAACATTAGAGTTGATGATCTGAGAAGTGGATTTTATTTGTTTTTAATACTGTCAGTTTTATACAGTTTCGATATGTTGACTAATGATTTCTAAACCTATAAAGAAAGTGAAATAGTCTGTTTTAAGAATATGGACAGAGTTAAAATTTCTCCCAACTTGTTTGTCCTCCAGTGTTACCGTTTTACGCAACACTGTCGCCAAGGCACGTCCGAGGAAAGATAGCTCACACACTTCCAAGGTGTTTGGTACTCAGAACATGATCTTGACGGCCACGCTAAACAATACGTCTGACATTACTGTGAACTTTACTAAGCAATGATGTATTATTTATCATCTTTCATTTACCAACTTTCAAACCACTCGTGAAACAAATTGTTACCCTAGAGCGTTTTCCAAGTGCAAAACTCCGACCATGAAGACTTTCTCGCTAGAATGCAATAAGCCACATGATGAGAACGCCAGGGTGTCAATACACTTGCTGGGGGGTGGGTGTTAGTGTCTGCGCTTAGTTAGGGGGATGGGGGGCGTTCAGGTCGCAGAGGGGCGACATGAGTGAGATAAGACATGCCCGAGAGCCCTCCGTACGGGCGCCGGTCACCACGAGGGGTTGTGAGGGACACCGCCGCCTGGCACTCACACAGCCTCGAGCTTGGAGGGCGGTGCAAAGTGTACCAAGGTCGCGCCCGTCATCGAGGGACGTGGGTTCGAGTCCAAGGGATGTTGTCTCATCTTCGCACGTTGTTTTGCCGGTGTCGGGCATTGAACCGAAACCTGCGGATATAGAGAGCCTCACTAACTAAAGTCAATGTTGATGGTTTCTTCATCGTGATATTGATTGGAATATATTTTTACCAACAGCTTTCTAAGCGTGAAAAGTGAGTTTTTCTTGAGCTACACAAATTGAACAACTGGGACGGAGTTTCTTCTCGTAGTTCCTAATTAACTGGATGCGTTTAAGGCGATCGCTCCTTGTTGCGCGACGCGTTCCTGCAATGCCACGTTAATTGGCAGTAATGCTCTCTTATGGGAGAAACTATGGGACCTATTCTACAACTTTGTATTCTGTACAAATTTGAACTTGTTTGCTCGATGTTACATAACAAGGTTGAATTTGGGCACAGTTCGTACACTAAGATGCCCAGTGAAAAGTTAGAGAATAGTCCCGAAGCACCCGTGGTAAGAGTAGTTTACTGGGGTTGTATTTATTATCTTCTTTTATAAAGAAACTTGTTGTTTTAATTAACAACTGTTTCTCCGAAATGTTCCTTGATTTCACCTCCGCTCCGCAACATGTCTCCCTGCGGCTATACCAATATGTACGAGTACGACAATCTGCATCTAGAAAGTTGAGTGCATTGTTTTTATCAACGAGTTTCTATTATTAATATTTCGTTTATTTATTTTGTAAATGTAAATATATATATGCATACACGTAAGTTCATAATAAGAATGGATTGCACATGTTTTGTTGAGAAATGCCAGTAATCGGTATTTCGTAAAGTACAACCTATTTTTAATAAATTATCCACTTACTAATTATAATAGCTAGGTCGCTGTTTGCAAGTAAACGGCCTCGCCTCGCGTGAGTTGTGTACCGCAGTATGAAGCATTTTACTACTAGTAATACTACTTGTAGAAGTATTTTTAATCGAAAATAATGAGTGAGAATAAGGCGCAACTTTTTTGGAATTTCTTATTGATGTCTTTGCCGTACGAATATTTGAAACATGTTGTCCTTGTTTTTAATTAAGAACAGTGGGGGGAAAGAGAGAGGGGGGCAAATAGGAGGAGAGAGAGAAAGAAAAGCGGAGCCGATCTTCCGTCACGACGGGGTAAAATCAAACGCCAATCATTTTGGGCGAGACGAGAGAGAGAGAGAGAGAGAGAGAGAATTGCATGCTCCAGTTCACTCCCACCGACAAAGCCGTTACTTCAACCTAGTTGCGTCTCAACACTGTCTGTCTACATTCTTGGCCACCGTCACTTCCTTCACACTTGCAGGGATTCGGCTGTGTTGATGTTCAAGCGATCCCCCCCCCGCCTCCCCCCCACTCAAGCAAGCGCGACTCTGCTCAACTGAGAAGCGATGTCGGAGGAAAGGTTATGGTAGAAAGGGCGTTGCCGGAACTAGACAAATATATAGATATATATGCGGGGGGGGGGGAGACTAGTGGCTGCCATGACTTGTACTAATTATTCATATTTGTAATCATGATTTGCACACCTAAGCATAACCCTAAAAAGAAACAAAATTTCATGATGCAGAAATATGTTCACAAGGAATATACCCGTAGTTGTATCAAGACGAGAGCAAAGTTGTTCCTCTGTTTACGGTGCTGTTGTTGGAAGAGTAAAAAGAAATACCCCAAATATTTCTGACAATTATTGACAGAAGATGGTGTATATAGAGCTAGCTAAAAGTACTTTATAACTTAATTTGCAGTAGTAGCGACGTGTGCATAATGCTAATTCATTTATTAGCTCATGGTATTTCACTGATAAGTGATAATTTGATAATTATACCATTTTAGAAACCATCTAGTATCCTGTTCTCGTTCCTCGTCTCCGCCCGATACAACTGACTAAAACCAGCTGATAACGGGCTGAAGGCAGCTGAGGTTATGCATCATTGATCCTTGACGCAACATTATGACAACTACTGTTGCTCTTGTCAACAGACAGCGTGAGAAACGCATTATCGTCGCTTGTCCGCGCGTTCAAGTCTCCACGCATCGGCATGCAGTGGTTGCTGCGTGACGTCATGCGCAGTGTCTTGTGTCGTCATGGCGGCCACGCTGGAGGGAAGAATGATTGTGTATATGAAATGTGTTTGTGTTGTATTGTAAATAAATCAAAAAAAGAGTGAACGAGACCGGAAAGTGTTTATATGTTTATGTTACTTTCAACCAAGTTTTGAAAACTGTCCAACTTGAACCGAACAGCATCTGAAACCTTGCAATAATGATGACTTGCCGAACCCAAATGCCGTTGTGGCAGACAATATGGCGGCCACGCGCATTGGTCACGTGATGCTCCGCTCTTTGCTGAACTCACAGTTATACTTCTTGTAACTACTTTTTGTGAGTTTAATCGGTTCAACAGTTTTCAAGAAATAAACCGTGAAATGGCTGTGTTCGAACTACCGTACCTGAATGTTCTGACGTCACGAGCATAGAGACCCTTCTGCCCCAGCCTCGGTGGCCCCGGGGCTAAAATGCTGTTGGTAACAGAAGTGGTGGACATCAATAAACAAAGGGTGGGGATAAACACTTTATGTCCAGCTCCGATATGCTTATACTGAGCGTTAGTTCTCGTCAATGTATGTTTCCTATTGACTCATAAATAAGATTGAGTAAAGAAAACAATAGGGTGAATGCAGGAGAGTATTTAAGAGTTACAACCTGAATCGATAAGTGAGAATTTTTTATCAACTCTGCGTACAACTTGCGCTTCTATTTGTAATAATTGAAGTAATGTTATTTACTATGCAGTGGCCTTCACTACGTAGCGTAGTACCGTACACACCATGCGTGTTGATAGTGGCTGGAGCTGAGCTGGCAATGACAAACGGGATCGGGTTGTTATTCGGTTGAGACGGTTGTCGGCCGGTGGAACCCGTTTTACAAGTAACACTAGCCAAGGCGTCGATCGATCGACAAGGCCAGCGACAGCTTTTGTCACGGCGATAAAATGTCAGTGATATAAAAGTATAGAGTTGCGTAATCATAAGATCATAATTATCCACAGCCACATTGATTGGCTTACGATGTCATTACTACTCGCATTCATTTGGGTCAGAGCGGTATAAACCGGCGATTTCATTTAATTATTGTGTGAAAGTTGGATTCGACGGCTTTTTTATGAAATTTTTGGAGGCAGTGTTATTGTAGATCGGAAGCCATAACCATTCGAAGCGGTTCGGTCTTTCCTCAAGTCCAATAACTCACGCAAATATTCGTAAAACTGCGAAACCAATTGAAAATCAAGACAATACAATTCGGCCACCTGGCGTGCATGACTGTAGTTTCCCCCCTAATGCAACACGGTTATCGAGACGATGAGCATGTAGTCAACTCCCTACGATTGTATCACGCACGAATAGTTCGTAGCGACAACTAACGCAGCGAGTGCTATCGCGACGAGCCGACGAGGCGCATTCATTCACTTTCGGTCAGCTGCAAACAGTAGTACACGATTTGAACCCAGGACCTTTCACAATGTAGGCCAGCGCTGAACCAACAAGCTAACTGGAACCATTATGTTGAGTTGTTTAACCGGTATCTGATTGTTCGCGGACAGAGCTGGTTGTTGAGTTGAGAGCCCCCCCTGATTGTTCGCGGGCAAGGCTGGTTGTTGAGTTGAGAGCCCCCCCCTCCTGATTAATCGCGGGCAAGGCTGGTTGTTGAGTTGAGAGCCCCCCCCCCTGATTAATCGCGGGCAAGGCTGGTTGTTGAGTTGAGAGCCCCCCCCCCCCCTGATTAATCGCGGGCAAGGCTGGTTGTTGAGTTAACATGACTGAGCTAACCCTTGCACATACTCTGCCGTGCTAAACCTGTACCTTGTCGTGTTACAGATGAAGAGCAGCATGGAGGGGTTGTCGGGGTCGGACGACGGCTGCGCCATCTCTTGGTGCGATGACGAGACGCGGGGAGAGTTGATGTCCGACTCGTCCGGCTCGGAGGACCAGAAGACTGCGAGGTTCCCGCGGGCCAGGAGACTCAAGGGGAACCTACGTCGCCGCAAGACGGGGGTGTCAGCCAGGGAGAGGAACCTCAGACGGCTGGAGTCCAATGAGCGGGAGAGGATGCGGATGCACTCGCTCAATGACGCGTTCGAGGTACGTCACGTTGGGGGGGGGGGGGGGTCTGCCAGGGAGAGGAACCTCAGACGGCTGGAGTCCAATGAGCGGGAGAGGATGCGGATGCACTCGCTCAATGACGCGTTCGAGGTACGTCACGTGGTGGGGGGGGGGGGGGGGGGGGGGGTGTCTGCCAGGGAGAGGAACCTCAGACGGCTGGAGTCCAGTCCTCCAGCCCGAGTAAAACTAAACCCTTTATTGCTGTTTAGTCACTTTTATTAACTTTGTCTTTTGAACAGCCTTACCAGAAAATGATTCACATTTGTAGTAAAAGTGGAGAACAGTGGAGGGAGGTTGGGGGTTCGAACACCGCTTAGGCTAATACTTGTTTGCTTCTGTTTGCAGCAACTGCGTGAGGTGATACCCCACGTCAAGATGGAGGTTGTGGGTTCGAACACCGCTTAGGCTTATACTTGTTTGCTTCTGTTTGCAGCAACTGCGTGAGGTGATACCCCACGTCAAGATGGAGGTTGTGGGTTCGAACACCGCTTAGGCTTATACTTGTTTGCTTCTGTTTGCAGCAACTGCGTGAGGTGATACCCCACGACAAGACGGAGGTTGTGGGTTCGAACACCGCTTAGGCTTATACTTGTTTGCTTCTGTTTGCAGCAACTGCGTGAGGTGATACCCCACGTCAAGATGGAGGTTGTGGGTTCGAACACCGCTTAGGCTTATACTTGTTTGCTTCTGTTTGCAGCAACTGCGTGAGGTGATACCCCACGTCAAGATGGAGGTTGTGGGTTCGAACACCGCTTAGGCTTATACTTGTTTGCTTCTGTTTGCAGCAACTGCGTGAGGTGATACCCCACGTCAAGATGGAGGTTGTGGGTTCGAACACCGCTTAGGCTTATACTTGTTTGCTTCTGTTTGCAGCAACTGCGTGAGGTGATACCCCACGTCAAGATGGAGGTTGTGGGTTCGAACACCGCTTAGGCTTATACTTGTTTGCTTCTGTTTGCAGCAACTGCGTGAGGTGATACCCCACGTCAAGATGGAGGTTGTGGGTTCGAACACCGCTTAGGCTTATACTTGTTTGCTTCTGTTTGCAGCAACTGCGTGAGGTGATACCCCACGTCAAGATGGAGCGCAAGTTGTCCAAGATCGAGACACTCACACTGGCCAAGAACTACATAATGGCCTTGACTAATGTCATCTGCGACATGCGAGGAGAAGACAAGCCATACACGTAAGTACCAGGGTAGCACTGCTTGTCGTACGAGGGCTCTTATTCGAGGGGTGCAAACAAGCAATGCGCTTCAAGCAATCCTGACTGAAGGTTTTCCCGAGGTTTTCCTCAGTCACCCGGCGAATGCTGGGATTGAGTCATACTAACAGCCTTTGGGCATTGCTTCCAAACTATCCCAAATACATCAATACCAATTGCGCTTGCGCAGGTTTCCTATGAAACTTTATAATTCATTTATTCAGTTTTAAACTTACATTTGAATCAAGCAAGTGTTATTGAAATGTGCTTCGTGTTAGCACAAGAGATTGTCTTGGACCTGCTGAAGGGGGGGGCTAGGTTGCCCAACAATGACGTCACCATGTCTGTTTCAGCTTCGTCGACGTCGAGGACCAGGACGGCGACGGAGAAGAAGAAGAAGATGACGACGAGGACGAGAAGGAACACAACAACAACTCACTCTACAGAGAGAACCTGGAGCCAGACAAGAGTTGACATGGGCTGGGCTCGCGATGTAAATACCCGATCTATATTTAGAATATATATGTATGTTGTTTAATGTTATTTTTATAAATTTACGACGATATGTCTCCTGAAATTATTTTCTTCGTAAGACCATCAAAGTTTTCCTTAATTCCCGTTCCCATACCAGACATTCAACAGACAATAACAGTAATAATGTCGTCGTGCTCAGGCTGCTCGCTGATTGGCTCTGACGACGTAAGGTTGCTGTGATACTACATTGTTTACAACCTGGCTGCCCGCTGATTGGCTCTGACGACGTAAGGTTGCTGTGATACTACATTGTTTACAACCTGGCTGCCCGCTGATTGGCTCTGACGACGTAAGGTTGTTGTGATACTACATAGTTTACAACCTGGCTGCCCGCTGATTGGCTCTGACGACGTAAGGTAGCTGTGATACTACATTGTTTACAACCTGGCTGCCTGCTGATTGGCTCTGACGACGTAAGGTAGCTGTGATACTACGTTGTTTACAACCTGGCTGCCCGCTGATTGGCTCTGACGACGTAAGGTTGCTGTGATACTACATTGTTTACAACCTGGCTGCCCGCTGATTGGCTCTGACGACGTAAGGTTGCTGTGATACTACGTTGTTTACAACCTGGCTGCCCGCTGATTGGCTCTGACGACGTAAGGTTGCTGTGATACTACATTGTTTACAACCTGGCTGCCCGCTGATTGGCTCTGACGACGTAAGGTTGCTGTGATACTACGTTGTTTACAACCTGGCTGCCCGCTGATTGGCTCTGACGACGTAAGGTTGCTGTGATACTACATTGTTTACAACCTGGCTGCCCGCTGATTGGCTCTGACGACGTAAGGTTGCTGTGATACTACATTGTTTACAACCTGGCTGCCCGCTGATTGGCTCTGACGACGTAAGGTTGCTGTGATACTACATTGTTTACAACCTGGCTGCCCGCTGATTGGCGCTGACGACGTAAGGTTGCTGTGATACTACATTGTTTACAACCTGGCTGCCCGCTGATTGGCTCTGACGACGTAAGGTTGCTGTGATACTACATTGTTTACAACCTGGCTGCCCGCTGATTGGCTCTGACGACGTAAGGTTGCTGTGATACTACATTGTTTACAACCTGGCTGCCCGCTGATTGGCTGACGACGTAAGGTTGCTGTGATACTACTGCTACCCCGCATTGTTTACTCTGTCTGTGGTATTCTGTCGTGAGGCCGCGGCTTCGAGTCCCACCACCGCTATCCTAACTAAAGGAGCGTTCAGAGATTGTCCTTTAATACTGAGATTGATCACTGAAACCAACCCTCGAGTATTCAACTACCAGCCTACATACTCTCGCACCTGTGAGGGCTGTGACACGTCTAAAGCCGCTGTTATCATTGCGCCAGTACTTGACAGATAGATGTGTCCTCTTCCTACCGTTAAAAGCTATACTTTCTTTATTTTGCTTGCTACTGTTTTATCTCACTATTCTGATGATTCTCTCTGATGTGTCCTAACCCCCCCCCCCCCCCCCACCCCACGTCCCTCGCGCTGGTGACTCAAGACTCAGTAGTGAGTCAGGTGCGAGCGCAGTAGCATCTCAGACGGTGGCCGCCCGCTCTTCTGTCCAGGTAACAACGCCTCCCTAATTATTTCCGTAAATGTAGAACTGTGCGCAAACACAATAATCAGGCATGCTTGAGGGATGTAGTGCCCCCCCCCCCCCCCCCCCCCCAGTCACGCAGGGATTTGTTTGAGGGGTTTTGTCAGGGACATGTAGGGGGTTCATTAAATTGTTTTCATGAAATTTACTCGGCAGTTTGTATGTGCCACGATGGGAGATCGTAGACAGTTAGTCACAATTATTGTGCCTTATTATTGCTAGACTCATTGTGTCATAACCCCCCCCCCCCCTCAACACACATTCATCCCATCCCATTGGTGTAAGCCATACAAATGTTGCAATATGGAAAATTGCATTAATATAGAAAACTTTTTAATGGATCAAATATGTTTTCAATAATAATTCATTCATTGATTTCAGTCATTCATTTCTGTAATAATTAATCAATTGATTTGTCTTCGATTACCACACCCAATTATATAATCCACCCCTGAAATTTTAGTACAGGGGGCACAACATTCCAAAGTGCTCAAATATGGCACGATAGCTAGAAAAATTAATTTTAAAATAGAAAAGTGAGCAATCAAGATTGTGACTAAAAATTGCAGTGAAGTCGTGGTTTAAGTTTTAATTAAAAATATCTACCGAGGCAATATACAAGTACAAGATCGCTTCGCAGCCTTGGTCCGGTCACTTTATGGCTTGGTCACATCGATAGGCATACCGAATTTAGGCTTGATCCGTTAAGAAATAGAAACATGCACCCCCATCTCCCCCCCCCCGGGCCCCCCCCACACAAAAAAAGGGTGAAGGGGAGCACTAAGTCCCTTTTCAACAGTGTGAGTGTGTTCAGCGTCAAATATAGGGTACACATAGATAAATAGGTGTAGGTAAATAGGTAGGGTGGCACGTCTGTTGTATTGTTGTTCTAATTGTTTAAACTATGCTTAAATGATTAACAAAACAATCACAAAGTAGTCACATGGCAATGCTGCTCTGTGATTGGTGGTTGGGCGAGTCTGAGGAAAGGCTGAGTTGAGGAGCACGTGAGGAACGACTATGTTTTAACTGTTATATATCACCATCTATTTAGTCTATACGAAATATATTGAATTTGAAAAATATAAAACTAAATTAAAACCAGTGGGTAGTTCAATAATGGGGGGGGGGGGGGGGGGGGGATTACGAGATATATTATTCAGTGTCATACGCAGACGCTCTGTGCAACTTCTAGGCGCCTGATACTTCTGGCTACTCTGCGGCATGCAAGCAACAGACAGCCGGCCTTGCCAAGGGAGGAGGGGAGGGGGCAGACTACTCTTTACTTCTAAGATTACTTACCGTTGATTAACAACCAACCAAACATTTCATTTAAATACAAATAAAATTAAACAAACAGTCCAACTAAACACACCCATTTTCACTATTTACACTACTAGAAAATATTAAATATAAATTCAATTCAAAAATCTAACATTTTATTTAAAATTAAATATTCGAACAACTATTCGAAATGATCTTCATTGTTGAGGTTTAATTTTTCACTTTTTACAAATTACAAGCTTTCTTAGTTTGTGTTTTAAGTTTCTCTGTCTACTAAATGAACGTATTGTACAACTTTGAATGAAAATGTAAACGTGAACAATTGAATTGTGGTTTTCTTGAGTTATTTCGTCGTGTCGGTGCTAAGTTGATGTTTACTCGACGTTTCGCCACCCATGTTGCCCATGTTGCCTCATATTTGCCCCCAAACAACTAATTTGAACAATTGAAGTAAGTTACTGGATTTATCAATTAGTGATGCTCAACCAAGGCTGAAATGTTTGTAAATTTATTCATTATTTTATTTTTAGCTCAATTTTATTGTTCTCAATTCTCGAACTACCTAAATGATTATGCTACCACATTATTAATATTTTGTTTTCTTTCATTTCATTCATAAATCATAATCATTTTTTGGTCGTAATAAATAATTAATCCCCATCAGTGGCGGCGCCAGAAATAAATCAGTGGGTGGGAGAGAGAGGGGCAGAGCAGGAGCAGAGCAACTGTGCGATCAACACGCGACTGTTATTTTGTTAGTTGTTTTGTTAGTCGGTGATCCTGTAAACAATACAATACTTGGAAATCTGCTAAGCCAACTGATGTCCACTTGTACTAATTGTTCTGAAAATGTCGCTAATTTTGGAAGTATTACTGGATTTACGGTACCTACGAGATAATTTATTATAAATTAATTCATAATAGTATACGCTTCGAGTGTAGAGTGGGGGGGGGGGGGGGGGAGGCCAGTTTTTGGGGGGCAACTAGCTAGGGGGCAACTAGCGCCGCCAGTGATCCCCATTAATTGGGGACAAACTCTGTCAAATTTATTTCCATATTCAGCGACGTAAACTTGTAAACAAAGGTTTTCGGTTCTCACGACTATCAAAATCAAGAAACATAACCGTCTTTTTTCCGTAGATAATGAGCTCTGTGTATCATTGTCGACAATCAGGCTTACGATTGAAGAGATGACAAGGCCAGGCTCAAGTTTCTCACTGATAAAAATTATTTAACATACAGTATTTAATTTGTTTGTAGTTTTTACTTTTTATCATATAAACCCCATTAAAAAGTTAAAAATTTATCTCCAATTTGTAGTATTAATTTTTCTCTTTTCTCACTTCAATCGTTTCATGGTGCCAGCTTAAAATAATGGGAAGCTTATATTTATTCTAGCTTGGCTCAAAGCTTATAGACCGAGAGCCTGTGACAGTTTGGTTTACCTCATAAGGTACATAAGGTTTGACCAGTGGAACATACGCGGATTTATATGGGTTTTTTCAAAAGCCGCGTCTTGCGCGTCAACTTGGGGGCGTTTGGGCCCCATCGGTGTCCAAAAAAGGCCAAAAAGGGCCGTGGTTTACCTCATAAGGTACATGATGGGACTAAACGCCAAAATATGCGGAAACTTGTCCAGAAATTGGAACCGTAACGCAAGACGCGCTACTTGGGGGCGTTTCCGTTTCAGACGCCCCTCAAAAGGGCCAAAAAACGCCCTGGTTTACCTCATAAGGTACACGATTGGAACAAACGCCATTTTGTGCTTTGATATGTACAGATTACGAATATGTATAGTAAGACGCGTTTTCAGGGGGCTTTTGGCCTTTCAGACGCCTATTTTGTGAAAAGGGCCCTTTTTTGTCCAACAAGGTACAGACTTGAAAATGGTGTCAAATTAACCGGGACGGTGTCTAGAGCTCAAAAATATATAACAACATAACGCTTAAAGGACCCTTACAACCATACCACGCATTTCAAAAAGACCCAAATAGGGGGACATGACACCACATGGGGTAAACGACGAACACTAACGCCACTGTTTGCATAAGTGTGTCTTGATTACGAATATATCGTATAAGACGTAATTTTAGCGGGCCTTTGGCGTTTCGGATAGGTTTTTGGGGAAAAAAATGGTCCCTTATTTTCATTATTGTGTAGAAAGTGAAGATTTATAAGTGCTGTATTAATACCTGTGTGTGTGTCTAATTTTGTAATCTATCTCGGGGTGGTCTAATTTAATCATTTAACTTCACTCTAAATGTGTTGTGGCACAGACTTTGTTGAATGCACAGCAACTCGCTAAAGAGTGTGGCCAAAAATACATCATGGTTACTTATGACCTGGCGATAGCAAAAATGGCACTCCAAATCCAATCTGAAGAATCGCCCTTATATGATAACGTCTTCATTCAGCTAGGAGGTTTCCACATTGAAATGTCCTTCTTTAAGACTGTGGGTAAATTCATTGATTGGTCGGGTGGCCCTCATGTACTTGTGGAATCCGGTGTGCTGGCTGAAGGATCTCTTAATGGGGTTATATCAGGAAAACACTTCAATAGGTGCAAACGGCTTCACCCACTTCTTGCATGTGCTATGGAAGTATTACATTTTCGTGCATTCCTTGCAACAAGCGAGCCCGTATCCAGCACAGTTATTGAAGAGCTTGAAATGCTAGGTCAGTTTCAAGGTGATGCAAAAAGCCCACTCTGTTTATCCACGGAACTGACGGATCTTCTAGACAGGTATGATGAATACTGCAAACATACAGAAGACGGATTGCACGGAATGACAGCGAAGTACTGGATGATGTACATTCAGTTAATTCACCTATATCACGAGTTTTCTAGAAGCATACGTACTGGTGATCATACTTTGTATGCATACTGCCTTCCAAAAGTTGTGACATTGTTCTTTGCGTTCAATCATCAGAACTATTTCCGCTGGCTTGTGCGATTCCATGACAATATTCTAAAAATAAAGGAGTCGCATCCAGGATTGGAAGAAGAGTTTAAAAACGGGGGGTTTTCTCTTCGTCGAACTGAAAAAAACTTTTCAAGAAGTCCTATAGATCTATGCTTGGAACAGTCAATAAATGCGGACGCGGCAAGTAAGCTCACAGGAATATCAGCGTTTACTAATTCGATATCATCCCGGCAGCGATGGGCCAAAAGCCACTACCGGTACCTCCGTACAAGCATTGTTTCTAGCTTGTTAAATCTAACTGGATTGAAACGCTCAGAAGATGTTTCCCAAGAGACCTTACCTCACAAAGTGGAGAAAGACACACATGATTTAGCTGCAATAATGGATCAGATCAAATCCTGTCTCAACCCGTTTGACATGGACAAGAACAGTGTGCTGTTCAACATAGCGACTGGTAAAGCGGCATCTGAACCAACTCAAAAGTTTTTGCTGAATGTGTTCATAACCGGAGAGAAAGCTCGAGATGAATTTATTGATGAAGTATCAAAAGATCCTAGCAGATTTGAAAAAAGTATCTGTAGACTGAAGGGTTCCACGTTTGCCTCAGAAGGAGTGAAACGAAAGAAAACACGAGCTGATGGCAAAGTTATTGAACTAAAAATGGAAAGGGACCTTATGGGAAGAATCCTTTGCAAAGCACTTGAGAAAAAAATAGACATGGGACTAGTCTTAGCATATCCCTTAACACCTATTCCCTTATCATTGTGTCACGTAGACGGAACCATTCACAAAACAGATAAGTCAGCTCTGTTCAAGTGCTTGGAGAGTCGAGTAACAAATAATCCACCACCTTACGTTGATTGCGTCATTGTTGATGGCTTCTTCTTTCTGCATTTACTGGGTGATATTCCCATCACTTTTGGCAAGATTTCTGCGCACATCCTTCAAAAGCTATGCAGAATTAATGCCTCAAGAGTAGATATTGTTTTTGATCGAACCGTTTCACCCTCCATAAAGGATATAGAACGAGACAGGCGAGCCTACTTGTTGGAGAGGCAAGATAACTACACGATTACTGGAGCATCGCAGCAACGACCACCTGATTTCATCAAAGCTTTAAGAAACGATCATTTCAAGGAAGCGTTAATAACTTTCTTGACAGAGAGTTGGAATGATGACTCTTTCTCTGGCATTCTTGGAACTAAGGTCGTTTATGCAACATGCAATGAGATTTGTTACTCGTACAAGAGTTTAAATCATAAAGTTGTAAGAGTTGTAGAAGAAACGTTAGCATGTAATCATGAAGAAGCTGACTCAAGAATGGTTTATCATCTCGCCCAAGTTCTTTTTCCGGCAAACGTTGTGATTCGCACCTCCGACACTGATGTGATGGCTATCGTACTAGGTAATCTGAATGAGATCAACACTTTGACCAAAGTATGGTTGGAAGTTGGACTTCTAAGCAAAAACACCTTGAGGTACGTATATATGTCTTCTCTGTATGATAATCTAGGGCCTCTTTTATCTAGTGCCGTCCCCGCTTTCCACGCATTTACAGGATGTGATTACACTGCAGCATTTGCAAGGAAGGGGAAAGTCCGTCCATTCTCTCTTCTTGAGAAGAATGTAAGCGTTCAGAATGCGTTTGCCTCTCTTGGATCGCAAGAGGCACCAGAAGATGGAGTTACTTTGGAAATTGAGAAATTTGTATCTTGCATGTATGGGAAAAAAGACATGCCGATTAATGAAGCCCGGTTGGATACGTTCCTAAAAGTATACAAACCTAAAGGAAATCACCCACTTGAAAAAATGAAAGGAGTAGATGGCAGTACACTACCGCCCTGTCGTGCAGTTGTCGCCCAACAGATTCTCAGGACAAACCTAATTTGCGGTATCTGGAGAAATGCTACAAAAGGTACTGCTCCTGCATATCCACCAGAAAGCAGTGGCTGGGTATTAGAGGACGGAAAATTCAAAATACCACATTCAATGGTTCCTTGGTGACCAGTCACCTCCGTCAGTAGATGAAATTACTCCTATTGAACTTCCAGACTCTGATGAAGATGAAGATGCTGCAGTTCAATGTTCAAGTGATAACGACGTGAGCGATGATGATGAAAATGCTTAGAATATTTGTCATAAATCGATGAAAGTATGCATATACACCCTACATATATATATATATACACACACACACACGTGTTACATTATTAGGTCATTGTAGATCAGCATATGGTTTGGAATCATACTATTCTTATTTCGTTGCACATTTGTATTAACGTATTTTTTTAAATTCCCTATTTAATTTAATTCTTATATTTGACTAACAAATCTTCCAAGAATTGTAGTATATAGTATAGCATACTAGAAATGAAATCACAGCTTGATATCATATTATACTTATTACTTATTAATTGTTATATACTATTATTTCAATTATTATTATACTTTTTAATTAAACTCTTATACTTGACCTTTTTACAAATCTTCCAACAGCTGTGGTATAGCATACTAGAAGTTAAATCACAATCACCTGGGGGCCTCATTCCTGTACATTTTTTTAACTCTCCTTAACTCTCGCTAACCCCATGTTAAAATGACCCCGAGGTTAACTCCTGCCAAGGCTTCCCTGCATAATTCGGAGGCAAATATGACCCTGTCTGATAGTAGGGTTAAGAAGAGTTATCTCAACAATACTTTGAAATGCCGCCATTTTGTTAATGCCAATGTGTGTAGTTTCACAAATGTCACATTTCAATTCTTTAATTGGGAATGTCCACCTTCATGGATACGTTACTTTATGTGTTTATTGAAGTTGATAAATAATTTTGTGTATTTATAGTACATTATAAAGGTCCTAGATATGTAAATATGTAGTTTTATTGAGTATTTTGTGGTCGTTTTGAGGTTATTGGACTGTTTTTGTTTGTTATTGTTTTTATTTTGTCTCGTTTTTCCAACAATGTCTTCCTTCGATCGGCGTCTCAATTGCTGACTCCTGATTGGCTATTGGCTAACACCGGGGTTAAGTTTGCAAATGTACTGGAATGAGGCCCTCTGGGTGTAAGTGTATTATATACACCAGGTAAATTGAAATGCTTGGACACATTTAATCATATTCCTTATTCGTTACGCCAATGTTATTGTGATCTGTTTAGTTTACAAATAATACTTATGATAAAATTAAAAATGTATTTTGTAACACTATCGACAATTTAATTTATTACCATTTAAATCCTTACACTCATAATTAATATGCCACTCCATCATCAAATACTTATAAATTAAACTACGTGGAACATTATTTTTTTGTTTAAACAATGTATAAGGAGATGAATACCAATGTTTAAACGTTTACCAATGTATTTTATTTTTAATAACTGTGTTAACTTTGTTTTCTTATAAATATATCCAGTTTAAAAGGAATGCATATAACTTATGTTAAAATTGTATTCCTTCCATTGTCAATTCGCCAATTCATTTGTGGACAATGTCAACTTTCTACATACAGTCAAAACGGTGAATATCTCTAATTCAGGCAAACGCTTTTGAACAGCCTAAGGTAAGCGGGTCTCGTCGGGATTCGAACCCGGGACCTCCCGAATCAGAGACTCTGGCCTTAGCGCTTGAGCTACATCTGTCGGTTTATTTAATATGTTAATTGCAATCTAGACACGTAGTACAAATATGAAATAACAGAGTTAGTTACAGTTGTGATATTATGTATTTTAATATTGGCCCTTTTCTGTTTGAATGTGCTTAAAATGTGTAATAGTTCTCTCTTAAGCGTGTTGTTACGTATTTTTGAGCTTTAGACACCGTCCCGGTTAATTTGACACCATTTTCAAGTCTGTACCTTGTTGGACAAAAAAGGGCCCTTTTCATAAAATAGGCGTCTGAAAGGCCAAAAGCCCCCTGAAAACGCGTCTTACTATACATATTCGTAATCTGTACATATCAAAGCACAAAATAGCGTTTGTTCCAATCGTGTACCTTATGAGGTAAACCAGGGCCTTTTTTGGCCCTTTTGAGGGGCGTCTGAAACGGAAACGCCCCCAAGTAGCGCGTCTTGCGTTACGGTTCCAATTTCTGGACAAGTTTCCGCATATTTTGGCGTTTAGTCCCATCATGTACCTTATGAGGTAAACCACGGCCCTTTTTGGCCTTTTTTGGCCACCGATGGGGCCCAAACGCCCCCAAGTTGACGCGCAAGACGCGGCTTTTGAAAAAACCCATATAAATCCGCGTATGTTCCACTGGTCAAACCTTATGTACCTTATGAGGTAAACCAAACTGTCACAGGCTCTCCGTCTATTAGCTATATTAATTTTATAGGTTTTATTCAAACTGTAAAGCATTTTTACATCTTTGGGTCGTTCTTTACATATTTCTGTGCACAAGACGAGTTACAATTTGTACTTAAACACCTTGTTTTTTTTAAGTGACTTATTTATATATGTTTTTGTAAAGAGTCGAACGACCCAAATAAAGATGTATGGTTGTGCAGCTGTTTAAGCAGCTGAGGTGACTATGGCTACAATGTTGCCTCATTGCTACATTTATTGTGACATAGGCCTACACACATTGATCACATCCCATACAAATGTTGCAATTGCAAAATTTCATTAACATCAAAGCAATTTTAATGCAACAAATATGTTTCAAATTATACTTACTCAATTGATATTTGTCTGTGATTACCAAAACCCTGGTACGGGACTCGTACCCATGTTCAGGTCGGCTGTCACAAGGTTTTACTGGGGACGTAACCCTCTCTTGACACACGTGATCTCGTACATTCGGGATCGTTGCTATGTCTGAGGAAGACCGGGAGAAACAGTCCTGGGTTCAAACATTGAGGAACCGTATGTTAGACAATAGACATTCATCTTACCGTGGTAAAGACGTGGCGTACCGATCAGGGCCTATCTGGCCCTCTAATCAACTAACTAAGGAGTCACACTACCTTGGCTTTCGCCCCGTCCGTACGTCTCTCGTTAATCTTCCATCGTGACTCCTCGCTTCCTTCCTCGGGGATAGATAGTCCTCCTTGTGCCCCATGGTTTGCTGGTCGCTCTCGGCCCGTTCCGTCTTCATACGCCCACATGTACGTTCATCTTCTACGGCTCCTCCGACCGGTCCCCCCCGAGACCCCAAGTCTCAACACTTTTAACCCACCTCGACCGTATCACGTCACCTTCCCCCCTTTTCCCCCCTATTTGGCTTGTGCTAGCTGCCCATGTCTCTAATCACCAATCAGCCTTCATGGTTCGACAAGCCCATGGTTCGACAAGCCAAAATGCAAGAGTGGGGCTCAGACCAAACTGCTATCAACAATCCAACTTGGGCCTCCCAAAACCCCTGACACAGCAAAGTTACCAAATTACTATTATGACCATTATGCTGTGTCAGTATTCTAATGATAGTATTGTTGCCCTAAATTGATGGTTACACAATTCATAGGTTGCACGTACGTCACATCTTTGCGCGTGGCGGCCACATTTGTGATCAAACTTTGACGTTGCTATGGAGAAAAAATTGAAGGCTGTTGTGGTAGAACACATAAGTTCGTAGTTCTTTAAAATTCAGCCTGTTTTTGAAATAAAATCAGTATGTGCGGTAGTTTTTATCTTTTTTGTTACTTGTTTACTTTTTAAATTCTAAATTAGGTTTATTTATCAAATTCGAATAGTATTTGCCAATGATCTAGGATAGGTCTACATCAATTGTGTCGCAATCATGGCCGCTGTGACGTCACGTGGGAACTATGAATAGCCAGCTCAGCACCTACCTGATTGTGATCAAAACAGAGTGTTGTTTACCCATGTCACAATCATGTAGAATAAAACCCGAAAGTGAAGGAATCCAGTGTGAAAATAAATGAACTTTCATTTTCACACTACAATATTGCCAGTATCCATTGTCCAAACAATAAATGTTCTTATTTTTGAAAGGTGTATTAGATTAAAAAAAAGCTATTCAAAAAGCAAATAAAAAGCAAAATGTCTATGTCAAAAGAGAAAGAACTTTACGCGTTACATAAGGAAAAACTCCAGTCTTGGTCAGTTAACCAATCTGATACCTATGGATGGGCTTTGCCTATGAACAGTATAGTGCCTGCTCATGGTGACTGGTGGAGGCATTGCTCAGGGTGAGGGGGGGGATGCTCTCTGCAAGATTGAAAGAAGCATTCATTCATTCAACAAGGAGATTCATTTAATTTCTATTCTTCATTACCACTTGCATTGAAAGACTAATTTCAAAACAATTATTATGTATTTATTGTACATCCTCATTTAATGTTTCATTGCTTCTGTTTCAGATTATTGCAAATGAGAAGCTGGGAAGAACACATCTCTTACACGCTGTTATCAAGACCCTCATGTCCCAGTCTGTTGGCCGTCGGAATTGTCAAAAAGTAATCAAATATAATCGTTTGTTGTGTGGACGCCTATTATTTGACTAGATGTTGTGTTTCCAAGATGTGCGCATGGTTGAACTTCTGTTATGGCTTCTGGTAATGAATTCGGGGATCTCGTCTCATGTTTGTGCTAGCCAGGTCGTGGGGGTGTATAATTTGTGAAATGCCAAGATCGACGAAAGATCGACTTCTTGTTCCCACTGTATGTGTAAATATTGATTATATTGTCTCTGCTCGCCATTGAACCCCGTTGTGGTAGTAATAATTAATGATTATTATTGTTGTTGTTATTAATTAAAGAAGAGTATTGGAGAGATGATGTATTTGTAAAGTTGTTACTTGAATAATATACATTTTGATTGATATATTGCATTTTATATTGTTCACAACCTTTTCCATTGCATTCATCCTAAACTTCCAAATTCAAAAGGTACCATGTCAATAAAACAATTAAATTACAAATAAACACTGTTGTATTCAGTGCATATTGATTGCAGATGACTTCCTCTTCTCTAATAAGTCGCTAGCTGAGTGTACTAATTCCGCCATTGGGTTTATAGTGTAGTCCGCCAATCACAAACAAGTACGCCCTTATCATTTAAGACACGCCTACAACCATATGTGGAAAAGATGTTTTCCCGCCTCAAGCAACGATGATTATTTCGCTGCAGTATCAGGAAATCATGACCTCCTCGCAACTCCTACAACCCGTGTAACCCGCTAGCTGAGTGTACTAATTCCGCCATTGGGTTTATAGTGTAGTCCGCCAATCACAAACAAGTACGCCCTTATCATTTAAGACACGCCTACAACCATATGTGGAAAAGATGTTTTCCCGCCTCAAGCAACGATGATTATTTCGCTGCAGTATCAGGAAATCATGACCTCCTCGCAACTCCTACAACCCGTGTAGATTAGAGAGAGACAGATATAGAGGTCGGTAACTTTCTACCGCACACTCTTCGACCGACCAGCCGAAAAATAATACGAAATCGAGGGCTTTTCGGGGATCAAAAGTTTCAAAACGAGACTCCTGGCGCCATCTAGCGTGTGCACTGCGTACTACGTGTAGCAGTGCCTACTGCGTACTGCGCAAGCGCACCAACAGCCGTGCTCGACACCCTAAGTCCGCATGAGGCTCGCTCTCCGAGTACGCAAGTTACACGATAGATGGCGCCAGGAGTCTCGTTTTGAAACTTTTGATCCCGGCGAAGTCCTCGATTTCGTATTATTTTTCGGCTGGTCGGTCGAAGAGTGTGCGGTAGAAAGTTACCGACCTCTATATCTGTCTCTCTCTAATCTACACGGGTTGTAGGAGTTGCGAGGAGGTCATGATTTCCTGATACTGCAGCGAAATAATCATCGTTGCTTGAGGCGGGAAAACATCTTTTCCACATATGGTTGTAGGCGTGTCTTAAATGATAAGGGCGTACTTGTTTGTGATTGGCGGACTACAATATAAACGCAATGGCGGAATGAGTACATTCAGCTAGTGACTTATTAGAGAAGGGGAAGTCATCTGCAATCAATATGCACTGAATACAACAGTGTTTATTTGTAATTTCATTGTTTTATTGACATGGTACCTTTTGAATTTGGAAGTTTAGGATGAATGCAATGGAAAAGGTTGTGAACAATATAAAATACAATATATCAATCAAAATGTATATTATTCAAGTAACAACTTTACAAATACATCATCTCTCCAATACTCATTCTTTAATTAATAACAACAACAACAACAACAACAACAACAACAATAATAACAACAATAATAATAATAATATAATTATTATTTTATTATTTACCACAACAGGATTTAATGGCAAACAGAGACGAGCATAGGGAGTGCATGTGTTTGTGTTTATATGTGTAAATGAGGTTGGATATGTGTGCGTGTGTAGGGGGGGGGGGGGGGAGGGGGTCACAAGGTCCACTTGATCTCCGCTCATAGTGGAGGGTCGATTAACTCCCAACCCAACCTAGGAGGTAAGTCTGTGGGGAGGGTGTCTGCAACACCCTGCTCGGGACCAAGCTCGCACATTTCCGTGCCTAATGAGCAGGAACGAGCCCTCTCCGAGGTGGCGTACGCGACCCTCGGAAACAACCTTCGTGTCCCAGACGGCTGACGAGCGGTCCAAGACTCGGGCCCGGTCTGTGACGATACTCCCACCAGACGTAAGACTGGACCTCAGTTGGAAACGCCCTCCTCGCCATAGACAGGCGTTTGGTCCCCGAAGAGAATGAAGCGTCTTTGGTCTACCCCGAAGTACAAACCTTATCTTCACCTCGATGTTCTTCAGTTGGCCGAGTACGATCTGCTGGTCCAATATCTCGCACTGGGCATGGTCCGCGTAGCAATGTGCGATACTGCGAGACCACACTAACAGAGCCTGAAGCAAGGAAACAATAGTGGTACATGGATTCCTAAGGGAGGGTCTAAAAAAGTGATCAAATAATGATGGAAGTAGAGCTCTAACTTTAAACCTAGGCCTACGCTTAGAGTAGGGCTAGTCCTAGGCCAAATCTAGATGTTGAGGTTATGGTTATTTGAAGTTATGACATAATTGTTACGAGCATGTAAGGGCCTAGATGATTATTTGAAGTTATGAGAGACATGTTACGAGCATGGTAGGCCTAGTAGGTTATGATTATTTGAGGTTATGACAGACATGTTACGAGCATGGTAGATGGTTATGATTATTTGAGGTTATGAGAGACATGTTACGAGCATGGTAGGCCTAGATGGTTATGATTATTTGAGGTTAAGACAGACATGTTACGAGCATGGTAGATGGTTATGATTATTTGAGGTTATGACTGACATGTTACGAGCATGGTAGGCCTAGATGATTATGATTATTTGAGGTTATGACAGACAAGTTACGAGCATTTTTGTAAATTAGCACAGAAAGGCCTACTTGGTAACGAGCATGAATGTATGTTATCTCTTTTTTTCCTACCTTATTTTTTAGATTGCAGGCCTAGATTTGAAGCAAGGGTATTTCGGGTTTTAAAAAACGTGCGTGCTCACAAACACGTGCACACTAACGTGCAGAGATATTATAATATTCCCTGGTCACGTGATAGCGAAGCCATTTTGAATTTGAAGTATGTTGCCAACATAAACAACCAAGACTATTTTGCAGAAATGTTAACACATATGTTATATTTCACAGCAATAATCCTTAATGAATGTATGGAATTTTATGGGAACACTTTTATTTATTATAAACTACTTTCATGTGCACAAAACATTATTGTTATTAACTTATAGGCTTTGTTTTTAATAAGTAAAAACGGCCAAAGGTAGTGGTTGACAAAAGTAGTTGATGTTCGCTATGGCTAGGAGTAGGACGCCCCACAGATAGCCGAGGCTGGCCGGAACTCTTGTGAGAAGTTGGGGTTAAAAAGACACAGCACTCTGTTTACATCGTCCTTTATTAGTAATGATCCAGCGTCGTCGAAAACACCGAGTTTGTTTTGATTTATTTCATATGATATTGTTTATAAATGCTTACCTACCCCGTAGGTACTTCAGCGTCTATTAATCTAAGGGAAGGGTTTTATCGATACAAGAAATACAATATAACATTGAGGCATCAAGCTTCCACACAAACCATCTTCAATGAGTATAAGATCTGATGATATCGTTAGAATTAAATAGTGAGTGAACATGTTGCTAACTGTTCTTGTTTGACGTTTGATTAAGGTTCTGTCTGTGTTTCGCTTCGTTTGTGTCGGCGACAGGTTGCGCGGTAGTCGCTTGTCCGGCGAGCTCCGGCAGTCCGCACCTCGCCTGGAGCTCGCGCCACTTGCCCTGCACTCTGTCCGCCAGCCGGTCTCGATAGCGGTAGGCCGTGCGGTCGACCACTGACGCGCTCTTGACGCAGTCGTCGCCGCCGAACTCGCACACGCGGTAGTGGTGGAGGATGGCGGCGTCGGGGGGGATGTTGAGGGTGCCGTGGCCGGGGACAAACTCCCACACAAAGTGGTTCCCGGCCTCCACGACAAACTCCGGCCGACAGAGGTACTTGGAGCGTTGTTTGTGGGGGTGCAGCTTGGTGCGTCGTCGTGTCTTGCGCAGCGTCACTAGCCCCGCCTCCAGGGGGGCAGCGTCGGCCATGCTCTTGTCGTCGCCCCACTGGAGGTAGAAGAAGGCGTTCTGGAACGAGTAGGAGCCGGTGGTGCGTGTGTTGAGCAGCGTTCCCATCCATCTGAAACAACAGGTAGCAACTCTCATCTACCTGTTTCACCTCTACAAGCAAGAGACTCAATACCTGACATAAGTACGAGGAGGATCTGACTTACTTGATGAGCTGCAGTAGTGTGTCGTTGTGTCTAGGCATGATGTACTCGTCCAGATCGACCAGGGCCACGTGCGAGTATCGATACATGCTGCGATAGAGACAATCGTTGAGCGCTGCGAACAGTCCCTCGGTTCTTATCTCCTTCTGGGACACCTGTAGAGTGCGCATGCGCATGTTAGTCATGTGAACACATCGTGTGATGTGGGTATTACAGTCTTGTGAGTCTCCCACGTACCATGTTGAGCTGCCAGGGGAGCAGTGTGACGATCCCCTTCTGGACATAGTCCTGTAGGATGCAACCCACGGCAGGACCCAGGGTGTGGTTGTACAGGGTGAAGTGATCCACCCCCAGGATAGCGTTCAGCTCCAGAAACTCCAGCATCTGTACAGCCTGGAAAAAATAAACAAAATAGGTTGGTCATGGTGTGGGCACAAAATAGTCAAACTGGGTCGTTTTCGAGCTAGATCCCTTCTTGGAAAAATCTCCCGAGCATACTGATCGTATTTTGCACACATTGAACAAGAAAAGCTGATACTGAGGCGTGGTTCATGAATACGCATGGCGGAAGTCAAAGCCGTACCTGGTTGTACTTGAAGTGCATGGGTTTGACACAGATGGCTAACTTGTCGGGTATGGGCGCAGTGGAGATGTTCTTCAAGTCCGGCTCGCTGTCGGTATTCCGCACAATCAGATGGTTCGAGGGAGCCGAGCGGAGGCGGCTGACGACGGACACCGTATCGGGCGCCGAAACGTTCTTGTGCAGCGGACACAGGATGAAGCAGGCGCTGTACTTGAGGTTCCAGTTCTCTCTGATGACCTGGAACACGTCGTGACGTCACTATCTGACCTGACGTCACACGAGTGTCACTCAAGCACCGCAGGTAGTGACCTACCTTGACCTTGGCCGCGACGGACACGAACTTGACGTGGCTTGTGCTGTTGCCCTTGTACCACAGCCGACACCAGACCGTCTCGTGTCCCCGCGTCTTCGTGGCGCCGATCACGCGGATACAGCGATCCTGGCGGCGGTCGTAGAAGGCGGAGAACACGTAGAACTTGTACCTGCAAGGGAGAGAACCCCTCCGTCACATTATTACTACTAAACAATGTCATCCCCGTCTGGGCCCAGGGGTGATGGTGACTGCAAATAAGGACCTCCCATTTACGTCTTAGTCACAGTTTGCCCAACGTAAGTCACATGCTGACTTAATAGCCGAGTACAACAGCACCAACTTCATTTTCCATGTCTGCAATTCTACCCTTTATTTAAAACTGGTCCGTTTGGGATAGTTTACGACCTTGGGTTGGATACCTGGCAATCACTGACACAGTAGGCGTGACTAATGAGACGTGAACACTACTAAGCGGAGGACTGGAATATGTTAAGTGTTAGGGCTCACCTGGTGCCTCCGACGCTTTGCCAGACTCCATCCCTTGCGGTGATGTTAAGGCCTCCCCCCGGCAGCCGGGACTCCACCACCATAGGCATGTTGTTCCACCCCTTGTCTCGGGGCGAGGGGATGGCCTTGACGGGGTCCAGGCGCAGAGGGAAGGGGCCCACACGGGGTACCCGGCCTCCCGCCGCGCGGTTACCCGCTGCTCCCTCCGCGCGCTCCTCCCGGACGAACATGCCCACGCTGTCGTCGAACCCGGACCCTCGGTACACCAGGTAGTCCTCGAACTGCGGCAAGGACATATTGTCCATCAGTCAAACAAAAGATAATCCATATCTCGACCTCTTCCCTGTGTGGGTCTGGTCCTAGGGTGACTCTGCCGGTTGTGAGAGGTGAAGGGGGGGCAGCAGGGGTCTATTTTTTAAATAAGTAATTTCATTATGAGGTTTTTTAGTGTTAATCTAGAATAGTTATTATAATGATTAGCCTTATTGTCATTTTTTGTAATTTGTAGATAATCACGGAAGCCATACCATATACCGTGCAAGGTTAGGTGGAAGAGCGAGCAACATGCTCGAACCTCGCCGTTTTGTAAAATGTACATTGTTTTACAAATAAAGTCCATTTATTATTATTATTATTATTATTATTATTATTATTATTATTATTATTATTATTATTATTATTAATCAGATCCTACCCCATTATTTCTACATCCATTTACACCTTCAAATCTAACATCTACTGACCCCTTTCCTCCCCGCCTTAGCCCGGGTGAGAATTATCCTCAGCATGGGCAATGAAGAGGCGGCGAAAGAGGTCCTCTCATCGCCCCTTTCCTCCCCTTGAATATGTCTTCCTACTTGCCCCTCTGCTCCAATCATCCCCCAACGTCAATAACAAAATAATCAAAATCAATTCACTACCTATGTTTCACATTGTTATTGTGAAGCGAGAACTCACCTGCAGGAAGGACTGGTCCTCGTAGTCCGGTTTGCGCTTGACGCCCCCCCGGCCCCCCACCATGACGCCTCCCCCGCGCCCCCGCTCGTCGATAAGGAAGATCTCTGTAAGCACGATCACGCCGAACACCGCGAAGAACATGATGACGATGAAGAAGCTCATGTTGGCTCTTTCTCTCAGCAGCCTCGAGCGTGGGCTCAGCTTCTTGGGGTGTCGCGGCTTGGTCAACATCTCTCTCTCTCGCACTCTTACATGGAGACGGCGCGCCCTACGCAACCCTCGGCCCACGGACCTTCGCGGCCCTTGCAATACATGGTGAGAGAGCGCGGACTTCCAAAACCCTTCTAGAGCAAGATACAGTCACGTCCTAGCCCAATGACTTCCAAAACCCTTCTAGAGAAAGATACAGTCACGTCCTAACCCAATGACTTCCAAACCCCTTCTAGCGAAAGATACAGTCACGCTTCCACGCGAGATTAGATTGGATCGATTTTGAGATAACCGTACGAATTATCACGAGAGTGCAAAGTTATCACTAATGTCTCTTCTAGAAAATGAGATACCTATTCCAACGAGCGATGCAAATAAAATGTATCACAAGAAAAGTGCACTTAAACTTTTGTGTAAAAACCTTCTCTGATCAGTGCTAACTAACTATCTATAACCATGACTTCCACTCTAGCACCTCTTTTGATGAAATGTTTCAAATACCTCAAGAATAAACGAGATCGGATAAAATGCACTTGACTTTTTCTGCCCCAAATCACTTCAGTCCCCAGCGCGAACCCCCGATAATTCGATATTTCGTTTAAGTAAAGTCAAAAGTTTGTTTGAACTTTGCACAATAAAGCTAAATAATTGTAAAGTTCGTAGTATTATGAGATTCCGTATAAAAGCTATCAGCTATTTTGGTAATATTATTGTAATGATAATGATTATCTTGACATTAGACTGCAAATAACGAACATTTCCTTTCAGTGTTATCTAACTGGGCCGAACCGAACAATGGTGCCAAAACTTGGACACCGCACTTGACCTTGTCTTATCTGACAGCGCTAGATAACCGTCAAGTGCAGAACTAACAGCGGTAGAAACAAAACACTATCAGTCTTGCTTGCACGCGCTCGCGGCGGTGGTTTGGGCAACTAACGCGGCGTCATCGAGAGAGCCAGTGCGGGGTGGCGAGGTTCCTTGCGGCGGATGACGTCACTCGAGCCATCCTGCTGCGGTCTGTTCGTGCATCGTACAAACAACCTGGAGAGAAAGAAAGAAGAACTTTGGAGAGACACAAATATACACACAAAGTTACATTGAAAGTTTCCCCGTCTGAGTCCGGGGTAGAACTTGGCATAGGGTGACTCTGCCAATCGTAAGAGCGAAGAAATGGGGTCCTTCTTATTCCCTTTTCTTCAACGATTAGTCCTACTCTTCCTCCCACTTGTCCCTTTATCGTCTTTACCGTCTTTAAACACCAAATAATCAAATCCTCTTGTCCCTTACCGCGAATTTCCTTTTGACCCTGGGGGTAAAATATATCAGGGTAGGCCTGCTTGTTCTGATAGGCGACAAAGGGGCTGACGTCGTATGATCTAACGATTGAGTACGTCGCAAAACACCAAATAATATAAAACAAAAAATACAGTAAAAGTTTCTTTCTTTTTTACTGAAATCCATTAGTTTCACGCGGTTTAATATCAGCGAGTATCGAGGGCGGGAAAAGTTTGCGAGGAGCGAAACAATAAGCCCGAGGCTTACGAGTAATCCGGCCCGAGGTATTGAATCTTGCTTGGTAGGCAGACTTTTCCAATAGGGGAATCAAACTTTCTTCGCTCAGCACTCACGCACGCACGCACGCACGCACGCACGCTTGGAGCCGGAATTAGTTCAGCAATCTCGTTTACCCGCACGCGTTCGATTTATTTTCAATCTAAAGCCAATCTGAGGCCGCCATGCGCGACGAGGCCTGGGTGGTGGGTAGTGGGTAGTGGGTAGGACGATACAGAAGTAGACAGTCAACAGTTTCTTGAGCCCTCGTGAACCCACACCTCACTGGGCTGCGATCTGGTATAGTCTTGCTAGATACTGTTGTATAGACAACACCTGGGCCTGAGAACTCTGCCAATCGTGAGACCCGAAAAATGACCTCACATCTCCCATTTCGACCCTTTCACCATTTCAATCTAATTCTCTCATCCATTTCCTCCAATCACCGCCCACATCCCCCATCGCAACGTGATATGAGTGCGCCATTAACATTAGAGCAGACCTACGGTAGCTCTGCCTACGTCATATGACCTTGCCTTGCCCTTTACACTGTCGTAAGACCGACGTGGTCGACAACCAGACCAGGTCACATTATGACGTCGGGGGAGATTGGGCGAAGGGAACCATTGGAAGAAAACATGGAGGGGTTAAGGGCGTAAAGGAAGGGGAAACTCGAGGACCTGATTTCGTAGCCTCGTACGACTGGTAGCGTGACACTGGGGTGTAATATTGCATTGCGGTGTTCAACCCAACCGCTCGGTCAAACCAAGTCGGAAGTCAGTTAGAATTGCTTCCTTTATATCGATTGGATGAGAATAGCAACGGAATAGTTATCGTGTTCTAAGAATAGCCGGCCGTGAGTTGTGCGTCCACGCCTGAAAACCACGTCAAACGTTTAGGGAGGGACAAGAGTAACTCTGCTAATCGTACCAGGCGTCCTCCCTTCTCTTTTCCACCCCTGAAAAACGTTTGAATCTCTATTTCTTCCTAGTGTTTGCCCTTTCCTCTAATATCGTTCCCCGACGTCATATGACCTTGCGGTTGAGTAGGTAGGTCGTTAAACAACAAGTAATGGAAGAAGATGAATCCCACTGTTACAGTGTAGAGCGGTTGCCATGTCCGCCCCCATCACTAGAAACAAGTGAATGCAAGAGTGCGACGAGGGCGCGGCGCTGCGGCGAAACTCGGAACCACCGCGCGTTGTAATTAATGCCGGTGATTATAACGCGCGGCTGTCCGACCAAGTATGAGAAGTAGCGGACTGCCGGGGGAGGGGGAGGGGGAGGGGGTGGAAGTAGCGACCAGGGGGCCTGGCCAGATAAAAACACGCGCCGAGTTAATAAATATAAAGTAGGTCTAGTTTTCCCTAGAACGCGGCCATCTCTGTCCTTATTGGCTGGGGCATCGTCGCGATAAGCCTCGGTGCAGCTGCACTCATGACGCGAAACTTCGATTGAACTCAATAGAGTTACGCGGGAGGGGGGGGGGGGGGGGGCGACAGTGAAGTATGAGACAGAGAGAGATACAGAGTTTTATTGAATATTAAACGATGTGAATGGTGACAAGGGCATCTGTAATTCTGTACTATTGCAGGAAAGAACGGCCGGAAAGGGGGGGGGGGGAGGGGGAAGGGGGGAACTCGTTGCAGACCCGGTAAATAATTGAGTGGCCGAACCCACGTCCGGCCGACCGCTGCAGTAGTGATAAAGACAGAATGTCGTGGTCGTCAAGTCATGCAATTTATTTACTGTCGTACTGACTTATAAAACTGATTAACAAAGGACGACAATAAACGATTTATTGTATAAATAACGCTTAACAACTGTGATTTTATATTTGTCGTCTGAATACCCCTTTAAGTAGGTACGTCGATAAAACACCAAATGATGACTGACAGCTGGGGTCTGGGGCGAAGCCCCAGCCGCCGGAGGCAAATACGCCCAAGGCGAAACACATTTTTTGGGGTTGCATTGAGTTTTATGGCCTAAAATGCGATTTTAGGGCGCGATTAACAGAGGCCACCCTACCAGTAGCAAAATAATTTCAATTATACTCAATTAATTACAATCTACGCTATTCTCCTATCTTTCCTATTGAACGATTGGAAAACCTATACGCGTTGACCTAAAACACGGTGCAGTAGATTAACATGATATTAAACATGTTTAAATTATATATCACGTTGTAGATAATTAAACAATGATTAAAACAAGCATTAAAAAGACGATGTTATTTAACTCGTTCTCGACATATTCGCGACTAAACACACGAAATAACATTGCGAAATAACCACGGCAACACGTCGTGACGTCACGGCGGGGCTGACCAATAATATGTAATGATATTTGGCTAAAATTGACAACATACAATACTGGAAGTGTGCCTTTAAATTAAATTTTAAAAAAATGGGGGTCACGGGCCTTCTTTTTTATTTATTTTGACCTTAGGTCTACGCTATTCCCATTTAAAACAGGCAGTACAAAGACGATGTTATTAAACTCGTTCTAGAGATATTCGTGACTAAACACACAAATAACATTGCGAAACAACCTCCACCACCGTGTCTTGCTCACTTTCTCCCCTTTTCGTCTTCTCAGTCTCATTCGTGCGACTAAACGCCCCCCAAACCCCCCCCCCCCAAACCTCATCTAGGTTCGGGGTGACTCTGCCAATCGTAAGAGACGACGAAATGAGTTCCTCCAATTCCCCCTTTAAATCTATAGACTCTTTAAATAACCTCTTTCAATCTATTTTCCCCTCCTACTTGTCACTTTCTTCCGACATGATAAGACCTGGTTGTCGAGAACGTCGTTAAACATACACGGCCTGTGTGTGCTTCATAGTGCTCGCTGGGACACACAGCACAACAATGCGCTATTCTGGGTCTCTACTTGATTGATTCAACCCCAGCGGACGTCCTTCAACCCCCCCCCCGCACGTCTGTTCAGCCTCCCTGTGTGTAATTAGGCGCTCGTGTCGTGTTTTGACAACGGAGTAAATTGGATTCCTATTCAGGTTTGGAACGAAATAAAGTGATTACGCGGACATCCGTGCTGCGAGCGTGATGCTGTCTCACTCCCACCCTGGCCTGGGGCGACCCTGCCAGTCGTAACAGACATTGGCATCAAGCCCTAGCTCTGCCTGTCGTGCAAGGGCCGACGAACTTGCGGTTGAGTGCGTCATTAAACATAAAAATAGTCAAATAATAAAAATGAATATTATTTGATTTTATCCTGTAATCAATATAATGTGGGTTCTCTCTCTAAAGCACCTTTTGACTATTTCAAAGCATTTAAGCCGGGAGAAATCCTGGGTTCGATGTAGGTGGACGTACAAGACAGTCTCGTGTTGACTTATCCCGGCCCGGCTCGACATGATGGAGACGTAAAGCAACAGTTGAACCTGACCCGGCACCTCCACCAAAGAGCTTAATAGGAAGATACTTTAGGCTACCAATAGAAATACTGACTCAAAGCCACCAAAGAGCTTAATAGGAAGATACTTTACGCGACTCAAAGCAACACAACCCTGCTGCCCATGTAGACGGGCCGGGGTTCGATCCCAGTTACAGCACGGCTTCAATATGATGTACTTGCATCGTGAACACGTACACCTTGTATCATGTAACCCCACAGCATTCATTAACATGACCGGCACATTTGTTGTAAGAACAAACGACAATATTATTTAAATATAAGCTTATTTATAAAATAACCAAATATATTTCGGTCCTATGAATTTTCTTCCACCCGATGAACTAAACATTATCAACGCGAAAATGAAATTAGAATATGGAAATGAAATGGAAATGTAGTTGCTAGAATCCGCTTTCATTTCGTATATATAGTCAGAGACAAAGTACGCCGCACACTTTTCATTTCTTCTCCCATTGTTGTGACTAACTCGTTGACAGGATAACAGCAGCGCTATGACGTAGTCCCTCGGCCAATCAGAAGGCTGCGACCCGCATTGACAGGACAACAGCAGCGCTATGACGTAGTCCCTCGACCAATCAGAAGGCTGCGACCCGCATTGACAGGACAACAGCAGCGCTATGACGTAGTCCCTCGACCAATCAGAAGGCTGCGACCCGCATTGACAGGACAACAGCAGCGCTATGACGTAGTCCCTCGACCAATCAGAAGGCTGCGACCCTCATTGACAGGACAACAGCAGCGCTATGACGTAGTCCCTCGACCAATCAGAAGGCTGCGACCCGCATTGACAGGACAACAGCAGCGCTATGACGTAGTCCCTCGACCAATCAGAAGGCTGCGACCCACATTGACAGGACAACAGCAGCGCTATGACGTAGTCCCTCGACCAATCAGAAGGCTGCGACCCGCATTGACAGGACAACAGCAGCGCTATGACGTAGTCCCTCGACCAATCAGACCCGCATTGACAGGACAACAGCAGCGCTATGACGTAGTCCCTCGACCAATCAGACCCGCATTGACAGGACAACAGCAGCGCTATGACGTAGTCCCTCGACCAATCAGAAGGCTGCGACCCGCATTGACAGGACAACAGCAGCGCTATGACGTAGTCTCTCGACCAATCAGAAGGCTGCGACCCGCATTGACAGGACAACAGCAGCGCTATGACGTAGTCCCTCGACCAATCAGACCCGCATTGACAGGACAACAGCAGCGCTATGACGTAGTCCCTCGACCAATCAGAAGACTGCGACCCTCATTGACAGGACAACAGCAGCGCTATGACGTAGTCCCTCGACCAATCAGAAGGCTGCGACCCGCATTGACAGGACAACAGCAGCGCTATGACGTAGTCCCTCGACCAATCAGAAGGCTGCGACCCGCATTGACAGGACAACAGCAGCGCTATGACGTAGTCCCTCGACCAATCAGACCCGCATTGACAGGACAACAGCAGCGCTATGACGTAGTCCCTCGACCAATCAGAGGGCTGCGACCCGCATTGACAGGACAACAGCAGCGCTATGACGTAGTCCCTCGACCAATCAGAAGGCTGCGACCCGCATTGACAGGACAACAGCAGCGCTATGACGTAGTCCCTCGGCCAATCAGAGGGCTGCGACCCGCATTGACAGGACAACAGCAGCGCTATGACGTAGTCCCTCGACCAATCAGAGGGCTGCGACCCGCATTGACAGGACAACAGCAGCGCTATGACGTAGTCCCTCGACCAATCAGAAGGCTGCGACCCGCATTGACAGGACAACAGCAGCGCTATGACGTAGTCCCTCGACCAATCAGAAGGCTGCGACCCGCATTGACAGGACAACAGCAGCGCTATAACGTAGTCCCTCGACCAATCAGAAGGCTGCGACCCGCATTGACAGGACAACAGCAGCGCTATGACGTAGTCCCTCGACCAATCAGAAGGCTGCGACCCGCATTGACAGGACAACAGCAGCGCTATAACGTAGTCCCTCGACCAATCAGAAGGCTGCGACCCGCATTGACAGGACAACAGCAGCGCTATGACGTAGTCCCTCGACCAATCAGACCCGCATTGACAGGACAACAGCAGCGCTATGACGTAGTCCCTCGACCAATCAGAAGGCTGCGACCCGCATTGACAGGACAACAGCAGCGCTATGACGTAGTCCCTCGACCAATCAGAAGGCTGCGACCCGCATTGACAGGACAACAGCAGCGCTATGACGTAGTCCCTCGGCCAATCAGAGGGCTGCGACCCGCATTGACAGGACAACAGCAGCGCTATGACGTAGTCCCTCGACCAATCAGAAGGCTGCGACCCGCATTGACAGGACAACAGCAGCGCTATGACGTAGACCCTCGGCCAATCAGAAGGCTGCGACCCGCATTGACAGGACAACAGCAGCGCTATGACGTAGTCCCTCGACCAATCAGAGGGCTGCGACCCGCATTGACAGGGCAACAGCAGCGCTATGACGTAGTCCCTCGACCAATCAGAAGGCTGCGACCCGCATTGACAGGACAACAGCAGCGCTATAACGTAGTCCCTCGACCAATCAGAAGGCTGCGACCCACATTGACAGGACAACAGCAGCGCTATGACGTAGTCCCTCGGCCAATCAGAAGGCTGCGACCCGCAAGGGTTGGAATCGAACCTGGACCCCCCTCGCGTGTCACCGCCGGGCCAACAAGTGTAACCATGTCGCTACACTTAGCACTGGACACACCCTCTATGTGTACAACATTGCACGACACATCACTACATGTTAGCTGAACGTGTTGGTACTTGTACACCCACTCACGCGTAATTCATTTACATTCACAATGAAGCAACGCTCTCTCCGTGCATGGTATAGCGGAGCCTCTAGCAATCATGATTATTATGATTTTATAGCGGTCATTATTAAAACTATTCTATGAGAAGGAATGATAGTTTTTATAGTCTCCTAAAGGAGTAAGGTTGGAATTCATAGTCGGCCCCTACACCTAGGGGCGCCCATTGTTACCAAGGTAACACTTGTTTGCATGTTATTTCCCATAAACAAAACAAATCCATAGCAACAATGGGTGCCCCTAGGTGTAGGGGCCGACTATGAATTCCAACCTAAGACTTGACAAATCATTAAATAAATTTCAAACTAAACATGAATACGTATCGCAGTATATCACGTTACCTTATAGTTATATGCTTATCTGTTATAGACACTGTGTTGCATTGAAGGCCAGTGTTTCGCTTCTAAAAGCTTTGCGTGCCCTCACCCCAAGTGTGACGAGCCCCCGCTACCTTTGAGCCCGGCCGGCTTCGCGCTGTAAACACGGCTCTTCACACACAAAGCGGCCGATCTTCAAACCCGACACTTTATTCACGTCAGCACAATTTACTATTGAGACGTCAGAAGGCTCCGTGAACCTAAGACCCTGAGTGCTTTGACATTCGTTGATCCAAAGACGTCAGAAGGCGTGACCCGACGATACTGAGTGCTTTGACATTCGTTGATCCAAAGACGTCAGAAGGCGTGACCCGACGATACTGAGTGCTTTGACATTCGTTGATCCAAAGACGTCAGAAGGCGTGACCCGACGATACTGAGTGCTTTGACATTCGTTGATCCAAAGACGTCAGAAGGCGTGACCCGACGATACTGAGTGCTTTGACATTCGTTGATCCAAAGACGTCAGAAGGCGTGACCCGACGATACTGAGTGCTTTGACGCTCCAAAGACGTTAGAAGGCGCAGAGTATACTATAAACACACGTGAACCGACGATACTGAGTGCTTTGACGGTCCAAAGACGTTAGAAGGCGCAGAGTATACTATAAACACACGTGAACCGACGATACTGAGTGCTTTGACGCTCCAAAGACGTTAGAAGGCGCAGAGTATACTATAAACACACGTGAACCGACGATACTGAGTGCTTTGACGGTCCAAAGACGTTAGAAGGCGCAGAGTATACTATAAGCACACGTGACCCGACGATACTGAGTGCTTTGACGCTCCAAAGACGTTAGAAGACGCAGAGTATACTATAAACACACGTGACCCGACGATACTGAGTGCTTTGACGCTCCAAAGACGTTAGAAGGCGCAGAGTATACTATAAGCACACGTGACCCGACGATACTGAGTGCTTTGACGCTCCAAAGACGTTAGCAGGCGCAGAGTATACTATAAACACACGTGACCCGACGATACTGAGTGCTTTGACGCTCCAAAGACGTTAGAAGGCGCAGAGTATACTATAAACACACGTGACCCGACGATACTGAGTGCTTTGACGGTTCAAAGAGACAGTCCAGGATGTGCATGGCTGTACTTGTACTACTTGAACGGAACAGTGAGAGATTATAGCGGATACGGGAAGAGCTGCCGTGTGTTGTTATTGTGCATCGGCTTCCGTTCATTCATATACTTAAGGACATTGGAAAATAATGAAATTGTAAAATAGTTGGAATAAATTGCTATGCACGATGCTATGATGGTCACTGTAAACTCATCTAGGTGTATTATGTCACTGCAGTTACATGTATCGCCAAGAATGCACGGTATGCGACATAGATAGGGCAGAACGCGTAGGTATTCTAACAACAGCTTTCCTGCACTCATCTATTTAGCGAAGTTGTTATTGATCTCATTTCTCATCAACATAATACTTTATTGCATATTCGCCAACTCAGAACTTGTCAGTAATATATCCACGTTTCGTTTTGAATGTGATTTCAGAGGCATTTGAGTGCTTACTTGTGCCACAGAAAAGATAGTTGGTTCAATAAGAACCAACAATTACAAAAAATGAAATCACAATAAAATAACATCCAATAATCAAATTCTATCACGTCCGACGTTCGGCGTCGTGACGCCTCGAATAAGTCCACGTAGTAATAGACTCTACAAAAATATCATGGCGGCCAAAGTGACGTATCTGGCTGAGGCGCCCCTAAACCAAATAGTTTTCAAATACACAGTACTGAGTCAGACGGAAGGTTTCAAAACAACTTCAGCAGTCAGGGCTGCCGGTAGCTGAGATGGAACCAGGTTGAACATAGCGGTGGTTCAAACATACAAGTGTTTATAGCAATAGACCGAAACACCTGTAGACAGTACATCGGGCTAGACCGCGTGAAATGTAGGGTAGATAGGCAACCCACAACACAGGACAGCGTCATCACTGACGCTCGTCAATAGTCAGCGGTTATTGGTGGCCGCGTCCGGTCACCGTAACGACGGTGATATCGACTGAACGAGCGCAGCCTGACATTCGACTCACGTAAACACAATTCCAGAATCCAACGCATCGTTAGATTTATAAACCCTCATCTGAGCCCGGGGTAGAATTTAGACCAGGATGACAACCAAGTGTAAAATGCGACTAAACTAGGAAAAGGCAATTTCCTCTTTCCATCCATTCATTCCCTTTAATTGTCACATTCCTCCAGTCCTTCCCTATGCGATACCGCCTTATGACCTAGCTGACGAGTACGTCATACAGCAACTAGTAGGCAACCATTTTGAAGAGTACTCATAATTTCAAAAGGAAAACACGTACATTTAGCGAATAAGAGTCCCTTTTACCTGTACGGAGCATTACCTACTGTGTGCAACAACACAGCAAGTGTGCAACAACATGGCAAGTGTGCAACAACATGACAAGTGTGCAACAACAACATAGCAAGTGTGCAACAACATGGCAAGTGTGCAACAACATGGCAAGTGTGCAACACAGCAAGTGTGCAACAACATAGCAAGTGTGCAACAACATGTGCAACTACATGGCAAGTGTGCAACTACATGGCAAGTGTGCAACAACATGTGCAAGTGTGCAACAACATGTGCAACAACATAGCAAGTGTGCAACAACATAGCAAGTGTGCAACAACATAGCAGGTGAGCAACAACATGGCAAGTGTGCAACAACAACATAGCAGTGTGGCAAGGTCTCCTCAATGCAAAGCACGAAGTCACACTCCACTAATTAGTGCTGACTATGTAAATGAATGCAGAGTGTTTACCAGCATGAAATGAGCGACAGTTGAATGATTTGAAAGGGACACAAAGGAAGGGTGGACACATATCACTACAGTATATTCAGAGGGCGTGCGTGTTATATTTCACTTATTGATTATCAATTATTCCGAAAATAATGATTAAACACACTTGATGATATCCCGGATAAGCGTATTGTAATCAAACACATCAAAATACAATTAACCCATAATTTCCATAGAACGATTCCAACATAGGCCTACTTCTGTCTGAATACTTCATTTTCAATTATAGGTAGGTACAGGGTCTGAATAATGAGTTCACAAAGATGCCTAATTCCTAAGTGGTCTTAGTCAAGCATATATTTATTATTGATATAAATCCTGCATACCGTTTTACAAAGTCATAAAGATAAAATATAGTAAAACATGACAGTCAAAGTTATATATCTGATTTGTGAATGTGTAGCAAAAGATCCAGAGACGATTTAGGCCTATCTTGTTAGGAGTTGCTTGAATAAGACAGCTTAGGAGTTAGGCATCTTTGAGAATCCAAGCTCCACAGATTAATTTAAAAAAAAACTTATTTGAACTATTCTTTTAATCAAAACTGAATAGCGAGTGTTACGGAAAACGTTGTCTCACTACTGGAAGTATATTCAAAGTGTTACCAAAGGTGTTACACACACAAAGTTTGTTGTTCGCACATCAGTTGGGTTGAATCTAGATAACAGTCTGCATTAAGGCTGGTCCACACAGATTTTTAAGACATAATGCATAAGGTTTTAAGACGTTGTTTTAAAAACAACAATGAACACAACGTCTTAAGGATGGTCCACACAGATTTTTTAAGCATAAGATTTAAGGTTTAACGCGTAGTCGTAAAGTTGGGTCATAGGAAACACGTACTGGCGTTCACACAAAGTTTTAGTTTTAAGACGTTGTTTTTAGTTTTAAGACGTTGTTTTCATTGTTGAAACCTTATGCATTATGTCTTAAAAATCTGTGTGGACCAGCCCTTAAAACTAAAACTTTGTGTGAGCGCCAGTACGTGTTTCCTATGATCCAACTTTACGACTACGCGTTAAACCTTAAATCGTATGTCTAAAAAATCTGTGTGGACCAGCCCTTACATTACATCAGAGTATCTCTAAAAAGCTGTCGCAAAGCTCCAAGTGTAACAATACAAACGATGCTGTAGCAAACGATGACAACTTTTGTTCATTTCCGCTTCAAGTTGAAGAGAGTTTTGTTGCCTTTAAAATGTCTTCTAAATGTGACAACACCCAACATGGAGACAACGTACGCAGGGAGAATGACGTCACTTATCAACACAACGCGACACCTTAGGGAGGTTTCACACCCACATTCACGAGGGGTGAAACAACAACAATGTCGCTGTTTACAAGTCAGAGAAATAGAGAGAGAGAACTTGTTCACCCGGGTAACTGCAAGACTTGATGGGTGCGCGTACTGTGTGAAGACTGAAGGGGTACGCGTGAGGTTGTGTGTGAGAGAGTAGGCGATACAAGAGAGGTGTGTAACTCACCTGAGTGCCAGCCAACGTGGGTATCGAGACGACTATGAGCTACTCTATGATGGTGAATGGAGGACCTAACCTAACCCGCCGACACCTCTTTGTCTACTCGGCTGGATGTCGGAGAGTTTCCCCCGAGAGAGCCGGCGTGATCGGCGCATGCGCTCACGCTCGTTCCGGGGCCGCGATCGATCCGGCGACCCTAGCACGTGCGCGCGACACTACCGCGCACACGGGGAACTATGCTGTCCGCCGTCGAGCACACACATGTGCGGGGTGTGCCAAGGCAGGGTGACTCTGCTAATCGTAAGAGGCGACTCCCCTTTGCCTGTCCTCCCCGTAACTCCTTTCAATATTATCTCGCCTCTACTCGTCACTGTCCTCCAATCACCCCCGACGACACATGACCTAGCTGTAGGGCGAGGCAACTAACGTCCACACAGAAGAGATTAAACCTCCTCACTTTTCACCTTTCCCTCAAAACACAATTAAACATGGAAGGCAATTAAAAGTAATGAATTGTAATAAAATTGTCGTATAACTCATCCCCCGGGTTAGCGGCGGCGGGGGGGGGGGGGGGGGGGTGTAACGAGGTGTTATCCAGCCGGGCGGACGCGCCGTGCTAATGAAGTGGCTGACAAGTGGCCGTGGTCACGCTTGGCTCGTGACTTCACATCGCCCCTTTCAGGTACACTGGTTCAACGGAAATCAACATATTCCGAGGTTCTTCAACACATTCGTAAATGTAGTCTTCGGGTAGAGTAGAGTGTAGCCGGGACCAGCCCAAGGGCGTACACAACCCTAATGGAGCTGTTTCAATTACAGGGTAGGAACTAGAGAAGCAGAACATTAAGCTGGTACCATTGGTCGCGGCTGTTTCGTCAGCAAGAGCGCTTCACACGTCTCACAGCTCCCTCTACTTTGCTCTAAACTACTCTACTCTACTCTACTCTACTCTACTCTACTCTGCTCTACTCTGCTACAATAGAGTTCCGCGGGAGTTTACACCATGGCCACACCATTTTCCCCCCGTTTTGGACACCTATAGATACGTTGAAAGATAACCTACCCCGGGATTTCTTATTTTCCTAGAACGATTGGACCTCATCGCCTTGAAGAATGTGATGAGTGTATTCAGTCATCTGAATTCCTCGTCCTTTGCTCGAGTTTGAATGGAGATAATTGCTCGACTGGACTTTGCTCTAGGAGTGTACCAAGAAAACTACCTAAAAGGTTGGTGTAAACTCCCGCGGAACTCCACTGTATTCTACTCTGCTCTGCTCTACATAACTGCTCTAAGGGCCAAGGGTGATAATGGACTCGTAGTGGTCGTTTAATTAAAAACTCCCATTGTGTTTCGGAACAGGGACCTTTTGTCTCGAGGCCCGAGGTCTGTCCCTTCAGCTTCAGCGCTCGCTATTATTCGCACTCTTTCACTGCAATTAATTAAACACGTTTGGCTGAACTTGTTCTCCGCCTAACTATGGCTCTCTTTACTCGAGCTATAGTATTATATAAAGTATTACACCAATAAGATAGGCCTACATATCTGTATTTATTGGCTACTCACTTGACAGTGGAGGACATGTATAGTTTATTATGTATTTAGTGGAAAATTACTCAAAATATCTGCTGTACGGTGAAGGTTTATTTTAAATTTTAAATTTTGGATTATTTATCCCTGTCTTGATCCGGGGTGGAGTTTGGCACAGGGCGACTGTGCTAATCGTAATAGACGACGAAATGAGACCTTTCCACTTCCATTTCTCTCCCCTTAACCCTTATAACTATAAGTAAGTACCCTTACTTGTTCCTTTCCTCCAATCCTTCCCCGATGTCATATTATGATCTAGCTGTCGAGTACGTCATATTATGATCTAGCTGTCGAGTACGTCATATTATGATCTGGCTGTCGAGTACGTCATATTATGATCTGGCTGTCGAGTACGTCATATTATGATCTGGCTGTCGAGTACGTCGTTAAACAACAAATAATCCACACAGAAAAATATATTAAATGTACCTGTTGCAAAGTATAATAAATTGTAAGTAATAGTAGGCCTACTTCCAATCCAACAGTGAAACTTGTTGTTCTATGTGTTGTACGTAGAGTATCGGAGTGACGACCCCGCGCCCCAGACGACCGCGTCGACGCCGTCACTGACCTGGGTCAACGCCCCACGGAGCCTGGGCGGCTGTTCTATGCGTCTCAAGGAGTTGCGACGTCTTATACACGAAGCTCTTCATGCACGCTGTCTCAACGAAGCTAAACAGATTCTTGGCGTTCTTTTCACATTTGTAAAGTAACTTGTTCGGTTAGGTTAGGTTAGGTTAGGTTAGGTTAGGTTAGGTTTGGTATGGTTTGGTTTGGTTTGGTTTGGTATGGTTTGGTTTGGTATGGTTTGGTTTGGTTTGGCTTGGTTAGGTTAGGTTAGGTGAGGTTGCTTGCGGGAATAACTTGCAAGAGTAACTTGCGGGAGTAACTTGCGGGAGTAACTTGCGGGAGTAACTTGCGGGAATAACTTGCGGGAATAACTTGCGGGAGTAACTTGCGGGAGTAACTTGCGGGAATACTTGCGGGAGTAACTTGCGGGAGTAACTTGCGGAATAACTTGCGGGAATAAGTTGCGGGAAAACAAGCTCTACGAGGCCATAGTTCGGTATATTCTACATATGAACCACTGGCGAGAAGGCGCTTCGACAGGAGTAGGCTGCGTGAGCGTGAGGTCAGTCAAGTAGTAGGTGAGCTGCCTGGGCGACATTGGCAATGAATAATGATTATCGCAATTAGTCTACCCATGCATATTTCATCTCGGTCATGTTGTTGTTGTTGTTGTTGTTGTTGTCGTTGTTGTCGTCAGCAGATTGCTGCGAGCAACACGGGAACTGCATCAATTATTACCCCGGCTTGTGTCAACTCCAGGTAGAACGCGCATAGTAAGCAAGGGTCACACGTATTTACTTCCGATATGGTTATTTATTATTTATCAGCAACACGTGTGTTTGCCTATTGATTTGTAAATTAGATTGAGTCGCAAAATAAAACGGTGAGTGGAAGAGTAGAGACTTGTTCTATCCGACCCTTGGATTACTCATGTAGGCCTACATACATCACATAGGCAGACATACATTTCATGTCACAGCTTCTAAGAATGATTGAAAGATGTTAGTTTGATGTCACAACTATGAGAAGAAACGCAGATGTGACATGGTTCCGACTTTCTGTCTCTCAGCTCTTGTTCTTCAGCTATGGGTGACATTATTATACATATTGTGCACCAAGCTGTCACGACGGCTTCAAAACTTCTCATTAGTCAATTTCCGATGTGAAAACACCCCAGCCCGAACCGGGCCTCGAACCCTGGACGTAGCCCATCACCTCTGCTAGTGTAGCGAGCCAAGCTTGGTAGTGTCAGCCATGAACCTATGCATGCAGTCCCAGGGTTCTAAGGTCGCATTGAATACCACTCGCTGTAATACCTTCAATAACTCTGCCGCACGCGAAACGCGTTGGCTGAAATTAAATAATAAATCGTCAACACTGACTTTCCCCCGAGCTAATCCGATAAAATACTCGAACTAGGAGAGATTAAAACAAGGGGGTGGGGGGAGACTTTTCCTCCTTCGACGTCGGCTTTTCCGTTTCCTTTTCCAATTCGTGGAAATGTTTGTATTTCGTCGGGAAAGTTGAACTTGTACGCGGGCGTTGCGACTCGCTTGCTGGGGAAACTAATATTGAAAATTTCATCCCCGAGGCAAAGTACTATGGAATATGGATGAATATTTTAGTTTGTCGTGCAAGCGTTGCCAAGGTTGCTACACACGGTCGGTTCTAGCTTACCGAGCGATATCAGGGCGAACATATGGCCGACATTCATTGGTTCGTGTTTTTCTTTGATAACGCAGACTATCGGAATTCAGTTCTAAAACATCGTACAACTTATTGATGTGTCTATGCAACGAAATGTGGTTCCAAATGTCACCACTTCACGCACACCGCTCAGTTCACCATACGTCATGTTCACACCTCAACAAACACGTCACCCGCATTCATATTCCGTCACACTATAAAGCTGTTCCTATTGGGCACTAGCAACACCGAAAGACAACAATGGAACAAATGAATTGAACTGATGGACAAACCATCAGCTGTCAAAATAATAAAATTGCAACCATAGAAATAAAAACAAGTGTAGCAATAGTAACTGCTCGCCATTTAAAACTTTTAATGCTAGACAACGACTAAGTGAAAGTTTTGTATGTGTATTTGTTTGTTTTTTGTTTTGTTTTCCAAAATCAGACGAAATTATTTTTTGACAGCTTGTTGTTTGTCCATCGATTCAATTCATTTGTTTCATTGTTGTCTTTTGGTGATGCTAGTGCCCTATTGGCTACCGTAGTTATAGTTGTCCCAACGCAACTAGTCGCATGCTGACTTAATATCAGTGTTTAATTCATAGTTCCCACGTGACGTCACAGCGGCCATGATTGTGACACAATTGATGAGGACCAATCCTAGATCATTGGCAAATACTATTCAAATTTAATAAATAAGCCTAATTTAGAACTTAAAAAGTAAACATAAGTAATAAACAAATAAAATATTAACACACATACCAATTTTATCTCAAAAACAGACTGATTTTTTAAGAATTTCTGTGTTCTACCACAACAGCCTTCAATTGTTTCTCCATGGCAACGTCAAAGTTTGATCACAAATGTGGCCGCCACGCGCAAAGATGTGACGTACGGGCAACCAAAGATTAGACACTTGGTGCAACCTATCAATAGTATCAACTTCAGTTTTCTACTTTGTAACATCTATTAGAAATCGGTTCAGTTGTTATAATGTTCGACTCTGTATTGGAGATCTGTAAACCCATAACCCGGTGGGCGTGACTGTTGAGGCTGGCGCACTGAACCTCGCCATGGTACGAATGTGTGTGAACAATCGCTGGGAAAATATTGATTTTCGTTGAGACAGCGTGCACGAAACAGCCACAAGTCAGCATGAACGTGTTTAATTGAAATGCAATTTGATTAAGCAGTAGCCAATGATTGTCTCCTGTGTACAAAGGCACAGGCACAGGGTGTATGTGTACTGTAAGCGGGGTGGCTTGTAAGCGGGGTATATATGCACAGGGTGTATGTGTACTGTAAGCGGGGTGGCTTGTAAGCGGGGTATATATGCACAGGGTATATGTGTACTGTAAGCGGGGTGGCTTGTAAGCGGGGTATATATGCACAGGGTATATGTGTACTGTAAGCGGGGTGGCTTGTAAGCGGGGTATATATGCACAGGGTATATGTGTACTGTAAGCGGGGTGGCTTGTAAGCGGGGTATATATGCAAAGGGTGTATGTGTACTGTAAGCGGGGTGGCTTGTAAGCGGGGTATATATGCACAGGGTATATGTGTACTGTAAGCGGGGTGGCTTGTAAGCGGGGTATATATGCACAGGGTATATGTGTACTGTAAGCGGGGTGGCTTGTAAGCGGGGTATATATGCACAGGGTGTATGTGTACTGTAAGCGGGGTGGCTTGTAAGCGGGGTATATATGCACAGGGTATATGTGTACTGTAAGCGGGGTGGCTTGTAAGCGGGGTATATATGCACAGGGTATATGTGTACTGTAAGCGGGGTGGCTTGTAAGCGGGGTATATATGCACAGGGTGTATGTGTACTGTAAGCGGGGTGGCTTGTAAGCGGGGTATATATGCACAGGGTATATGTGTACTGTAAGCGGGGTGGCTTGTAAGCGGGGTATATATGCACAGGGTATATGTGTACTGTAAGCGGGGTGGCTTGTAAGCGGGGTATATATGCACAGGGTATATGTGTACTGTAAGCGGGGTGGCTTGTAAGCGGGGTATATATGCACAGGGTGTATGTGTACTGTAAGCGGGGTGGGTTGTAAGCGGGGTATATATGCACAGGGTATATGTGTACTGTAAGCGGGGTGGGTTGTAAGCGGGGTATATATGCACAGGGTATATGTGTACTGTAAGCGGGGTGGCTTGTAAGCGGGGTATATATGCACAGGGTGTATGTGTACTGTAAGCGGGGTGGCTTGTAAGCGGGGTATATATGCACAGGGTATATGTGTACTGTAAGCGGGGTGGCTTGTAAGCGGGGTATATATGCACAGGGTATATGTGTACTGTAAGCGGGGTGGCTTGTAAGCGGGGTATATATGCACAGGGTATATGTGTACTGTAAGCGGGGTGGCTTGTAAGCGGGGTATATATGCACAGGGTATATGTGTACTGTAAGCGGGGTGGCTTGTAAGCGGGGTATATATGCACAGGGTATATGTGTACTGTAAGCGGGGTGGCTTGTAAGCGGGGTATATATGCACAGGGTATATGTGTACTGTAAGCGGGGTGGCTTGTAAGCGGGGTATATATGCACAGGGTATATGTGTACTGTAAGCGGGGTGGCTTGTAAGCGGGGTATATATGCACAGGGTGTATGTGTACTGTAAGCGGGGTGGGTTGTAAGCGGGGTATATATGCACAGGGTATATGTGTACTGTAAGCGGGGTGGGTTGTAAGCGGGGTATATATGCACAGGGTATATGTGTACTGTAAGCGGGGTGGCTTGTAAGCGGGGTATATATGCACAGGGTGTATGTGTACTGTAAGCGGGGTGGCTTGTAAGCGGGGTATATATGCACAGGGTATATGTGTACTGTAAGCGGGGTGGGTTGTAAGCGGGGTATATATGCACAGGGTATATGTGTACTGTAAGCGGGGTGGCTTGTAAGCGGGGTATATATGCACAGGGTATATGTGTACTGTAAGCGGGGTGGGTTGTAAGCGGGGTATATATGCACAGGGTATATGTGTACTGTAAGCGGGGTGGCTTGTAAGCGGGGTATATATGCACAGGGTGTATGTGTACTGTAAGCGGGGTGGCTTGTAAGCGGGGTATATATGCACAGGGTATATGTGTACTGTAAGCGGGGTGGCTTGTAAGCGGGGTATATATGCACAGGGTATATGTGTACTGTAAGCGGGGTGGCTTGTAAGCGGGGTATATATGCACAGGGTATATGTGTACTGTAAGCGGGGTGGCTTGTAAGCGGGGTATATATGCACAGGGTATATGTGTACTGTAAGCGGGGTGGCTTGTAAGCGGGGTATATATGCACAGGGTATATGTGTACTGTAAGCGGGGTGGCTTGTAAGCGGGGTATATATGCACAGGGTATATGTGTACTGTAAGCGGGGTGGCTTGTAAGCGGGGTATATATGCACAGGGTATATGTGTACTGTAAGCGGGGTGGCTTGTAAGCGGGGTATATATGCACAGGGTGTATGTGTACTGTAAGCGGGGTGGGTTGTAAGCGGGGTATATATGCACAGGGTATATGTGTACTGTAAGCGGGGTGGGTTGTAAGCGGGGTATATATGCACAGGGTATATGTGTACTGTAAGCGGGGTGGCTTGTAAGCGGGGTATATATGCACAGGGTGTATGTGTACTGTAAGCGGGGTGGCTTGTAAGCGGGGTATATATGCACAGGGTATATGTGTACTGTAAGCGGGGTGGGTTGTAAGCGGGGTATATATGCACAGGGTATATGTGTACTGTAAGCGGGGTGGCTTGTAAGCGGGGTATATATGCACAGGGTATATGTGTACTGTAAGCGGGGTGGGTTGTAAGCGGGGTATATATGCACAGGGTATATGTGTACTGTAAGCGGGGTGGCTTGTAAGCGGGGTATATATGCACAGGGTGTATGTGTACTGTAAGCGGGGTATATATGCACAGGGTATATGTGTACTGTAAGCGGGGTGGCTTGTAAGCGGGGTATATATGCACAGGGTATATGTGTACTGTAAGCGGGGTGGCTTGTAAGCGGGGTATATATGCACAGGGTATATGTGTACTGTAAGCGGGGTGGCTTGTAAGCGGGGTATATATGCACAGGGTATATGTGTACTGTAAGCGGGGTGGCTTGTAAGCGGGGTATATATGCACAGGGTATATGTGTACTGTAAGCGGGGTGGCTTGTAAGCGGGGTATATATGCACAGGGTATATGTGTACTGTAAGCGGGGTGGCTTGTAAGCGGGGTATATATGCACAGGGTATATGTGTACTGTAAGCGGGGTGGCTTGTAAGCGGGGTATATATGCACAGGGTATATGTGTACTGTAAGCGGGGTGGCTTGTAAGCGGGGTATATATGCACAGGGTATATGTGTACTGTAAGCGGGGTGGCTTGTAAGCGGGGTATATATGCACAGGGTATATGTGTACTGTAAGCGGGGTGGCTTGTAAGCGGGGTATATATGCACAGGGTATATGTGTACTGTAAGCGGGGTGGCTGGGGGGTGATCGAATACAAACAGGGCCCCGTTCAATGCTGAACTGAGCTGCGGCTATGGCATTATTTATTGAGTCCCACACACAGACCTGACTGAGTATACAGACGTAGGATACGAACTGTAGTGATATCAGCTCCACACATTTATATCAATATCAGCTGCGAGCTGGAGGACAATAAATACAACTGCACGCTCACTCTGTAAGGAGAAAGATAATAACTACAACAAGCAAATGCGCCAAACATTTTTATTAGACAGATAATCACTTTCAAGCGGCCAACTAACTGTCACGCAACCCCCCCCCCCCCCCCCCGCAGTTTACAAGATAGCCACACAGACACCCTCCAGTCTTACACCACCACTTAAGAGCGAAGGATACCTCTACGTCAAAAACCGCAGAAAATTTTCATTTTTTTTTATATCTCAAGATTGAAACACAACATCAAAAATCTGAGACACCATAGCGCTGTGGTTTAGTTATCCCTACACACTGAATGATAAATGTATTTAACGTTATCATCAGTATGACTGTGATAACGATTTCCTCAAATTACTAAGGAAATCGTTATCACAGTCATACTGATGATAACGTTAAATACATTTATCAGTCAGTGTGTAGGGATAACTAAACCACAGCGCTATGGTGTCTCAGATTTTTGATAACCGTACATGGAGGTTGACAATCTCCCCCCCCCCCCCCCCCCCTTGGGGATGATGAGTTCCATCTCGGAATTAGCGCTAATGAGTCTCAGTTGTGAGGACGGGTCAAAAACATCGGCTAGCCCCTCACTGGGGGTAGCTTAGCATCAACACACAGATCACCGTCTGTCTGGGCCCACCGTGACTCTGCCAGTCGTAAGGGGCGACGAAATGAGGTCCTCCCATTTCCCTTCCCACCCATTAAATCTAATTATTCCTTGCGTGTACTTGTCCCTTTGTTCCAACCTATACTCCCCCGACGTCGACGTCATGTAACATGTAAGCTGAACGGCTGAGTACGTCATGCATGTAATGTAACCTGTAAGCTGAACGGCTGAGTACGTAGTTAAACACCAATTAAAAGGTTAATGTGTCGCTCGTTTTGTAGTGGGTTCGATTTCCAGTTCGGGCTGAGGTTTTTAACTCAGCAATTGACAATTGACATGTATCTATGGACATGTATCTAGACATGTAATAGACATGTATCTGTATGGCACTCTAGAGTCATAGTAACGAAGCACATAATAAACGCTGGAAACGGCTTCTTTATCAACTTCTTTGCTTTGTTCGATAAATCAAACGCTTTCTCTAATATTCTTTACTTTTTTCAAAAAACCTACTTCGCGAAGATAGACTTTATCAAGCTATTTGCATGTATTATCGTGTCTTGTCTATGAAATGTATCACTGAACAACTATAGTCTATGTTGTTTGCGTGCAGACACAGAAGTAACGCTTAGATTGTGCTTATTACAACACTTTATAGTCACACATCATGTACCAGGTGTACAACTGAGTAGGATAGTCACTAACAAACAAACAAACAAACAAACAAACAAACGCATTGTACGAATAGATTGCGATGTTTTTGTCTAGACTCGTATGATAGCAGAGCTAAATGTCCAACTGTCAATCAGACTGTCCGATGAACACACAAACACTTTCACTGTCTGACTGACGGAAACACAACAACACAATAACGATCAGATCTCGATTCACTTTCGGCTGCCATCCCTCTTACTGTCTAGCTAGACCCACTGACTCAAGGTTTTATCCCATGGTATAATGGTTTATCCGAGCAATCCTCAGTCGAAAGACGGATCTATATACGTAATTATCTCGAGTAATGTGATGTTTCCCGCAGATGTGTTTGTATTTCCTATTAGCGAGTTTAATGCCAATTGAGATTTGGTATTCAAGTTGATTCTACGTCTTCACGTTTTCTATGAAATCAAGACTATACGTTGAAAAGGGTGGTTTTAGAAGTGTTCACCCGTCGTTTCCTGTTGGCGTGAATTATTGAAGAGCGCGTAGACCTATTGCAGCGCTACCCCTGTAATGTATCCCTCCCTAGGGGTGGGTTGTTGCCCTGCTGCACTCAGCCATCATGTTGGCCCTCAGAGAACACAGGGGAACAACGTAACATTATGTCTTGAACTCGTCTGGGCTTAGGCGACTCACAATCACACTCTACATGCACATGAGAGACGATAGATGTATCCGTTGTTACCCTCCTACTTGTCCCTGTCCTCCACTCCAATCACCCCCGACCTCACACGGCCTGGTTGTCGAGTACGTCGTTCAACACCATGCTAGCATAGTAACAATATCTCTAGTGGATTACCTCAAATTACTAAGGAAATCGTTATCACAGTCATACTGATGATAACGTTAAATACATTTATCATTCAGTGTGTAGGGATAACTAAACCACAGCGCTATGGTGTCTCAGATTTTTGATGTTGTGTTTCAATCTTGAGATATAATTAAAAAATGAAAATTTTCTGCGGTTTTTGACGTAGAGGTATCCTTCGCTCTTAATGGAGTTACTTATGGCGAAACTTTGCCTCGTATCGGTTAGAGCTCTGAGCTAATTACATTATTAATGAAGTCATTTCCTACTGTTAGCGGTCGGGGCGGAAGTAAGCAAGTTAGAGCCCTGATAGCAGGCACGGGGCTCGAACCCGGGGCCCGTGTACACTGGGCCAGATCAGCAAACTGACGCATTTCATCTAAACACAGATATTTGCAATTTCTCAGTTAGTTTTAGATCGAGTGCATAGGATCGCGATGACATCTATAATTCCAAATGGTTCGTTTTGAATACACGCATAAGTCATAAGTCATAACACATGGTAAATCCTCATAACGTTTAAGCTGTTTGTGATGAAGACCTTAAAATCAACCTCTGTCTGTATTGATTTAAAAAGATCTGACGTGCCGGTTTGACCGGTACAGTACCGGTATCGGAACACTTGTACCGGTGTCCCGAGAGATTCATTGAAAAGACGTTTTTTTTTACCGGTTTGCAATTTTTGGGGAAAAGGCGTCCCGGTATTCTGTCAATAAAGACAACGCGGTCGATTGTAACAGGGGGGAGGGGGGGGGGGGGGGGGGGGGGGCTTACAGTCGATGGCTCTTTAGTCCTCGCATTCGCAGACGCTGACTCACACACTCACTCAACTCACAGTTGTTTGGTGGGAATGATAATAAGTAACAATACACAATTTTATTCCACATCATAGTCCATAAATATTAAATACGTGTAGTTAATTTTAAGTTTTAAGTTAGTTAGTAGATATGCCGTGCTTACTGCTTATTACGAACACATGACTTGTGTCGAATCAGATCATTGCCTCGTCGGGGTTGTCGTAAGGGGTTGAAGGGTTAAGGGGTTAACAAGGTGGGCGTTTGGATTGCAAAGAGGACCAGCAAGTATCAAGAATAGGTTGGAATTCATAGTCAGCCCCTACACCTAGGGGCGCCCATTGTTACCAAGGTAACAATTGTTTGCATGTTATTTCCCATAAACAAAACAAATCCATAGCAACAATGGGTGCCCCTAGGTGTAGGGGCCGACTATGAATTCCAACCTATGTGAGCAAAGAGGACCAGCAAGTATGAAGAATAAGTGAGCAAAGAGGACCAGCAAGTATGAAGAATAAGTGAGCAAAGAGGACCAGCAAGTATGAAGAATAAGTGAGCAAAGAGGACCAGCAAGTATGAAGAATAAGTGAGAAAGTAGGGGCCACGTGAGATGAATAAAGGACGATAAAAGAGATGAGCGCGACCCTCTTTACGGGTACCGGTCACCACGACCTCGAGTTGTATCTCCATATATTTAATAGGTGATGAACAGAAGTCGCCTGTTTAACACGGTAGACATTTAGAGTCACTTTGCACCGCCCCCTAAATCTACCTCCAATCAATCAATCAATCAATCAATCACTGGATCTGGATCAGACACCAACAAGAGCCCAACCGTCAAGCGCACGCAGCATTAATCAGCCGCAAGCCATTAATTATATGCACTGATATTGTGGCACAGAGTTAAGTCAACTTCCTGGGGTGAAAAGCAATCATTCTAAAGGAAACGGGAGCGACAAAAAATACCCCTAGCTTGGCATACCTTCTTGCCGAGTGTTCGGGGTCTAAACAGCGATATCTTATACCACTGCTTATACCCGCGTTATTGATGGATACAGACGTGATTATTTAGTATTTACATTTTAAATTATTCTATATGTGTGAGAATTGTGTTATAGAGTTAATTTGTCGTATACTATTGATAGACTGTGACATTTTAATTTTTGCTCACATTTAATGTTAAACAGTGGTGTTAATGCTAAAATAAGTTGTTTGATCATTTTCACTAAAAATGAGCTAATGTGTGCCAATTCTTCAAAATATCTTACGTTTTTAGTCGTATTGTATACACAATTACTGTAACTGTACAAAATTCAATTTCGCACACATTTGTTAGAAGTTGGTGACGATTTTATAAGTTCGTCAATTAAAAAAGATATTAATGTTCTGCGAGCCTGCCATGCAGCCACTCCGGCAACGAGCAGCCACAGTTCTCCGCCAGCGTCTTACAAGTGAGTTGCACACTCAACGCAAAAACACCCGAGTCACCAGCATTTCCGATAACCGTACATGGAGGTTGACAATCTCCCCCCCCCCCCCCCCCCTTGGGGATGATGAGTTCCATCTCGGAATTAGCGCTAATGAGTCTCAGTTGTGAGGACGGGTCAAAAACATCGGCTAGCCCCTCACTGGGGGTAGCTTAGCATCAACACACAGATCACCGTCTGTCTGGGCCCACCGTGACTCTGCCAGTCGTAAGGGGCGACGAAATGAGGTCCTCCCATTTCCCTTCCCACCCATTAAATCTAATTATTCCTTGCGTGTACTTGTCCCTTTGTTCCAACCTATACTCCCCCGACGTCGACGTCATGTAACATGTAAGCTGAACGGCTGAGTACGTCATGCATGTAATGTAACCTGTAAGCTGAACGGCTGAGTACGTAGTTAAACACCAATTAAAAGGTTAATGTGTCGCTCGTTTTGTAGTGGGTTCGATTTCCAGTTCGGGCTGAGGTTTTTAACTCAGCAATTGACAATTGACATGTATCTATGGACATGTATCTAGACATGTAATAGACATGTATCTGTATGGCACTCTAGAGTCATAGTAACGAAGCACATAATAAACGCTGGAAACGGCTTCTTTATCAACTTCTTTGCTTTGTTCGATAAATCAAACGCTTTCTCTAATATTCTTTACTTTTTTCAAAAAACCTACTTCGCGAAGATAGACTTTATCAAGCTATTTGCATGTATTATCGTGTCTTGTCTATGAAATGTATCACTGAACAACTATAGTCTATGTTGTTTGCGTGCAGACACAGAAGTAACGCTTAGATTGTGCTTATTACAACACTTTATAGTCACACATCATGTACCAGGTGTACAACTGAGTAGGATAGTCACTAACAAACAAACAAACAAACAAACAAACAAACGCATTGTACGAATAGATTGCGATGTTTTTGTCTAGACTCGTATGATAGCAGAGCTAAATGTCCAACTGTCAATCAGACTGTCCGATGAACACACAAACACTTTCACTGTCTGACTGACGGAAACACAACAACACAATAACGATCAGATCTCGATTCACTTTCGGCTGCCATCCCTCTTACTGTCTAGCTAGACCCACTGACTCAAGGTTTTATCCCATGGTATAATGGTTTATCCGAGCAATCCTCAGTCGAAAGACGGATCTATATACGTAATTATCTCGAGTAATGTGATGTTTCCCGCAGATGTGTTTGTATTTCCTATTAGCGAGTTTAATGCCAATTGAGATTTGGTATTCAAGTTGATTCTACGTCTTCACGTTTTCTATGAAATCAAGACTATACGTTGAAAAGGGTGGTTTTAGAAGTGTTCACCCGTCGTTTCCTGTTGGCGTGAATTATTGAAGAGCGCGTAGACCTATTGCAGCGCTACCCCTGTAATGTATCCCTCCCTAGGGGTGGGTTGTTGCCCTGCTGCACTCAGCCATCATGTTGGCCCTCAGAGAACACAGGGGAACAACGTAACATTATGTCTTGAACTCGTCTGGGCTTAGACAATCACACTCCACATGCACATGAGAGACGATAGATGTATCCGTTGTTACCCTCCTACTTGTCCCTGTCCTCCACTCCAATCACCCCCGACCTCACACGGCCTGGTTGTCGAGTACGTCGTTCAACACCATGCTAGCATAGTAACAATATCTCTAGTGGAAAATAACGCCTTGAATTAAGTTTGATTTATTTGTATGAATAATTGTTATTTTTGAAATGTTACAGGACAGGACCCTCGCGAGAAACAACAATGCTTACGAGCCCAATATGTCCGCTTGAGCCGGTATAGCGGGGCTTCTACTTATCTCCCGCTAATCCCGCCCGAGCTAATGCAAGTGTCTAATGATTGGAGTAATTACGGTGTGGGGCCGCGGACCACAGAGTGAGCACCGAGCCAGACGGCGGCTGGCTGGGTTATTGATTCAGGGACTCTCGCGTCAGACGAGACGAGGGGACCCGCCGGGACTCGAACCCGGGACTACGGCGCCGCACTTGAGGGCTTAGAGCCGGATATGCCGGTAACAAGGTGCGTTGGATAACGACGGTATTATTATTGTGCAAGTACAATATTGTAATTTGTAACGCTAACTTAGACGGACATGACCAGGGACTTGAACTGTGTCTGTCTAAATAAAAATGATGTACAATGCGAATAAATTTAATCATAACGTCATACGTACGTCATAAAACCAGAAACTCATGAAACAATAAAAATAAAAAAAGAAGGAAAGAAATGTTGGCATGTGGAAGTTGAATAAGGCGGAGGCATGGCTTAGTATGGATGTATGTTGAGCACGCAATACATTTGTTGTACTGTCATGTACATTATATGTTATGTATATAATATGTTATGTACAAAAAGACCGTCCTCTCCTCCTAAGCACTCATGACTTTTACGTTGGAGCCGTCATAGCAATTACGAAGCACGCGTATGATATAGTATAATGTCCACCACTGAAAATCAGTTCTTGTAACTGAGTGGGTCGACCATACAAGTTTATTTTAGTTATTTAGTTTGTTTACTCAAATTTCACGAACAAAATAGTGAGCCCCCTCGATGCACTCCTTACAAGAAGAAGAAGTCATCCATTCCGCCCCATCAGGGGGTTGGACAGACCTGATTCACCTGTAGAAATCACGTGGCTGGCAATGACGCATTACCACGTTCTTTCTACTTTTCGTATAAATCTTGTTCGGTATTTTATTCACGTCAGAACCCGAGGTTGCCCGAAGGGATGAAACGAGTGGTAGATGGACGAGGGGTAGTCTCAAATAAAAACCGAGACAAATTAATCTTTTTTGTTGTCTTAATATCTTGAGAAAGTTACAAAATATTAAGAAAATGATAAATGAGCGTTTAGGTGGCATCTCTCAGCTGACTAACCGTGATAAGACGAGGCACGCGCATTCACGCACGCACGCACGCTCACGCACGCACGCACGCCGCAAGGTAGGCAATGCGGCGCTACTAAATTTAAAGCCAAAACTATGCAAATAGGTCCCGCGCTGTCGTCATAACTCCCGGAAAAAAGCGGCGCAACAAACCTCGCAATGTATGTCTGTCTGTCTGTCTGTCTGTCTGTCTGTCTGTCTGTCCGTCTGTCTGTCTGTCTGTCCGTCTGTCCGTAACGTGCGGCCTGGCCAACTCCAGCAAGACGTATCGCCACTGAATATAAACTAGACAGAATAGAAAGACAGGCCATTATTTCACTTCCAGCCTTCCAGGCTTTCGAGGCTTCAAACTTCCGGGGAGTGTTTCGAGGGGTACAGCTTTATATACACCAGCTACTAGGTACTGGCATGGAGCTTACTGCTAGCATGATGCTCACTAGCTTAGTGGGGGCATTCAAATCACAGTTTCAACCAGGTCCAGCTAAGTGCCAACACACGGGGCTCTAACTCGGGAGCTCGCCAGTTCGATACCCGCTACCGGCAGTTATAACTGACATTTTTTCCGAGGTTTTTCTCAGCCACGGTGTGAATGCTGGGATTGAGTCGTCCTACCTTCCTTTCCAACAGTATTCCAGTATGTAATGTACTGAAACACTATCGCCACAGACAACTAATTTCTTATCTGTGCTATAGCTGGTCAAGTGAAGACAGCGCAACTCAGTTGTGTAATTGTAAGCGAGGGTCCGCGGCCAACCTCGGTCAACATGGTTCTGCCCAAATAATAGCCCCCCCCCCCCCCCCGGTTTCATTTGGAGCAATATTTGTTTTCGTTTCCACAACGGAAACATCTGTTGGCCGAGGTTTGAACTGTTGCCGCGGGCAGCGCTCATGAATACGAGCGAGCAAAGTGGGCCATTCTACGTACAAATAATAACCTGTATTCCCGTCTGGGTCTAGAGTGACTCTGCCAGTCGTTCGAGGAGACAAAAGGAGACCATTTCCCCCGTTTTAACATTCCTCCTCCCCCCACTTGTCATTTACCTCCATTGTGTTCCCTCTTATGACAACCCCGACGACTTGTGACGTCATATTATGACCCAGCTGTCAAATACGTCATAAACCAACAAATAACAATAATAAAGAAGCCAATAGAAACAGGGAATACTACTCTATGGCTAATATTGGCCTTTAGAGTGATTGTAGGGTTCTATGTAAGACCCATCCCAATATTCTAGTAAAACCTCGAACAAGAACGACGGATAAAGATGATAAATACGTAGCAAGTGTCAGAGAGAGCGCAAGTCTTGTGTATACTTGGTCCAAGATAACCTTACACATGCTTTCGTCACAGGCAAGGCACTCGTAGCCAACCAGCGAACCGCCCGAGACAAACCCGCGCAAATACCGATCGCTGATTGGCTACGAACCCGTCGCCTGTGACGAAAGCACGTGTAAGATAGTCTTGGAACAACTATAACTACCCCCTCCGTGCTCGTATCATTGAGAAACAGAGCTGGCAACAGTGTAAAGACACGGTTCACTTCGCACCGTTGAGAAACAGAGCTGGCAACAGTGTAAAGACACGGTTCACTTCTTGGCTCCATTAAAACAGAAGTTACAGCACTTAAGTTTCACTTGTTCCCCAACTTCTTGATCTCAATGCAAAAATTAACATAATTATTCGTTGAAAGTTTATGGTTAGGCATCTTGAATCAATTTACCACCGACCGAAGTGAACAACTTCCAACTTAGTTTTGCAAACTCCTTCATCTTTATAATATACATGAAAAATATACATAATTATTAGGTCTAATTGAAACTTTCGAGAGCAACTTGAATTAACTTCATTTATAAAGTTGTTAAGCCTCCGCAGCTCGCTGACCATGCACGGGCTAGCTCGGCGGTAGCACACCGGGCTGTAATGTAGACGGTCACGAGTTCGATGCCCGCCATTGCACAGAGATATATCTCAGCACTTATAGGTCAACGCTAAGGTACTGTATGTATCGAAATAAACCAAGCACAGGAGAAGACATATTAGGACATAAACACTACCCTAACATTTATAGAGCACTTTTCTTAGTTACTTTTTCGTGTTCATCCAACACCTGTTGATAATATTCCAAGATATTTGTTATATGGCTGTAATCAATATGGTTACGTTGGGAATGACGCGTAAATCAAAATAATGCCGTACGTAAGAGTTGACAGCAAAGTAAGGTTGCGTTTATTTAACACTACCTCCACCCCGTCTCACAGCGGTAATGTTCAGGGGTAGACACAGCTTGTGGAGGTTTTAATGTCACCGCCGCCTAGATTCACAGTCTCGTTGTCACTGCCTTCTGCAGCGCGGTCGCTGTCTTCACACAGAGTAGTCTCCGCCACGACCACCAGCAGCGCCTCACGCGGGCTCGTTCCCCTCCACGTTGGTCCGTGTGGCAGCTTCAACGGTGACCCCACTTCCAGACCCGGCATCGTCCTCCTCGCTCGTGTCACTACTCATCTTCCGGCTCCCGTAGCTGCTGCCCCGCCCGAAGATGACGCCGACGACGCTCTCCCCCGACCGCTCACCCTCACTCTCAGTGTCCTCGCCGGCCTCGTACCCCGACCCCTCGCTGCTGCTGGCGTCCTCGTCAGCCGTGCTCTTGCGTCGGGCGCCGCCCCTAGGCTCGGCGTCGATCGTCGCCGCGGCGTTGCCACTTCCTCCCACGGCGCTGTAGCGTCTAACCGCGCCGCTGGCAACCGCGCTTCTCTCGCACTCCCCCACGGTCCACCGCCTTCCGGTCACGGCGGCCACTTCCGGCTCCAGGCTTAGACTTGCCGCCTGGCGTCGAGGCATCCGACTCCCCCCCGACGCGACTTCATCGCCCTCCTGGGCTAGTTGTCCCTCGGGGCCGTCGTGCACCACTGCTTGCTGCGGTATCAGGACCTGAAGTACGGCAGTCTGGCGTGGCTCGCGTCGGTAGGGCAGTCTGCCCGTCGCCTCGCGCGACACCACTTCGTCGCCCTCCTCGACGTAGCGTCCCCCCTCGCCCTCGACGCCGCCCCCCCTCGCCCCGTCCATCTCAGCGCCGCTGCGGTGCCGCTCGCGGTCACCCCGCACCTCGTCGTTGCGCCGCCCCCGCTTGCCGCCCCCTCTGCCGCCCCCCTGGTGAGACTTCATGCCCTCACTCTAGGCCGACATCCTGGACCCGATGCGCGTGGATGTTGTGCGCACTTCACGGAGAAGACAGCGCGACGAAGCTATACCTACGTCGACAGACGTCGCCCAACCTGAACGGAGAGTTAGCCCGCGTCTCCCGACTCAGTCAACTTCACTCAGTCAACTGAGAGTGTTTGTGAGTAACAACTGTTTTATGCGCTCCATCAGTGATGCTCTACTTAACGTTTTGACGGATACATGTTCAATCTGTTTATTGACAAAACAAAAGGTGCGGTATGGGCACCAAAGACAAAAAGCTTAATAGCGGGAAGTTCGACGAGCCCCCGTCAGGGGATTTACGGACCTTGCCTAGCGGTTAGCTTGCCAAAGACACTTGGAAAAACTGCCCTCTTAAATCCCCTGGCGGGGGCTCGTCGAACTCCCAAGGTTTACCAAGCCTCCGCTAGGAGATTGACGGACCTTGGGGGAGTGCAGCCCTTGATGTCAGCGAGTGTGTGTAACATTGCACTTGCGGGGTTTGCTCCGTTGTCAATGTTCGCGTAGTATCTTAGCTCTGCCTGTCGTACGTCGTAGAACGCACGTTACATCACACCAAGGGGGGCCAATCATAGACCAGCGCGTGTGTCCCTCGGACAATCTGTCAGTCGGCGGAGACGTTTCCGGTTGAATTTGCATTCAAGCTTCCCGGTTCATTTCCTGGCCTTTGTACGCGGTCAGTCACCAGCGCATTCTCTTGGGCGGACGAGAATACAACCCAGACATGGCTACCGTGCGACGTAATGCATGTATTTGTGAGCCACTGTAGTCCCCCCCCCCCCCCCCCCCAGAAATATTCATACATTTGCTGGATATTTCCAAATTCACATTTCTATACTCCTCCTAAAACGCTCGAATCTATGTCAAAAAGCTCACGTTGAAAATGTTTTGCCTGCGGTGCAAAATGTTTGTGGGGCGCCCACATCCTGAATGAATATTTCTCTTCGCTGAGTAATCCGATGAATTGTGGAACGCAACGACTCATAAAAACGCTCGAATCGCATTAAAAAACTAACGTAGAAATGTTTTGAATGTGGTGTAAGTTGACGAAACTAGTTATCAAGGCGGGGGACAAATGATGCTTGAATAGAAAATGTGAGGGGTCAATGTTCCTGAAACTATATATCGCTTCATTCGTTCATAAATCACTTCGCTTTGCTTTTAAAGTCGCGAAGTTGAAAGAAATGACGAGGCCGACGTGTATTTCATTTCTCCCGCCATGAGCCACTTGCGTAACCTAGCAACAAGCAACCAATCACAAGCGTCGTTGTATTGACAGTGCAGGTGAAATATTTGTGAGTAAACATAACCAAGAAAATGTCAGAGAAACAGAGTAGGAAGTAGTTTTTTGTGTTTGCGGTGATGATTAAGAGCAGATGCGGGCTCAGGCCAAGGCCTAAACAATTAGCTACATTTATTATTTGCTGATAGAAGAATCGCGATGTCTTATAAAGAGTTAAGAAGTAAGTATCAGCCAGTGAAAGGCTAAGGGATTTCATGGATGAAGGCCTAGAAGATTGAAAGTGAGGTTAACGCTCGTTTGTTCTTTCAGATTTTACAGAGCTTATGAAGGGATTAGGCTATGAACGTCTTATATCGATGGAGAATTTCCGTCTTCCCAATTTCCCATTGGTTGCGGAAATTTTGATATGGATGGTGAGACGGTTCAACCCGGCATATCCAATCCCAACCGAGTACGATACTATGGACAATCGTGTGATGCTAATTCGAGAATGTTGCCAGTTCTTGGTAAGTAGCCTAGGCCTAAGACCTAGGCTGTTAGATCAAACAAATGAAGCAAGGTTCTAAGTTGGGCCCAGGGCCTAGGCCTAACACTAGGCCCTAGGCCTAGCCTAGCATATGCCTACATTTATCATTTGTGTTACTTTACTGTTGCTGTGAATCATAGCCTAGTCAATGGTATTGTGAATCTTTCCCGTTTTGGCCTACAATGCACCGACTGTTAGTGTTATTAATAAGTCATCTGGCCTGAAGCTTATTTTTCATTTTCCAGCATGGAGAAACTGACATCGCGCTCAACCCCAAACACCTCTACCAAGCCGACGGTTACGCTGTCCATGAGCTACTCAAAGCTGCGACTTTCCTCCACAACACGATCCAAAGGAAAACAAACCAAAAGGAGCCAGATTCGGATACGTCGCAGACAATCGCACCCCTGGATATATCTTCCAAGGTACGATTGCACTCACATCAAGATTCAAGATCCAACCTGGTTTACAGGCAAGACCCCCTGAGTTCAGGCTTTGTCCTTATAGATCTAGTTGATCAGGGTTGGAATTTAATGTGGAATGAACCATAGATGTTTTAATGTTGACATTTAGGCCTACAATGTCAAAATAGAGAAGGTCGATGTTTATCAAATTTATTTCAAACTAGACATTTTAGGTCGACATGCTGAGACGTGTGAGACAGCTTGCGGTGGAAATAATTCAAACTGGAGGTCGTGCCTACGATCTTCTTGGCAAGGAGGTCGAATTTAGGGTAAGTTTCGATTCAAGTTGTAGTACAGGGTAACGTTACGGTAACAAGAATACTATAGTGGTAAGTGCAGCCTAATTATTTGCAGATTGTAGATATTATTCTAGTCACATACAGGATCCAGATCTAGATATAGAGTTCAAATGTTGAGTTGTTAATTTAAAAATTTAGTTAACACCCTTCCTTATTTTCTAACTCATTTGTTCAGAGAGTGGTCACAAAAACTGAGTTAGGACGGAATGTTATTTCATTTCATGTGTTTGGAATGCAAGTAATCAAAGTAATTAATATGTGGTAAACGAGTAAGAAGGTACGAACTAGTTGAAGGAGTAGGCCTATCCATGAAGCACATCAATCAGGTACAGTAACGATTGTCTCGCATAGGCGCCGTTCACGTTTGTAACATCTTAACGTCTAATGATAATAATTGCAACACTTACCGAGTTGTTTCTCCAAAGGAAATGCGAGCCAACGGTGCAAACCGTCAAGTGGACACGGACGAGGTGACCAAATCGTTGGTGACGTCCATCATCTTCCTGCAAGAAGACATCGCCAATACAAAACAACTCATGGAGAGTATAACGGCGAGCGAGACGAATCTCGACGCAAAGATTGACAAGAAGCAGCAGGAGTTGGAGAGAAACAAGAAGCGCTTGGACACGCTCAAGAAAGTCAGGTACGTATACACACGGCGTCTTTAGTTCGACACGAGTTGCAATGGCCGTCTCTCCCCGTCTTCGTCTGTCTTCTGTGACAATCTTACATACTTCGTATCGATTAGCTTCTTTGTCTTCTTCTTTTCATGTGTCCACATTTCTGGCTTAAATCAGGCATCATGCAAATTTCCTAGTTTCAGCCTATTTGTGTTAATCTCCGACGTTGAGTTTGACATCGTGTCGTAGGCCCGCCCACCTGGATGAATACGAGAGGCTCGAGGCAGAGTTCCGGCAGCTGTACGAAGCGTACATGGTGCGCTTCAGATGCGTGGCATACCTGGAGCAGCAGCAGGACGAAGCGGAGCAGGCGGAGCAAGAACGCATGCAAGAGAGACAGGTAGAGAACGCTGGCACTAGGGTCGTGCTTTCCATCCACCCACACACATGTTGTTGTTCAAAGCTTCTAAGTTAAGGGAAAAGATTATGTTGACAGAAACTACTAACTGGATCTGTGGATGAATGCTGGACTCATAATGCCACGTGTAATGAAATAACATAAATGCAAAATATCACAAACATAACGTACAAGTTAAGATAAATTTACCAAAACTGTCAATATGTTTGGATTTCACAAGCTGATATAAGAAATATTTTGTGTCAAAAAACAATGTTGTAAATATTCCTCGATTCCAAGAATAACGGCAGGTCGCTGATGGTTCCAGGCGGCGACGCAGAAGCTGCTCGAGCAGATGAAGCGAGAGGACCGGTTCCATCTCGACCCCGATGACCTCTTTGAGGGCAACGAACTCAAGGAGGAGGGGGACAACCTCGACAACCGTCTGACCTCGGGCAAGGCGAGCCGCGTTCGCATCAAGACCGCCTCGCAAGGTACGTACGTGGTCACACTGGGTCCATGAGGCATTAGGCATGATGCGCAAGGCTAGTGCATCTAGAGACAAGTGTTTGGTCCTCCATTATGTGGCTTGTGTTGTCTGTTGCAGTGATGCGCAAGGCTAGTGCATCCACCTCTCACCAAAGACAAGTGTTTGGCACCATGACTGGGCCCGAAGACGAAGACAGCGGAAGTCTTGACAGCGACTCAGACATTCTGTTGGACGCCGACAACTCCTCCGATCTGTTGGGCACCGAGGACGAGGATGAACTGTCCGTGGCCGAGAGAAAGCCGGCGCATAGTTCACACGGCAAACAGCAGCACAGCGATGACGACTTCTAGCACCTTACCTAGTGCATAGTCACACAGCATAGTCAACACCAGCGCATAGTTCACACGGCAAACAGCAGCACAGCGATGACGACTTCTAGCACCTTACCTAGTGCATAGTTCACACAGCATAGTCGACACCGGCGCATTGCTCACACGGCAAATAGCAGCACAGTTATGACTTCTAGCATCCTACCTGGTGCATAGTTCAACTGGTGGAGACATTGCATGATAGTATTTACCGTTGCAATACTGTAAAGTGAGCTTTAAAATAAATAAATCTCTACTTATCTTCTACCCGCTCAGTTAAAGAAACCGATTGTCAGCGAGGAACATTGCTGGGAAGTTCAGTTAACAAATAGATATATTTACTTTATTTATTTATTTAATACATTTTTTCTTTTATAGCCTATGTCTTGTTGCTATGATGCATGAAGAGTCACTTTAGTCAGAGCAATGTTGTTGCCCAACACTGTAGACATACACCTAGTCAGTAAATATTTCTTCACTGGCAAAAATAGTAGATAGTATGGTAGATTGTTTTGAAAAGTCTCCAAATTCTTACCTAAATTGATACAAAGCTCTTAACTATGCATTGTCAACTGTTGAATGTTTGGTTTGTTAAAGTAAGGCCTGCAAAGGTACTGTACAGATAAAGAGGCTGCTTAGCAGTGCTCAATCTTAATATGTAATTTTAATGGTATGTGATAATGGATTTGAGTGTACAATAAATACCAGTGGTTAAATGTATGTCCAATTCTTTTCAGTTTGCTCGTATTTTGTTTTTCATCAGTTTGCATTTCCTGACTGGCGGTTCCGTTCGTCCCAAAGTTTCCTCTCCTTGATGTCTTGCAGATGTCTCTCTTCCACTACGCACTATTTTGCTAGAACCATCTCAGTCCTACACGTTCCGTTCCCCCCCTCTCTGCTCCACCTCAACCACCAGAACCTTCATACCCGCCACCTCATGCATTAAATGTATGTCCTATTCAGTTATAAATCTGATTTACAAAGGAGGACAATAAATACAATACAACTATACAATTAATAATGAAACATGAGGAAAACACCAAATAAAAGAAAATAGCAAGAGATCACACAACAACAAATCAAAGTACCAGATAGAAAGAGAATAAGAACAATAAGAATTGATTGAAAGAAAATGTTTGTATGTGTTTGGGAAGATATAAATGAAAAAGAAAACTTGTTTTGTGGATAAATTTAAAATCCTGAGTCCTGTATTTAAAGATCTATGGATGAGCCCTACTAAAAAATGGCTAAGAGAGAGTGAGTAGATTTATAATACTGTATTTCCGTTGTCTCCCAACCCATATTAGCCTTGAGTCTATTTCTAGATTTATTTCCATTCATTAGACAATAATTTACAATTGTATAAAACACATGAATGATGCAAAGTGCATCTTGATAAGCAAATCTTGATAAGCAATGTGAAGTGCATCTTGACACAGATAAGCAACTATACTACAACTATAATAGACAATCACTAATCAGGTCTATTTCTAATCTGATTTATTTCATTCAATTCATTAGACAATAATTTACGAAGGTATAAAACACAGATAGAAGTACGAAGCGACGGTAGAGTGGGTACGGGTGCTGACCGCTAGTGTCCGGTTAGCGCAGTTGCTGACGGGTAGTGAGAGCGCAGCAGCTGACAGCGATCTCTGTCGATGCTCAGCGTCTTGCGCTTGACCATGATCTCGCGCTCCAGCTTGGCACGACCGTCGGCTAGTTGACCCAGCACGGATATCGCCTGGTTCATCTGAGCTGTCAGCGCTGCCACGCTCTCGGCAAGCGTCTTCACCTCGTCCACCAGCCTAGACAGAATCATGTTAGAGGTCAACATGTTTCAACTGTGGACAATAATTCTATTAGATCAGTATTGTTGGACTCTCACCCGTATTGGGGGGCATCTCTACAGCTCTCCGTCCTCATTCGGAACAACCTGTTGTCCAGTCTCGTCTGCGCCACCTTCATCGCTTGGTCCTCTGCTCGCAGCGTTCTCTTGAGATCATCAATCAGCTTCTCCGTGTCGGCGATACGCTGCAGCATCTGAAACAACAACAACAACAACGACGGTATTCAGCATTTCTTTACACGAAATAAATACATACACAAATCATGAGGTACAAGCTGAAAGTAGTTTAGCATTTGTTTACCAAAAATTACAATTTATTACATCTTATTTAGTAAAAACTATAAAATTAAACAAGATTTAATAAAATGCATGTGGAATTTCATTTTTGAAATTACTTTGTGTAACTAAATAGGAGTAAAAAGTAAATTATTATGAAAATATTGTGATTTTGTTAGTTTTTAGTGAATATTAGCACAAACAATTTATTTCAGCATATTATTTTACATAATATAATTTTTAAACTAGAGCTTTATCCTATTCATCTCATTTCTGTTCAGCTTTAAATTTTTTGTACACAAACATTTAAAAAATGTGGCTAATTAAAATCCTAGGACAGCTTCCGAAGTGAACGGAATAACTCACCGTGATGAGATCATTCTCCATCCTCTGTCGACACTCGTCGGTCATGGCAACGTTGCGGGCAAGCGCGGCATCCACGCGGTCACACTGAGTGCGCAAGTCTCGCGCAGAGTCCATGAGGATACATTCGAGCATCTTGCGCAGTTCCACAGCCTTGTTGCGTTCCTCCTCGGACAAGAACAGGTTCTCTCGCGTAGCCAGCTCCCAGCTGGCGGGGGTAGACTGCCTGCAACAAGCATAGTCGCAGCTCAGCAGGCAAATATTATTATTATTTCATATGCCCACAATTGATCTGTCTGACCATCATGCTGGATCTCATCAGCCAATAGAGATTCGCCTCCCTGTCGTGAAACTTTATGCCCCCTTTATTACATAAATAAAATAAATACAGTACAAAAAAATACAACAATACTAGCACTGACAGGAGTGCCAAAAGGCTTGGGTATATTGTTTGTCCCCTGATTATGCTAAGATGGCTTCTTGAGCCGTTCTCTTGTCTAACGTAAACTAACCCCTCGGGGAAGCGCGTGGCCCCGGGCTTGAACAGGATGGTCGGGGAGTTGTTTCGTAGGCCGATGTTGATCGCGTCGAGCTCCAGCGTTTCCATCTTGTCGCTCCAATCCGTCTCCAGTCGGGACTTGACGGCCTTGCAGTGTCGCAACTGCTCATCTATCTGATTCAGCGTCCGAGTGAACAGGTCTCTCACCTCATTGGTCAGCGCCACTTCCTGGGGACAACCATTATGTTTCATGTCCGTTCGTCGTTTGCCGTCTTACTCGAATGTAAGCTCTGGGATCCTATCCCCGCACGCAACTAAGATGTACCGGTAAATGAAATAAACGTGAACACAACAATAACAATTGTTAATAACAATCCATTTCGCTTTAAAAATATGGCGATACCATAACGCGTCTCTAATATCCTCTAAGCGACCCGTCAACGGTTGACGTCCGTACCTTGACAAGTTCCTCCTCCACCTCGTCTCGCACCAGATCGTTCTCCAGCCGGGTTGTTCGCAGCATGAGACACTCCCCGGCGATAGACTCGGGCATCCTGAGAATACCCATCGCTGTCTTGAGACGCTGGCGTTGAGCCTCCAGCTCAATTATCTCCTCGCCCGACGACACGACAGATCGCTCGATCTCCACCTGGCGACATCATTCACTATTAATAAAATAATTATAAATATGCAATAAAATAATAACAATAATTAAAATACTAAAATATGAGTTAATTTCGATAGAAATTTAGATTCATGACTTCTTGTTTTAATGGAAACTGCCAACGTTCAAAGAAGTTGTATTATTTTTATCATTACCTTGTTATGTAATAAAAGAGAATCTGAAAAAGGCTACAATAAATAGATGTCATGTTTTAAAATGATTTTCTTTACAAAAGGACAGAACTTGTACTGGCATTTTTCACACTTAACGAACTGAAAACGAACAGAAAACAAGCTATGGAAAATTTGGAAAATTCCCACAATAAAACAAGTTTTCTCAGACATATTTTTCTAATTAGGTATTTGGGGACCGAATGTCCGAGTTCTTCTAGCAGAAGCCATGTTTGTTCGGAGCAAATTTCGAATTAATGAGTAATCTCAATCTCGGGACTAAAGGTTTGGTGAAACCGGTCCCAAAGAGAGTAAAACTAATATGTTTCTATCAGTTTCAATGCAACACTATGGTTTTGCCAAACAAATGAAACATATCACTGAGCAACTGTATCGCGTACCTTCCAGCGATGTATGTCGTGGGTCCGCTGTTGTAATCGCCTCGTGCTGCTCTGTTGATCCTTGTCGGTAAGCGCAGATGTGTACTCGATGCAACGCCGCGTGTTGAACTCGTTGCTGTCAAACAAACAACCTCCACGCTCAACACTGACATTATCCTCCAGGTGAGATCATATCTCTACATTATACAGAGCATCTGATGAGATGTTCAAGTCTTAAAGACGAAGTTGATGCCCTTCCTCCTGGCACTACCTACTCTATTACTACTGTCTCTACTGGAAAACCAGAAAATGCATGATGGCCCAGTAAGCCAAAAATGCAGCCATATGAAAAGAAGAAGTACATTATGCAATTTCTAGATTATCTTGTTTTTGTTTTCAGAAGACTGAATGTGAAAGAATGCCAGGAATCTGTTAATGTTGGTTAGAACAACATGCGTAAGAGCGAGTGAGTGTACTCACAGGTTAGCCTGGTGCATCGCCCCTCCGTAACTGTTGACCACGTCAGCATTGTGCTGCCTCCACTCCCCCTCGCTGAACCGTGTGATCGTGTATCGGTCCACCACAGGTCTAGTCCCCGTTATGCCTGCCAGGGGACCCCAGTCCACGCGGCCAGTAGCCCAGGGACCCAGGGGACCCATCTGATTGGTCGGCTCTCCGTCGGCATTGGTGAGTCCGGCTGGGGCCTCAGTGTCCCCAGGCTGGGGCAGATAGCATGGGTCCTCTTGGCCAGCCTGCGGGGAGACTACATGGTTAGCGCTGAGAATACGGCAGGTAGCATGGAGACTACATGGTTAGCACTGTATCCACTAACTAACACATGGGGTCTCTTGTGTATTGCAGCCAGGGCAGCTGTCCCCTAATCTGTGCCACTACCCTCAGGGCCATGGCATGCGAGTGCAAGCTATGCATCCGCCTCAGAGCATCAGTGATCTCTCCTCTTGTACAACGTACCCGTGTTGCAATATATATCAGTGTGTATGTAATACTCGTTTGTTATGCATGTTTTGATGACTCAAATTTATTCACATGACTACATCGTACATAAGTGAAACATATCAGAAAATTCATAGTAAGATTCAACATCAAGATTAAAAGATACATACAAATTATTATAATGGAATATTCTAATACATTTTTCAAATCATTTCCTTGCGGTAGATATCAGGAGGGCCAACGCGGGCATCACGTAGAACGGTCCCGAGCCGCTCGCAGTGTTGCCAACCTCGCGGCCCAACTTGGTCTCACACTCCTTGGGCCTGGGTTCCGACGCTATGCGAGAACACATCGCCTGGACGAAGTCAGTCTCTGGCTCGTTGCTCGCAAAGCCCTCCGTGGCGAACACGATGGTCGGGACGTACGAGAGCGGAGGTCGGAGAGAGTTGGTCATCTCTCCCATCCTCGCGAGCAGCCTGGCACCCAGGTCGGAGGTCACGCACGCGCTTATGACCTTGAAGTCCATGCCGTGGCGCAGCGCACACTCCTGCCACAGGAACTGTGTGCCCGTGTCTGTGTCCAGCGTACAGTGGACATAGTCTATGGCGCGGGCGGGGTACAGCGCTATCACGCACGCATGGTACTTGTTGCCCAGGCACTCTTGCGGCCCGTGTTGGCACCTGAAGAGATACGACCCCCCCTCACGCTGCCTCACGGCCTTGCCGTACGGAACCAGCGTCACCTTCATGTAGCGGCCCAGACGCTTGTACGCAGGGCAGAACTGCTGCGTCATGAAGCGGATGCAGTCAGGGCAGTGGGTCTCATAGTAGATCACCACGCTCACGGTATCCAGCTGTTCCCCGGCCACACACACCAGGCACAACGCAAGCAATGTGATACTCTTCATGCTCACACACCTGCAAGCAACGCAACTATATACTACGAGCTGCTGGCCTGTACCATTGTCTACCCCCCCCGGCCACACACACCAGGCACAACGCAAGCAATGTGACAGTCTTCATACTCACACACCTGCAAGCAACACAACTATATACTACAAGCTGCTGGCCTGTACCATTGTCTACTTCATTCACAGCTTCATTTCATCTTTGCTCTAATTCAATTTATCATCTGAATGCATACAGTTGATTTGCAGTGTTGTATCTTAAATATGACAGCACAAATCTATCTAGTACCGGTAGTGTGTCAGTACTTTTGAGGAACCTATTTCCAGCGGAAACGTTTGCCAGCCATGCACAGATTAATTGATTGTATTCTAGAGCTGACAGATGGTGAATCGAGGGTACGAATATCATCTCTACGTTCAGCCCACACTCCACAGGGTTGGTTTAGTCGCTTTAAATTAAAGTCCCCCACTGCAAATCAGTGTCATTACTGAGTGGGTAGACTCTAAATGTGAATTTATTTATTTTATTTTAACACGCAGATAAATAACATACAAACCTTGTTATGTTGTTCTGATCTTCTGCTTCTTGTTTTCCTTCTTCATAAAGTGGTAACAATATAGTTCTAACAATCAATGTGGATCAAAGACCACAATGGATAGTTCTATCTTTCAGTGTTGTCACAGCTCTTTGGCAAGCAAAGAACACCCCTACAATCTTTTATTTTTTACCCGTTACATAAAACACATTTTTAAATGGCAGGAATAAATAAATAAATATCTTCTAAGAACTTTTAAAATTTTGAAAAGATTGACATAAACTGCTCCTACAATACCCTACCCATAACACTAAACGATTTGAAAAACACCTCTATTACATGGCAAGAAAATCTTTAACAAGTTACCCCCAGATTTACAAAAGGTGGATAAGTTGGCTATTTTTAAAAGCAAAACAAAAAAATATACAGTCCTATGTATCACCTAGATGAGTATATTAAAACCTAGAGACAATTTAAGAACATAATATGTAGTTTGTCAACAAAATTAGTTTCATCATGTCATTTTTATTATTTCACATATAATTATGTAACTGTGATAAAATTTTACCAATTGTTTTTTATTTTTTTTTATTTTTTTTTGTTCTTAACTTGAATTGTATTAGTTATGTATTATTGTATGTATTGTCTATATTGTATTGTGGATTGTATTAGTAATCTGACAAAGCCCAAATCTATGTAAATTGATAATGGTGAATAAAATGATTTGAAAAATTTTGGATTTTGAATATTTACCAAACTTTTTCACCTAAATTGCCATTTGCCAACTTGTATGAATTTAAATGTCCAGCTTTTTGTCAATATTGAGATAATTATGTCATCTTTTTGGAATGGTGGAAAAAGAATTAACATTACCCAATTTGTAACCTAAAACAATTGCAATAAGATGAAGCCCGCAGTTTCTTTCATCGATTGCAAATGGCATCACTGGGCATTGGAGCTAAGTATTCTGCATTCTTATGGTGCCACAGAGCTGGAAAGGGTTCAATTATGTCATGTTTGCCTAACTCAACCCACTCTGAGGTTCTTGTTTTGTGTACAGGCCGATGTTATTCAGGTTACACAACCTTAATACAATGAGTTTAAATAAAACAGGATACTGTCCGAGCTCCGACAATGCACTTGAGAGTCGTATCACTGCCAAATGTATCTACGTAAAACCAGATGCAAGCAGCTCCCCCAGCTCTGCCACAGATGGACTATGAGTAAACTGATGAAAGCAGGCGGCTAATATGTTAGCTTAGTGCTATTATCTCCGGCTTTCTTCACGTGCAATTAAATAAAGTGGATGAAAACAGTCGGTGCCATCAAACCACCTGACTATTTATTTATTTATTTATTTATTTCGTCACGTACAGTTGTATTCATTCTGGATGATATTGTACAGGTCATTTCATAAGATATAATCTTATGTTCTAATTCTAAAAAGGAACAAATAAAGACTTAAGACTAAGTAACTATACACATATATAGATATAAAACATTGTACACATATAATATTAAAATAGAAACACTGATAGTAGTATCCCTGATACTCCAAGTAGATTAGATAGGCCTCTGATTGTCGCATTTCTAAAATTGTTCTATGGAATATAATGTTTTCTTTATTATGTATTCTTTTAACTTAACTTTAAAAATGTTTTTCTTCTGCGCTATCTCTTTTAGTTCATCTGGTAATTTATTCCATAATTTTAATCCTATATAGATTGGAGCTTCTTCATACATCTTTTTCTTATGGCAATGGCTATAGAAATTGTTTTTTTGCCTAGTATTGTGATAGTGTATTGCATTATTTCTACTTGCCAGAAATTGCCCTTGTTCATTCATATAAAGGATAGCTACATAGACATATAAACCAAAAATTGTTAGAATGTTCAATGCTTTAAAATGCTTTTTACAGGATTCTATAGGTTTCAGTTTACATATTGTTCTTATAGCCCTTTTTTGTAATTTGAATATTCTGTGTATGTTACTCTGTGATGAATTTCCCCAGGCTATTATGCCATATAACATGTGTGATTCAAGTAGTGTGTGATATACTGTCAATAGAAGTGTTTTATTGCAACTGACATCATTAAGATTTGTACACAAGGATGTGCCTCATCTTCTCTGCATTGACATATTATAGTTGCATCCCACAGTTTTGGGTCTTGCAGAACAACAGATGTTCAATATAGACATTCGCTCTGTTCACTGTCTAATCTTATTGTATTCCAGATCTAATCTGACAAGAGCAGAGCAAAACAGCAAGTGAGGACCGTACAAATGTCAATTCTGTAACTTAGTCAGTCTACACTGTCAACAGGTACAGACAGACATTTTATTTACCCTTTCCTCATTTTACTAAACAACGGTACCGTCTTAATTTAGCAGCTACAACACAACATTTATGACCTTGAAATGTTTGCATCGTGTACACCGGCAGTTATGTGGAGCTCACGTTGATTTAGAAGGTGGTGACATACCTTGGAATAACCTCCATATTCGGGTGGCGGTTTACAGAAACAGTCGGCTCTAGCGTCGGCCATCTTGCAGTGAGAACCGTTCAACAAGCTCACTTCATGAACGTAAATTTAGTTCAGTCGATTAGTGACTTCAGAACAGAAACGATATTGTAAGAATTTTATATCAAAAGAAAATGCGAATTGGTATTGATTGTCTTGTTGACTAGATCGCCATGGAAACCAACACTTGTACGATCCGCCATTGTTTGGTCAATAAAGGAGTTCCCAGAAACTACTTTATTGGCTCAATTTAGGTAGCAACATTTCTTTTATAACAGAAGTGTTCTAAGGACCGAGTTGCAATAGAATGCATTCACATGCCCTAGGATTTAACCCTTGTTCACTCCCATGCTACCTATACCCCTCTGTGGTTGATTGTGGGAATTTACCAGTTACAGGACCTGGGATTTGGCTTTCTACTCTTGGCAATGTTAGATTTTGTTTTTAAAACATATTTCTTTATCAAGGATAAATATTTATAAATAATTCCTCACCTATTGAGGAAGGTGACCATCCTCCAACCAAGAGCGTTCACTAAAACCAAACAAAAATGACAGCGAGGCATCAAAGAAAATCTGTAATTCACCCTATATCGAAATAAATATCTTGTAATCAACTGATTAATAAAGACATTTTAAAGTATGTGTTTATTTATTTAATGTCTGTCGCATTCGGTCATGAAACTGATTATGTGCAACAAGTTGTAAATAAAATAATGACAGCACAAATATCACTTTTTGGGACTGAAATGATTCAGAAGGCATTGATTTTGATGAAAATAACAAAAGCCTCAACAACAGTGATATTGAGAACTTGGCAACCACCGGCAGTGTTTACAGAACTAGACGTCGTGTCCGAGCTCACAGATTGCACCGTTGTTTGCGTGAAACTTGACCGCAATGGACGACGCTTGGCGAATGGAACAACAGGACTTGGCCCCCAAAGATGATCCCGAGGAGATTGACATTAGCGATCCCGGTAAAACCATCGCAGAAGACTTGGTCGTCACAAAATACAAGATGGCGGGGGAGATTGTCAACAGTAAGTAGGCCTACTGTCTGTATCTTACAAAACAATACTTCCTACCCCATCAGGACACAGGGTAGCTCTGCCTGTCATACGAGACTACTAAGGGACCGACGGTGTTTTGAAATGTATGCACATCTGGGCAAATCAAATGAGTATAAGCTAGTCTGCATGCACAGGCGAGGGGGTAAGATAAGGGTATTGTTCTAGGAGTGCTGAAGCAGGTGGTGGAGAGGTGCGTGGTAGGCGCATCAGTGTGTGACCTCTGCGCCTACGGAGACAGTCTCCTGGTGAAGGAGACCAGGAAGGTGTTCAAACGTGCAAAAGACGTGCGCAAGGGAATAGCGTTCCCCACGTGCATATCTGTCGACAACTGCATCTGCCACTTCTCTCCTACGAGCGCGGACGTGGACCGAATGCTGGCAGATGGGGAGATGGTTAAGGTGAATTATCTCCTCACTTTCCTCTTTTCATTAACATTTGTTTCAATCTCTGTCACTCTCTCTCTTTCTCTCCACACACTCTCACAAATTAATAATTTAAAAAATGAATAAAATGTGAAATGAATAAAAAATAAGGAAATGGGAAACAATCAATAAAAATGAAGTAGATGAGCTTGTGTATGGATGTAGGTGGAGCTGGGAGCTCACGTGGACGGCTTCATCGCGTGTGTCTGTCACACGCTGGTGCTGAGTGACGAGGTGGTCAGCGGGCGCCGTGCCGACGTGATGCTGGCAGCGCACTACGCGTCCGAGGCAGCGCTACGCACGCTCAGGCCGGGCAACACGACCCACGGCGTGGCTGACATCGTAGCCAGGGTTGCCAAGGCGTACCAGTGCAGCCCGATCGAGGGCCTCATCAGCTTCCAGCTCAAACAGAACAAGCTGACGAGCGGCAAGCGCATCGTGCTCAACCCTCACGAGACTCCGCCGCAGTTTGACGTGGAGTGTCACGAGGTTTACGCACTCGAGATAGCTTTGTCTACGGGGGAGGGGGCTGCAAAGGAGACAGACACTAGAACCACCGTCTACAAGAAGGTGGACGACAGCTACTACCAGCTCAAGCGCAAGTCCTCGCGAGCCTTCTTCACAGAGGTAAGCTGCTGCCTTCACAGCACAACAAGTAGCCAAGACGGTCCATTTTCTGCCAGTCTCTTTGTTTCTATGTAATTATTACAATTTACATAATATCCTGCCTTACCTGTTGCATGGTCTGCTTCCACTATTGTTCCCATCCACGTAAGTATTTCTTCATGGCAAAAAATAGGTCCACCTAATTGATGAACCCCCTGCCCTAAAATGAACCCCCTGCTTTAAAGGGGTTCTCACCCGCTACACCAAAAAAATATGTTTAACTAAGGCTGATTAGCTATGAAATTAGCGACTAAATGAAAAGAAATCGGGTTCACCATAACCCGGGAAAAAAATATCAAAGTTAGTGATTTTCGAGCTAGGTCCCATCGGCGAAAATCTCCCATAAGAAATAGCATTGGGACGACCTGTATGCCTTGGGACCTTGGAGGATTCTGCTCCAAAAAAAAAATGATGTAATACTTTTCGCTGCGTCTTTCTTTTCTGCGTATTTCGTTTATTTTGGTTTTGTAATCGGAGCTTCCGTTCAGGTACAAAATAAAGATGTGTAATCGGGTGCTCCATTTCGTTTTGAGCGTTGCTGTGCGTTGCTGTGCACGTCGAGTCGGCGGGTGTCGACTGTCGAGTTGGTGTCAAGTAAGCCAAGCGAGAGAGAAAGAGAGAGAGAGAGTAGTATTGGGAGGGGAAATAGTCAACGCATGCACAATGAACGCGGTCTGCTATGCGGTGTCGAATGGAGTACACCAAGGCCGTCTAGATATATCGCTTCGAGTACACTCGCACCAAAAGCCGGCTGACACCAACAGTCGCCGCGGCAGTTAACCAGAAATTTCATTAATTAATAACAATTCACAGGTTTCAACTCACGATGTGTAATGGTTCATTATCGATTGGTGTGGTGCAGTAGATCATATGGTAAAAAATAAATCTAGCGGGTGAGAACCCCTTTAATTAACTCCAAACTTGTTTTTTTGGTTTACTCTTTCAAGTAGTTCCGCATTTGAACAAATGCTGGCCGAAATGTCTCAGTTTACATGTCCTCTGAACTGCAATCTGTCTACTTTAGTTCTAATAATGTGTGATGTGTTGAAACGACCGAGTGTCTCACTTGCTTTGAACCAGGTGACCAACAAGTATGACGTGATGCCCTTCAACCTACGCAGCTTCCCCGACGAGAACAAGGCGAGGCTGGGCTTGGTCGAGTGCCTCAAACACAACATCGTAGACTCGTTCCCGGTGCCGTACGAGAAGCCGGGGGAGTTTGTTGCCGTATTCAAGTTCACGGTACTCCTGATGCCGGTCGGGTCTCACCGGATCACGGGGCTGCCGTTCGACCCGAACCTGTATCGCTCCGAGCACTCGTACGAGAGAGACTCCGAGCTGAAGGCACTCATAGCTCAGACCATCAACCTCAAGACAGTCAAGAAGAAGAAGCAGAGGAAGGTGGCCCGGGGGCTCATGGGAGACAAGGATAAGATATCAAGGACAGCCAACTGACTACGTTACCTTCTCAACACAGATGTCAGTCTGGCAGAAATCACACACCAACATATTTATATATTTTACATGAACATTGTTGAGTTAATTTAAAAAAAATAAACTTCAACTATTTTTTGTAATTGTGTAGTCTCTGTCTACCACATCAATGACTAATTATTAATCTCCGGTATGTGTTTGGTTGTAATTGGTTGAGTTTTGTGATAGGATCCAACCGCTTACCATCCAAATTAAATTACAATATTAATATCACAATTTTGGAATCATGCGAGGCTTGATGATATTATCAAGATTTACTAATAGCAAGAAAAAGGTTGCACAATTTATTGTGTATGATAAAATTAGACAACTTCAATAATACCTCAAATTGTCAAATTTCATGATAACGTAATACATTTTGAGCGCTTTTTAAGACTATCTGTAGATCTTGATCAAATTAAGCCCCATGTCATTTCAAAATCTTGATAATGAACGTTATTTTAAAGATACTGTTCCATTTACTTATTTGAAAACACAATACTACAACAATGACAGAATAGAATGACTACAGATACATAGACTAACTACAGTTCTACTTCTATCTACAACCAAAGACCCACTCAAATACAAAGAACTACAGAGAACTCACCAACAGGTCTAGGTGTAAACAAAAACAAATTATTCAATTTACAATCCCTCTCCATTCGAATGTGTAAATATGGTTTTCAGTGTTTGTTTTTTTTAGCCAAGTACTATGTGTATTTGTTGAGATCATTTAAATCTAAACCCTAGCTAATGCAATACAATATTATAACGATACCGAGATGTGAGATTGCCATATTTTAAGTGTGTGTTCCTATCAATCTGTGTCTGTGGCTGAACGTGCATAACTGAAGGTCAGCTGCTGGCCAGTTAACCCACAGCGTCCCTTCACACTGGGATGGATTAATTGATTGATTAACATGGAGTTCACGTGAGAAATCAATGACACAATTTTCAATAATCATTCTATATTGCTTTCCAAATGATAACAATGAAATAATACAAGACTAGAAAATTGCTAGTTTGATGGAACATACTTAACACAGTAGTACTTCTTTACATATTTTACTGAAAATATACCATAAATCATATTATAGATAGTATTGCATTTGTATATATGATCTAACAAAGTCTAAAGTTAAAAGTAAATGAATTATAACAATGTAAATATAAATATATCACTATTTTCAATACATTTTTAAATTATGCATGGATAGAAGGAAACTAAAACTAGTCTGTCCCTACTCAATATATATTGAGTTACATCAGCACGCTGTAAAAATCAACAAATATTGGTATTTCAACCCATTGTCCATCATTAGGCCTACCGATAAAACATGTTGGTCTAACACAACATTATAAGCATGTTATATATAAAGTTAATAGTTAATACTGACTATAGAGTGTCAGTACATTTGGTCCCCATCATGTTTAATAGTTCAAACACTTCATTCTGGTTGGCAAATTCTCTAACAGTTTGCACAACCTTATATTGTAATCATCAATCATGTTCACCTCTTATCGAATGCAATAAATAATAATTTATAAATTAAATATCGTAAATTTAAATAAAACTTCATGCCAATCTACACATAATTAATTAATGATTACGGAGATTTCTATTCCTATTCCTCCTCACCTTCCTATTCCTATTCACTCCTGCTATTCACAAATGCAACCAACACTTCCAGAGCCTACGTAAATTATGTCATGGCCGGGATTGGCCATTTTCCAGTTGCGTTTACAGCACAAGACAGTTTGCTAGGCTTGAGTAGACATATGCTTCTTTCATGAGTACTTGATAGCAGCTCAACCGTACACACACCTGTTAGCTATAAACTTGACAACCATGGGTACTGGTAATTACTAATTAGTAATTACTAAAACAAGTCCAATGTCCATGAACAATATAACTAGAGAAGGTACATAACATGAGATTGTATACTTGCCAATGAAAATATATGACCCCATGCTACACAAGATACAACTTAGTAAAGCAGAGAATAACAGTGCAACTAATTAATTACTAACACAAGTAATATGGTATGTCCATGAACAATAGGACTATATTGGCAAACCATGCTGGTGACCCCATGCAACAGGTGATACAACTTAGAGAGCCACAGCAAGAGATTCTATAGAGTGGTACGTACAAGCAGTGATATCTACTATAGGCCCCATGACAGCAACAGTTTGAAATAGACCTCATCACATCACCAAGCTTAGCTCTAGGTTCTCCTTTACAGTTTTACACTCTTCCTTAAATGTTAGGTACATGACAAGATAACTACTAAGTAGAGTTACTAAACATCTAGAGTCCATTAATTAGACCAAGAGGACATTCTGCCCTCTAGCCCAATGTTACACAAAGATACCATAAGATAAGACTACAACACACAAAGTAAATGGAATGTTTAATTGTACTAGTAATTAACAATATGTATTGCTTAATTTTAATATCATATATATTATGCAAAATAGTATGTGATTATTATTATCACTGATTGAGAAGGCGGTAATATCATATTCAGCGACTATCCGATATCCTCCTGTCGTGCATGCATGATATGAAGACCGAGAGCATCGAAGCACTTCTCATACATCAGAGTTGGGAGACGACATGAACCGTGATTGTCTAGAGAAGAGAAAGGAACCCGCAGTGCTGGTGAGCGAGACACTTGTGTCTATATTGGACACGACACTGACGGGCATTGTGCGCTTCATAACGAGTGTTTGTCTTTCCAACAACGGCTCACTTGATCACGTTTTCTAACGAGGGTAATATCACCAGATGAAGATAAGCATAGTACAAAGTTCAGATTCTGTTTAAACAGTCTCAGCCTTCCACTCATAATCAGGAATGTGTTTCGAGTATGGCGATTGGTTCTCTCGAACCGAGTGACATGACATGGTAATAATAGCTTTCACACTCTTGTCAACAGACATGGTATTCAATGAAAGACAGATGTAAAATGGGGGGGGGGGGGGGCGTACGGAGAGAACGCACCCAACTCATTAGCAATACGGAAGATAGGACAACCCTGCCTGAGATACATTGACCCTCCATGACACGGATGATGGAAATTGTATTTCTAAATCCACCATTGTACCAATAATGCTAGAAGATGGCGTGAACTGTATACTTTGAATTCTAATGGCTTTAAGTTTAGTTCCAGATGCCTACACTAGTCGAGATTATTATCAAGGACATGATGACCAGATTATCTTTCTGGCAGGGCCCTTCAGTTGTGAATAGGTCCGATGGCAACACGACTTGCCGCGTGTAACGATAACTGCAATACCAACAGATTGGGAGGAAATGTCTTGCTGACATTCCCACATTGAGGAATCCAAAAGCAGTGTATATAAATCAAAAACACAATTATCCTAGAGGCCGACTTTACATTTTTGGACTTCACACGGCGCACTGAACCCAGGGGAATGTCTCAATCACCTCCTACAACCTTACAGACACTAATAACTAACTAACTTTATCTACCTTTAACTTCCGTTTGACTTCATGCCGATGTCTGGCAGATATTTCGTTTCAATATTCCTCCAAACTTCCGCCAACTGTAAAAAAACAAACAATGAGTGATGAGATTCAATAAATTCATGTCAATAACATTGCTAGGAGCAACACTTAATAATTTACATAAATAGGGAATAATATATTAAAAGGGCCTACCTAAGAAATTAGTAAGTGCATCCCAACCTAGCCAACTTCTAAAGGTTTTGAACTCTTTTCACAAATTCAAAGTAATTTGGATTCCTGTTTAACGAAATCAAAATCAGTTTGTTTTGTTACAAGTGGCCTCGACTATTTATTTTCAAATTACCAGTAGGCCTACACCAATCCATTGATTGGATTGACACGACACTTCTTTCCCATTTCCTGCCAATATTTTCAATTCTACATATCCATTCCATATGCACATACTTCATTTTGTGTTGCAGTCGCAAGTATTCTATTCTTGACCTTGTACTCTACAGACAAGTGATAATGGGAACGTGCCAAGCATACAAACCATCTTGGAGCCTAAGAGCAGCATAATAAAACAAGGAACAAATATTAATAAGAATTACAGTTAATACACCTTACAAGTTAAACAAGGTTTCATCAGTATTTATGTTATACAGTTAGTATTTGATAAACATGTGTACCTACATCAACAGTGTAGTCTAGGTGTAGGACCAAATACTTGCATTAGTCCCAATATAGTTACAATACCCCACTTAACTAACAGCCTAGTCCCCATGTCTACTCTTGGTCATAAAACCCTGGCAAGCACTAACCTCGCAGGGAGGCGATGGTACGGCCAAGTAGTGTCTTACCTCCGAGTGTGATGTGGCTTCCCCTCTCACGAGCACAGCGAGTATCGAGGCCAGGAGCTCGAGGTTAGCGTGGACCAGCTGCGTCTCCATGTGAAGACAGTGAAGAGAGAAGGCGTCACGTAGCTCAACGCTGGCCATGACGCCCTCCTGTCGCATCATGCACGCCTCTAACTCACTCACAGACTCGGCCTGACAACGGGCAAAACATACATCGGTAGAAATATCCTACCAATAGGTCACTCGCCGAAACAGATAAATCAAGAGTCAACAACTCTTAAACTGCATTCACCCTAAATTATTGTTTAGCTTAACGAATCAATAGGAAACGTATACATTGCTGAGAAATAACAATCGCTAACCATATCGGATAAAACACGAGTGCAGAAGAGACGTTCAAGTCAACACATGTTCTCACCCACCTACCCTTGATTTACTTATTTCTCATACTATACATAAGCACAATCATCATTGTTCCATCATAATTAGTGGACAGCCAAGGAATTAGTGCTCCCACCTAGTGATGACATCGGTTAGTAAAATTACTAACCGGTTAACCGAATTCAAAACCGGTTTAAAACCGGTTTTCAAAAAAAAAAAAAATTCTCCAAAAATAAACAGATATACATAAGGTTGTATCAGCGAGGGGGAATGAGCAAAAAGCCAGTCCGTTCTGCCTGCTTTGTCAGCATATGAGGGTGAAAGGGGACGACCTTACGACTTTGCCTGTCTGCCAACTCGGGTAATATTGTAAAGGGAAGTGGTTACGGGAAAAACGCGCTCTTGTTGACATAACAACCCCCCCCCCCCCCCCCCCAACACCATGCTTATCTGAGAAGGGTCGTAAGCGAGGCCGGCGACCAAGGTCACGCAGCTAGGCTAGGCTGTGATGATCTTGGCAGATGATGATGACGTAACCCAACATTTTTTCGAGGTGGGTTATATAAAAACGCTAGTGGGTTAAAAATATTGCTTTCCTTTCTATACTTAAGAAAATACGTAAGAGTAGCTGAAGTGCGATGGCAATGTGTAATTAAAACTCTGTAGTTTGACGAAAGGCTTTTGTAAATAAGACCACTGGAGGAGGGTTTGTTATTTATGGTAATCAGGTAAAGAACCCCCACCCCCCTCCCACGCGGAACGAGATGCAGCTGGTCAAGGTCAAGTCACTCACTGGTGGCTGGGTTGCATTGTGTTGATCGAGGGAAGGGGGTGGGGGGCGCTTCGCAGAACTGGGATGAATGACTAACGTGGTCACACTTGAACAATAACAACTTGGAATTCGGTTCACTGGCTGGCCGGAAAAGAAGACGAAATCTGAGTAGTGTTCCTTGTTGCCCACCCGACCGCCCGTCAGAGGCGTGGCTCTAAGCAAGGGTGAAGCACACGCCGAGCAAAAAAGTAGAACCGAATCTAAAAATCGAAACCGGTTATTATCAAAACCGGTTCAAAACCGGTTTTCGGTTAATCAATGTTATCACTACTCCCACCATTGTGTAAGAACTTAATTTGTGGAAAAAGTATATGTTTAGTGTTTATTAAAAAATGGAATCAATCAGTTCTAGTATGGTCTGTACAGATCCTATTTAATTGTTTCCACTGAAATCTGACTGACCTCCGTGCCCCTCGTGACCCCGTGTATCTGCCTCTTCTTGAGCGCAAGCAGCGTCGAGAGGGCGCGGGCGTGATCCTGGGTGACGCCCTTCTCGTGTCTCTCCCACAGGTCGGTGTGCGCCTGCAATATCTCGAGCAGCAACTGGATCCGGTCAGCAAGCTCCGCCTCCTGGCGCTCCCCTTGTCTGCCCGCGCGCTTAGACAGTACGCCAAGCTCGCTGTGACCCGGGTATACAATTACACTCACTCCAAGATATAAGAGATGCAATGCCAAAAGATATGGCGGAGGCAGAAAAAGAATCCTATCTCAACTGGGAAACGCCAAAACGCATGATGACCAAATAGGTCAATTGTTGGCATAAGAAGAAGAAGACACTTTAGTGCTAACTCACTTTCAAAATCAAAAACATTCAAATTGTTAAATTGAAAAGAGCAATGTTTTTAAATGATAATAGCATTTCTCCAGTCCGACAATTTGTGAACTTAAGAATTTGTATAATTTAACAATAACAGCATCAATGTGAGAGGGATACGAAGACACATGTAAGCAGAGCAGAGTAGGAAGACCAGGTGAACGATGGCGTGATCTCATAAAACAGAACGTGGAGACATAACGTGGTCAAGTTGGAGCGGGTTGGGAGACATGAGAGTGAAGGGAACATCTGTAACATGCTGTGCTAAGCTTGGCAGGATTTTTCCCTCCCATTCTCAATCACTAACTTCAGTATATGTTTTCATGGCACTAATCAACAGAGTTTGAATAATCACTGAGCTTGTTTAGGTTGTATCGTTCACACTGTTCTGTATATAAGCCCAAGACGTGGAAAGGAGTGTAGGTACTGTATTGATCACTCACCTGGCTATGCCGTGGAATGACTGCTTGATGTTTCCCCACGAGCTCGGCCCGGCCGACTGAGTGTTTGTGCGTTGTGCGCTGCCAAACGTGTCTAGTTGCGTTCCCAGCTCCAGCATGTCTACGGCGTACTTCTGAGACCGGGAGGCTGCGGGGGCCACAAACACAATATGTATTACATTGAGTACCAGGCAGAATATTCATTCAATATCTACAGCATCACATTCAGTTATAACTGACCTACAAAGGGTGAGAGAGTAAACCTACTAATTACAAGCAATAAGTTAGAATGTCAGTGCTTCATTTGTACTGCAAATGGCAGCGATGGGCTAAAATGTGATTCCATATCTCTCATTCTTTAAACCGCCTTCAGGTCCGGTATTGGGATAGGATTCTAGATCAACGTATCCTCGGGATAAACAACATTTCAAAGCTTGTGATTGGTGGTTGCCATGATGAAAACAAGTTAGCCCAACAGTTACACCGAGATCGTACAATAGGGAGTTGAGGTAAGGAACTAAGCGCTGATGACTATTGAACTTTCAGCAGCCAGTTAGAGGTTCTCTAAAACGCACTCACCCAGGTTCTCTGCGACCTGCCTCAGCTGCAACACCGCCACGTGGCAGCTTTTGATCTCGTCTCTCTGCCGGACAAACTCGTGCTGGTTGTACAGTGGCGCCAACTCCTTGGCCCGCGCCGCAAGCTCGGACGTTGTGAACTCGTCGGGGACACGTCTCAACAGGTCACGCATGCGTTGCTGGAAGTCTGCCCCGGCGTATCGCAGGAACATCTCCACCAGTGGGTCCTGAGCAACAAGTGGTGTCGATAACACTGTCGGACCAACCCCCACAATCTCTACATGGGTTAGTTTCTTTAGTGCCTAGTGGTTATATTTCCCTCAGTTTAAATAAACCATTGAACACTTGCCGGCATGTGATTGAGGGTAGTACAGACATCCTCTATATCAACACCTGTTCAGGTTAGTGTGACACTGTATCCAACATGACTGGCTACGTACCTTGTGCATGGTTGGGTGTCGACCCACCAGAGTGAGCCAGCGAACGAGGCCGCGCCGTCGCTCCTCCAAGAAGTGGGAATCACCTGTTGAAACGACGACAAGTGGTTATTGTACACGCGTGGAAGCCAAGTCTGAATATATCAGGTGAAAACAATAGGGCATGGACAAAGATGACTGACAATTAATAATCTCTATCTATTATATTACTATTTTATTAAATTATTGTTTTTGTGGGAACTTGAGTTGAAATGTCCTGTGCATTTTTTTTACTTGTCATCACTAAGAATGTTACTGTCATTTCGGCGGGTTCCACTTCAGACGGTAAGCTGTTGGACACACAACTACAAAACCCTAACACTATAGACTGTAAATATTCTGGTGGCAACAAGCTGAACTCATGCACAGATGACGTTGAGCTGTAAATTGTTGAATATTTGAATGACCTTTGTTGCACCCAAGATGGTGCAGCTTATCAGCCCCATCTCTTGCAGTGTTGCGTGTCTCACCTATGGCGATCTTCTTGGGTGGGAGCCTTGGCACCAGCCTGTAGGGGAACCTCGCGAGCAGAGCGTCCCTCAGCGACACAAAGTCCGTGTAGCGTCGCCTGACCTGCGAGCCCAGGCGCACGCTAGACACGCGGTACTCAACGTGTTACATGACTCACCTATGGCGATCTTCTTGGGTGGCAGCCTTGGCACCAGCCTGTAGGGGAACCTCGCAAGCAGGGCGTCCCTCAGCGACACAAAGTCCGTGTAGCGTCGCCTGACCTGCGAGCCCAGGCGCACGCTAGACACGCGGTACTCAACGTGTTACATGACTCACCTATGGCGATCTTCTTGGGTGGCAGCCTTGGCACCAGCCTGTAGGGGAACCTTGCGAGCAGGGCGTCCCTCAGCGACACAAAGTCCGTGTAGCGTCGCCTGACCTGCGAGCCCAGGCGCACGCTAGACACGCGGTACTCAACGTGTTACATGACTCACCTATGGCGATCTTCTTGGGAGGGAGCCTTGGCACCAGCCTGTAGGGGAACCTTGCGAGCAGGGCGTCCCTCAGCGACACAAAGTCCGTGTAGCGTCGCCTGACCTGCGAGCCCAGGCGCACGCTAGACACGCGGTACTCAACGTGTTACATGACTCACCTATGGCGATCTTCTTGGGAGGCAGCCTTGGCACCAGCCTGTAGGGGAACCTTGCGAGCAGGGCGTCCCTCAGCGACACAAAGTCCGTGTAGCGTCGCCTGACCTGCGAGCCCAGGCGCACGCTAGACACGCGGTACTCAACGTGTTACATGACTCACCTATGGCGATCTTCTTGGGAGGCAGCCTTGGCACCAGCCTGTAGGGGAACCTTGCGAGCAGGGCGTCCCTCAGCGACACAAAGTCCGTGTAGCGTCGCCTGACCTGCGAGCCCAGGCGCACGCTAGACACGCGGTACTCAACGTGTTACATGACTCACCTATGGCGATCTTCTTGGGAGGCAGCCTTGGCACCAGCCTGTAGGGGAACCTTGCGAGCAGGGCGTCCCTCAGCGACACAAAGTCCGTGTAGCGTCGCCTGACCTGCGAGCCCAGGCGCACGCTAGACACGCGGTACTCAACGTGTTACATGACTCACCTATGGCGATCTTCTTGGGAGGCAGCCTTGGCACCAGCCTGTAGGGGAACCTTGCGAGCAGGGCGTCCCTCAGCGACACAAAGTCCGTGTAGCGTCGCCTGACCTGCGAGCCCAGGCGCACGCTAGACACGCGGTACTCAACGTGTTACATGACTCACCTATGGCGATCTTCTTGGGAGGCAGCCTTGGCACCAGCCTGTAGGGGAACCTTGCGAGCAGGGCGTCCCTCAGCGACACAAAGTCCGTGTAGCGTCGCCTGACCTGCGAGCCCAGGCGCACGCTAGACACGCGGTACTCAACGTGTTACATGACTCACCTATGGCGATCTTCTTGGGTGGCAGCCTTGGCACCAGCCTGTAGGGGAACCTTGCGAGCAGGGCGTCCCTCAGCGACACAAAGTCCGTGTAGCGTCGCCTGACCTGCGAGCCCAGGCGCACGCTAGACACGCGGTACTCAACGTGTTACATGACTCACCTATGGCGATCTTCTTGGGTGGCAGCCTTGGCACCAGCCTGTAGGGGAACCTTGCGAGCAGGGCGTCCCTCAGCGACACAAAGTCCGTGTAGCGTCGCCTGACCTGCGAGCCCAGGCGCACGCTAGACACGCGGTACTCAACGTGTTACATGACTCACCTATGGCGATCTTCTTGGGAGGCAGCCTTGGCACCAGCCTGTAGGGGAACCTTGCGAGCAGGGCGTCCCTCAGCGACACAAAGTCCGTGTAGCGTCGCCTGACCTGCGAGCCCAGGCGCACGCTAGACACGCGGTACTCAACGTGTTACATGACTCACCTATGGCGATCTTCTTGGGAGGCAGCCTTGGCACCAGCCTGTAGGGGAACCTTGCGAGCAGGGCGTCCCTCAGCGACACAAAGTCCGTGTAGCGTCGCCTGACCTGCGAGCCCAGGCGCACGCTAGACACGCGGTACTCAACGTGTTACATGACTCACCTATGGCGATCTTCTTGGGAGGCAGCCTTGGCACCAGCCTGTAGGGGAACCTTGCGAGCAGGGCGTCCCTCAGCGACACAAAGTCCGTGTAGCGTCGCCTGACCTGCGAGCCCAGGCGCACGCTAGACACGCGGTACTCAACGTGTTACATGACTCACCTATGGCGATCTTCTTGGGAGGGAGCCTTGGCACCAGCCTGTAGGGGAACCTTGCGAGCAGGGCGTCCCTCAGCGACACAAAGTCCGTGTAGCGTCGCCTGACCTGCGAGCCCAGGCGCACGCTAGACACGCGGTACTCAACGTGTTACATGACTCACCTATGGCGATCTTCTTGGGTGGCAGCCTTGGCACCAGCCTGTAGGGGAACCTTGCGAGCAGGGCGTCCCTCAGCGACACAAAGTCCGTGTAGCGTCGCCTGACCTGCGAGCCCAGGCGCACGCTAGACACGCGGTACTCAACGTGTTACATGACTCACCTATGGCGATCTTCTTGGGAGGCAGCCTTGGCACCAGCCTGTAGGGGAACCTTGCGAGCAGGGCGTCCCTCAGCGACACAAAGTCCGTGTAGCGTCGCCTGACCTGCGAGCCCAGGCGCACGCTAGACACGCGGTACTCAACGTGTTACATGACTCACCTATGGCGATCTTCTTGGGAGGCAGCCTTGGCACCAGCCTGTAGGGGAACCTTGCGAGCAGGGCGTCCCTCAGCGACACAAAGTCCGTGTAGCGTCGCCTGACCTGCGAGCCCAGGCGCACGCTAGACACGCGGTACTCAACGTGTTACATGACTCACCTATGGCGATCTTCTTGGGAGGCAGCCTTGGCACCAGCCTGTAGGGGAACCTTGCGAGCAGGGCGTCCCTCAGCGACACAAAGTCCGTGTAGCGTCGCCTGACCTGCGAGCCCAGGCGCACGCTAGACACGCGGTACTCAACGTGTTACATGACTCACCTATGGCGATCTTCTTGGGAGGCAGCCTTGGCACCAGCCTGTAGGGGAACCTTGCGAGCAGGGCGTCCCTCAGCGACACAAAGTCCGTGTAGCGTCGCCTGACCTGCGAGCCCAGGCGCACGCTAGACACGCGGTACTCAACGTGTTACATGACTCACCTATGGCGATCTTCTTGGGAGGCAGCCTTGGCACCAGCCTGTAGGGGAACCTTGCGAGCAGGGCGTCCCTCAGCGACACAAAGTCCGTGTAGCGTCGCCTGACCTGCGAGCCCAGGCGCACGCTAGACACGCGGTACTCAACGTGTTACATGACTCACCTATGGCGATCTTCTTGGGAGGCAGCCTTGGCACCAGCCTGTAGGGGAACCTTGCGAGCAGGGCGTCCCTCAGCGACACAAAGTCCGTGTAGCGTCGCCTGACCTGCGAGCCCAGGCGCACGCTAGACACGCGGTACTCAACGTGTTACATGACTCACCTATGGCGATCTTCTTGGGAGGCAGCCTTGGCACCAGCCTGTAGGGGAACCTTGCGAGCAGGGCGTCCCTCAGCGACACAAAGTCCGTGTAGCGTCGCCTGACCTGCGAGCCCAGGCGCACGCTAGACACGCGGTACTCAACGTGTTACATGACTCACCTATGGCGATCTTCTTGGGAGGCAGCCTTGGCACCAGCCTGTAGGGGAACCTTGCGAGCAGGGCGTCCCTCAGCGACACAAAGTCCGTGTAGCGTCGCCTGACCTGCGAGCCCAGGCGCACGCTAGACACGCGGTACTCAACGTGTTACATGACTCACCTATGGCGATCTTCTTGGGAGGCAGCCTTGGCACCAGCCTGTAGGGGAACCTTGCGAGCAGGGCGTCCCTCAGCGACACAAAGTCCGTGTAGCGTCGCCTGACCTGCGAGCCCAGGCGCACGCTGGACACGCGGTACTCAACGTGTTACATGACTCACCTATGGCGATCTTCTTGGGAGGGAGCCTTGGCACCAGCCTGTAGGGGAACCTTGCGAGCAGGGCGTCCCTCAGCGACACAAAGTCCGTGTAGCGTCGCCTGACCTGCGAGCCCAGGCGCACGCTAGACACGCGGTACTCAACGTGTTACATGTCTCACCTATGGCGATCTTCTTGGGAGGCAGCCTTGGCACCAGCCTGTAGGGGAACCTTGCGAGCAGGGCGTCCCTCAGCGACACAAAGTCCGTGTAGCGTCGCCTGACCTGCGAGCCCAGGCGCACGCTAGACACGCGGTACTCAACGTGTTACATGACTCACCTATGGCGATCTTCTTGGGTGGCAGCCTTGGCACCAGCCTGTAGGGGAACCTTGCGAGCAGGGCGTCCCTCAGCGACACAAAGTCCGTGTAGCGTCGCCTGACCTGCGAGCCCAGGCGCACGCTAGACACGCGGTACTCAACGTGTTACATGACTCACCTATGGCGATCTTCTTGGGTGGCAGCCTTGGCACCAGCCTGTAGGGGAACCTTGCGAGCAGGGCGTCCCTCAGCGACACAAAGTCCGTGTAGCGTCGCCTGACCTGCGAGCCCAGGCGCACGCTAGACACGCGGTACTCAACGTGTTACATGACTCACCTATGGCGATCTTCTTGGGAGGCAGCCTTGGCACCAGCCTGTAGGGGAACCTTGCGAGCAGGGCGTCCCTCAGCGACACAAAGTCCGTGTAGCGTCGTCTGACCTGCGAGCCCAGGCGCACGCTAGACACGCAGTACTCAACGTGTTACATGACTCACCTATGGCGATCTTCTTGGGTGGCAGCCTTGGCACCAGCCTGTAGGGGAACCTTGCGAGCAGGGCGTCCCTCAGCGACACAAAGTCCGTGTAGCGTCGCCTGACCTGCGAGCCCAGGCGCACGCTAGACACGCGGTACTCAACGTGTTACATGACTCACCTATGGCGATCTTCTTGGGAGGCAGCCTTGGCACCAGCCTGTAGGGGAACCTTGCGAGCAGGGCGTCCCTCAGCGACACAAAGTCCGTGTAGCGTCGCCTGACCTGCGAGCCCAGGCGCACGCTAGACACGCGGTACTCAACGTGTTACATGACTCACCTATGGCGATCTTCTTGGGAGGCAGCCTTGGCACCAGCCTGTAGGGGAACCTTGCGAGCAGGGCGTCCCTCAGCGACACAAAGTCCGTGTAGCGTCGCCTGACCTGCGAGCCCAGGCGCACGCTAGACACGCGGTACTCAACGTGTTACATGACTCACCTATGGCGATCTTCTTGGGAGGGAGCCTTGGCACCAGCCTGTAGGGGAACCTTGCGAGCAGGGCGTCCCTCAGCGACACAAAGTCCGTGTAGCGTCGCCTGACCTGCGAGCCCAGGCGCACGCTAGACACGCGGTACTCGACGTGTTACATGACTCACCTATGGCGATCTTCTTGGGAGGGAGCCTTGGCACCAGCCTGTAGGGGAACCTTGCGAGCAGGGCGTCCCTCAGCGACACAAAGTCCGTGTAGCGTCGCCTGACCTGCGAGCCCAGGCGCACGCTAGACACGCGGTACTCGACGTGTTACATGACTCACCTATGGCGATCTTCTTGGGTGGCAGCCTTGGCACCAGCCTGTAGGGGAACCTTGCGAGCAGGGCGTCCCTCAGCGACACAAAGTCCGTGTAGCGTCGCCTGACCTGCGAGCCCAGGCGCACGCTAGACACGCGGTACTCAACGTGTTACATGACTCACCTATGGCGATCTTCTTGGGAGGGAGCCTTGGCACCAGCCTGTAGGGGAACCTTGCGAGCAGGGCGTCCCTCAGCGACACAAAGTCCGTGTAGCGTCGCCTGACCTGCGAGCCCAGGCGCACGCTAGACACGCGGTACTCGACGTGTTACATGACTCACCTATGGCGATCTTCTTGGGAGGGAGCCTTGGCACCAGCCTGTAGGGGAACCTTGCGAGCAGGGCGTCCCTCAGCGACACAAAGTCCGTGTAGCGTCGCCTGACCTGCGAGCCCAGGCGCACGCTAGACACGCGGTACTCGACGTGTTACATGACTCACCTATGGCGATCTTCTTGGGTGGCAGCCTTGGCACCAGCCTGTAGGGGAACCTTGCGAGCAGGGCGTCCCTCAGCGACACAAAGTCCGTGTAGCGTCGCCTGACCTGCGAGCCCAGGCGCACGCTAGACACGCGGTACTCAACGTGTTACATGACTCACCTATGGCGATCTTCTTGGGAGGCAGCCTTGGCACCAGCCTGTAGGGGAACCTTGCGAGCAGGGCGTCCCTCAGCGACACAAAGTCCGTGTAGCGTCGCCTGACCTGCGAGCCCAGGCGCACGCTAGACACGCGGTACTCAACGTGTTACATGACTCACCTATGGCGATCTTCTTGGGTGGCAGCCTTGGCACCAGCCTGTAGGGGAACCTTGCGAGCAGGGCGTCCCTCAGCGACACAAAGTCCGTGTAGCGTCGCCTGACCTGCGAGCCCAGGCGCACGCTGGACACGCGGTACTCAACGTGTTACATGACTCACCTATGGCGATCTTCTTGGGTGGCAGCCTTGGCACCAGCCTGTAGGGGAACCTTGCGAGCAGGGCGTCCCTCAGCGACACAAAGTCCGTGTAGCGTCGCCTGACCTGCGAGCCCAGGCGCACGCTGGACACGCGGTACTCAACGTGTTACATGACTCACCTATGGCGATCTTCTTGGGAGGCAGCCTTGGCACCAGCCTGTAGGGGAACCTTGCGAGCAGGGCGTCCCTCAGCGACACAAAGTCCGTGTAGCGTCGCCTGACCTGCGAGCCCAGGCGCACGCTAGACACGCGGTACTCAACGTGTTACATGACTCACCTATGGCGATCTTCTTGGGAGGCAGCCTTGGCACCAGCCTGTAGGGGAACCTTGCGAGCAGGGCGTCCCTCAGCGACACAAAGTCCGTGTAGCGTCGCCTGACCTGCGAGCCCAGGCGCACGCTAGACACGCGGTACTCAACGTGTTACATGACTCACCTATGGCGATCTTCTTGGGAGGCAGCCTTGGCACCAGCCTGTAGGGGAACCTTGCGAGCAGGGCGTCCCTCAGCGACACAAAGTCCGTGTAGCGTCGCCTGACCTGCGAGCCCAGGCGCACGCTAGACACGCGGTACTCAACGTGTTACATGACTCACCTATGGCGATCTTCTTGGGAGGCAGCCTTGGCACCAGCCTGTAGGGGAACCTCGCGAGCAGGGCGTCCCTCAGCGACACAAAGTCCGTGTAGCGTCGCCTGACCTGCGAGCCCAGGCGCACGCTAGACACGCGGTACTCAACGTGTTACATGACTCACCTATGGCGATCTTCTTGGGAGGCAGCCTTGGCACCAGCCTGTAGGGGAACCTTGCGAGCAGGGCGTCCCTCAGCGACACAAAGTCCGTGTAGCGTCGCCTGACCTGCGAGCCCAGGCGCACGCTAGACACGCGGTACTCAACGTGTTACATGACTCACCTATGGCGATCTTCTTGGGAGGCAGCCTTGGCACCAGCCTGTAGGGGAACCTTGCGAGCAGGGCGTCCCTCAGCGACACAAAGTCCGTGTAGCGTCGCCTGACCTGCGAGCCCAGGCGCACGCTAGACACGCGGTACTCAACGTGTTACATGACTCACCTATGGCGATCTTCTTGGGAGGCAGCCTTGGCACCAGCCTGTAGGGGAACCTTGCGAGCAGGGCGTCCCTCAGCGACACAAAGTCCGTGTAGCGTCGCCTGACCTGCGAGCCCAGGCGCACGCTAGACACGCGGTACTCAACGTGTTACATGACTCACCTATGGCGATCTTCTTGGGAGGCAGCCTTGGCACCAGCCTGTAGGGGAACCTTGCGAGCAGGGCGTCCCTCAGCGACACAAAGTCCGTGTAGCGTCGCCTGACCTGCGAGCCCAGGCGCACGCTAGACACGCGGTACTCAACGTGTTACATGACTCACCTATGGCGATCTTCTTGGGAGGCAGCCTTGGCACCAGCCTGTAGGGGAACCTTGCGAGCAGGGCGTCCCTCAGCGACACAAAGTCCGTGTAGCGTCGCCTGACCTGCGAGCCCAGGCGTACGCTGGACACGCGGTACTCAACGTGTTACATGACTCACCTATGGCGATCTTCTTGGGAGGCAGCCTTGGCACCAGCCTGTAGGGGAACCTTGCGAGCAGGGCGTCCCTCAGCGACACAAAGTCCGTGTAGCGTCGCCTGACCTGCGAGCCCAGGCGCACGCTAGACACGCGGTACTCAACGTGTTACATGTCTCACCTATGGCGATCTTCTTGGGAGGCAGCCTTGGCACCAGCCTGTAGGGGAACCTTGCGAGCAGGGCGTCCCTCAGCGACACAAAGTCCGTGTAGCGTCGCCTGACCTGCGAGCCCAGGCGCACGCTAGACACGCGGTACTCAACGTGTTACATGACTCACCTATGGCGATCTTCTTGGGAGGCAGCCTTGGCACCAGCCTGTAGGGGAACCTTGCGAGCAGGGCGTCCCTCAGCGACACAAAGTCCGTGTAGCGTCGCCTGACCTGCGAGCCCAGGCGCACGCTAGACACGCGGTACTCAACGTGTTACATGACTCACCTATGGCGATCTTCTTGGGAGGCAGCCTTGGCACCAGCCTGTAGGGGAACCTTGCGAGCAGGGCGTCCCTCAGCGACACAAAGTCCGTGTAGCGTCGCCTGACCTGCGAGCCCAGGCGCACGCTAGACACGCGGTACTCAACGTGTTACATGACTCACCTATGGCGATCTTCTTGGGAGGCAGCCTTGGCACCAGCCTGTAGGGGAACCTTGCGAGCAGGGCGTCCCTCAGCGACACAAAGTCCGTGTAGCGTCGCCTGACCTGCGAGCCCAGGCGCACGCTAGACACGCGGTACTCAACGTGTTACATGACTCACCTATGGCGATCTTCTTGGGAGGCAGCCTTGGCACCAGCCTGTAGGGGAACCTTGCGAGCAGGGCGTCCCTCAGCGACACAAAGTCCGTGTAGCGTCGCCTGACCTGCGAGCCCAGGCGCACGCTAGACACGCGGTACTCAACGTGTTACATGTCTCACCTATGGCGATCTTCTTGGGAGGCAGCCTTGGCACCAGCCTGTAGGGGAACCTTGCGAGCAGGGCGTCCCTCAGCGACACAAAGTCCGTGTAGCGTCGCCTGACCTGCGAGCCCAGGCGCACGCTAGACACGCGGTACTCAACGTGTTACATGACTCACCTATGGCGATCTTCTTGGGTGGCAGCCTTGGCACCAGCCTGTAGGGGAACCTTGCGAGCAGGGCGTCCCTCAGCGACACAAAGTCCGTGTAGCGTCGCCTGACCTGCGAGCCCAGGCGCACGCTAGACACGCGGTACTCAACGTGTTACATGACTCACCTATGGCGATCTTCTTGGGTGGCAGCCTTGGCACCAGCCTGTAGGGGAACCTTGCGAGCAGGGCGTCCCTCAGCGACACAAAGTCCGTGTAGCGTCGCCTGACCTGCGAGCCCAGGCGCACGCTAGACACGCGGTACTCAACGTGTTACATGACTCACCTATGGCGATCTTCTTGGGAGGCAGCCTTGGCACCAGCCTGTAGGGGAACCTTGCGAGCAGGGCGTCCCTCAGCGACACAAAGTCCGTGTAGCGTCGCCTGACCTGCGAGCCCAGGCGCACGCTAGACACGCGGTACTCGACGTGTTACATGACTCACCTATGGCGATCTTCTTGGGAGGCAGCCTTGGCCCAACCTGTAGGGGAACCTAGCGAGCAGGGCGTCCCTCAGCGACACAAAGTCCGTGTAGCGTCGCCTGACCTGCGAGCCCAGGCGCACGCTAGACACGCGGTACTCAACGTGTTACATGACTCACCTATGGCGATCTTCTTGGGAGGCAGCCTTGGCACCAGCCTGTAGGGGAACCTTGCGAGCAGGGCGTCCCTCAGCGACACAAAGTCCGTGTAGCGTCGCCTGACCTGCGAGCCCAGGCGCACGCTAGACACGCGGTACTCAACGTGTTACATGACTCACCTATGGCGATCTTCTTGGGAGGCAGCCTTGGCACCAGCCTGTAGGGGAACCTTGCGAGCAGGGCGTCCCTCAGCGACACAAAGTCCGTGTAGCGTCGCCTGACCTGCGAGCCCAGGCGCACGCTAGACACGCGGTACTCAACGTGTTACATGACTCACCTATGGCGATCTTCTTGGGAGGGAGCCTTGGCACCAGCCTGTAGGGGAACCTCGCGAGCAGGGCGTCCCTCAGCGACACAAAGTCCGTGTAGCGTCGCCTGACCTGCGAGCCCAGGCGCACGCTAGACACGCGGTACTCAACGTGTTACATGACTCACCTATGGCGATCTTCTTGGGAGGCAGCCTTGGCACCAGCCTGTAGGGGAACCTTGCGAGCAGGGCGTCCCTCAGCGACACAAAGTCCGTGTAGCGTCGCCTGACCTGCGAGCCCAGGCGCACGCTGGACACGCGGTACTCGACGTGTTACATGACTCACCTATGGCGATCTTCTTGGGAGGCAGCCTTGGCACCAGCCTGTAGGGGAACCTTGCGAGCAGGGCGTCCCTCAGCGACACAAAGTCCGTGTAGCGTCGCCTGACCTGCGAGCCCAGGCGCACGCTAGACACGCGGTACTCAACGTGTTACATGACTCACCTATGGCGATCTTCTTGGGAGGCAGCCTTGGCACCAGCCTGTAGGGGAACCTTGCGAGCAGGGCGTCCCTCAGCGACACAAAGTCCGTGTAGCGTCGCCTGACCTGCGAGCCCAGGCGCACGCTAGACACGCGGTACTCAACGTGTTACATGACTCACCTATGGCGATCTTCTTGGGAGGCAGCCTTGGCACCAGCCTGTAGGGGAACCTTGCGAGCAGGGCGTCCCTCAGCGACACAAAGTCCGTGTAGCGTCGCCTGACCTGCGAGCCCAGGCGCACGCTAGACACGCGGTACTCAACGTGTTACATGACTCACCTATGGCGATCTTCTTGGGAGGCAGCCTTGGCACCAGCCTGTAGGGGAACCTTGCGAGCAGGGCGTCCCTCAGCGACACAAAGTCCGTGTAGCGTCGCCTGACCTGCGAGCCCAGGCGCACGCTAGACACGCGGTACTCAACGTGTTACATGACTCACCTATGGCGATCTTCTTGGGAGGCAGCCTTGGCACCAGCCTGTAGGGGAACCTTGCGAGCAGGGCGTCCCTCAGCGACACAAAGTCCGTGTAGCGTCGCCTGACCTGCGAGCCCAGGCGCACGCTAGACACGCGGTACTCAACGTGTTACATGACTCACCTATGGCGATCTTCTTGGGAGGCAGCCTTGGCACCAGCCTGTAGGGGAACCTTGCGAGCAGGGCGTCCCTCAGCGACACAAAGTCCGTGTAGCGTCGCCTGACCTGCGAGCCCAGGCGCACGCTGGACACGCGGTACTCAACGTGTTACATGACTCACCTATGGCGATCTTCTTGGGAGGCAGCCTTGGCACCAGCCTGTAGGGGAACCTTGCGAGCAGGGCGTCCCTCAGCGACACAAAGTCCGTGTAGCGTCGCCTGACCTGCGAGCCCAGGCGCACGCTAGACACGCGGTACTCGACGTGTTACATGACTCACCTATGGCGATCTTCTTGGGAGGCAGCCTTGGCACCAGCCTGTAGGGGAACCTTGCGAGCAGGGCGTCCCTCAGCGACACAAAGTCCGTGTAGCGTCGCCTGACCTGCGAGCCCAGGCGCACGCTGGACACGCGGTACTCAACGTGTTACATGACTCACCTATGGCGATCTTCTTGGGAGGCAGCCTTGGCACCAGCCTGTAGGGGAACCTTGCGAGCAGGGCGTCCCTCAGCGACACAAAGTCCGTGTAGCGTCGCCTGACCTGCGAGCCCAGGCGCACGCTAGACACGCGGTACTCAACGTGTTACATGACTCACCTATGGCGATCTTCTTGGGAGGCAGCCTTGGCACCAGCCTGTAGGGGAACCTCGCGAGCAGGGCGTCCCTCAGCGACACAAAGTCCGTGTAGCGTCGCCTGACCTGCGAGCCCAGGCGCACGCTAGACACGCGGTACTCAACGTGTTACATGACTCACCTATGGCGATCTTCTTGGGAGGGAGCCTTGGCACCAGCCTGTAGGGGAACCTTGCGAGCAGGGCGTCCCTCAGCGACACAAAGTCCGTGTAGCGTCGCCTGACCTGCGAGCCCAGGCGCACGCTAGACACGCGGTACTCAACGTGTTACATGACTCACCTATGGCGATCTTCTTGGGAGGCAGCCTTGGCACCAGCCTGTAGGGGAACCTTGCGAGCAGGGCGTCCCTCAGCGACACAAAGTCCGTGTAGCGTCGCCTGACCTGCGAGCCCAGGCGCACGCTAGACACGCGGTACTCAACGTGTTACATGACTCACCTATGGCGATCTTCTTGGGAGGCAGCCTTGGCACCAGCCTGTAGGGGAACCTTGCGAGCAGGGCGTCCCTCAGCGACACAAAGTCCGTGTAGCGTCGCCTGACCTGCGAGCCCAGGCGCACGCTAGACACGCGGTACTCAACGTGTTACATGACTCACCTATGGCGATCTTCTTGGGAGGCAGCCTTGGCACCAGCCTGTAGGGGAACCTTGCGAGCAGGGCGTCCCTCAGCGACACAAAGTCCGTGTAGCGTCGCCTGACCTGCGAGCCCAGGCGCACGCTAGACACGCGGTACTCAACGTGTTACATGACTCACCTATGGCGATCTTCTTGGGAGGCAGCCTTGGCACCAGCCTGTAGGGGAACCTTGCGAGCAGGGCGTCCCTCAGCGACACAAAGTCCGTGTAGCGTCGCCTGACCTGCGAGCCCAGGCGCACGCTAGACACGCGGTACTCAACGTGTTACATGACTCACCTATGGCGATCTTCTTGGGAGGGAGCCTTGGCACCAGCCTGTAGGGGAACCTCGCGAGCAGGGCGTCCCTCAGCGACACAAAGTCCGTGTAGCGTCGCCTGACCTGCGAGCCCAGGCGCACGCTAGACACGCGGTACTCGACGTGTTACATGACTCACCTATGGCGATCTTCTTGGGAGGCAGCCTTGGCACCAGCCTGTAGGGGAACCTTGCGAGCAGGGCGTCCCTCAGCGACACAAAGTCCGTGTAGCGTCGCCTGACCTGCGAGCCCAGGCGCACGCTAGACACGCGGTACTCAACGTGTTACATGACTCACCTATGGCGATCTTCTTGGGAGGCAGCCTTGGCACCAGCCTGTAGGGGAACCTCGCGAGCAGGGCGTCCCTCAGCGACACAAAGTCCGTGTAGCGTCGCCTGACCTGCGAGCCCAGGCGCACGCTAGACACGCGGTACTCAACGTGTTACATGACTCACCTATGGCGATCTTCTTGGGAGGCAGCCTTGGCACCAGCCTGTAGGGGAACCTTGCGAGCAGGGCGTCCCTCAGCGACACAAAGTCCGTGTAGCGTCGCCTGACCTGCGAGCCCAGGCGCACGCTAGACACGCGGTACTCAACGTGTTACATGACTCACCTATGGCGATCTTCTTGGGAGGCAGCCTTGGCACCAGCCTGTAGGGGAACCTTGCGAGCAGGGCGTCCCTCAGCGACACAAAGTCCGTGTAGCGTCGCCTGACCTGCGAGCCCAGGCGCACGCTAGACACGCGGTACTCAACGTGTTACATGACTCACCTATGGCGATCTTCTTGGGAGGGAGCCTTGGCACCAGCCTGTAGGGGAACCTCGCGAGCAGGGCGTCCCTCAGCGACACAAAGTCCGTGTAGCGTCGCCTGACCTGCGAGCCCAGGCGCACGCTAGACACGCGGTACTCAACGTGTTACATGACTCACCTATGGCGATCTTCTTGGGAGGCAGCCTTGGCACCAGCCTGTAGGGGAACCTTGCGAGCAGGGCGTCCCTCAGCGACACAAAGTCCGTGTAGCGTCGCCTGACCTGCGAGCCCAGGCGCACGCTAGACACGCGGTACTCAACGTGTTACATGACTCACCTATGGCGATCTTCTTGGGAGGCAGCCTTGGCACCAGCCTGTAGGGGAACCTTGCGAGCAGGGCGTCCCTCAGCGACACAAAGTCCGTGTAGCGTCGCCTGACCTGCGAGCCCAGGCGCACGCTAGACACGCGGTACTCAACGTGTTACATGACTCACCTATGGCGATCTTCTTGGGAGGCAGCCTTGGCACCAGCCTGTAGGGGAACCTCGCGAGCAGGGCGTCCCTCAGCGACACAAAGTCCGTGTAGCGTCGCCTGACCTGCGAGCCCAGGCGCACGCTAGACACGCGGTACTCAACGTGTTACATGACTCACCTATGGCGATCTTCTTGGGAGGCAGCCTTGGCACCAGCCTGTAGGGGAACCTTGCGAGCAGGGCGTCCCTCAGCGACACAAAGTCCGTGTAGCGTCGCCTGACCTGCGAGCCCAGGCGCACGCTGGACACGCGGTACTCGACGTGTTACATGACTCACCTATGGCGATCTTCTTGGGAGGCAGCCTTGGCACCAGCCTGTAGGGGAACCTTGCGAGCAGGGCGTCCCTCAGCGACACAAAGTCCGTGTAGCGTCGCCTGACCTGCGAGCCCAGGCGCACGCTAGACACGCGGTACTCAACGTGTTACATGACTCACCTATGGCGATCTTCTTGGGAGGCAGCCTTGGCACCAGCCTGTAGGGGAACCTTGCGAGCAGGGCGTCCCTCAGCGACACAAAGTCCGTGTAGCGTCGCCTGACCTGCGAGCCCAGGCGCACGCTAGACACGCGGTACTCAACGTGTTACATGACTCACCTATGGCGATCTTCTTGGGTGGGAGCCTTGGCACCAGCCTGTAGGGGAACCTTGCGAGCAGGGCGTCCCTCAGCGACACAAAGTCCGTGTAGCGTCGCCTGACCTGCGAGCCCAGGCGCACGCTAGACACGCGGTACTCAACGTGTTACATGACTCACCTATGGCGATCTTCTTGGGAGGCAGCCTTGGCACCAGCCTGTAGGGGAACCTTGCGAGCAGCGCGTCCCTCAGCGACACAAAGTCCGTGTAGCGTCGCCTGACCTGCGAGCCCAGGCGCACGCTAGACACGCGGTACTCAACGTGTTACATGACTCACCTATGGCGATCTTCTTGGGAGGCAGCCTTGGCACCAGCCTGTAGGGGAACCTTGCGAGCAGCGCGTCCCTCAGCGACACAAAGTCCGTGTAGCGTCGCCTGACCTGCGAGCCCAGGCGCACGCTAGACACGCGGTACTCAACGTGTTACATGACTCACCTATGGCGATCTTCTTGGGAGGCAGCCTTGGCACCAGCCTGTAGGGGAACCTTGCGAGCAGGGCGTCCCTCAGCGACACAAAGTCCGTGTAGCGTCGCCTGACCTGCGAGCCCAGGCGCACGCTAGACACGCGGTACTCAACGTGTTACATGACTCACCTATGGCGATCTTCTTGGGAGGCAGCCTTGGCACCAGCCTGTAGGGGAACCTTGCGAGCAGGGCGTCCCTCAGCGACACAAAGTCCGTGTAGCGTCGCCTGACCTGCGAGCCCAGGCGCACGCTAGACACGCGGTACTCAACGTGTTACATGACTCACCTATGGCGATCTTCTTGGGAGGCAGCCTTGGCACCAGCCTGTAGGGGAACCTTGCGAGCAGGGCGTCCCTCAGCGACACAAAGTCCGTGTAGCGTCGCCTGACCTGCGAGCCCAGGCGCACGCTAGACACGCGGTACTCGACGTGTTACATGACTCACCTATGGCGATCTTCTTGGGAGGCAGCCTTGGCACCAGCCTGTAGGGGAACCTTGCGAGCAGGGCGTCCCTCAGCGACACAAAGTCCGTGTAGCGTCGCCTGACCTGCGAGCCCAGGCGCACGCTAGACACGCGGTACTCAACGTGTTACATGACTCACCTATGGCGATCTTCTTGGGAGGCAGCCTTGGCACCAGCCTGTAGGGGAACCTTGCGAGCAGGGCGTCCCTCAGCGACACAAAGTCCGTGTAGCGTCGCCTGACCTGCGAGCCCAGGCGCACGCTAGACACGCGGTACTCAACGTGTTACATGACTCACCTATGGCGATCTTCTTGGGAGGCAGCCTTGGCACCAGCCTGTAGGGGAACCTTGCGAGCAGGGCGTCCCTCAGCGACACAAAGTCCGTGTAGCGTCGCCTGACCTGCGAGCCCAGGCGCACGCTAGACACGCGGTACTCAACGTGTTACATGACTCACCTATGGCGATCTTCTTGGGAGGCAGCCTTGGCACCAGCCTGTAGGGGAACCTTGCGAGCAGCGCGTCCCTCAGCGACACAAAGTCCGTGTAGCGTCGCCTGACCTGCGAGCCCAGGCGCACGCTAGACACGCGGTACTCAACGTGTTACATGACTCACCTATGGCGATCTTCTTGGGAGGCAGCCTTGGCACCAGCCTGTAGGGGAACCTTGCGAGCAGGGCGTCCCTCAGCGACACAAAGTCCGTGTAGCGTCGCCTGACCTGCGAGCCCAGGCGCACGCTAGACACGCGGTACTCAACGTGTTACATGACTCACCTATGGCGATCTTCTTGGGAGGCAGCCTTGGCACCAGCCTGTAGGGGAACCTTGCGAGCAGGGCGTCCCTCAGCGACACAAAGTCCGTGTAGCGTCGCCTGACCTGCGAGCCCAGGCGCACGCTAGACACGCGGTACTCAACGTGTTACATGACTCACCTATGGCGATCTTCTTGGGAGGCAGCCTTGGCACCAGCCTGTAGGGGAACCTTGCGAGCAGGGCGTCCCTCAGCGACACAAAGTCCGTGTAGCGTCGCCTGACCTGCGAGCCCAGGCGCACGCTAGACACGCGGTACTCGACGTGTTACATGACTCACCTATGGCGATCTTCTTGGGAGGCAGCCTTGGCACCAGCCTGTAGGGGAACCTTGCGAGCAGGGCGTCCCTCAGCGACACAAAGTCCGTGTAGCGTCGCCTGACCTGCGAGCCCAGGCGCACGCTAGACACGCGGTACTCAACGTGTTACATGACTCACCTATGGCGATCTTCTTGGGAGGCAGCCTTGGCACCAGCCTGTAGGGGAACCTTGCGAGCAGGGCGTCCCTCAGCGACACAAAGTCCGTGTAGCGTCGCCTGACCTGCGAGCCCAGGCGCACGCTAGACACGCGGTACTCAACGTGTTACATGACTCACCTATGGCGATCTTCTTGGGAGGCAGCCTTGGCACCAGCCTGTAGGGGAACCTTGCGAGCAGGGCGTCCCTCAGCGACACAAAGTCCGTGTAGCGTCGCCTGACCTGCGAGCCCAGGCGCACGCTAGACACGCGGTACTCAACGTGTTACATGACTCACCTATGGCGATCTTCTTGGGAGGCAGCCTTGGCACCAGCCTGTAGGGGAACCTTGCGAGCAGGGCGTCCCTCAGCGACACAAAGTCCGTGTAGCGTCGCCTGACCTGCGAGCCCAGGCGCACGCTAGACACGCGGTACTCAACGTGTTACATGACTCACCTATGGCGATCTTCTTGGGAGGCAGCCTTGGCACCAGCCTGTAGGGGAACCTTGCAAGCAGCGCGTCCCTCAGCGACACAAAGTCCGTGTAGCGTCGCCTGACCTGCGAGCCCAGGCGCACGCTAGACACGCGGTACTCAACGTGTTACATGACTCACCTATGGCGATCTTCTTGGGAGGCAGCCTTGGCACCAGCCTGTAGGGGAACCTTGCGAGCAGGGCGTCCCTCAGCGACACAAAGTCCGTGTAGCGTCGCCTGACCTGCGAGCCCAGGCGCACGCTAGACACGCGGTACTCAACGTGTTACATGACTCACCTATGGCGATCTTCTTGGGAGGCAGCCTTGGCACCAGCCTGTAGGGGAACCTTGCGAGCAGGGCGTCCCTCAGCGACACAAAGTCCGTGTAGCGTCGCCTGACCTGCGAGCCCAGGCGCACGCTAGACACGCGGTACTCAACGTGTTACATGACTCACCTATGGCGATCTTCTTGGGAGGCAGCCTTGGCACCAGCCTGTAGGGGAACCTTGCGAGCAGGGCGTCCCTCAGCGACACAAAGTCCGTGTAGCGTCGCCTGACCTGCGAGCCCAGGCGCACGCTAGACACGCGGTACTCAACGTGTTACATGACTCACCTATGGCGATCTTCTTGGGAGGCAGCCTTGGCACCAGCCTGTAGGGGAACCTTGCGAGCAGGGCGTCCCTCAGCGACACAAAGTCCGTGTAGCGTCGCCTGACCTGCGAGCCCAGGCGCACGCTAGACACGCGGTACTCAACGTGTTACATGACTCACCTATGGCGATCTTCTTGGGTGGCAGCCTTGGCACCAGCCTGTAGGGGAACCTTGCGAGCAGCGCGTCCCTCAGCGACACAAAGTCCGTGTAGCGTCGCCTGACCTGCGAGCCCAGGCGCACGCTAGACACGCGGTACTCAACGTGTTACATGACTCACCTATGGCGATCTTCTTGGGAGGGAGCCTTGGCACCAGCCTGTAGGGGAACCTTGCGAGCAGGGCGTCCCTCAGCGACACAAAGTCCGTGTAGCGTCGCCTGACCTGCGAGCCCAGGCGCACGCTAGACACGCGGTACTCAACGTGTTACATGACTCACCTATGGCGATCTTCTTGGGAGGCAGCCTTGGCACCAGCCTGTAGGGGAACCTTGCGAGCAGGGCGTCCCTCAGCGACACAAAGTCCGTGTAGCGTCGCCTGACCTGCGAGCCCAGGCGCACGCTAGACACGCGGTACTCAACGTGTTACATGACTCACCTATGGCGATCTTCTTGGGTGGGAGCCTTGGCACCAGCCTGTAGGGGAACCTTGCGAGCAGGGCGTCCCTCAGCGACACAAAGTCCGTGTAGCGTCGCCTGACCTGCGAGCCCAGGCGCACGCTAGACACGCGGTACTCAACGTGTTACATGACTCACCTATGGCGATCTTCTTGGGAGGCAGCCTTGGCACCAGCCTGTAGGGGAACCTTGCGAGCAGGGCGTCCCTCAGCGACACAAAGTCCGTGTAGCGTCGCCTGACCTGCGAGCCCAGGCGCACGCTAGACACGCGGTACTCAACGTGTTACATGACTCACCTATGGCGATCTTCTTGGGAGGCAGCCTTGGCACCAGCCTGTAGGGGAACCTTGCGAGCAGGGCGTCCCTCAGCGACACAAAGTCCGTGTAGCGTCGCCTGACCTGCGAGCCCAGGCGCACGCTAGACACGCGGTACTCGACGTGTTACATGACTCACCTATGGCGATCTTCTTGGGAGGCAGCCTTGGCACCAGCCTGTAGGGGAACCTTGCGAGCAGGGCGTCCCTCAGCGACACAAAGTCCGTGTAGCGTCGCCTGACCTGCGAGCCCAGGCGCACGCTAGACACGCGGTACTCAACGTGTTACATGACTCACCTATGGCGATCTTCTTGGGAGGGAGCCTTGGCACCAGCCTGTAGGGGAACCTTGCGAGCAGGGCGTCCCTCAGCGACACAAAGTCCGTGTAGCGTCGCCTGACCTGCGAGCCCAGGCGCACGCTAGACACGCGGTACTCAACGTGTTACATGACTCACCTATGGCGATCTTCTTGGGAGGCAGCCTTGGCACCAGCCTGTAGGGGAACCTAGCGAGCAGGGCGTCCCTCAGCGACACAAAGTCCGTGTAGCGTCGCCTGACCTGCGAGCCCAGGCGCACGCTAGACACGCGGTACTCAACGTGTTACATGACTCACCTATGGCGATCTTCTTGGGAGGCAGCCTTGGCACCAGCCTGTAGGGGAACCTTGCGAGCAGGGCGTCCCTCAGCGACACAAAGTCCGTGTAGCGTCGCCTGACCTGCGAGCCCAGGCGCACGCTAGACACGCGGTACTCGACGTGTTACATGACTCACCTATGGCGATCTTCTTGGGAGGCAGCCTTGGCACCAGCCTGTAGGGGAACCTTGCGAGCAGGGCGTCCCTCAGCGACACAAAGTCCGTGTAGCGTCGCCTGACCTGCGAGCCCAGGCGCACGCTAGACACGCGGTACTCAACGTGTTACATGACTCACCTATGGCGATCTTCTTGGGAGGCAGCCTTGGCACCAGCCTGTAGGGGAACCTTGCGAGCAGGGCGTCCCTCAGCGACACAAAGTCCGTGTAGCGTCGCCTGACCTGCGAGCCCAGGCGCACGCTAGACACGCGGTACTCAACGTGTTACATGACTCACCTATGGCGATCTTCTTGGGAGGCAGCCTTGGCACCAGCCTGTAGGGGAACCTTGCGAGCAGGGCGTCCCTCAGCGACACAAAGTCCGTGTAGCGTCGCCTGACCTGCGAGCCCAGGCGCACGCTAGACACGCGGTACTCAACGTGTTACATGACTCACCTATGGCGATCTTCTTGGGAGGCAGCCTTGGCACCAGCCTGTAGGGGAACCTTGCGAGCAGGGCGTCCCTCAGCGACACAAAGTCCGTGTAGCGTCGCCTGACCTGCGAGCCCAGGCGCACGCTAGACACGCGGTACTCGACGTGTTGTGTGTCTCACCTATGGCGATCTTCTTGGGAGGCAGCCTTGGCACCAGCCTGTAGGGGAACCTTGCGAGCAGGGCGTCCCTCAGCGACACAAAGTCCGTGTAGCGTCGCCTGACCTGCGAGCCCAGGCGCACGCTAGACACGCGGTACTCAACGTGTTACATGACTCACCTATGGCGATCTTCTTGGGTGGGAGCCTTGGCACCAGCCTGTAGGGGAACCTTGCGAGCAGGGCGTCCCTCAGCGACACAAAGTCCGTGTAGCGTCGCCTGACCTGCGAGCCCAGGCGCACGCTAGACACGCGGTACTCAACGTGTTACATGACTCACCTATGGCGATCTTCTTGGGAGGCAGCCTTGGCACCAGCCTGTAGGGGAACCTTGCGAGCAGGGCGTCCCTCAGCGACACAAAGTCCGTGTAGCGTCGCCTGACCTGCGAGCCCAGGCGCACGCTAGACACGCGGTACTCAACGTGTTACATGACTCACCTATGGCGATCTTCTTGGGTGGGAGCCTTGGCACCAGCCTGTAGGGGAACCTTGCGAGCAGGGCGTCCCTCAGCGACACAAAGTCCGTGTAGCGTCGCCTGACCTGCGAGCCCAGGCGCACGCTAGACACGCGGTACTCAACGTGTTACATGACTCACCTATGGCGATCTTCTTGGGTGGCAGCCTTGGCACCAGCCTGTAGGGGAACCTTGCGAGCAGGGCGTCCCTCAGCGACACAAAGTCCGTGTAGCGTCGCCTGACCTGCGAGCCCAGGCGCACGCTAGACACGCGGTACTCAACGTGTTACATGACTCACCTATGGCGATCTTCTTGGGAGGCAGCCTTGGCACCAGCCTGTAGGGGAACCTTGCGAGCAGGGCGTCCCTCAGCGACACAAAGTCCGTGTAGCGTCGCCTGACCTGCGAGCCCAGGCGCACGCTAGACACGCGGTACTCGACGTGTTACATGACTCACCTATGGCGATCTTCTTGGGTGGGAGCCTTGGCACCAGCCTGTAGGGGAACCTTGCGAGCAGGGCGTCCCTCAGCGACACAAAGTCCGTGTAGCGTCGCCTGACCTGCGAGCCCAGGCGCACGCTAGACACGCGGTACTCGACGTGTTACATGACTCACCTATGGCGATCTTCTTGGGAGGCAGCCTTGGCACCAGCCTGTAGGGGAACCTTGCGAGCAGGGCGTCCCTCAGCGACACAAAGTCCGTGTAGCGTCGCCTGACCTGCGAGCCCAGGCGCACGCTAGACACGCGGTACTCAACGTGTTACATGACTCACCTATGGCGATCTTCTTGGGTGGCAGCCTTGGCACCAGCCTGTAGGGGAACCTTGCGAGCAGGGCGTCCCTCAGCGACACAAAGTCCGTGTAGCGTCGCCTGACCTGCGAGCCCAGGCGCACGCTAGACACGCGGTACTCAACGTGTTACATGACTCACCTATGGCGATCTTCTTGGGAGGCAGCCTTGGCACCAGCCTGTAGGGGAACCTTGCGAGCAGGGCGTCCCTCAGCGACACAAAGTCCGTGTAGCGTCGCCTGACCTGCGAGCCCAGGCGCACGCTAGACACGCGGTACTCAACGTGTTACATGACTCACCTATGGCGATCTTCTTGGGAGGCAGCCTTGGCACCAGCCTGTAGGGGAACCTTGCGAGCAGGGCGTCCCTCAGCGACACAAAGTCCGTGTAGCGTCGCCTGACCTGCGAGCCCAGGCGCACGCTAGACACGCGGTACTCAACGTGTTACATGTCTCACCTATGGCGATCTTCTTGGGAGGCAGCCTTGGCACCAGCCTGTAGGGGAACCTTGCGAGCAGGGCGTCCCTCAGCGACACAAAGTCCGTGTAGCGTCGCCTGACCTGCGAGCCCAGGCGCACGCTAGACACGCGGTACTCAACGTGTTACATGACTCACCTATGGCGATCTTCTTGGGAGGCAGCCTTGGCACCAGCCTGTAGGGGAACCTTGCGAGCAGGGCGTCCCTCAGCGACACAAAGTCCGTGTAGCGTCGCCTGACCTGCGAGCCCAGGCGCACGCTGGACACGCGGTACTCAACGTGTTACATGACTCACCTATGGCGATCTTCTTGGGAGGCAGCCTTGGCACCAGCCTGTAGGGGAACCTTGCGAGCAGGGCGTCCCTCAGCGACACAAAGTCCGTGTAGCGTCGCCTGACCTGCGAGCCCAGGCGCACGCTAGACACGCGGTACTCAACGTGTTACATGACTCACCTATGGCGATCTTCTTGGGAGGCAGCCTTGGCACCAGCCTGTAGGGGAACCTTGCGAGCAGGGCGTCCCTCAGCGACACAAAGTCCGTGTAGCGTCGCCTGACCTGCGAGCCCAGGCGCACGCTAGACACGCGGTACTCAACGTGTTACATGACTCACCTATGGCGATCTTCTTGGGAGGCAGCCTTGGCACCAGCCTGTAGGGGAACCTTGCGAGCAGGGCGTCCCTCAGCGACACAAAGTCCGTGTAGCGTCGCCTGACCTGCGAGCCCAGGCGCACGCTAGACACGCGGTACTCAACGTGTTACATGACTCACCTATGGCGATCTTCTTGGGAGGCAGCCTTGGCACCAGCCTGTAGGGGAACCTTGCGAGCAGGGCGTCCCTCAGCGACACAAAGTCCGTGTAGCGTCGCCTGACCTGCGAGCCCAGGCGCACGCTAGACACGCGGTACTCGACGTGTTACATGACTCACCTATGGCGATCTTCTTGGGTGGCAGCCTTGGCACCAGCCTGTAGGGGAACCTTGCGAGCAGGGCGTCCCTCAGCGACACAAAGTCCGTGTAGCGTCGCCTGACCTGCGAGCCCAGGCGCACGCTAGACACGCGGTACTCAACGTGTTACATGACTCACCTATGGCGATCTTCTTGGGAGGCAGCCTTGGCACCAGCCTGTAGGGGAACCTTGCGAGCAGGGCGTCCCTCAGCGACACAAAGTCCGTGTAGCGTCGCCTGACCTGCGAGCCCAGGCGCACGCTAGACACGCGGTACTCAACGTGTTACATGTCTCACCTATGGCGATCTTCTTGGGAGGCAGCCTTGGCACCAGCCTGTAGGGGAACCTTGCGAGCAGGGCGTCCCTCAGCGACACAAAGTCCGTGTAGCGTCGCCTGACCTGCGAGCCCAGGCGCACGCTAGACACGCGGTACTCAACGTGTTACATGACTCACCTATGGCGATCTTCTTGGGAGGCAGCCTTGGCACCAGCCTGTAGGGGAACCTTGCGAGCAGGGCGTCCCTCAGCGACACAAAGTCCGTGTAGCGTCGCCTGACCTGCGAGCCCAGGCGCACGCTAGACACGCGGTACTCAACGTGTTACATGACTCACCTATGGCGATCTTCTTGGGAGGCAGCCTTGGCACCAGCCTGTAGGGGAACCTTGCGAGCAGGGCGTCCCTCAGCGACACAAAGTCCGTGTAGCGTCGCCTGACCTGCGAGCCCAGGCGCACGCTGGACACGCGGTACTCAACGTGTTACATGACTCACCTATGGCGATCTTCTTGGGAGGGAGCCTTGGCACCAGCCTGTAGGGGAACCTTGCGAGCAGCGCGTCCCTCAGCGACACAAAGTCCGTGTAGCGTCGCCTGACCTGCGAGCCCAGGCGCACGCTAGACACGCGGTACTCAACGTGTTACATGACTCACCTATGGCGATCTTCTTGGGTGGCAGCCTTGGCACCAGCCTGTAGGGGAACCTTGCGAGCAGGGCGTCCCTCAGCGACACAAAGTCCGTGTAGCGTCGCCTGACCTGCGAGCCCAGGCGCACGCTAGACACGCGGTACTCAACGTGTTACATGACTCACCTATGGCGATCTTCTTGGGTGGCAGCCTTGGCACCAGCCTGTAGGGGAACCTTGCGAGCAGCGCGTCCCTCAGCGACACAAAGTCCGTGTAGCGTCGCCTGACCTGCGAGCCCAGGCGCACGCTAGACACGCGGTACTCAACGTGTTACATGACTCACCTATGGCGATCTTCTTGGGAGGCAGCCTTGGCACCAGCCTGTAGGGGAACCTTGCGAGCAGGGCGTCCCTCAGCGACACAAAGTCCGTGTAGCGTCGCCTGACCTGCGAGCCCAGGCGCACGCTAGACACGCGGTACTCAACGTGTTACATGACTCACCTATGGCGATCTTCTTGGGTGGCAGCCTTGGCACCAGCCTGTAGGGGAACCTTGCGAGCAGGGCGTCCCTCAGCGACACAAAGTCCGTGTAGCGTCGCCTGACCTGCGAGCCCAGGCGCACGCTAGACACGCGGTACTCAACGTGTTACATGACTCACCTATGGCGATCTTCTTGGGAGGCAGCCTTGGCACCAGCCTGTAGGGGAACCTTGCGAGCAGGGCGTCCCTCAGCGACACAAAGTCCGTGTAGCGTCGCCTGACCTGCGAGCCCAGGCGCACGCTAGACACGCGGTACTCAACGTGTTACATGACTCACCTATGGCGATCTTCTTGGGTGGCAGCCTTGGCACCAGCCTGTAGGGGAACCTCGCGAGCAGGGCGTCCCTCAGCGACACAAAGTCCGTGTAGCGTCGCCTGACCTGCGAGCCCAGGCGCACGCTAGACACGCGGTACTCAACGTGTTACATGACTCACCTATGGCGATCTTCTTGGGAGGCAGCCTTGGCACCAGCCTGTAGGGGAACCTTGCGAGCAGGGCGTCCCTCAGCGACACAAAGTCCGTGTAGCGTCGCCTGACCTGCGAGCCCAGGCGCACGCTGGACACGCGGTACTCAACGTGTTACATGTCTCACCTATGGCGATCTTCTTGGGTGGGAGCCTTGGCACCAGCCTGTAGGGGAACCTTGCGAGCAGGGCGTCCCTCAGCGACACAAAGTCCGTGTAGCGTCGCCTGACCTGCGAGCCCAGGCGCACGCTAGACACGCGGTACTCAACGTGTTACATGACTCACCTATGGCGATCTTCTTGGGTGGCAGCCTTGGCACCAGCCTGTAGGGGAACCTTGCGAGCAGGGCGTCCCTCAGCGACACAAAGTCCGTGTAGCGTCGCCTGACCTGCGAGCCCAGGCGCACGCTAGACACGCGGTACTCAACGTGTTACATGACTCACCTATGGCGATCTTCTTGGGAGGCAGCCTTGGCACCAGCCTGTAGGGGAACCTTGCGAGCAGGGCGTCCCTCAGCGACACAAAGTCCGTGTAGCGTCGCCTGACCTGCGAGCCCAGGCGCACGCTAGACACGCGGTACTCGACGTGTTACATGACTCACCTATGGCGATCTTCTTGGGAGGCAGCCTTGGCACCAGCCTGTAGGGGAACCTTGCGAGCAGGGCGTCCCTCAGCGACACAAAGTCCGTGTAGCGTCGCCTGACCTGCGAGCCCAGGCGCACGCTAGACACGCGGTACTCAACGTGTTACATGACTCACCTATGGCGATCTTCTTGGGTGGGAGCCTTGGCACCAGCCTGTAGGGGAACCTTGCGAGCAGGGCGTCCCTCAGCGACACAAAGTCCGTGTAGCGTCGCCTGACCTGCGAGCCCAGGCGCACGCTAGACACGCGGTACTCAACGTGTTACATGACTCACCTATGGCGATCTTCTTGGGAGGCAGCCTTGGCACCAGCCTGTAGGGGAACCTTGCGAGCAGGGCGTCCCTCAGCGACACAAAGTCCGTGTAGCGTCGCCTGACCTGCGAGCCCAGGCGCACGCTAGACACGCGGTACTCAACGTGTTACATGACTCACCTATGGCGATCTTCTTGGGAGGCAGCCTTGGCACCAGCCTGTAGGGGAACCTTGCGAGCAGGGCGTCCCTCAGCGACACAAAGTCCGTGTAGCGTCGCCTGACCTGCGAGCCCAGGCGCACGCTAGACACGCGGTACTCAACGTGTTACATGACTCACCTATGGCGATCTTCTTGGGAGGCAGCCTTGGCACCAGCCTGTAGGGGAACCTTGCGAGCAGGGCGTCCCTCAGCGACACAAAGTCCGTGTAGCGTCGCCTGACCTGCGAGCCCAGGCGCACGCTAGACACGCGGTACTCAACGTGTTACATGACTCACCTATGGCGATCTTCTTGGGAGGCAGCCTTGGCACCAGCCTGTAGGGGAACCTTGCGAGCAGGGCGTCCCTCAGCGACACAAAGTCCGTGTAGCGTCGCCTGACCTGCGAGCCCAGGCGCACGCTAGACACGCGGTACTCAACGTGTTACATGACTCACCTATGGCGATCTTCTTGGGAGGGAGCCTTGGCACCAGCCTGTAGGGGAACCTTGCGAGCAGGGCGTCCCTCAGCGACACAAAGTCCGTGTAGCGTCGCCTGACCTGCGAGCCCAGGCGCACGCTAGACACGCGGTACTCAACGTGTTACATGACTCACCTATGGCGATCTTCTTGGGAGGCAGCCTTGGCACCAGCCTGTAGGGGAACCTTGCGAGCAGGGCGTCCCTCAGCGACACAAAGTCCGTGTAGCGTCGCCTGACCTGCGAGCCCAGGCGCACGCTAGACACGCGGTACTCAACGTGTTACATGACTCACCTATGGCGATCTTCTTGGGAGGGAGCCTTGGCACCAGCCTGTAGGGGAACCTTGCGAGCAGGGCGTCCCTCAGCGACACAAAGTCCGTGTAGCGTCGCCTGACCTGCGAGCCCAGGCGCACGCTAGACACGCGGTACTCAACGTGTTACATGACTCACCTATGGCGATCTTCTTGGGTGGCAGCCTTGGCACCAGCCTGTAGGGGAACCTTGCGAGCAGGGCGTCCCTCAGCGACACAAAGTCCGTGTAGCGTCGCCTGACCTGCGAGCCCAGGCGCACGCTAGACACGCGGTACTCAACGTGTTACATGACTCACCTATGGCGATCTTCTTGGGAGGCAGCCTTGGCACCAGCCTGTAGGGGAACCTTGCGAGCAGGGCGTCCCTCAGCGACACAAAGTCCGTGTAGCGTCGCCTGACCTGCGAGCCCAGGCGCACGCTAGACACGCGGTACTCAACGTGTTACATGACTCACCTATGGCGATCTTCTTGGGAGGCAGCCTTGGCACCAGCCTGTAGGGGAACCTTGCGAGCAGGGCGTCCCTCAGCGACACAAAGTCCGTGTAGCGTCGCCTGACCTGCGAGCCCAGGCGCACGCTAGACACGCGGTACTCAACGTGTTACATGACTCACCTATGGCGATCTTCTTGGGTGGGAGCCTTGGCACCAGCCTGTAGGGGAACCTTGCGAGCAGGGCGTCCCTCAGCGACACAAAGTCCGTGTAGCGTCGCCTGACCTGCGAGCCCAGGCGCACGCTAGACACGCGGTACTCAACGTGTTACATGACTCACCTATGGCGATCTTCTTGGGAGGCAGCCTTGGCACCAGCCTGTAGGGGAACCTTGCGAGCAGGGCGTCCCTCAGCGACACAAAGTCCGTGTAGCGTCGCCTGACCTGCGAGCCCAGGCGCACGCTAGACACGCGGTACTCAACGTGTTACATGACTCACCTATGGCGATCTTCTTGGGAGGGAGCCTTGGCACCAGCCTGTAGGGGAACCTTGCGAGCAGGGCGTCCCTCAGCGACACAAAGTCCGTGTAGCGTCGCCTGACCTGCGAGCCCAGGCGCACGCTAGACACGCGGTACTCAACGTGTTACATGACTCACCTATGGCGATCTTCTTGGGTGGCAGCCTTGGCACCAGCCTGTAGGGGAACCTTGCGAGCAGGGCGTCCCTCAGCGACACAAAGTCCGTGTAGCGTCGCCTGACCTGCGAGCCCAGGCGCACGCTAGACACGCGGTACTCAACGTGTTACATGACTCACCTATGGCGATCTTCTTGGGAGGCAGCCTTGGCACCAGCCTGTAGGGGAACCTTGCGAGCAGGGCGTCCCTCAGCGACACAAAGTCCGTGTAGCGTCGCCTGACCTGCGAGCCCAGGCGCACGCTAGACACGCGGTACTCAACGTGTTACATGACTCACCTATGGCGATCTTCTTGGGAGGCAGCCTTGGCACCAGCCTGTAGGGGAACCTTGCGAGCAGGGCGTCCCTCAGCGACACAAAGTCCGTGTAGCGTCGCCTGACCTGCGAGCCCAGGCGCACGCTAGACACGCGGTACTCAACGTGTTACATGACTCACCTATGGCGATCTTCTTGGGTGGGAGCCTTGGCACCAGCCTGTAGGGGAACCTTGCGAGCAGGGCGTCCCTCAGCGACACAAAGTCCGTGTAGCGTCGCCTGACCTGCGAGCCCAGGCGCACGCTAGACACGCGGTACTCAACGTGTTACATGACTCACCTATGGCGATCTTCTTGGGAGGCAGCCTTGGCACCAGCCTGTAGGGGAACCTTGCGAGCAGGGCGTCCCTCAGCGACACAAAGTCCGTGTAGCGTCGCCTGACCTGCGAGCCCAGGCGCACGCTAGACACGCGGTACTCAACGTGTTACATGACTCACCTATGGCGATCTTCTTGGGAGGCAGCCTTGGCACCAGCCTGTAGGGGAACCTTGCGAGCAGGGCGTCCCTCAGCGACACAAAGTCCGTGTAGCGTCGCCTGACCTGCGAGCCCAGGCGCACGCTAGACACGCGGTACTCAACGTGTTACATGACTCACCTATGGCGATCTTCTTGGGAGGCAGCCTTGGCACCAGCCTGTAGGGGAACCTTGCGAGCAGGGCGTCCCTCAGCGACACAAAGTCCGTGTAGCGTCGCCTGACCTGCGAGCCCAGGCGCACGCTAGACACGCGGTACTCAACGTGTTACATGACTCACCTATGGCGATCTTCTTGGGAGGCAGCCTTGGCACCAGCCTGTAGGGGAACCTAGCGAGCAGGGCGTCCCTCAGCGACACAAAGTCCGTGTAGCGTCGCCTGACCTGCGAGCCCAGGCGCACGCTAGACACGCGGTACTCAACGTGTTACATGACTCACCTATGGCGATCTTCTTGGGAGGCAGCCTTGGCACCAGCCTGTAGGGGAACCTTGCGAGCAGGGCGTCCCTCAGCGACACAAAGTCCGTGTAGCGTCGCCTGACCTGCGAGCCCAGGCGCACGCTAGACACGCGGTACTCAACGTGTTACATGACTCACCTATGGCGATCTTCTTGGGAGGGAGCCTTGGCACCAGCCTGTAGGGGAACCTTGCGAGCAGGGCGTCCCTCAGCGACACAAAGTCCGTGTAGCGTCGCCTGACCTGCGAGCCCAGGCGCACGCTAGACACGCGGTACTCAACGTGTTACATGACTCACCTATGGCGATCTTCTTGGGAGGCAGCCTTGGCACCAGCCTGTAGGGGAACCTTGCGAGCAGGGCGTCCCTCAGCGACACAAAGTCCGTGTAGCGTCGCCTGACCTGCGAGCCCAGGCGCACGCTAGACACGCGGTACTCGACGTGTTACATGACTCACCTATGGCGATCTTCTTGGGAGGCAGCCTTGGCACCAGCCTGTAGGGGAACCTTGCGAGCAGGGCGTCCCTCAGCGACACAAAGTCCGTGTAGCGTCGCCTGACCTGCGAGCCCAGGCGCACGCTAGACACGCGGTACTCAACGTGTTACATGACTCACCTATGGCGATCTTCTTGGGAGGCAGCCTTGGCACCAGCCTGTAGGGGAACCTTGCGAGCAGGGCGTCCCTCAGCGACACAAAGTCCGTGTAGCGTCGCCTGACCTGCGAGCCCAGGCGCACGCTAGACACGCGGTACTCGACGTGTTACATGACTCACCTATGGCGATCTTCTTGGGAGGCAGCCTTGGCACCAGCCTGTAGGGGAACCTTGCGAGCAGGGCGTCCCTCAGCGACACAAAGTCCGTGTAGCGTCGCCTGACCTGCGAGCCCAGGCGCACGCTAGACACGCGGTACTCAACGTGTTACATGACTCACCTATGGCGATCTTCTTGGGTGGCAGCCTTGGCACCAGCCTGTAGGGGAACCTTGCGAGCAGGGCGTCCCTCAGCGACACAAAGTCCGTGTAGCGTCGCCTGACCTGCGAGCCCAGGCGCACGCTAGACACGCGGTACTCAACGTGTTACATGACTCACCTATGGCGATCTTCTTGGGAGGCAGCCTTGGCACCAGCCTGTAGGGGAACCTTGCGAGCAGGGCGTCCCTCAGCGACACAAAGTCCGTGTAGCGTCGCCTGACCTGCGAGCCCAGGCGCACGCTAGACACGCGGTACTCAACGTGTTACATGACTCACCTATGGCGATCTTCTTGGGTGGCAGCCTTGGCACCAGCCTGTAGGGGAACCTCGCGAGCAGGGCGTCCCTCAGCGACACAAAGTCCGTGTAGCGTCGCCTGACCTGCGAGCCCAGGCGCACGCTGGACACGCGGTACTCGACGTGTTTCAGGAACAGACCCTTCTTCTCGGGCACCAGGTCCACGCCGATGACGTCGATACGGCAGAGGTCAGAGTAGGTCAGACCCAGGCGGCCGGGGTGGGGGGAGCGTTCGGGCGACAGCGTTGCCACGTCTCCCAGCTTGGGCACGGGCAGCTCTGGAAACATCACACGCGCCCTCCTCTCAAACACATACGATACGGCAGAGGTCGGAGTAGGTCAGACCCAGGCGGCCGGGGTGGGGGGAGCGTTCGGGCGACAGCGTTGCCACGTCTCCCAGCTTGGGCACGGGGAGCTCTGGAAACATCACACGCGCCCTTCTCTCAAACACACAGTGGATCCCGGACAGATGCCGCATATCCAACCAATGTTTCGTACGCCTGTCCCCTAGGCTCGATTGAGTGCTACAGTATAACTAGGCATGTACGGTATATAGTAAGAAGCCAAACTTGCTGTTCAGTCTGTTGTGGGACGTATTTACTAATTCTTGATTTGAAAGGGGTAAAAGATTATAATGACTGTGTTTTGAAGGACTAGTGACTGAACTTACTCTAAGTCTCAAAAGGGTACCTTACTAACGGAACGTGCGTAGCGTAGTAAATAATGCTCACCTTCTCCCCCAAAGTTTTCCAGCAGTTTGACCGACGGCTGCTTCCCCTGCTGAGCGAAAGCGATCAGCGCGAGTGTCTTGTAAAGTTTGGTCCTCGACAGCGATCCCTGCTTAGCCTCGACCTCACCCCATATCTACGACATGCGTCCCAGTGTTCGAGTTCAATGCATTCTTTGATATTCACAGTAGATCACACCTTAACTCTACCAATTAGTGCTGTTAATGGGTCTGCATTTGATGTACAGCTAATATTACATTTGAAATAGGTTAAACATTGTGATGGCATGGATTTTGCCTTTTTGATTACATTAGCAAAGGGACTTGCCAGCAGATAAAACTACTAGGCCCCCAGCCAGTATCTCCTCGACAAGGCCTAGCCCACTATTTGTAAGAGGATGGGAGACTACAGAACCGGAGCAGTGTGGGAGCAATCTAACACTATGTAACATTGTTTGATAGGCCTAGGGCCTAGTTAGCCCTAGCCCCGCTTACAGTAGGACTAGACGTACATCCCCTGAATGCCCTGACCAAGTTGGGTCTACACATAGGCTTTTCAAAGTGAGCTGAGCATGCTAGGCTAGGCTAGGCCTACTTCAAACCTTAAACCTAGGACAGCTATGTGGCATTCACTAACCAATCCGAGTGTTTGTGTAGGCAATCCTGAATTAGATAGAAGTTTAGTCAACATCTCTGAAGTGACTGTACCATCGGTTCCAGCACATAGGTCAAACACTTCTCGATAATATGGAGGAATCACACCTGAAACAAGCAATTAATAGCCTATGATGAAATGGAATAATGGGGACTAGGCCTAGGCCTAGAACATGTTTTATCCAGTTGAGGCCACAGATTGGGCAAGGCCTATGTGACAACTACTGTTTTAAGTGTATTAGTAATAAAGACTTAATCCTAGACCTAGCAAAGTAAAATGTACATAGCAAATCAGTCACTTTTAACTACACAAGCAACGTTTTTTAATTATTTTTTGAGTCAAAAACGCCCACCTGTTGCTAAGTCGGTCGCCATCTTTGATTGACACCTCATAAAAACAGCTGAGCTACTTGCAAGTCATACAAGCTGTCAATTTCATGACTTTTGTTTGCCGGAATTTCTACATAACCGATTCTGAAAAAATAGAAATAATGGTCAAATAGCTAGTCCAATGTGACAAAGACTCTGACAAATAGAATCTTTTATCTATATTTAATGCCTAGCTAATTATATAAGGGCACATTTGTGTGGTAAATTTGAATTATCATGAGCAGTTAGCGACACAAAAACATCATTAATATTGAATCAGTGACTGTGTCAACACCAATTTAGCACAATCAGCGCCCAGCTAAATAACAAAGCAATTAAAAGGTGTACTTCAAAAATACCTGCTGTGTGGGCAACACAAAAACAAGTTTTCAATATTATGTTTGCTTGAAAGTATACATTTCACTCCACGAGAGGGAATACATCATTAAAAATACAACTAATTACTAAAATATACTTTTTGCAGAAAAAGTTAATGGGAAATAGATTAAAATTTAATTGTGGAAAAGTTCTTACTATACTTACCGCCCACCTTGCAGTAGCCCTTGTTGAATCAGCTTTTTTGTTGAAAAATAAAACATCCCGTTTTCGATTAACTCTCCCTTCCAGTTTTGGCGTCTGGGACGTTTTTTTATGTCAAAGTTCAGTGGTACCAACATTCCCTCTAAAATAAAATACACATTCTTTTTATTGATTAGGCACGTCCTAAGTAGGCTAGGCTACGTACTACGTAGTTTTATTGATGCAACATACGTAAGCATGTAAGCTGCACCTAGTCTAGCATAAGTTGTTACAATTGTTTAGACAATATAACTAACCTATATTACTCGTTATCTTTGATTTTCTCATTGAAAATAGATAAGCTTATTTGAAATTGTTTTTACTTCATATGGCATGTTTTATGAAGCATAATAAATGGTAGCCTACTTGGCAAAATGTGCCGCTAGACGTGTTCATACAGTCAAGTGGGAAACTGAACTCACCAGCATTTTCTTGCCATCGAAGCTTGAATTCTCTTTTGACCGAAAACACAGAATCGAATCTCCCACTCATCATTAGACTATAGCCCATTGCTAAATAGTTTGCTTCTAGAAAAGGCGATGTACATTGAACTAAACCAATCACATCCACTTCTGAAAAATAGAAATTACTGTTGTAGTTGGTCCAAGTGTTACGTTTATGTTTCGTTACCCTTGGGTATTACCAACCCCACCTAACATGTGTGAGTGGCTTTCTTACTTATGCCTGTGGCCCAAATATATGAACGCTTCATCTTACCCGGATGACTTTCAAGAAAATCTTGGACCCCGTAAATGGAAGGAGCAGAATCAGTGGCGCTCTTCATGGATCGCCAGTGAACTAGGGCTCCTGCTGATTGCGCTTCGTCGGCTATCTTGGTATTGTCAGTGGAAACCCAAACAGACGAGAACTTTCCGAAGTTCCGAATCGCCATCAAGGATCGTCTCAATAAGGAAATTCCTTTGATGACTGCAATGTTCTTCAAGCGTATTCCCTTGCTTCCTCCGCGTGCTAGGACCAATGCTGCAATGTGGACCTCCGATCCTTGGGCGCTATTCAAGACCGACGTCCAAGTCCGAGCATGACAACCATTGTCGAGTAATGTCTGCCTGTAAAAGAATCATGATGTGATTATTAACATAAATCAAGTGTTATTCTTAATGAACCCAATAAAAGCGGGCCATATTTCTCACTCAGTAAAAGCAGCTTACTTCAGAACTTGATAACTCTAATTGCTAACACAGGAACATTCGAAGGAAGCAAAACTGACTTGGCCTAAGCCTACCTTCTAACTGGGTCGAAATCTATACACAAATCACAACTGGGTGAAGAGCACTGGTGCTAGGATCTAAGTGAATGGGAGGATCAGGTATGCCTACTTCGTTCACCTTCATCTTTGGGTGTTCAATAGGTTCAGATCCAAAGCAAGCACCCTAAGTCTAGGGCACAAACTATCTATTTTACACCGAAAGGCCTAGGCCTAGGCTAGGCGACGTGCACGGTGCATGAAAAATGCCTTAAAACCTAGTACGTCAGAGGTTATGTCTGACCAAATTTACCCTTTGTCTTTGAACGTCGTATCAGCAATACAGTATCCATACGTACATATCACAAATATAAAATAACATCCTATTATATACATTATGCCTATTATTTACTCAGTAAGTCAGAACAGTTCCGTTTACGTACTTAAAACACATTCATAAGCCTACGCTGCAATAAATCAATACAAAACAAACTTCAAAAAATGGCAGAATGGAAACCACCGCCTTGTAAAGTAGAACTGAGAAACCATGTTGCGATTAGTAGTAGGCGGTGAAAAATGAAAATACCCGCTCAATTTAAACTATGTTTAAAGCTAGCTTTTGCATTATTTTGAATGATTGTGTTTAAGAATGGTTTAACGACGTTCTTAACCCGTTCAGTCTTATGAAATCAGGAAAGGGAGGTTATTGGAGGATAGGAGAAAGTAGAAGTACTTTAATTCAAAGGGGTTAAGGGGAGGTAAAGGGAATTGGGAGGACCTTATTTTGTCTCCGACTTGTGAGACAGTCATGACTTGCACATCATGTGTCAAGAAAGATAGTACCGTTACGTAGAGCCGCCGGATCTCTCGGTTGGATCCCTAGTAGTGTTCACTTTTATTATCCATCAAACTGAATTTAGCTTAGAAAATTCGTAATATGAAATGTATACGGTAAGATTGCTCACTGTATTATGATTTATGAAGAAAAATATGTAATAAACCATTAAAAATTTCAAACTGCAATGTTGGCATTATAGTTTTGATTGTTTTCAATTTATTCACTTATAAATTACAATATAAATTACAATACTTGCAACTTTAGAAATCACTTTGTGCTAAGTTTTCAGAGTAAGTTTAGTATTAAATAGGGTATAAAGTGTCTTCAGTTGGCGGCAATGATGTTCTCCAAGGGCGGTGGGGCCCCCAGACAGCCGGTGTATTCCTTGATGAACTCGTCGTACTCCTTGGTGCGCTGTTTGTCCAACGCCTCGAGCTGTCGCACCTTGGCGGCCACTTCTTGAACTATCGTCGGCTTGTACTTGTGCTCCAGGCCCAATTCCTTCATCTCCTCTAGGAAGTCGGCCCTCTCCCGTATCTCCTCGATCACTGCAACAAGATGCTTCGTCACAACCGGCGAGCCCCAGTCTCAGATACCGATCGCTGATTGGTCACGAACCATCGCAAGGCCTATTGGAGGAGGGACGGGGTAGAGGGGACAAGGATGATGCTAATCAAGACGATGAGTGACAGATAAGGATGAGAAACACCACAAGACATCCATGCCCAAGCCAGGATTCGAACCTGGAACACACGCACCGTAGTTTACTAGGCCAGCGCCCCCCCCCCCCCCCCCCTCTGTATCGTCTTTACTACCCCAGATACTCACGTTCCATGAAGCGTTCGTGCTTGTCCGCCGGTTTCGCGACCTGTTGTCGGGGTTTCAGCTTCTTGACCCTTTGCCCGACTTTGGGCGTTTGCGGCACAACCTTGCCGTATGCCATGATGCTCTGCAGGTCAGCTTTCTCCTTCTCCTTATTCGCTGCAACCAGAGAACTACGTCACATCGTGCACTGTACCAACAACCGAACATGCACATACACATGAAATACTCAAGGGAATAGGCCTACATTGAACACGTACGATAGTATTCATGCATTTTTAAACTTCAATCGTCATCACATCAGTCTACTGGGGTGCAGCGACCTAAGTGTGGACTACAACTCCCAGTGCATCAAGGGATGAAGCTGACTTACTCTTGGGGTGCAGAGACCTAAGTGTGGACTACATGACCCAGTGCATCAAGGGATGAAGCTGACTTACTCTTGGGGTGCAGCGGTCGGAACTCGTCCCGCTCGTAGGCCCCAGACCTGATGATGTCCAGCTGGGTCCGTCTCTTGGCCTCGCAGGGTCGCAGGATGATGGTCTGAGAGGTCGTCTGGCTGAGGCGGGGGGGCTCCAGGGGAGGGGGGAGGGGCTCACCCTTGTTCACACTGCGCTGGATGTGGTTGCGCTGGACATTGGTCAGCTTGCTCTCGTCCATCAGAACTGCAACACAACCCCTACTTCTTTCACATTTCCTGACGAATACAATTCCCTTGTAGTTGATTCATTTATTCAATCCCTGAATCATACATTTAAACACTGACTTACAGTGAGCAAGAATACACATAATAAACTATGCAGATTCGCTCCAGAATGCGGGAGACCCGGGTTCGAGTCGTTGTATTCTTTGTTTACACCGAGTGTCACGATTAGCCTCGTTGCCTCACCTTTGAGCAGCTGCTGGGTCTCCTTGCTGTACTGGACCTTCTGTGTGTGGAAGAACCCTTCGCCCTTAACAACACGCGGCACTTTTGAATCCATTTCACTTCTTAAAAAAAATCTCCTAATTTGTCTCAACGCTTCCTTCGCCTCGCTAATACGTCTCTGCCTAAATCTCGCAAACAAACAACAACACGACAACGGCGCGGTTACCAGGACAACAACAGGAACCCGCGCTACGGGCCGAGCTGCAAACATTGGCCGCGTATTGATTGCGGCTCCGTCTTGGGGAGGTAGGGGGTGTATTGATTTTAGCTCAGTGTCGCATCAGGAATGGTGAGATTCAACAGACTGACACTGGTACCGACGGACCCGGGGTTTAACTTATAGTCGACGTCGGGGAAGTAGCCCCTTAACTAGCAGGTGAGTCGCGTGTACCCATAATATAGCATGTCTTACAATTACTGACGCAGGACAAAGAAGCAGTGACGGGGCTCATTTGCATATAACCATTAAAACCGCTACACTTAACTCGTGGGTATATTGCACAAGACGAGTTTAGAGTTGACTTCTTTTAAATTGATCTGCATTTATGTGACTTGATTTCGTGAGAAAGTGTGGTGCGCTCACAATGAAAGAACTGCCTAGTGCACAATAAACACCCCCAACAAGACAAGGGTAGGACGGGATCATCTTACACAGTAGCCAGGACATCAGGTAAACTTATAAAATTTACATCGTTGTCATTCGCAACATTTTAAATCGAGGAATTTTAGAATTTCCGGTTAACTTGACTTTGGATGAAAGTCTTTTCGACGTCTGGAACTGTGCCCAGTGTGACCTTTCCGCACTCCGTGCCCCCCTTATTCGCACCCTGTCATAACACCCTTAGCGTACTCTCCACTGTATATTCGGATAAGGCGTTGCGTTCCTAAACGTTGTATGTGGAAAAAATCAAATCCAGTGCACGTATTTCGTCGTCACGTGGAGTATACACGCAACAATAGCTACACCTTTTGTACTCTTTGCACTGCCTCATCTCTTTCATTGAGCATAGTGCAAAAGGTGTAGACCCAGTGAATATGAGACGGTCTTGTCGTGTCTATAAGCTAAGGGGGTAGTTTCTCCCCCACCAAGGTGCGTGCAGGGTGGGTGAATGGTGCCAGTGTGCCACTGCCAAGTCATGACGTCTACAATAACTCGGGCTGCGTGACAATGTCAGGCGAAAACTTTAAAATTGTTCTCGGAACGTTTTGAGCCTCGCGTGACCTTTGCTAAGAAATCGTTTACAAGGACAATTTCTTTCATTTTTCCCCGAGCATTCTCTTTGGGATAGGGGTACTTTCACTTGGGACTCCCTCTAACTAAGACTCACACTAACGCCTCTGTGACCTTGTGTTGCAGCCGGGTCGCCAGGGGTGGACAACATGCCGCTCTGCAGTCATCGTCAGGGCGTTGTGCTCATAGCGGCTATGGACCTGGTAGGTACTTCCTTATCAAACACTCTGCAGTATTGCGTTGTTACCTGTTGTTATATTCCATACCTCCTGTCTCCACGCAGATGGTCTTCGGCTTCTTCCTGTTCATCCTGGCGCTGGGGTCCGCGCATGCGCACGACATGTCCTGCGTCCTGGAGGCGGACATGGACGATCCTGAGCGCACCGCGGACACGGAGAGCGGACGCGTCAACAACGAGATGAGACTACACAACGCGCAGAAGCTGGCCTCGGGTAGGTGTGCGTGTGCGTGTGTGTGTGCGTGTGTGCGTATGTGCGTGTGTGCGTGTGCGTGTGCGCGTGACGTCACAGCTGTGTCTTGTGTTGCAGCTACGCTCATCACGCTCTACACCATCATGTGCCTCGTCTCGATACACCTCCTCAGCTCGATATCGCTGCTCTTCGGCTCCATCCTGGTGAGTAGAGTAGAGTAGAGGAGAGGAGAGTAGAGTAGAGCAGAGCAGAGCAGAGTAGAGTAGAGTAGAGCAGAGCAGAGTGAGTAGATTAAAGTAGAGTAGCGTAGAGTAGAGTAGAGTACAGTGGAGTAGAGTAGAGTAGAGTAGAGAAGAGTACGGTGGAGTAGAGTAGAGTAGGGTAAAGTAGAGTAGAGTATAGTAGAGTAGAGTAGGGTAGGGTAGGGTAGGGTAGAGTAGAGTAGAGTAGAGTAGAGTAGGGTAGGGTAGAGTAGAGTAGAGTAGAGTAGAGTAGAGTAGAGTAGAGTAGGGTAGGGTAGGGTAGAGTAGAGTAGGGTAGGGTGTAGAGTAGACTATAGTAGAGTAGAGTAGAGTAGAGTAGGGTATAGTAGAGTAGAGTAGAGTACGGTGGAGTAGAGTAGAGTAGATTCCAGGAAGGAGGTTAAGGGAAGTAAAAGGGAAAGGAGAGGACCTAATTTCGTCGCCTCTACGATTGGCATAGTATTCTACTCTGGGCTCAAACATGGGGAGATGATAATGTGTTTATGTGTCTCACCAGATAGTTCAAAGTATGATGATCTATGTTCCAGCGTATCCGTCAGTTCCTGGTCCCCTGGTCTAGCGCAGTTCTCATAGAGATCATCCTGGGCACAGCGCTACTCATGAACTTCATCTGGGTCGGAGAGGGAACCGGCTTCGGATACGTGACGGCCGCCATCACGTTGCAGATATGTACGTATCACGTAGTATTGTCTGTCTGTATTACATCCGATAACTAGCTATAATGCTCCAGAACCTTTGAATGTATTGATATTGACTTGTCCTTCTGGTTTGTCACAGCCAGTGGCGTACTTTCACTTCGGTGGGGGGTAGAACTTAGAATATCAGTCATAAGGGAATTGACAAGCGCGCAGAGTGTAAGGGAACAAGGGAACGGAGCCCCAACAGCCTGAAGCCTTTTCACTAAATAGGAAAACCCTTTCCCACGCAACTCTACCTTCTTTTAGACTCGAAAAAAAACTTTTCGAGACTTTATAGCAACTCTCAAAGTCGATGTAATCTAGGGGGTGTACTTGAACCCCTCATCCCCCCCCCCCCCCCCCCCCGGACAACCAAAGCATATTCATATATTATGTCTTGTGTTTCAGACTTGTGCTTCTGGTTCGTCGTCTGGCACTACTACCAGAACCTGTCAAACGACTCCTGCGAGCGACGAATGGAAACAGACACAATCGTGACAGAATTCAAAGCAGGCTACATCAGTTTTCCAAACGACAAAGCGCAGAACGTCTGAATGCCGACGTCATCAACGATTCCGCCCAACGATATTATTAGTAATAAGCCGCATGGAACTCACGACAGACGAGTGGATCAATTGGTGATAGACAGACAGACAGACAGACAGACAGACAGACAGACAGACAGACAGACAGAGACAGACAGATAGACATACAGACAGACAGACAGACATCCCATATCTCTGAACATTACCCCGCTATAAAGAGAGATATCAATGCAAGTTCGAAACATCGTCCAGTATTTTAAGCTCTTATAATTATGTAGTGCTTATTGAGAACATAGTAGCCACTTCTTGTATTTTGTAAATTCCAGTTATGAACAAAAATGTTTTCTAATTCTAATCGAGCTAAACTACGAGAGAATGGGCAGATAAACACATGTGCACGGCTAGGGTTAATTGATTCTTGTTAAATATTTCTAATTACCGGTATTAAGTACGTGACAGCAATGCCAATAATTCGGGTACATTTTAAAATAAGCTTAGTGATAAAGTAGTGGATAGAGTTTTGCTTTGTAAACTCACAGAATCACCGACATCTCTTGTTCAGAGAATGAACCATGTTGTTTCACATCTAATTGATCCACGTGTCTGAAACCACAGATATAGAGACCACTGATATATTAATCAGGGGTGGTTTTAGCGGGGGGCAGGGCACCCTAAGCCCACCCTTCTATTTAACGGACACTGATGAAAAAGGCACAATACATCTCTAAACCAATTGATACATAATGGACCTTATTTATTCTCCTTTAAGAAATAAATAAATTGATATTATATAGACCAACGTAGCGTTCACAATCTCTGCTTTACCACCCGCGACCAAAAGCTAAAACCACCCCTTACAGCTGGACAGCACAGCTAATTTTAGGTTTTAGAACTACAGGACAACTAACAATCAATCAACGTGAAACATGAACACATATTTGAACAGAGTAGAATAGGGTTTGTTGGGAGTATGAGGGTTTCAAAGGTACTTCTGTTGCCGATATTGAGAGAGATGTGAGTAGCTTTATATTGGAGGTATAATTGAAGTATGAAACAGTGTTTAAAACAAGCTAGAATATCGCTCTCCATGGTTCGTCCAGAACAGAATAACTTCGACTTCCGAATGAAAAGACTTCGCCTGTTTGTTTTCTACTTCCTGCTTTGCACCCCGCGATGAAACGATTGTATGGGCGGTGAGTTCGGCTTGATATGTTTTGAGTTCTTCCATTGGTCACACTCACTCACACACACAACACTCACACCCTACAAGCTCATGTATGTAAGCTGTGAAAATTAAAGACGGCTCAGTTGCCCATCGAATGGGGAGAATGGTTTTTGTGGCCAATCGGAAGTGAAATAACGACACCAGAGAAATGTCAAAACTAACACAATGTTATAGATTAACCCCTCCTACCAATCCAGCCAACACTCCGCTCTCTAACCACTTACCAAGGAACTTAAACGTAACCTCTTACTTTTCAAGGGCTTTGCATCGAGCTGGCAGCCCTGTATTCAAGCTATATCACTCTAAACATCTGCTTGTCTATATTTTACATATTCATGTTACGTGTAATGTTAAATGGTCGTAGTGTTTTTAAATGTCATATAGATCTCGTTTCCAACATTATGAGTAAAATACAAGAAGCACAAGTCAATATAAGAAGGCATCATGCCCGTACGTACGCCCACATTGTAAGTCTATTTTTTAATGAAATTGTTCAAAGAAAACTATAAATGTTGTAACCAATTGATAATAAGTTAAAAGAGTCTGAAAGTATAGAACTTGTTCATAGCTTATAATACTATAACTACTTATTAATTGTGATTTGAGTGGAGCTGGTTATGCGAAATAATACCACTCTTTGTTTATAAGTAGGAGGAAGTAATCATAATGATCAGCTATTAAACTACATTACAGTAAAACCCCTATCACACATTATCGTTCAATATTGTCTTTTTAAAACGTTTATCTTCCTCTTCATAGATATAATACACAAAACATAAACGATGAAAATTATTTAACCATTTTCTCAAATGTACATGACAGATGTTACCATCTCTAAACCATTAGTAAAAATGAAATCTCTATCCATATTACAATATTCACAAACAACAGGGTTTTTATGTATCCGGACAGAGAATCAATAAAACATGTTCTGAAATGCTTACAGGTGCAAAAGTCTTGCGTCTATGTTGGCCAGTCCTTTACCCCGCGTGGAATAGAGGTTTTACTGTAGAAATAGAACAAGCTCACTCACTCTTACAATCACCTTATTGTAAAATGAAATGGCCTTCATCTATAATAAATAGTAATAATAACAATAATTGTGTTGATGTTGTTCGTAAGTGTTTGTCAACGGAAATATTGAGAGCTACTCTTGGAGAAACTTTAACTTCTATTTTGCCTAAACTGCCACAAGATGCTTCCAAAATTTATATTTAATGTATGCCTTTGTGAACTCTCATCTCTTCATATCTCTTCTTCAAAACTTCCAATAAAATGATTCAGCTTCTGTAGACCATTTTTATTTTAGATGGATTTACACCGAGCTTTAGAGCTCGACTATTGGTTTTCTATATAATATAGTAAGAATGTATTTACCTACCTGTGAAAAATCATGTACAAACATAATAAATAACCTGAAAAACATGACTTTTTCGTTGATGTCTACTTGTAGCTTGTAGTATTTAAATAATACCATGCACAGACGTAGGTACGCAATACTTTGCATTGTTTTGCGTATGTGATCGAGCTGGCCGAGTGTCATAGGATTTCCAGGTAACAGTCTGTGAATGAATAAATAAATACATAAATAAATATATAAATACATAAATAACTACCCAAGAAGAAAAAGAACCATGAAAACAAATATAGCCGACCGAGGTTGTCAACATTACGTGATGGTTACTAAAATAAAGTTTTACCGATCTTGGGGCATGCTTATTTAAATAAACTTAACCTTATTTGAGATGAATAATAACAATACTTATATATTCAAGTTCTTCTCAAGCAAGTTGTATGCGAACTTGCAACTACTAATTTTGAATAACGCGGTAGATTTACATGAGCAATAATCGATTTACGATCAGATTCGATTTTTCGATTAAATCGCCCATCACTACTGCAAAGTGCCATTAGTGCAACACCAAATGTTACTAGTATTTTGATAACACTACAATCTTGGTTCTACATATTTCTTTAAATAACGCTTGTTAATTTAGTGTGCTAATTAATATAAACGTTTTAAAATATATTTTTGCATGTCCTTTAAGCGCAGCGCACACTGGTTGTAACAAACCCATACTAGATCTGTCAAAAGTGAATGTCAACTGTCGAACATAACCTAAAAACGTACCCTACCAGATCATGTGGCAGCTAATACTTGTGTGTTTGTGTATATTAATCACATTTGTCGTATTTAGATATTTACACATTGTGTCTTACCGTAAACATACGCGAGAAAAACATATAATAGCGTCTCACGGCGCTGTCAAAACGGTTATAATCATTGGGTCTGGAGGGCACACTACAGAAATGCTCAAACTTACCAACAAGTTGAATATTCTACATTTCTCGCCGAGGGTTTACATCATGAGTTCGACAGACACTTCAAGTGAACCGAAAATTCTCGCAGAAGAGAAATCCCGTGACAAGCAATACGAAATAATCAAGATACCACGGAGCCGAAATGTCAACCAATCGTATGCAACGTCAGTCTTCACCACTCTATTCGCGACATTAAAATCTATTCCAATCATGCTGAGGTTGCGGCCTGTCTTGGTTCTGTGTAACGGACCGGGCACTTGCATTCCTATTTGTGTATTAGCTTTTCTGATGAACATTTTCTACATTGCCAATTCCAGAATCATATTTGTGGAGAGCATTTGTCGAGTTAAAACTTTGTCTTTGACGGGTAAAATATTGATGTTCTTTGCAAATGACATAATTGTACAATGGCCAGAGTTAGCCAGTATATACAGAGGTTCGAGATACATTGGTAAACTTTTATAGATGATAAGGGTGATTTTGTACAAAGTTACGTTCAACATGTAGCCTTCAAATAACTGTATAGCCTGGAAGGTTTTTAAACATTAATAATCAATGTCTGTCCTATTCAATACTAAAATTAATTCATATTGGATGCTTGCTTTTGGACGTTCAACATACTATTTATTAACCAATCACAGATTGCAACTGCCTTTGAACCTTGCAGTCATATTGTATGCAAGCCAGTCATGTTACACGTTACGATGATTGCACTATCTGATATGTAATTGAACAGCTGTAAATTAAATGCAATACAATGTCCTTTTCGTCACATCAAATATATGCTCCAAATGTAAAATTAAACAATGTGATAACTGCTGCAACTTGGGTTGACCAGCAAATAATGACCTGAACTGAATAAATTATATATACATATATATATTACAACCTTTACTGACTATGCACTATACATTATTTTAGAATTGTTTTTTTTTTTTTTATCATATGCCCACATGATTATGATTATCTATGGGAATGCTTACTTGTCAACGGCCGACATCATTTGCCTCTAAGATGGGAAAACCAGTTTTTTTGTCGTTCAAGTTGGTTAGATCCATTTTCAGTAGGCTACATCGTAAGTATGTGCATCATAAGGATCAGTGTCAAGTAAAGATGCGTCGATGTTATCTGTTTTCTGTTGCTATGGATGTGCTGAAATGAATACACCTGTTTGACACTACTTCAGATTTAAGAGTCCATTAGACAAATCTAAAGGTACCCAATTGGCTGGTATGTTAGAGCAGTCCCTACTACGATGCGATATCACAAGCATATAGATATTTCTATTTACCAAGCTGGATCCAGTGTGAATTAGAAGAAGCTCCAATATTAATAATACTGATAGACACTTCTAAAAGCTTACCTTGAGGAGAAGTGCCCTGGATTTCTGGCCACGTTTTGTTCCAAGTCCATTTCCATGAATCCGGGAAAGGTATCGAAGATGCCGATGATTGCAGAACAGACTAGGAGAAGCTTTACTTGCCATCATTGCTTGGCTGCTACATGCATAGGCTGGATTGTAACATCCCAGACATGCAAACATTTTCTCTATTGTATCTGGAATTGGAGAGGAGGTAATTTGGTTCTAACTTTCATCTAGGGCACCAAATAGGTTAAACAAAAGAAAATTGCGTTTTCAAGACAAGTTTATTACAAGTCACAAGACACTTTGTTTACGATTTATTTCTCCGTCTTACTACGTGGGTGGATTGTTCACGGAGAGTTGAGCGGCTACCAACAGAGAGCGTGTGCTGTAACAGCGACCGATTGTGTCTGTCTTCCGACAGGTTTGGTGACAGTCGGGCCGCCATCAATGCCGACCTCTCTCTCACAACATTTCTTACAATTTAGAAATTAAACATACATACCATTAATTATAGAATGAGCAATTAACAAAAAGAAAGAAATACAATCTTAGAATCATATCAGGCTTCCTCAATGACTGTAGTCAAAGCAAAACCGGTATATCTTCCAACTACAGTCAAACTTCGTTAGGACAATTTTGAGGGCCAAGAAATAGTGAACGTCATAAACGTCCGAACGATGTTTGACTGTAGCATAAATACTGAACAAAGCCATTGTGCGCTACTACGTGGTCTTCTCATTCTGACACAAACATGGTCGTGTCAACACGAGACGGGCATACATGGATACTGTTCATTATTACACAGGGAAACATTGAACACAAAACATTAATTCATGTTGAGGCTTAAACTAACAAATTCATACAACATCACCCAATTAAAAACGGATGTTGTATCGTGTACACAGCTATTCTAGCACACTTGGTCCACTCGTTTCAAACATACATGTATAAATAACTATACACACACACACACATACACGTACAAATGATTATAATTGTTTACAAGTTGTATCGATGAGAATGTTTGAGGAGTAAGCCTACACAGATCTATGTATATACAAACGACAATATGTCTTTTCTTGTCGGTAAGGCTTTGAAATCTGTTTTATCCATTCATTGCTAAGTGATTGTCTTTGTACAACGCTACGTGTTAAGGAATGAACATAGACAAACAAAGACAACTTCAAAGAAAAATGCCGTAGCGTCAATGTTTGAACACTACTAACAATCTCCAGTGATAGCGTTACTATATCATAAGAATACCAACGTACTGCTTCAACTTGAGGGTAGGCAGCACTATTTGTGTTGAGGGCATGATCATCACAGACCGCTTCAAGAGTGACATTTCGTTACTTTTTCTGGTCGTTTTATAAAAATGAGAACCAAAACAAAATTTGGGTAACAAGCACTCTTGATATTGCTCCAAAAAAAAAACGTACAAACTACGCTGAAAAAACTATTTCAGTACTGAGTCTATCGAAACGAAACCAATGTCACGTCTTATTTTACTTAATAATAATGTTATGTTTTAGTCAGATGGTACTTGGATGCACAAAGTAAATATCTACGACTTGAAAGATTCAAACTTCTCGACCACACATTTCCTTATGTATATATACCGTTTTAGTCTTACATCATAGTATACGAAAACGGAGTTTGCTTAGAGTTAATGAGCACAGCAGTGTATTTTAACTCTGCTCACCCTGACCAACAAAGTAGGGAGTCGAACGAGGCTACTGAGGGCTGAACGTTTAATTCGCTCGCTATTTAGTTGTTTACATAGGGTTCTAAATAATACAATGCCGTCTTGGCACTTCCTAATGAACGTTACAATTTACTTTCTAGTAGTTTTTCAAAACAGCACTATTCCCAAAGTGCTTCCGTCTTCCACATTTTTCATGACTACGTTCTTAAATACGTTGTTTTAGTCGTGTGATGAACGCTAGTATGCACACATGGGAAGGAACTTTGAGTATCCATCGGACCGGATCAGCATCTCACAATAGGTATCGATATTTTAATCTTAAATGATTTACCGTTTCTTTGTCGCCAATTGAAAAAACGACCCCAACCCAAAACAATGTTTCCAACATCGATGTGGGGGCGTAGAAATAAAATTCCGTTTGATCTGAAATCGACCCAAGGTCACTAGCTACTTGGCAGGCTGCGCATGAAGCTCGAGAGATTGTTCACTACTTGTGCAGGCTGCGCATGAAGCTAGAGAGATTGTTCACTACTTGTGCAGGCTGCGCATGAAGCTAGAGAGATCGTACTCCTCCTCGTACTGTTTGTCTTCCCAGAGGTCAGGAAGGTTCTCCAACACGGTCTTCATCGTGAGGCCGCTGGCCGGCATCGAACTCCACTGGGCGTCGGCCTTCACCTTATTCTCCAGTGAGAACAGATCCAACAGCTGCAAAGAGCAGACAGAACACAGTTGGAGTTAAACTGATCCATTGACCTGTTGTTTTCTATAAATTACAGTCTTAACAATTCTTTTTCAAACATATTATATGTCATCGTAACACATCTGCTCTAGTAGTTCCATTAGAAATAGAAAGCGATGCGCACCTGATCCGTGCCCATGGTCTCCATGCTGGCGTTGTCACTGCTGATCACCGTGTTGGCCGTCATCAGTTTGAACTTCTGCAGCCCCATAATCTTCTCCTCGAGCGTCGACCGAGTGATGAGTCTGTACACGTTGACCACCTTACGCTGGCCGATGCGGTGGGCTCGGTCCATCGCCTGGACATCCTTCATCGGGTTCCAGTCGTGCTCCACGAAGATCACCTGCACACCACACATTCACAAGTACCACATTAGCTTAGTTGCACTCGTGCAAATCTAGACATTTCTATAAAAGTTCGAGCGGAGATTTTTTCTGGCGCTCGTAGACTTGCTCCTCAATATTCTCGAAATTTCAAGCCTTGAAAATTGAGATAGTGAAGTTAGAATTTCCTTTACATTTATAAACAAACTTAACTTGAAGTGAGCAGTAATCTACAACTAATTGAGGGTTTAGAACAGATGATTCAACTATCTTTTTTTTTGTAAAGCTGGTAGAATTTCTTCAAGGCGTTACCGAAGATTTTGTGCGACCTACCCAAATAAGACTCAAAATCATGATTTGTACACGGATAAATGGGGAAAAATATGAAAAATAAATAAAATAGTCCCCGTAAAAGTCACCAAACAACTACATACGACAAGTTGTTTTGTCCCGAGCGCTACTCACCGTGTCCCTACTCACTACTCACCATGTCACTACTCACCGTGTCACTACTCACTACTCACCGTGTCGGCGCCCGTGAGGTTTAGGCCGAGCCCCCCGACCTGAGTGGTGAGCAACAAGACGTCGATGGACGGGTCCGAGTTGAAGCGAGTCACGACCGCGTGCCGACCGGCTGGCGGAATGCTGCCGTCCAGACGCAGATAGCTGACCGTCGGCATGTTGCTCCTGGAAACAGTTCACGCTCTTATTGAAACACAATCCATACCTTCATGCTATGGAATTTATAAATTAGATCTAAGAAGGTGAAAGAAATGATTTAATTGCTAATAAATTGACTGTAGCAAGAATAGATTTGATGGATTTTCTTTGAGACCGTTTGAAACTGATGAGGAGAGATGGGTGCATTTTGAAGGTTTCTATATAGGAAGAGCCTCAATAACGTAATAACATGTGGGAAGGGCCTTCTAGTCAGAAGATAGGCATCTTACTTGAAGAGATCGTTCTCGAGTATGTCCAGCATGGCCTTGAGCTGGCAGAAGATGAGCGCTCGGTGCTGGTTGATGGCCAGAGACTCGGAAGACTGACCGGTCAACGGGACTCCGATGCCGCAGTCAAGCAGCAGTTGTCTGCAACAACCAGATATTCGCTAGTCAGCCGGTCAATGAATGAAATAAATGAAGATGTGATGTTGGAACACAAGTTAGCATTTGTTTTTTAATATCATCCTATGCAGTGTCCTATCTATATATTTTCAAATTTAAGTACAGTATTTTTCAATTAACAATTTAGTACTATAGTATGTTTGTTGAAACCAAAAGATACGACTAATTCAAAACTACAAGTAACACATTGGTAACATTAAAACATTACAATTACGATAGTGTAACAACGTTACTGAGAAAGCAATTTAGTTACAGTACTGGTTTACTGTTGTTACATTACTACCCAGGGCTGGTAATGCTAGTAAATCTGAAAAACAAGGGTCTAAAACGGAAGAAAGGTCGTAAGTATATTATCTAGATTTACAAAAAAAAAATCACAATTGGCTCTCCTGGCTTTATTTAATGTTGGTGCTGAACGTGTTGTAGGCCTAGGCCTACCGTAATGGAGGTCACGCCACTGACACCAAACTAGAAACCAGTCATTCGAGTACGTCGCAGAGATACACGCAAATAACCGACTGCTCAGCGATACTCGTACTTGTCAATGTGACTAACGTGCATCAACGTACTTGAGCGCTGGCAGCTTAGCCGCGTGCTGGATGTCGGCCATGTTGGTATTCTGCTCGCGTAGCTGGGCCGAGATGCGGGTGAACTCTGGATGCTGCGGTGTGAGAACCAGCTTGGGGTGGTTGCACACGTTCTGCAGATAGCGGAGAGCCTGAAAGATGTGCGTACCCTGGCCGCCAAGACTCGCTGCGAACAAAACACTTCATTACAACCTGTTGTAACTAGAAGAAAATACATTTTGGTGAACAAGAAGTTAAATAAATCCATCCCAAACTGACTCAGACCCTCTTAACTAGGGTACGATTTAGGCAAGGTACACTGTTTTATGTGTGGAGAGATCTAGCCCAGATAATTGTGTTGATTAGTGTAATGCATCAACATCAAGCAATAAATAAATGCCGAAGGCAAATGCTCAAATGATCATTGCAGAAAGTGAGGATGGGAACATTTTCATAACTTTTCGTCTGTTCCTCTTTGTAACCAATCCACGGATTGGAAACATAAAAAAGGTTACAATTATTATAACTAGAAAATAGGACGGCATAAAAATTAAATATATATATATATATATATATTTCAATAATCTCTCGTGAATCGGAGGAAACTTGAAATCGGCACCCCTTTTTGTGTGCCGACGAAGCTGTGTGAAAATACCGCGACGATTGTACGGTGCAACGTGCGTGCTTGGAGAATCTAATGACGATTCCTTCAGCCCGATCACATCTTTAAACCTGTTTAAACCTTTGATTCCTTTGATAGGTAAACAAATAATAGTCATTTTATTTTACAGGAGAGCGCAATGTGTATGGTTAAGTGTGTGTTTACAACTGGCGGTCTGTGTTATGAAGTAGGCCTTGCAAGTTAGGTTAGGTTGGCTAGGGCCTAGGCCCTAGGGCTAGCCTAGGCCTGGGATGTGTCTGAAAGCAATTTCTGCTAGCTAGATCAGAAAACTATGGCACACTAGATGTTTTTAACCTGAAGAACGGTGTTTGTTCTTGACTTGACGTCGTTAGTCATCGGTAATGTATGATGAAATAATGTAAAAACACCACGACTAGTAACAAGAGCTAGGCCTAGGCCTAGACCAAGAAATGGAATTGCCAACAAGAATATTACCTTTCAGACGCGTCGGCCTACCCCTATGGTAGTTTTTCCCTACCAGTAGACCTACCCAAGTCTAAGGCCTAGGCCTACATAATACGCTAAGTTGTAAGTAACAGAAAACGTTTAGTCTGAGGTGTTTTGTCTCTCTCTTAGGTCACAATATGGCAGCACCATTTTCATTCAATCAACTGCCAAAGACTGCGAGAAATATCGAGAATTTATTTAAGTTTCGCGAACATTATGACGAGGCAAAGACGGACGAAGAGCGTTTCAAGATGACCTATGACCACTTGTCGCTCTTGAAAGCTCTGCCAGTGATCCCGGAAGGCAACGTCTCCCATGTCTCCAAGAGCGCGTCCCGGTCCGCCCAGCTCCGTGCAGAGGGAAACGAGCTGTTCCCAAAGAGCAATAAAGCGGCCCTCGAAAGCTATAATAGAAGCGTCGCGGTTGCGCCCTACCCCGCTTCCGAAGCGGACGATTCGACCGAACTGGCGTTCGCTTTGGGCAACAGGTCGCTGGTTTATTTCAAACAAGGAAAATATGAAGTGGCCCTCAAAGATATTGGGCTGGCTTTCAAATACAAATATCCAGACAGTTCCAAAGGGAAACTGTTGAGAAGAAGGGTCGAGTGTTACAAGAACTTGGGGAAGATGGACGAGGCTGCTGCCAGCTTACAAGTGAGTAGCCCAGCTACTAAGTTATTAGCTGTATTATGATGAAGGCCTATTCACTTTGACTTGAATTTACATGTCAATATTTGTCATATTTAAATACACATTCATGGGTTTTCTACAAGATGCTACATCCGGACGAATAGTCGATCCACAACTACCATAGTTTAGTTAAACAGGCAAATAATTGATGTGGATTACGCAGTTCCCCCACACATTAGGTTTTAGAGCCAGGTACTCGATACAGTAATGGAAAGAAACCTATGCCACTCTTCACTGAAAATTACAAAGCCATTTCATATCGGTTGCAGGATGCTGAGGAGTTTGCACAGACGGGTAAGATCGCTACCGTCATAAAAGCAGAGGATTTTGCTGCAAGTCGCACACCCAGGCAGATTGAAGAAGAAGAAGAGAAGGCGTCGGCCAAGACTTATGGCTGCGTGGAGATCAAATACAGTCCGGTATTTGGACGCCACCTCGTCGCGACTAGGGACCTTCGGCCAGGTACTCTCTGATCACGCGAGCACACGTCTGTATGTAGTTGACGTACGTGTATGTAAACGCGTGTACTTGTTGCCAGGTGACATACTGACTACCGAGAAGCCGTACGCTTCCATCTTGATGCGAGAGCACCACTACACGCACTGCTACAACTGTCTGAAGCGGAGCGATGGGATGATTCCGTGTCGGCATTGCGCATCGGTGGGTAACCGAATGTATACGTTAGCCCAACAGTTCACTGCCCATTCCCGTTACTAATGTACCGCAATAATCATTAATCCAAAGCAATTCAGTGGTTCACAGGGCTGTGGCCTGTTTCTATCAAGTGGTCAATTTTATAGAATAAAAAATATAATGTAGGTATTCTCTATAAATGTTAATATTTTAATTTTTGCTTTCACTGTGCATATGCATAGAGCCCACAAGTTAGATTTTTAAAAGTTTCTCCTTAACATTTAAAAAAGGTAACATTTTCTCTGTTACGTCATTATACGGAACACTATCGAGCGTCTTGTTCCCAGGTGATGTATTGTTCGGAGTGGTGTCGCGATGCGTCATGGCGCAACTACCACGACACCGAGTGTCCGCTACTGGGCTACTTACTCGAGCACTTGGACAACGAGATCGTGCTGCTCGGCTTCAGGACGTGGCTTGTCACGCACAAGCGTTGCGGGGGCGTGCGCGAGCTGTCCGAGCACATGGCCCGCGAGGTGTCCTCGGGGCTGCCTCCCCCTCACGCCCTCACCTGCCACCCCCAGGACCCCGCCCCCCTCGTGTTTGCCACGTCCGCTGTGGCGCTGGTGCACTGGCTGGAGGTCTGCACGGACCTGCTGCGGGGTCACCCCCGCGAGACGGTGGGGGCGGCGCTGGTGAGATACATGCGCGTCGCACAGTTCAACTCGTTCCGCGTGAACGAGGCCGTGCTCGAGCGGTCCCGGCCGGGCGTGGGACCGACCAAGCAGACCTTGGGAGGGGGTCTCTACAACCTGCTGAGTCTCTGCAACCACGCGTGCTGGCCCAACGCTACGAGGTTCTTCCGTGACGGAGACACCAAGGTCTTGTTTGCACAGCTGCCCATCAAGAAGGGGGAACAAGTAAGTATTCGTAGAGTTGCCATCCTAATGTCTTTTAAACTGTCTCTTTTCTTTCAAACACTGACAGTTGAAACATATGCCATTTCCCTTGTCTGTCTGCTGCATCTCTAAAACATCTTTATCTGCTTTCTAGGAGACACAATATGTTGCTAGATGGTCTGCATTTTGCACAATGGGCACGAAGGAGAACAGACCATTCCTCTATTTTAATTTCATTGTTTCCCATGTGACGCCCATAGTTTGCCGTATGTTACAGATCTACATCCTCTACGCCGGCGACTTCAAGACCACCGCCTTGGCGGAGAGGACAGTCACGACTAGGGACAAGTTCTTCTTCGAGTGCCGTTGCGCGGCCTGCGTCAACAACTGGCCGCTGTACGGCGCCCTGTCTGCGGACGATCCCAGGGTGCTGTGCACCGCGTGCCACGTCACACTACAGCGCAAGTACAGCGGGCGGAACGTCACGCTGGTGTGTCCCGGCTGTAAGGCCGGCCAGAGCTTGGAGGCCGTCGGGCTCTGGTTGGAGGTGATATTCGCCGAACTGTTCCGCCTATCTCTCGACGTTCACACGGGCGAGAGAGATGAGAAGACAAACACGACAGCCAGGGCTGCCAAAGTACTGGAGGATCTTTACGAGCGCGTCGAGATGCCCTTCCTGCCCATGGTCGACTGTCAGGAGCTCATTGCCAAGAGTTACTACAAGAACCTGGGCAACTATACCGTCCTCTGAGTTCCTGCCCATGGTCGACTGTCAGGAGCTCATTGCCAAGAGTTTCTACAAGAACCTGGGCAACTATACCGTCCTCTGAGTTCCTGCCCATGGTCGACTGTCAGGAGCTCATTGCCAAGAGTTACTACAAGAACCAGGGCAACTATACCGTCCTCTGAGTTCCTGCCCATGGTCGACTGTCAGGAGCTCATTGCCAAGAGTTACTACAAGAACCTGGGCAACTATACCGTCCTCTGAGTTCCTGCCCATGGTCGACTGTCAGGAGCTCATTGCCAAGAGTTACTACAAGAACCTGGGCAACTATACCGTCCTCTGAGTTCCTGCCCATGGTCGACTGTCAGGAGCTCATTGCCAAGAGTTACTACAAGAACCTGGGCAACTATACCGTCCTCTGAGTTCCTGCCCATGGTCGACTGTCAGGAGCTCATTGCCAAGAGTTACTACAAGAACCTGGGCAACTATACCGTCCTCTGAGTTCCTGCCCATGGTCGACTGTCAGGAGCTCATTGCCAAGAGTTACTACAAGAACCTGGGCAACTATACCGTCCTCTGAGTCGTTCTGGGCCAATACTGACTTTTTAGTTTTATACTTTAACATAAACTCAATGTAATCATTATAATAAGCCATGTTACCAATATTGTAGAAAGAAAAGTTTACATAACAAGTTTGTTGGTACCATACATTTCTATTATTTCCCTATTAAGAAAACAAATTATACTACTGCATAGTAAAAAAAAACAAAAAGGGTGCAGTAGGTATGCAAGAAGTTTATTTGAAATTCTTATCATACTTTTATTATACTTATTACTACTACTACTATACTTATACCAAGCTTGTATTAATAGTTAAAAAACAAATAAATAAATAAATAAATACAAGAAGAAGTTTATATGTTTTTAATTTAAATACACTTTTGTCATCTAAAAACTATGTATGTTAAGTTTATATGATTAATAATAATATGTATCTCCAAAACCAAAAATCTACGTCAATTACCCGACTTTTCATTTCACGATAAATCCCCATCACTAATTAATAACTAATCATCTTGCACATTCAAATTGCTCTAATAAACCATGAAACCATACACAAAGTTATGATGACAACTGTACTTTCTTTAGTAACATGATTGTGAATTGATCGATCCGTGTCCCTTGGGAAACCTGATTCTGGCAAATCCCACTGGTCTTTATTGGTCCCTATTTCCCTGATGCAAATCAATAGCTGTAGGAAATAATATAATTGTTAGTAATCAATATATATACTCTACTAGATTGGAAAAAAGAGAAACGCTCACTACAAGTGCAACGAGGAAACAAAGTGGCACAACTTCAAACGTACGTTGAAAACTGTATTGATTGGAAGGCGTAAGTACTCTCGAAGTGCAATATTCAAACCACAATTTATCTCGGAATTGGTTCGATATGGCAAGAGCTGCGTATTTAAGGGCTATGTTGAAAGTGTGAACACCTATACCACCGAGAGTGCTACCCCACTACATTCTCCACCGTCTGGCAGCGTCCACTGCTCGATCCATCTCCTTGCTATACAACAAGCGCTGCCATTGGCAGAGACCCGAATATAACCGCGATCCGATTTGCACCAAGACGCAATTCATTCTCGCTGGTAAGTAGCAAGTAATAAGTACCGGTACATACATATATATATATACTGAACTCAACTAGAAGGCCATTAATTCCGTTTACTTCTTACTTCAATTTGATCATATGCCAGTATTACAGGGGATTAGTGAAGCGTACTTAGACCTACGGGTGTGGCGAGTTAGCCAAGTTGTTGAAATTGTCATTCACTCAGCTTAGTTCCCAGAAGTAGGCTGTGGCTGCCACTTTTACACTTCGGCTCCAGTTTCAGGGTTTTTTCATGTAGCTGGTTAGTAATTTAGAATAGGGGCTAAAATGGTCATCAATTTCCCGTTGGAGTTGCAGACGCACTCTCCAACAATATTGTACAGGCCCATTAGAATCATAATTATTCGCGATCGCAGAGCTCAAATGCGGTTCCTAGTGGGAAAACTTGTCCCTAGAGCCGTGGAGTACTTATGTAGTGCGAGCATCTTCAAGTGGATGTTATTGCACTCGTTTGTAGACAAAGTACTTCTTGTTGCTGCGTTGTTAGACAGGGACCGTGCATTCTCCTCGCAGGCTCCATGTCGCGGCCAAGCTCTTCCCTCGGCTTCAGCCTGCCGACGTCCGCCACCAACGACCACGACCTCTTCACAATGGACTACCTGCGGTCCTTCAACGCTGCCCGCACGGACGAGCAGCGCTTCAGAGTAGCGCACGCCCGCCTCGCGCTGCTCCGAGCGCTGCCCACACGGAGCGAGCGCGACCCAAAGAGCTCGACGCTGTCCAGAGAGCTCAGACTGGCGGGCAACGCGGAGTTCTCTCGGGACAGAGCTGCGGCCTTGAGGCGGTACAACGAGAGTATCGCGACGGCTCCCGGTGGGACCGAGGAGCTGGCGCTGGGCTACGGCAACCGGTCCGCGCTCTACCACTCTACGGGTAACTACGCCGCGGCCCTGGCGGACATAGGTCGGGCCCTGGGGTCGGGGGGCTACGCAGACCACCTCAAGACTAAGCTGTACGAGAGACGGGCAGCGTGCTTCAAGGCTCTGGGCAGGATGAGGGAGGCTGCCGACAGTCTACAGGTACACATTAGACCCCGGGACACTTTACACTGTGTGTGTGTGTGTGATCGTGTCTAGACATGAGAAGGCTCTGGGCAGGATGAGGGAGGCTGCCGACAGTCTACAGGTACACGTTAGACCTCGGGACACTTCACATTGTGTGTGTGTGTGATCGTGTCTAGACATGAGAAGGCTCTGGGCAGGATGAGGGAGGCTGCCGACAGTCTACAGGTACACATTAGACCTCGGGACACTTTACATTGTGTGTGTGTGATCGTGTCTAGACATGAGAAGGCTCTGGGCAGGATGAGGGAGGCTGCCGACAGTCTACAGGTACACGTTAGACCTCGGGACACTTTACATTGTGTGTGTGTGATCGTGTCTAGACATGAGAAGGCTCTGGGCAGGATGAGGGAGGCTGCCGACAGTCTACAGGTACACATTAGACCTCGGGACACTTTACATTGTGTGTGTGTGATCGTGTCTAGACATGAGAAGGCTCTGGGCAGGATGAGGGAGGCTGCCGACAGTCTACAGGTACACGTTAGACCTGGGGACACTTTACATTGTGTGTGTGTGATCGTGTCTAGACATGAGGTTGGTTGTCAACACATTGCAGGAGGCCATCAACTTCCTCCCGCTGGCCAAGTCCCCCCGCGCTGACAAACTGGAGACGCTCACGTCGGCACTGAGGAGCGTCGGCGGGATGGCCGACGAGAGGGCGACACTCGGAGACCAGAGGGCAGCACCGGTCAAGAGCTACGGGGAGAACCGGGAGATACCGTCCGCCTCCAACTGTCTCCGCATCGCACATGACCCCGAGATGGGGCGGCACATCGTCAGCACACGCGACATAAGACCAGGTAGTCAGCATGCGCAACATACACTTCGGTAACTACCAGCATGTGCAACACACATGACCCTGAGATGGGGCGGCACATTGTCAGCACACGGGACATAAGACCAGGTAGTCAGCATGCGCAACATATACTCCGGTAACTACCAGCATGCGCAACACACATGACCCCGAGATGGGGCGGCATATCGTCAGCACACGCGACATAAGACCAGGTAGTCAGCATGCGCAACACACATGACCCTGAGATGGGGCGGCACATCGTCAGCACACGCGACATAAGACCAGGTAGTCAGCATGCGCAACATATACTCCGGTAACTACCAGCATGCGCAACACACATGACCCTGAGATGGGGCGGCACATTGTCAGCACACGCGACATAAGACCAGGTAGTCAGCATGCGCAACATATACTCCGGTAACTACCAGCATGCGCAACACACATGACCCTGAGATGGGGCGGCACATCGTCAGCACACGCGACATAAGACCAGGTAGTCAGCATGCGCAACATATACTCCGGTAACTACCAGCATGCGCAACACACATGACCCTGAGATGGGGCGGCACATCGTCAGCACACGCGACATAAGACCAGGTAGTCAGCATGCGCAACATATACTCCGGTAACTACCAGCATGCGCAACACACATGACCCTGAGATGGGGCGGCACATCGTCAGCACACGCGACATAAGACCAGGTAGTCAGCATGCGCAACATATACTCCGGTAACTACCAGCATGCGCAACACACATGACCCCGAGATGGGGCGGCACATCGTCAGCACACGCGACATAAGACCAGGTAGTCAGCATGCGCAACATATACTCCGGTAACTACCAGCATGCGCAACACACATGACCCTGAGATGGGGCGGCACATCGTCAGCACACGCGACATAAGACCAGGTAGTCAGCATGCGCAACACACATGACCCTGAGATGGGGCGGCACATCGTCAGCACACGCGACATAAGACCAGGTAGTCAGCATGTGCAACATATACTCCGGTAACTATCAGCATGCGCAACACACATGACCCTGAGATGGGGCGGCACATCGTCAGCACACGCGACATAAGACCAGGTAGTCAGCATGCGCAACATACATGACCCTGAGATGGGGCGGCACATCGTCAGCACACGCGACATAAGACCAGGTAGTCAGCATGCGCAACATATACTCCGGTAACTACCAGCATGCGCAACACACATGACCCTGAGATGGGGCGGCACATCGTCAGCACACGCGACATAAGACCAGGTAGTCAGCATGCGCAACATATACTCCGGTAACTACCAGCATGCGCAACACACATGACCCTGAGATGGGGCGGCACATCGTCAGCACACGCGACATAAGACCAGGTAGTCAGCATGCGCAACATACACTCCGGTAACTACCAGCATGCGCAACACACATGACCCTGAGATGGGGCGGCACATCGTCAGCACACGCGACATAAGACCAGGTAGTCAGCATGCGCAACATACACTTCGGTAACTACCAGCATGCGCATCACACATGACCCTGAGATGGGGCGGCACATCGTCAGCACACGCGACATAAGACCAGGTAGTCAGCATGCGCAACATACACTTCGGTAACTACCAGCATGCGCGACACACATGACCCTGAGATGGGGTGGCACATCGTCAGCACACGCGACATAAGACCAGGTAGTCAGCATGCGCAACACACATGACCCTGAGATGGGGCGGCACATCGTCAGCACACGCGACATAAGACCAGGTAGTCAGCATGCGCAACATATACTCCAGTAACTACCAGCATGCGCATCACACATGACCCTGAGATGGGACGGCACATCGTCAGCACACGCGACATAAGACCAGGTAGTCAGCATGCGCAACATATACTCCAGTAACTACCAGCATGCGCAACACACATGACCCTGAGATGGGGCGGCACATCGTCAGCACACGCGACATAAGACCAGGTAGTCAGCATGCGCAACATATACTCCGGTAACTACCAGCATGCGCAACACACATGACCCTGAGATGGGGCGGCACATCGTCAGCACACGCGACATAAGACCAGGTAGTCAGCATGCGCAACATATACTCCGGTAACTACCAGCATGCGCAACACACACCCCCATAACTACCAACTATGGTAAATTACAGTACAATTCTGATTTTTATTAAATACAATTTTGTATTTGTGCATGCTAAAAGAACTCTGGAATGGATTGGTTTCTTTTTGCATGAGAATATCTAAAATGTAGATATATCACCTCAAAAAGTATGACAGCAATAACAGAGATGTACAGCAACAATAACCATTTTCATTTTATGCAGCAAGGTTCCAAGAAGTATGAAACAGTTGCATTATTTTGTACTGAACTGCACAAATTTATTTGAAAGGTACCATACTAACGTGAATTAATACTTAATATGTTATCTAATTTTTTTTCTATTTACGTTTTCAGTCGCTGATATCATTAGGTCTACACCAATCATTTGGAATAAGTTTTGTTTAGGAACTGTGATCCTTTCTTACTAGTATGTGTGTAGTAGTGTATGGAAATAAGCTTCATAAACACTGCCAAGGTCCAAGAACCTGTTTAATGTAACAGCTATGTTTACACTTTACAGGAGACATATTGGTCATTGAGAAGCCGTACGCATCAGTCTTGACACCAGCGAGCTACAGCACACATTGCTACAACTGTCTGAAACGGAGTGATGCAATGATTCCTTGCCAGGACTGTACCCTGGTGAGTAGGAACACTATTTACTAGGGATGAACATCGATAAAATAAAAACTATCGATAATCGAAAAGATGACTGCATTATCGATCGATAATATCGAACGATAATAAATTTCCAAAATTGAAGTAATCTTTTACAGTTTCAGTGATATGTCGCCTAATCGAGTATATAACGATATGGCAACATTACTTGGACACATCTGACGTGACACTGCTGAGAGTATAATCACATTTTAAGAGGCCTGAGGCCTAGTATTTTGGCAGTATCTTTGAGTATTTCAATACTAGAAAGGTCCGAGAAGAACGAAGTAATGCTTTACGAACCCGCTTTTTTAGAAATCAGACCATTCGATAATATTTGTATTAGGTATCGATTATCGAAATTTTATTGCATATCGAATATCGAACGATAATATCGATTATCGTGTGCATCCCTACTATTTACCAATAACATTGTTTAATATCATTATTACTACAGTAGTTGAAGAAATTGCCAAACAAATAAAATCCCTAATTGCAAAGTTTTATTAAGATTAAGGCCATTGGTTGGCAGATAGACTACATGAAATTCCAAACTCAGAAGACCCCATCCCGAACCGGGAATCAATTCCTGAACCTTTTGCATTGGAAGCAGGAATGAACCTATTACACCAACGTTCTCTCCCCAGATGTTTGATGCAGTCTTGGATGTTGGTGTAAATATGTACGACGCTCTGCTTGTGTTATAAGCCCTCAATGACGTCTGGTTACATGTTGCCAGAGGGGTAGGTTGGCTGTCCAAGATATTCAGAAAGTTAACTCCTTCCAGGTGATGTTCTGTTCTGAAGAGTGTCGTTCCATCTCGTGGCGGACGTTCCACCGCTTGGAATGTCCGATCCTGGGTGCCGTGCTGGGGCTGGACATGGAGCACGAGATAAAGCTGCTGGCGTTGAGGACTCTGCTAGTCGCTTGTCACACGTCTGGTGGCCTTGAAGGCCTGCGAGAGCTCGTGCGTGAGCTTCAAGACAACACGGAGGAGCGAACACAAGACTCTGACCCAGAGGTCACACTCTCGCGTGAAGAGAACGCTCCTGCGGAGGAGCGAACCCAAGACTTCGACCCAGAGGTCACACTCTCGCCTGGAGAGAACGCCTTCGTGGAGCAACGAACCCAAGACTCCGACCCAGAAGTCACACTCTTGTCTGAAGAGAACGCCTTCATAGAGGAGCGAACCCAAGACTTCGACCCAGAGGTCACACTCTCGCCTGGAGAGAACGCCTCCGTGGAGGAACGAACCCAAGACTCCGACCCAGAGGTCACACTCTCGCCTGAAGAGAACGCCTTTGTAGAGGAACGAACCCAAGACTCCGACCCAGAGGTCACACTCTCGCCTGGAGAGAACGCCTCCGTGGAGCAACGAACCCAAGACTCCGACCCAGAGGTCACACTCTCGTCTGGAGAGAACGCCTCCGTGGAGCAACGAACCCAAGACTCCGACCCAGAGGTCACACTCTCGCCTGGAGAGAACGCCTCCGTGGAGCAACGAACCCAAGACTCCGACCCAGAGGTCACACTCTCGCCTGGAGAGAACGCCTCCGTGGAGCAACGAACCCAAGACTCCGACCCAGAGGTCACACTCTCGTCTGGAGAGAACGCCTCCGTGGAGCAACGAACCCAAGACTCCGACCCAGAGGTCACACTCTCGTCTGGAGAGAACGCCTCCGTGGAGCAACGAACCCAAGACTCTGACCCAGAGGTCACACTCTGGCCTGGAGAGAACGCCTCCGTGGAGCAACGAACCCAAGACTCTGACCCAGAGGTCACACTCTCGCCTGGAGAGAACGCCTCCGTGGAGCAACGAACCCAAGACTCCGACCCAGAGGTCACACTCTCGCCTGAAGAGAACGCCTCCGTGGAGCAAGGAACCCAAGACTCTGACCCAGAGGTCACACTCTCGCCTGGAGAGAACGCCTCCGTGGAGCAAGGAACCCAAGACTCTGACCCAGAGGTCACACTCTCGCCTGGAGAGAACGCCTCCGTGGAGCAAGGAACCCGAGGGTCCGAGCCGGATGGTCGATACTTGTCTTCCAGCTATGCGGCTCTGCACTGGCTCGAACGTCACTCGGACAACGCTCGACCACCAATGCTCAACCTGTTTGCGATGACGGCAGCCAACCTGGTGGCGCATCTCCGTCTGAGCACCGACCTCTTCGCGGGGACGACCGGGCCGGAAGCTGATTGGTCCGTGTTGGCGGGCGCTCTGCTGATGCGTTATATGCGCATCGCTCAGTTCAACTCCTTCCGCATCGAGGAGGCAACGTTGAGTAGACACGGAGGGCTGAGAGGAGAGAGTTACGCGGGCGGTATCTACAACCTGCTGAGTCTGTGCAACCACGCGTGCTGGCCCAACGCTGCGAGGTTCTTCTGTGACGGAGACACCAAGGTCTTGTTTGCTCAGCTGCCCATCAAGAAGGGGGAACAAGTAAGCTTGCATCATTCTCCATCTTCGATCATGTTTGCTGGACTTGCGTTGTATTATTGTTTCATCTATTTAACTTGACAGTGAAGTCCTCCTTTGTAAATCAGTTTTTATAACTGAATAGGATAGACATTAAATAAATAAATAAATAAATACATAAATAAATAAATAAATAAATAAATAAATAAATAAATAAATAAATAAATAAATAAATAAATAAATAAAAGAATAAATAAATAAATAAAAAGAGATAACGGTCATCTTACTAAATACAGCATGGTGCCATTAAATATACAAAATAGAATAGCTGTATGTGATCGTATCAACACAGCTTAACCTCGTCTAGACATCACTGCCATCTATATCACTAATCTACATGTTGCAGATCTGTGTGACGTACGCCGGAGACTTCAGAAAGCTGTGCCTGGCCGAGCGCAGGAAGACGCAGCTAGACTCGTTCTACTTCGCGTGTGCGTGCGTGGCTTGCGAGGGAGACTGGCCCGTGTACCGGCATCTGTCCAGCGTGCCGGTGCTGACGTGCGGCCGGTGTCGCGCCCAGCTGAGAGCGCGGGGCCGTCGCGCCAAGACGCTGACGTGTGACAAGTGTCGCGCCAAGAGGAGCGTCGGGGGTCTAGACCTCGCGGCCAAGCGCATGAGAGACGTAGCAGCAGAGATTGACTGCGTGCGCAACCCGCCCGCTGACGTCACTGCCAGGTGCGCTAGTTACTATACTAGCCCTTGGGTTTGATATATATACTAGACACTAAGAACAAGTATCAACAAACATGTCCTATTATTGATTGTTGCTTAAATAGGCCTACCAGTAAGCTTGTTGGGGAGGGGGAACTGGGATTACCAGACATAATTTGGGTGAGCTTTCGTGCTGACACAATAAACATTCAATAAAATGGGTGGGAAACAGGAAATGAAACAGTAAGACAACTTGGCGTTTAATTTTCCAATAAAATCCTTAACGTTCAATAGCCACGGGCGTTTTAAATGTTTAACTATCCCAGCCCTAGTCTTACATAGTTCTTCTGGCTCGTGTTATATTTGTGTTACTATTATTTCAGGTTGGTAGAACTGTTGGAGGAACTGTACGAAAGTGTTGCCATGCCTTTCCTACCAACTGTCGACTGTCAAGACCTCATCAGTAAGAGCTTCTATAGAACTGTAGGAAACTTCTACGTCTTGTAGACAAATCTTTCTTACATCAGTAGTTTCAACATTTTGTAAAGTTAGCAATTTGTCCCCTATATATGTAATCAACAGTGTAAATAAAGGCTTTCCTAGAATGTTATGTATTGCAAGAGTTGCATTGGCTTTCTTGTAAAACAAAACGCATATTAATGTGGTAAGCTAGGTAAGTCTTACCTGGGCCGGGCGTGGACGAAGTGTTACCCGCCTGGGATTGAACCAAGGACTCTTGTAGTGACTGATTGGTAAGCTAGGTAAGTCTTACCTGGGCCGGGCGTGGACGAAGTGTTACCCGCCTGGGATTGAACCAAGGACTCTTGTAGTGACTGATTGGTAAGCAAGGTAAGTCTTACCTGGGCCGGGCGTGGACGAAGTGTTACCGGCCTGGGATTGAACCAAGGACTCTTGTAGTGACTGATTGGTAAGCTAGGTAAGTCTTACCTGGGCCGGGCGTGGACGAAGTGTTACCCGCCTGGGATTGAACCAAGGACTCTTGTAGTGACTGATTGGTAAGCTAGGTAAGTCTTACCTGGGCCGGGCGTGGACGAAGTGTTACCCGCCTGGGATTGAACCAAGGACTCTTGTAGTGACTGATTGGTAAGCTAGGTAAGTCTTACCTGGGCCGGGCGTGGACGAAGTGTTACCCGCCTGGGATTGAACCAAGGACTCTTGTAGTGACTGATTGGTAAGCTAGGTAAGTCTTACCTGGGCCGGGCGTGGACGAAGTGTTACCCGCCTGGGATTGAACCAAGGACTCCTGTAGTGACTGATGGGCCTGTGACCGAGCAAAGTCCTCGTACAGCTGTTGTTGGAGCGAACTCAGCTCACAGTAGTAGTCCTAGAACAACACCAACCACACATGAGTACGGAAAGCCACACTTCTCTAATCTGATTCCCATCAAAAACTGACTTTTTACACTTCTAATGAACAAGTGCCAAACAAGCAGATTCAAAATCAATTTATTAATTACATTAAAAAAGGCAACATTATTCTTGAGAGGCACTGGATAAACATGGTTGAAGTAAGAATAGAAGTTGGCATTTACCAGATTATTACGCAACCCAATATGCTCTAGTAATCCCACTTTAAATTAAAACTTGCTTACTTGACATGTATGTATATACATACTAAAAACTAGTGGTAACTGCAAAAGGTTTTTAAGAACATGGGGTTTGTGTTAAATATTCTTTAATTTAAATTTGGGTTTATAGGGTCCCTTGCAATTTGAATTAAAGGGAGACTCCTTACATCTCCTGACATGCCTTTAAGTAACATGCACTCTAGGTACGACCCAATCTCACCTGCGTAATCTTGGGTGGCAAGTCTTGAAGCACGTCCTCCTTCATCCTGCGCAAGAGAAACGGCAGCACTTGTCTGTGCAAGGCCTCCATAGCCAGCGCACCTAGACAGACACAAACACTGCATCAGCAATGAGGTTCGTAGGCGCTAACACGTACAGATAGAATACAAAAACTAACATGATAGGAAATGGATCAAAGCTTGAGGATAAAATTAGAAGAACAAAACTTAAACCGTTTGTTGACAAAAAGAAGGGACTAGAAAGACTGCAGATGATGAGCAGGGTTTGGAAGATAAATACAATATGAATCCAAGGCAGCCATGAGTATTCTGTGGGAGTCTAGGGAGGATGTCTAAGTGATGCCAGATTAGGGGCCGTTGCACTCTACGAACAACGGTTTAGGAGATAAATGCGATAAACGAAGGCAGCCATGAGTGTTCTGTGGGAGTCTAGAGAGGATGTCTGAGTGATGCCAGATTAGTAGACGGTCAGCTACGCACTTTTGTGGTCTCACTCGGCCGGACCAACCGAGAGTAGGCTCAAAAAATTTGTAATTTTTACCTGATTACAGCAAAGGCAATCCGGAAATCGAAATCGGTAGCTTTCACTTTTTATAGCCAAAAAACGGCAAAAAACGGTAAATTTATTAAGTACAAGACCAATTGAGTGATTACGCTGGGGAAGGTGTCAAAAAATTCAATATTTTTTAGAAATAAAGAAACAATAATGTGAAAATGGAAATCTGCAGAGTTTAGCGTTGAGATCCTAAAAAACGGTAAATAATGGCACAATTTATTAAATAGACTAACTGACCAGTAATAATAAAAGAGGTAGGCTAATTTGATATTTTAAGCATAATGTAAAAGAAATAATGTGAAACTCAATATATGTGCCTTTAGGCATTACCGGTGGATGAAAAAGGGTACCAAAAAAGGCACCGCTGTCGTTTAGATCGCTTGACTGACTTTCTGGGAGAGAAGGCAACAAATGCGATTAAAAGCATCGTGCGAACATCTAAACCATTAACGTTTACCTTTCATATTCTAAAGGGCCAAAATGGTCATGAGGGGGGGGGGGGGGGTTGGTTATAAGATTATTAGTGCTATTATTTTCGCAAAAATAGAATAAACCCAAATGCAGTTGGAAACGGCCATGATAGATAAATCACAAATTGTTGGTATTATTTCAAGTGCTTGAAGAACGGCAAGAGAGTCACATTTAATTAAATGGAAATACTATTTGCAGGGAAAAATAATTGGGTAGGAAGAAAAATGTATCATTGGACATGATTATGAACGCCGTAGGTCAATATTTTTATGAGTTTTATTTACACGAAAACGAAAAAATCAAAATAGGCTTATTGTTTCCAATTATTTAAAAGATCAAATACAAGAAAAAAGTATATGGACGGCATGTGTTCCATCAATCTAACTCCGTAAGTTCTAGACGGTTTGTGTAGTGTAGTGTGTAAAACACCAATGTTTGGCATTTACATTTCTATGGCCTGGCCATGTGTATGTGTAAACTTGTTGAAAAAGTAATTGTAAACCTACGAGTACGAAGCATCAAATTATGTAGATGTTAGCTCATGATATTATATTATTATACAAGTAAATGAATCACCAATGTAAATACAAATTATTAAAACACACATGTGAGATGACGTTAACAACAAATACAAGTTGTACCTTACTGTGTCCAACTTCGCTGTAAACAATGAAATACATCGATGACTTTGGAGCCATCCTAGCAAGGAAGCACTCAATAAATTCAAAGATGTTCTGAAATCATCCTTGTTAATTCTGATATTTGCCCGAAGGTGTTCGCACTGTCCAACCACTGATTCACATATTTTATATTTAAATATCTATCTTTATAGTTGGTTATCGCTCACTCGTCAATGGGGTTCGGAGGCTATAGGGTTGGCTCAGCCACTTTAAATTAAAATCGCTCACTGAAAATCAGTCATGCTACTGAGTGGATCGACTCAAAATATAAAGTTTTTATTCAGTACTTAAAATAGGTTATCCTCTTCGCCTCCTTGTTAAATATTTTCCGTGCTTTGAGAATCACTTGAACAGAAACTCATTCACATATAGTCGCATTGGTAACGCAAACACTGTATTTCATTTAAATATATTATATCAAGTTCAGTGTAATAAGGGCTTTAATATTATGTATGTATACTTTAGAAATCGGGGTCACTATTCTTATTGCAGTAGTTTCCTCTTTTAGGTACTGGATGCAAGGTCTCTTCTTGCACCTCTTTGCATTGGTATTCACAGAAATACAAGTCTGTATCTAAGCTTCAAATCACTGCACTGACACTTGGCTGTGGAACAGTGTTTGCATTTGCACGATTTCCAACACTTCTTCAAGGGCTGGTTTTGTCACAAGCCATCGGATAGCACTACTGAACCATTTTCCAGGCACCAGCCATAGTCAAATGAGAGTGGGATACTTAAAGATAGAGAGGTGAGAGAATTGAGAGAATTTGTTACCTAGCGTTATTTTACTGGTCTTGTATAATTACAAAACACATTTCTTGCTGAAAGCCAAATACTTTTGACTTCAACTTTCACAATATTTGTTTAGTATTCTGCTTTAAGTATGACATATGTGTTGTCATCTCTTCCATGCAATGTAAGCGGTTACTTGGAGTTCGGTAACTTAACCTAAATATTAAATGGTCCATTTATGGCCCCCCCCCCTTTTTTTCCATAATGCCCAAAGCTATTATTTAAAAATTTTGGATAACATTTTTTTCACGATCTCTTTTAAGATTTCAATTTTTTGCCGCCCTTACTAGCATTATCATTAATTGGTAATGTAGTTCATAAACTGCCATTTTTTGCCGTTATTTGTATGTAAAAAGTGAAAGCTACCAATTTCAATTTCCACATTGTCTTTAATGCAATCAGGTAATAATTACGATGTTTTAGCCTACTCCCGGCGTGTCTGGCCGAGTAAGACCATTGTCTTGAATTTTTGAGCAAAGGGGGCAGGCTACTGGCTAGTATGCCTTTTTTATAACTTTTTGTTCTAAAGACCAAGCAAAGCACTGCTGATTTTGATGGTCGCTTTATTTGTTCTGAATTCGTTCTAAAATATCGAGTTCGTGCCACCAGTCTAAGTGTAATCGATCGATAGGTCTTCTATATGATACATTGGTGCCCTTTTTTTTGCCGTTTCTTGGTGTTAAAGGCAGTGATTATTATTTCTTACTTCACATTATTTGTTATTGGCTACATTCAGTTTGAAATTCCGAGTTGTTTGACTCCTCTCAAAGTGTTATCGGTCAACTGGTCTTCTAACTGAAATGTGAGCCGTTTTTGCCGTTTTTATGCTCCTAGTGCCAAACAGTAGCGATTTCCATTTTCGAATTACTTCTAATTAACTCTACATAAAATAACAAATTGTTAGACACCTATTTCAGCGTTATCAGTCAACTAGTCTTGTAGTATTTAAATAATTCTTTTTTGACGGTTTTTGCCGTTTTTTGGCTATAAAAAGTAAAAGCTACCGATTTAGATTTCCGGATTGCCTTTTTTGTAATCAGGTAAAAATTACGAATTTTTTGAGCCTACTCTCGGCTGGTCCGGCCGAGTGAGACCATTCTGTTGAATTTGGGGGGATAGCTGACCGTCTATAGGGGCCGTTTCACTCTACGAACAACGGTTTAGGAGATAAATGCGATAAACGAAGCCAGCCAAGGCAGCCATGAGTGTTCTGTGGGAGTCTAGAGAGGATGTCTGAGTGATGCCAGATTATGGCCCGTTTCACTCTACGAACAACGGTTTAGGAGATAAATGCGATAAACCAAGCCAGCCAAGGCAGCCATGAGTGTTCTGTGGGAGTCTAGAGAGGATGTCTGAGTGATGCCAGATTAGGGGCCGTTTCACTCTACGAACAACGGTTTAAGAGATCAATGCGATAAACGAAGCCAGCAAAGCCAGCCATGAGTGAGATGGGGTGTGCGAGTGTTGAGTATGTTCACACAACCTACCAGCCTCCTGCTCCTTGGGCGAGCTCTTGGGGTCCCTGGAGGCGAGGATGGGTTTGCTGTACCGCGCGGTGAACTGCTTCTCGGTCCCCAGGAATCCCGGCATCAGGAAGTCAAACAGCGACCACAGTTCGAGCACGTTGTTCTGTATCGGTGTCCCGGACAGGATGAGACGGTGTTCGGCCACCAGTTGCTTCACCGCCTTGGACGACTGAAACGCACAGTGGATTCTGTCACTGCCGCGTAGTCGTAGTCACCACACCACACAGTTACCAATTACAAATTATTTGCTTCTAAGCAACAGTTCTTCAGGTTACAGTTGTTTTACAGATATACATATTATACAGCGCGAGAAGCACAGGTATGTTACCAAACCATTCATATTATAGTTGAATACAACAGATCTCGTGTAGCTTATTCTTTTATTAATAGCCTTCGCCATTAACTCCTTCCATTGTTTGTATCCCAAACAGTCGAACCAGTAAGAAAATAATGGTAAGGAACTCAATCTTATCGCCTTGTCTACACGCCTCACCTTAGTCTTGCCCTTGTTATGGCGTGGCCCTCGTCAAGGATGCAACCTCACCTTAGTCTTGCCCTTGTGATGGCGTGGCCCTCGTCAAGGATTCAACCTCACCTTAGTCTTGCCCTTGTTATGGCGTGGCCCTCATCAAGGATGCAACCTCACCTTAGTCTTGCCCTTGTGATGGCGTGGCCCTTGTCAAGGATGCAATCTCACCTTAGTCTTGCCGTTCTTGACGACGTGGCCCTTGTCAAGGATGCAACCTCACCTTAGTCTTGCCCTTGTGATGGCGTGGCCCTCGTCAAGGATGCAACCTCACCTTAGTCTTGCCCTTGTGATGGCGTGGCCCTTGTCAAGGATGCAATCTCACCTTAGTCTTGCCGTTCTTGACGACGTGGCCCTCGTCAAGGATGCAACCTCACCTTAGTCTTGCCGTTCTTGACGACGTGGCCCTCGTCAAGGATGCAATAGTTCCACTTGATGGAGCCGAAGAAGTCTATGTCTTTGCGCACGATGTCGTAGGACGCAACAACGAGGTTGTGTTCGCGAACGCGCTTGCGCAGCTTGTAGCGTTCAACGGGGGGCCCGGCGTACTGGAGGGGGTTGAGATACTCGCGGGGGAGGAACTTGTCCACCTCGTAGACCCAGTGGCCAGTCAGGGTGGGTGGGCAGATCACTAGCGAGGGCAGTGGGCAGCTGTCGGCACTCTTACTCTCCTGGACACACATACAATACACACAATACAAGGGAGGGTAGTGGGCAGCTGTCGGCACTCTTACTCTCCTGGACACACATACAATACACACAATACAAGGGAGGGTAGTGGGCAGCTGTCGGCACTCTTACTCTCCTGGACACACATACAATACACACAATACAAGGGACGGTAGTGGGCAGCTGTCGGCACTCTTACTCTCCTGGACACACATACAATACACACAATACAAGGGACGGTAGTGGGCAGCTGTCGGCACTCTTACTCTCCTGGACACACATACAATACACACAATACAAGGGACGGTAGTGGGCAGCTGTCGGCACTCTTACTCTCCTGGACACACATACAATACACACAATACAAGGGACGGTAGTGGGCAGCTGTCGGCACTCTTACTCTCCTGGACACACATACAATACACACAATACAAGGGACGGTAGTGGGCAGCTGTCGGCACTCTTACTCTCCTGGACACACATACAATACACACAATACAAGGGACGGTAGTGGGCAGCTGTCGGCACTCTTACTCTCCTGGACACACATACAATACACACAATACAAGGGACGGTAGTGGGCAGCTGTCGGCACTTTTACTCTCCTGGACACACATACAATACACACAATACAAGGGACGGCAGTGGGCAGCTGTCGGCACTCTTACTCTCCTGTACACACATACAATACACACAATACAAGGGAGGGTAGTGGGCAGCTGTCGGCACTCTTGCTCTCCTGGACACAGATACAATACACACAATACAAGGGATGGTAGTGGGCAGCTGTCGGCACTCTTACTCTCCTGGACACACATACAATACACACAATACAAGGGACGGTAGTGGGCAGCTGTCGGCACTCTTACTCTCCTGGACACACATACAATACACACAATACAAGGGACGGTAGTGGGCAGCTGTCGGCACTCTTACTCTCCTGGACACACATACAATACACACAATACAAGGGACGGTAGTGGGCAGCTGTCGGCACTCTTACTCTCCTGGACACACATACAATACACACAATACAAGGGACGGTAGTGGGCAGCTGTCGGCACTCTTGCTCTCCTGGACACACATACAATACACACAATACAAGGGAGGGTAGTGGGCAGCTGTCGGCACTCTTACTCTCCTGGACACAGATACAATACACACAATACAAGGGACGGTAGTGGGCAGCTGTCGGCACTCTTATTCTCCTGGACACACATACAATACACACAATACAAGGGACGGTAGTGGGCAGCTGTCGGCACTCTTACTCTCCTGGACACACATACAATACACACAATACAAGGGAGGGTAGTGGGCAGCTGTCGGCACTCTTACTCTCCTGGACACACATACAATACACACAATACAAGGGAGGGTAGTGGGCAGCTGTCGGCACTCTTACTCTCCTGGACACACATACAATACACACAATACAAGGGAGGGTAGTGGGCAGCTGTTGGCACTCTTACTCTCCTGGACACACATACAATACACACAATACAAGGGACGGTAGTGGGCAGCTGTCGGCACTCTTACTCTCCTGGACACACATACAATACACACAATACAAGGGACGGTAGTGGGCAGCTGTCGGCACTCTTACTCTCCTGGACACACATACAATACACACAATACAAGGGACGGTAGTGGGCAGCTGTCGGCACTCTTGCTCTCCTGGACACACATACAATACACACAATACAAGGGACGGTAGTGGGCAGCTGTCGGCACTCTTACTCTCCTGGACACACATACAATACACACAATACAAGGGACGGTAGTGGGCAGCTGTCGGCACTCTTACTCTCCTGGACACACATACAATACACACAATACAAGGGACGGTAGTGGGCAGCTGTCGGCACTCTTACTCTCCTGGACACACATACAATACACACAATACAAGGGACGGTAGTGGGCAGCTGTCGGCACTCTTACTCTCCTGGACACACATACAATACACACAATACAAGGGACGGTAGTGGGCAGCTGTCGGCACTCTTACTCTCCTGGACACACATACAATACACACAATACAAGGGACGGTAGTGGGCAGCTGTCGGCACTCTTACTCTCCTGGACACACATACAATACACACAATACAAGGGACGGTAGTGGGCAGCTGTCGGCACTCTTACTCTCCTGGACACACATACAATACACACAATACAAGGGACGGTAGTGGGCAGCTGTCGGCACTCTTACTCTCCTGGACACACATACAATACACACAATACAAGGGACGGTAGTGGGCAGCTGTCGGCACTCTTACTCTCCTGGACACACATACAATACACACAATACAAGGGAGGGTAGTGGGCAGCTGTCGGCACTCCTGGACACACATACAATACACACAATACAAGGGACGGTAGTGGGCAGCTGTCGGCACTCTTACTCTCCTGTACACACATACAATACACACAATACAAGGGACGGTAGTGGGCAGCTGTCGGCACTCTTACTCTCCTGGACACACATACAATACACACAATACAAGGGACGGTAGTGGGCAGCTGTCGGCACTCTTACTCTCCTGGACACACATACAATACACACAATACAAGGGACGGTAATGGGCAGCTGTCAGCACTCTTACTCTCCTGTACACACATACAATACACACAATACAAGGGACGGTAGTGGGCAGCTGTCGGCACTCTTACTCTCCTGGACACACATACAATACACACAATACAAGGGACGGTAGTGGGCAGCTGTCGGCACTCTTGCTCTCCTGGACACACATACAATACACACAATACAAGGGACGGTAGTGGGCAGCTGTCGGCACTCTTACTCTCCTGGACACACATACAATACACACAATACAAGGGAGGGTAGTGGGCAGCTGTCGGCACTCTTACTCTCCTGGACACACATACAATACACACAATTCAAGGGACGGTAGTGGGCAGCTGTCGGCACTCTTACTCTCCTGGACACACATACAATACACACAATACAAGGGACGGTAGTGGGCAGCTGTCGGCACTCTTACTCTCCTGGACACACATACAATACACACAATACAAGGGACGGTAGTGGGCAGCTGTCGGCACTCTTACTCTCCTGGACACACATACAATACACACAATACAAGGGAGGGTAGTGGGCAGCTGTCGGCACTCTTACTCTCCTGGACACACATACAATACACACAATACAAGGGAGGGTAGTGGGCAGCTGTTGGCACTCTTACTCTCCTGGACACACATAGGCCTACAATACACACAATACAAGGGAGGGTAGTGGGCAGCTGTCGGCACTCCTGGACACACATACACATACAACAACACATCCACAAGACTTGTAACACAAGAGTGCAGAAAGGTAATGTAGCGTTATGTACCTGGTAGAGCTGTGCTCGGTAGTGGTGATCCCCGGCTAGGATACAGATAGACTGAAGAGTCTTGCCCAGACCCATGTCGTCACACAGGATGCCGTGCAGTTTGTACTTGTTGAGGAACGCCAGCCAGTTCACACCAGACTGCAACAACACTCTCTGATATCACACTGTTACTTGTTGAGGAACGCCAGCCAGTTCACACCAGACTGCAACAACACTCTCTGATATCACACTGTTACTTGTTGAGGAACGCCAGCCAGTTCACACCAGACTGCAACAACACTCTCTGATATCTATCACACGCCAACTATGTCAAACACAGTACGTTATAAACAGTGTGTTTATTCCAGGAACAATACTAGGCATATTTTAATTTAAATAATCTTTTGCTTATTTTGGAACTTCAATACTTTGTGTGTGTGCACAGAATAATTATAGAGATAAGATGTAATAGAAAGATGAAATAAACTGAATGAAAGCAGATGAAAAAATATATAATGCTAGAAAGAGACATGCAAAGAAGAGCGGGGCCTGAGAATATACAGTGATGCGGATGATATGGAGTGCCGCTTCACTGCAGACATATCTATGCACTTACCTGAGCACAACAACTAGTAGCAACATGACGCCACTGAAACCCAATTTAATGAATTCAGAAATCAGTTTGGCTTTGAAAAATTATTTTCAAGGATATTGTTCTCCACCAAGACCATGGAAGAGATGGAAGGGAGTTGTGAGCAGAGAACTGCAGAAGAAAGGAGAGATGGGAAGGTAAAAAGGGATGGAAGGGGATGATGGGCAGAGACCTGCAGAAGAAAGGAGAGATGGGAAGGTAAGAAGGGATGGAAGGGGATGATGGGCAGAGACCTGCAGAAGAAAGGAGAGATGGGAAGGTAAAAAGGGATGGAAAAGGATGATGGGCAGAGACCTGCAGAAGAAAGGAGAGATGGGAAGGTAAGAAGGGATGGAAGGGGATGATGGGCAGAGACCTGCAGAAGAGAGGAGAGATGGGAAGGTAAGAAGGGATGGAAGGGGATGATGGGCAGAGACTTACAGAAGAGAGGAGAGATGGGAAGATAGGAAGATGTGGAAGTTAATTGGAGCAAGGATGGATAGCAACCTGTGGTGTTACCTGTTGATAGGATCTCAGCTCGGCTTTGATGGGTACGGGCACCTTGTAGTCTTCTATGGTTTTTGGGTTGAACAGCTGCTCGAGGAACTTCTTCTCTCTCATCTTCTGCTCGTGCAGCTGGGGAGTGAAGTTGGGGGGGTCGGGCACCCCTCCGTCTAGGGGCATCAGCTGGATGAGAGTCGCGAAGCAGTGCGTCGCCATCAGACGTACAGAGTTGTCTTGGTCGCTCATCCGCCCTAACAACACAACACCCGTCACTGAGCTGTGCACACGACTACTTTCTCCCTACCTGGTTTGGCCAGGGAACTTCTTACAAACATACCTCTGTTTAATAGACTCTGCATGCGGGCGGACGATAGCTCACTGCTTTCTCCCTACCCTGCCTCTATGTATGGCAAGCTTATTTTAATATCCTCCGCACATAGGAGCAAGTATTTAGAAGTTTCAATAGCCAGTATGATAACGAAACCAACAGCTGACAATATTGAATGTCATCAATGGCCACCATTGCCATGTTCACACAACCAGAAAGTCACAAACTATCCCAAAGTAGGTAAGGAATGTTTCTGTACTGCCATTAATGAATACATATGAGAGCTCTCTCTCACCCAGTAGAGGCACCACCAGCAGCACGATATAGGGCACCACGTTGATCTGCATTGATACATATATGAGAGAGAGAGGTGTGCTTGTATCTCACCCAGTAGAGGCACCACCAGCAGCACGATATAGGGCACCACGTTGATCTGCAGTCTGTCCGCAACGCAGGCCAACGCTTCCACCGCCCCCTGTCTGTGCGTTGACGAGAGTAGCGGCAACACTTGTTGTACGAGGACACTCATTACGGGCGCACTAGAGAGGCAGGCGAGCGCGCCAAGACACCGTGACGCCATGTGACGTACGGCGCGGTAGGGGTGAGTGAGTAGGAGGCACAGCGGGGTCACGCAGGACATGATCTGAAACATTGCGTGTAAAAAAAAAAAAAAAATCACATTTAGAGTCTACCCACTCAGTAACTAAACTGATTTTCAGTGGGGGACTTTAATTAAAAGTGACTAAACCAACCCTGTAGGCTTTGTGTTACCTGAGATTGGAGGGCCAACCAAAGACGTTACCTGAGGTAGGAGGTCGGGGTGGAGGGCAGGGCTGATGACCTCCAACACTTGTAGACTAGAAACCAGCTCTTCCGCCGCGCTATCACAGTTCATGAGGGTTGCCGGGTCTGCGGGGGACAAGAGACAGATGTTACAACAGAGGAACAATCAAGGACCAGACTCAAACAAGACTTGTTACACAAACTGTTGAAGTTGGGCAAACTGAGCACCTACTTAATAACTGGAATGGTTACAATAAATCAGTGCTCAACCACTTTCAAAGGTTCAGTCAATGGTGGTAATTGACAGCTAGTGGTGATAAAGAATTACTGTTCATACTACTGATGAATCTGAACACCTATTCAATAGATTACACCAAAATACATGACAGTAAGGTTGAACTATAATAACACTTTTCGTAAGACATCAGCCCTTGTCGAGAAGTTGGAACGTTCTGTAAATGCATGGAGCGAGTGCTAGTGAACCTGGATGCATTGGCCAGACAAAACCTTGTTTGCTTGATGAGAGAGGAACGTTGACCAAAGATTACCAAGTGAAGGTCTCAGCTTCTGCCGTCGTACTCACCAAAGTTTGACACGTCGACCGACTGTTTGAGATGACCCACGACAATCTCCCACAGCTTTGGCAGTTTGTCCGGCAGACTCGCGCCGAAGTAGGAACCGATTGCGGTGAGGGCAAACGTTGCCCCGCGCCTCTGGGTGCGAAACTGCTTGTACGCCTGTGTGCAGACATGAGACAATTAGGCACTGCTTGTTCAGACATGAGACATATCAGACACTGCTTGTAATGCCTGTGTGCAGACATGAGACACATATTATGAGGTATTGGTATTCCCATTTCCAGGCCACTAAAGATGAAGGGTTATAAATGCTACTTACACCAACCTGATCCAAGCTACTTGATCAGTCTCTCTCTCTCTTGCAGGAAAGAGCAAGAAGACTACTGATTGAGTTATTCACATCAGGTATACGTAGGTTAACACCCAAAATGTGGGCATATTCTATAAATATGAATTCTTTGTTTGAGGGAACTGTACTAGTACAAAGGTAGTGATAGTTGATGTCAATACTTGACATCGTGCTTACATTGTCCTCAGCGGCGAACATCTCCTCCAGGGGAATGTCAGTGAGGGGGGGTCGGCCGGGCCCTCGCCCCCCAGTAGAGTTGGAACGCCTGAACGCAGCCCGCTCGGCCGACCGCTGCAGGTTGACGAGCGTGAGGATGCCCGAGTAGTTGTTGGCGAAGCAGGTCGGAGTATTGGTACGACTGCCGTCTCCAGTACTCTCCACCCCACTGTCACTGCTGGGTCCCTCCCCCGCACTAGACTGTAAGACAGGTGGAAACCTTTGAGCACACACTGCCTGGTGGAGCAACAACACACACGGCGTAGATGTCTTTGAGTATACACTCCCTTTGTAGAGGAACAACACACACAACACGCACTAGGGACAGATCTTTGAGCATGCACCCACGTAAGCTTAAGGTTTTTCAGGGCACACAAAATTACTACTTGCCAAGAGTAGAAATTCATGGTAAAAAAGCTTCTTTGTATTGTAAAATTTCTTCAGAACAGTAAAAAGACACAAAATAGCAAAGTCAGCAGTGCTTTTATCATGGTTAAATAGCTATCGGTATCAGCAAGTGTAGAGTGTGGCGGAGTAGAGCAGGCCTACCTGTATCTTGGGTGTGAAGTCTGGGTCGGACCGCAGGAAGGTGCAGAGGTTGGAGACGATCTTAGCGTTGGGGCAGGGAGACCGGTCGGCACAGAGCTCCACCAGCCTGGCCAGGTGACTGGCAGCCAGGCTCTGGAGCTGGTCACTCTCTTCCTTCTTGATGGACTCCATCAGGGGCTTCACCACCGGGTTCAGCCTCTGAGGGAGACATCGCAGCATAACCACGGCCCCGGCCAGCGCTGCCTGCGTTCTAGGACAGGACATATGTCTTAATTGTGTATATTTTGTAAAGTTTATATGTTTATTTGGTAACTATTCTTCATTTTTTCTTTATTTGTCAATGTTTTTTGTTATACCATTTACATTGTGAAATTTCCTGTACACCTGAGTAAAATAATTCAATCTGTACTGATCTTATTATTATGGAAATAAAACAAACACCCAGCAGCTTACCTCGCATGAGACAGTCACTACTCACTTCAGTTACCATTAACCCAGTACGTGACAGATATCCTACATTAACAATACATTGGCAGGCCTTCTGTCTTTCTGGTTTCTCCGCTGGTCCCCGGATTTGATGGCAACCAAATACTATTTTTATTTATAGGGGTGACCCCCTGACTTACGAGGTAGTGAGCAGTGATTGGTCAGAGCTGGTCTCCGCCACGGATGAATGGATCGCCTTGCGACGTTCTTCCAGACTGTCAGCAACCTTTTGCTTCAGCTTGCAGGCTACCGTTGTCTGCCTCGTTTCCGGCCCACTTAGCTGCTGTATCTGATCCAACGTCAGCACCTGAGAGGCAGATAGCGTCCTGTGAGTTAATGTAAGCCTAGTGATTTGATGCATACTATTCCAGAGGGACCTCAAAGCTGTTGCATGTCTTATGTTCAGAGCCGTGAGGTAATATGTCCACACAATAGCTTGAAACCCAGAGTCAACTGACCTTGCCGTATCTGTCGGCCTCTAGAGGCACCTTGTAGTGCTTGAGCATGGCCAGGAAGTCTCTCGCGTCCTGTAGGAGTCTCGTGAAGGACAGAGCTATCTCGTCGAAGTAGAGACATTCATCGAGGCACTTGTGCAGGGCGGCAGTCAGAGCCTCCGGGGGTGGCTGGGGGGACGTCTCCATCCTGGGGGGGGAGCACGATTAGCCTCGTTGCACGCGACATTACTTAGTCAAGAAAAACAAGTACTTTTCTATGCTGTGTAATGGTTTCAGGTAAGTTTAAGGTTCCTATCTTCCTTTCCTACTTGTGTAGTCTTTGGTCACATCTCTTATGAAACTTAAACGGTGAAGTGTTCTCACTTCGTTTCCATTACAACATCCATGATATATGATTTTTATAACGCTAATCCACGTAGTTTTAATAATACTGGGACTAATAATGACATTCCACTCAATTATTGTATTTTTTTAAAAGACTATTTCATCATAAATTCAATTGTTTCCAACAGTTAGAGTTGAGTGTGTGTAGTGGCTACCTGGCGCCCTCTGCGATGACTAGGCCGGTCACCATCCGCTGCAGCGCTGACTTAGAGTTGAGGTAGACGAGCAGGACCTTGACGTAGCTGTCGACCGGGCTCTCCATGTCGGCAGAGTATTCAACGCCCGGGGCAGGTTGGGTCACGTAGCACGATAGCAGGCCTGGGGGGGCAGACCCACTTGTTATCACACACAAATACACTAGGTAACATTGAGTCAAATAGCACGATAGCAGGCCTATCACACACAAATACACTAGGTAATAGTACGCACGTTCTGGTATGTACTAGGGATGTCATAGGGTAGGAAAATTCGGATCCGGTTCCAGACCTTCCAAGAACCGGGTTACCCGAATCCTGACCGCCTAAATTATGTCATCTTATCTTGGTTACACCCCCCCTCCCAACCCGCCCCCGAAACCACGCGGTTGAAGGTCGTTCTCTGTCCGTGTCAGCTGCCGGCCGCTGTGTGGGTTGGGCTCTGTGCGGCCGCTGCGCGCGGGAATGGCGAGGGGGGCGGGGGAGGGGAGTGTATATGGCATCACAGAACTCGCCCGCAGTAATGACAGCGCGTACTAACCAGCGACCAGCTGGCCACGCCCACAAGCAGGAACTCACTGTAGCTTCAAGGAAAGTAGCCGCAAAAATATCGTCGTGTTTTTTTTTTTTTTTTTTTTATACAAATAATACTACCCGATAAGGATCCGGATCCTAAAAATGGATTCGGGTAATTTCTGGATCCGGGTAACCCGGGTACCCTTAACCCTATGACATCCCTAGTATGTACCATTATTATTAGTTGCGTTATGTTCTCTGATAAGCTGTTTAGATTAATAATGGAGAATATTATCCTTTGTACGTGCTTAGTCGCCACTTCATAATGTGGCAACACATTTAAGCTTATACAGTTATCTTTAATCGTAGTTATTCTTGCAAACTGTATGCACACAGCACATGCAAATAAAATAATGTTGTACACTAAGATTATTCTTTTTCTTATCATTATTTGTTCATTTATTTGCATATGTTTTGTTGTTGTGGTAGTGCATCTACTTATGTATGATTTTCTATTAGACTTGGGCTCTCTACACAACGCTAGGGGTCGTAGAAGTGTACCTATCATCCGGCTGGCGGTACAGCGAGCTCGCAACGCGTTGTTCTCCCTGGTGGCCTGAGGGGTGGTCTCGTTGCCACCCAGATACAGTTTCTGTTCTTGCGCCACCTCCGAGCTGCCTTCCAGCGGCTGGAACGCTCTGCTCCGTCTGCCTGCATGGAGCAATAGAACAAGTACATTGAGGCTTGAATGCTAAGTTGTACTGCTGACGTATTCACGTCGTTAAGTGTCCCAATAACCAGCACATATCCTGCCCCTTGGCCTCCCTTCACTTCAAAGCTAGACATGTGAAGTTCAGTGCTTGTTGTGGCGTACCTGTGACCCGAGCTATCGGCTTGGCCTGGATGAGCAAGGCTGGGTCTATGGCTGTCTTGCAGGGCTGCATCGCAAGGCACAGCCAGGTACCGAAGTAGGGACAGGCGGCCAATAGGAGGACGTCCAGCTGGCTGTGTCTCACTAGGTTGCTCCACACCTGCGGACACAGACGTACGAGACCGATACGTGGCCATAAGTCATTTCAATGAAAGATGCAAAAACAATGAATGATTGTCCGATACAACATTATTTGAAGGTCTTTGTAAGACGGGAGAAGTGAACTGCCATTTTCAATCTATAAGCTTCATCAATGAAGTTCCTGCAAAAGGTTTGGGCATAAGGTTTAGTGATAAATGTTCAAACTGGGGTGAAATAAAGGGTGTCAAGTGTACTGACGTGCTCCACCATGTCTTGAATCTCTGTGACGGGCTCCACCAGCGCCCTCTGAAAGATGTGTCTGAGCGCGTCCTGCAGCAACGGGCCCGACCACTCGGCCTTGACCTTAGAGTGCTGCGAGGTGAGCGTCCACAACGTCTGCAGGGTGGCTCGCCTCACGGAGGCCGTGCTGTGACAGAGGAACGGCCACAGACGGGGGACCACCTCACACACGGGCTGCGTGCTGGAACCAACACACGCGTCATTATCTACACTCTACACACACTCTACGACTATCTACTGTTCCACCTCGCACACGGGCTGCGTGCTGGAACCAACACACGCGTCATTATCTACACTCTACACACACTCTACGACTATCTACTGTTCCACCTCGCACACGGGCTGCGTGCTGGAACCAACACACGCGTCATTATCTACACTCTACACACACTCTACGACTATCTACTGTTCCACCTCGCACACGGGCTGCGTGCTGGAACCAACACACGCGTCATTATCTACACTCTACACACACTCTACGACTATCTACTGTTCCACCTCGCACACGGGCTGCGTGCTGGAACCAACACACGCGTCATTATCTACACTCTACACACACTCTACGACTATCTACTGTTCCACCTCGCACACGGGCTGCGTGCTGGAACCAACACACGCGTCATTATCTACACTCTACACACACTCTACGACTATCTACTGTTCCACCTCGCACACGGGCTGCGTGCTGGAACCAACACACGCGTCATTATCTACACTCTACACACACTCTACGACTATCTACTGTTCCACCTCGCACACGGGCTGCGTGCTGGAACCAACACACGCGTCATTATCTACACTCTACACACACTCTACGACTATCTACTGTTCCACCTCGCACACGGGCTGCGTGCTGGAACCAACACACGCGTCATTATCTACACTCTACACACACTCTACGACTATCTACTGTTCCACCTCGCACACGGGCTGCGTGCTGGAACCAACACACGCGTCATTATCTACACTCTACACACACTCTACGACTATCTACTGTTCCACCTCGCACACGGGCTGCGTGCTGGAACCAACACACGCGTCATTATCTACACTCTACACACACTCTACGACTATCTACTGTTCCACCTCGCACACGGGCTGCGTGCTGGAACCAACACACGCGTCATTATCTACACTCTACACACACTCTACGACTATCTACTGTTCCACCTCGCACACGGGCTGCGTGCTGGAACCAACACACGCGTCATTATCTACACTCTACACACACTCTACGACTATCTACTGTTCCACCTCGCACACGGGCTGCGTGCTGGAACCAACACACGCGTCATTATCTACACTCTACACACACTCTACGACTATCTACTGTTCCACCTCGCACACGGGCTGCGTGCTGGAACCAACACACGCGTCATTATCTACACTCTACACACACTCTACGACTATCTACTGTTCCACCTCGCACACGGGCTGCGTGCTGGAACCAACACACGCGTCATTATCTACACTCTACACACACTCTACGACTATCTACTGTTCCACCTCGCACACGGGCTGCGTGCTGGAACCAACACACGCGTCATTATCTACACTCTACACACACTCTACGACTATCTACTGTTCCACCTCGCACACGGGCTGCGTGCTGGAACCAACACACGCGTCATTATCTACACTCTACACACACTCTACGACTATCTACTGTTCCACCTCGCACACGGGCTGCGTGCTGGACCCAACGCACGCGTCATTATCTACACTCTACACACACTCTACGACTAGGCTATCTACTGTTCCACCTCGCACACGGGCTGCGTGCTGGAACCAACGCACGCGACATTATCTACTCTCTACGACTATCTACTGGTTTTACCATTCAATTAAATTAGCTAAAGCTACAAAAATGCTGGTTTTACAGTTAATAGGCTACATTCAGGTTTCGTCTTCATAATAACTTTCAAATTTGCTAATCAATCTTAAAGAGGGAATTTAATAATTGCTCAAATAGCTTGTTCTTGTTCATTTTCATGGTTAAAGCAGCACAATGCAAGGTCGGGACTTGGAAGTAATTCCCACTAAAATAACTCTTTAAAAAAAACAAGTAAAACAATGAATGAATGTATAAATGTAACTGACACAAGTGCGTGCGTTGTGTCAGTGAGTATCGCGGCCAGCAGACTCATGAAGCTGTTGCACGCGGCCGCCAGCTCATCCTGGTCCAACAACAAGTCCCACAGCTTCTGCACCAGGGGCGCCACCTGTCCTGGCATCTCCTTGCCGACGTAGGAAGCGACGGGGATCAGCGCTGACGCAGCCACGGCGCCGACGTCGTCCACCGGGTCACTCAGACCGGCCAGGATGTGAGGGAACACGAGCGGCAGCAGACTCTCCATGCAGTCCTATAGGCAACACACGTTTCAATACACACATAGACCACACCCACTTTAACCACTCAGACCGGCCAGGATGTGGGGGAACACGAGCGGCAGCAGACTCTCCATGCAGTCCTATAGGCAACACACGTTTCAATACACACATAGACCACACCCACTTTAACCACTCAGACCGGCCAGGATGTGGGGGAACACGAGCGGCAGCAGACTTTCCATGCAGTCCTACGGGCAACACACGTTTCAATACACACATAAACCACACCCACTTTAACCACTCAGACCGGCCAGGATGTGGGGGAACACGAGCGGCAGCAGACTTTCCATGCAGTCCTACAGGCAACACACGTTTCAATACACACATAAACCACACCCACTTCAACCATAATAAAGATAGTAGAATCATTCTCATATCTTGACTGTGATGTGTAGGCGGAGGCCTAATGTAACGCACGCACCTGTTTCACCGCCAACAGATACTTGATGCCCAACAGTCCACCGTGTCTAGCCTCCCACTCCTGTTGTTCCAGGAGTTGAAGCAGGACCCTCAGGACCCCGTTCACTCCCTCGGGAGACATCAGGTTCAGGATGGATCCTGCCAGGACATACATGAACATCAGACTACCTAGCTAGCTTTGTGTTCACTTTCCGTCCCTTGCGACACACGATCGCAGGGAAGAAAGAACACTCCACACCGTGAGAACCTAGCGCACTTTCTTATTAAAGTTTACCTTTGTTTGTTTTGTTGCAATTGAACTAGTTTTGGTTTTCAAATTACCACCACATCTAATTATGAATCCATGCATACAAGAGAGAGAGGCAGAGCAACTACAGAAATATTTTATCAATCTAGTCGTTGTGGAAGATCGATAGCTGAATGCTTCAATAAATAATGTAAATTCACAGTTTACAGATGTTTCATCAGTGGATCTAGAAACACAAGTGTTAATTGAAATACTGTAAAAGTTGTTTGCAATGATTTTGTCTCTATATTTCCCTGCAACAATAAAGGTCACAGTATCTATCTACAAATGTTCATAAGCTAATTTGAGCACAGATTGTTTAGTTAAAAGAAGGGATGGCTGCCCAACAAGTGAGCCTGCTTACCAAGTGCTTGGGCGCAAGTCTCCCTGACCGGCGCTACCACCTGATCAGAGACAAAATCCCCGAACCGATCCAACGCCAACACGCAGAGAAACCTCAGGGCCAAGTCTTCAAGCCAAAGCTGAGATCAAAACAAACAGTATGACATTAATCTTATCCCATTTCAAAGCTTCTCTTGATGTCCTTCACATTTGTAATACCTTCTTAATCAAAAGGGTATTTCTTTCCCCCTTGTATAAACATTTTAAAATCTAAATGTTGGCAAGCAGAGTGGCAAAGTATCCGAGGCTCACCTGGTGGAACTGTTGGACCTCCGTGTCGGTAACGTCTGCCGGCTTCCCAGCGCCGCGGCCGTGAACGCGGATCACTTCTCGCAAGGCTGTGGCAGCTCCGTGTCGAGTCTCCCAGCTGGGACTGAACAGGTCCTGGCACAGTCGGTCACAGAACGCCTCAAACGGCCAGTCCACAGCCTGCAACGTTAGACGTTCCCATCAACATCGATACATAGTTCACTACAGTCATCCAGCTTTCATTCAAACTATTGATGGAGTCCCTGCAAAAGCTGGGACCATAACTTTATTCAAATTGGGTACCTTAAAATTTGAATAAAAGGGGAATTACTGTATAGCCTCCTATCCTTGCAGTCATTCAACATTTTCAATACCCTTGTTTTTATTTCGCAAGCAACATTTTATTTTAAAAAGTATATGGGATGTTTACTCACGTCTCCCCAGCTGCCGGTACTGTCCGGAACGCTCTCCCCCGGCACCAACCCCTCCTCTGTCTTGACCCTCCCCCGGTCCTCGGCGGCCTTGGGTCTCTTCTTGTCGGGCTCCTCCCCCTCCCCCGGGTCTCGGGACCTCTGCTTTGACACGGCCTGGCGGGCCTTGCGACGTGCTCGGTTCATCTCTCGGGAGCTGAGGCCCCCCATCTCACGGGCCACCAGCGCCAACACGGGCTCCTGCGTAATGGTGACCATTTGTTACAAACTACAGTGGTTACTCAATCTGAATACGGCATCAAAAATTGTGGACTATACAGACTGAGATAGTACGGGATTATATTATTGTATATCCCGCTTAAACTGTCGAGAGATATCGCTGCTAAGCTATACCAATGACCATTTTAAGATCCAATTCAAGTAATTAACAAGTGACAGTTAAATTACACCAGTGCATTTCATTTTGTTGCCACCAGAAATAGAATGCATGTACAGTCTCTTACTCCCATGTTTTGAGTACATCCAGTGTAAACGTAACAAGGGTACCAACCTCTAACCCTGCACTGCCACTAACCTTGGTCGGGTTGGCACTGGTGGGCGCCTCCTGTCGCAAGTCCTCGTCTGTGTAGATCTCCGACATCTTGATCCCGATGACGGCGACCGCGTCCAGACCGAGTTTAGCGTTCAACAGTTGGCGCTGCCGGGCCAGCCGCGCTCGCACATCGATAGAGTCTGGACAGACAAGGACAAATTCAAACACGCTTGGACAATGATAAATATCGCTCTAATTCATACAACCTTAGGAGACCCCCCTTTGAATAACAAATGTTTGAACAATACCTAAACCTCCGATAGTCCAATCTTACTCTTGAAGGTAAGCTGTTAAGCTCTCCTCAATCTATACTCAATAACTACCAATTTTGTTTTATTTGTTCTTATGTATCATTTATGTACTTCTATCATGGCTTACCATCGCTCCACTCACGTAAGCTGTTGACATCCTATCTCTCTAACATAACTCACATTGCTCCATTATTATACCATATAAAATGTTCAACACATTAAGAGTGTGAATCAGCAACAAGTGCAACCATTGTAACATTAGCATCGTCAAAAATATATGGACAGAGTTCTTCACAAACTCTGTACTATTTTTTTTTTCTTCTTATGCGATGATGACTTTTCAGCCATTCATTTTTCTTACTATAAACTAGGTGTATAAACTATTAGACTAGGTGCAGATAGAAAGTAACACGTCTTTTTTTTATTTCTTTTGTCGACGTGGCAACACTGTACCTACCCAGCGAGGCCTCCTCCACGACGTCGTACTCGCTCCCGTCTGACCCCATCAGGTGGCGACCGTTGGCCAACACGACGGCCATGTCGAAGCGCTGGAAGTTCATGCGTCCGGCACGGGACAGCGCCACCGTCTGCGAGTGATTCTCACGCTTGACCTCACAGCCTGGTGGGTCCCACTGGGGTACATTGCTGACCACAGCCTCTATGGCCTGGCCGGCCGCGATGCGAGTCTCCCACGAGGTGCTGTGAAAACAACACCACACCCTTGGCCTTAGCTATGTCTAACTGAATTCTGTAACTATTCTTTTATTATCTACTTACTTTATCTAATGTTGCACCAGCTAGTGTTATAAATCCTAGGCTATCTCTCTAGTTTTATTGAAATTTTATGTGTTTAATTTTAATTTACGTATAACTGACATATCCTATAGGCCTACTAGTCTCTGTAGGCCCTACAAGACTTTTGGATGATAGTAAATATAGCATAACATATAACATAGCTACATGGCCTCGATCCCAGAAACACATTCTGTCCGAACGTTGAGAATTAAGCGCAAAACTAATACATACCTGCTTACTGAACAGTACATACGTAGTATTTATAGATGAGTAGGCCATATTATTAACTAGGTAGTTTTAATTTCAGTGTAATATAATAACCTGGTTGGGTGTAACAATGAAATATCTTGAACCTCATAATTTTCTTGTCTCTTGGTTTAAGCAATCGTTACTGTGCTGTTAATCTGAAATGACTACATTCTGTACTTGAGAAAGAAATCAAGATCCGAGCATACCTGTGCAGGTAGGTGGTGATGCGGGCCAACAGGTGGTGTAACTCGTGGGGGTGGAGCCTCTGAACCTCGCCCAGCTGACGAGCGGCCGCCCGGCGAGTTACTGCCGACGAACCCGTCTCGAGTAGCACAAACAGTCGGTCCAGTCTGCAACGCGACACACGTGTCTGTACGGCGACAAGGGGGGGGGGGGGGGAGTAGTAATTTGGTTTGAAAAAATAGAATTTAATAAAAACAGTCAAATCAATACATGCTTGGACAACGCACCTATTTATTGTATTTATGAAATAAGTATCTTGTAACATATCAATGGTTGTAATAATGATTAATGATCCAAATCCTATTTTTCTGAAAATGCATTTTTAAACGTTAAAATGGGTTTAACCGAAATAATAATTTGTTTTCAAATGGTTTTCTTTCAACAAAATGAGTTAAATGCTCACTTGGGTATAGCCTACAAGACAATTCAAATGTGACTAAAAAGTTGTTAGCCATGAAACAGTTTGCCTGCAGCAATTTCCTAGAAGACTTTAAAAGTAGAAAATGTAGTACCAAATGTGAAAACATATTCATAGAAGCTGTGGTCTCATTAGTGAAGCTGCATTAGGGCCACTTTACTTTTAGTTTATTTTCCATTTTTCCATTTCCATAGATGACCTTGTCCTGTTCCTGTGTTTTGACAATACCACAAGCTGGCGTTATAATAGCGACTTATACACATGCCCCTCTATGCAACAAGGCAAACTGTTATGATCGGTGGAACGCACACAAAACTGAAACCAATTCATTCCTATTGCCATGGTTTGTTTGATTGAACGAAACTTATAAGCATTTCATGACAGGAAATCATGAATAGGATAATGTTGGTGAGTTATCCATGATCAGATCTAGATAAGCCATGTATGTAATCTCTCATCTTTAGCACCTGTTACACAGGAAATGACATACTTCCTTTCAATGTCAACCAAACCTAACAATGTGAGATGTAGGTACCGGTACTGGTAATGAAAACAAATGTTATAGCCTATATATATATAGCAACATGTTACATGTAGGCCTATGTCACAAAATTAGCAGTTTACTTTCATATGTAGGCCTACTCTAACATTACATTTGTAATGTCAATTTGTAAATAATTGGGTAAATGTCCACATTGACAAATTCTTATACTCGCATGTAAAATGCCATGCACATGAGTGATTGTATAGGAAGCTATGAATAAATAGTTAACTAATGGGGCATTCCACATCAACCGTCCATAACATTAGGCCTAGGTACCTTAAACCCTAAAAAAAATGCATTTCGGTGTCCGGTAGTCTAAAAGTTGATGCACAAAAGACCTGAAGCTTCTAAAGTGGCTGTTACAAGGGGAATTGAAAAAAGTAAAAAGCCAATAGCTAAGAGAAAAGGAACACTTACTGGAGGAGATAGGCCTAGCATGTAGCTTACGAGACTTTTCACTTTGCCGTCACACGAAGAAGAAAAAATGAAAAGTTTTTACTCTTCACGTTTTGTCTTCTCCATGTGACGGCAATGCGAAAAGTCTCATAAGCTATACAGGCTACCTCTACTAGCCTAGTAAAAAAATAACTTTTTCTCTTTGCTGTTTTAACTTCCCTGTGTAACAAACTCAGCTCAGGTAAGAGTAAACATTTGCTACAACAATTGAAGCTGTCCAGTAACAGGACATTGAATATTTATAAGAATTCTATAGTTACACACCCACATGCCTCAAGGTGACAATTTCTAGAAGTTCCTTCCTAGGCTATTGTGGATCGAGCGTAAGTCCAACATAATATATTTACCTAGAAGTCATGTTGATAATCAGGCGAAACTCAGTCAATAGAGAAATTGAGTAGGTCTAGGGCTAGGGGCCTACTCATTTTTACAAAATGTCTATCGGCATGTCACCTAAAACAAATGAGAACATTGCGGTTCAAGTACAAAACATTGTATTAATGTGTTTTTTGATTCTATGCTGCTTTTTCATAATTGACACTTTTTTGGATAGTTTTTTTAATGTAAATGACATTACCCATATGGGAAAACGCCACCTGACATTTTGAAGTAGGTTATTGTAGTGTGGTCAATTAGGCCTCAAACTTGTTTGGGTTCAATAGGCCTATAGGCCTAGTTTCAAGGCGAATTTTGGCAATACAAATTAAAATATTGGCAAACAAGTTTGTGCGTTGGATAAGGAGGGTAAAATACAAATTATACATCGAAAATATCTACTGTAACAAATCACAGAACAAGCCAAGCCTTGAAAAGGCCCAGGCATCACAAAGAATGTCTACAAAATGAGGTTAGTGTGACAGCTTAAAGCATCTCTCAACGCAGTCGTCTCACTTACCTTTAATTATAAGTACCTAAGATATAATAAACGTAATCATCCAGTTTTTAGGTGAAAGTTGAAATAAATGTTGAAGAAAAATAATAAAATTACAGGGGTTAATAAACTTCTTTCGCCGAGAGATTGGCATCGTAGCGCTGGTACATTTATACTGACAGCCATATTGCTGATGGGTCCGAATTTAACACAGCAGTACTATCGTGATTGGCTGGCGAGAACTCCCACACCACTAGAAAAAAGTCACGAACCAATCAATGGACAGCAACAAAATTGTGACATTGTACCAGTTTAGCCAACACGATATTTTTAACAATAAATAGTTTTGTGGTTTTAAATTTGAAATCAACGCGGTAAAACCAAGTACTTCCGTTTAGTTGGTGCTGTTCTACTTTGTAGATCAGTTTTTTGCTTCTTAATGGGAATAGGATAGACCTGTGGGATAGACATTAAATACATTTTAATAAAATCTCTAAAAATGGTGTACATTACATTCGTTGAAGATAGTGACATGTTTGAAACTGAGGTGTTGGATATTCCTGTGTCAGACCACAGACTGATTAATATTAAGTATGTTAAATCTATTAATCGAGGAGGACTAGGGTACAGGATAAACAAAAAACGAACCATCTCTTTTAGGAATTATAAACAATTATTCCTTTCCACAGAGCATAAGGAATTTTTTGTCAAAGATATCTATGAAAAGAGCTGGCCAAATATTGAAGAGGGTACAAATCTTGATGCAATGCTAGACGAATTAATTTCAAATCTAAATGAATCTGTGGATAAATATACTAGCATAAAAACATTTAAGGTTAAGGAAATACATTCCAGTAACATATGGTTTGATAGTGATATTAAAAAAGCGCAAACTATTCGAAATTACTGGTTTAGAGAAGCAAGAAGGAATAAAAGTATAAGTGCATGGGAGATATATAAAGGTAAAAGAAATGAAGCAACTGCATTAATAAGGAAAAAGAAGAGATCTTACTATGCAGAAAAAATATCTGAATTTAAAAACCAACCAAAAGAGATGTGGAGGATTTTAAAAATGTTATATAAAGGTAAACAAGGGGAAGAAACTAAAGACTTATATTTCAATAACAAAAAAATTTGTGGCAAAGAAATGATTGCTGAAAGTTTCAATAGTTTTTTTATTACCAGTATAAAAGAAATAGTTGATAATATTAATGTAGGCCTAGATATCGGGAGAGCCACACAATTTGTAAAGGTTAACGAGATTGATATGATGAAACAGTTTAAAGAAGTTGAAGTATGTACTGTCGTGAGGGTAATCTCAGATAAATTAAAAGATTCTACTCCATGGCAAGATGGAATTAACCTAAATATAATTAAACTAGCATTAAGTAACATTAAATTTAAATTAACTGATATAATAAATAAATCATTACAGGATGGCGTTTTCCCTAGGATGTTAAAATCAGCAATAATAATTCCTATACCTAAAATAATTAATACGACTGACATAGAAAATTTCCGTCCAATTAATACATTGCATATTTTTGAAAAAGTTTTGGAATATGCTGTCAAGGATCAAATAAATGAATTTATTGTAAAAAATAAGATATTGGTGGATGAACAATCAGGATTCCGGGACATGCATGGATGTGAAACGGCCATTCAGTTTGTATTAAATGACATTAAGAAGGAAATGGTAGACAAAAAGTTCACCATAGCAGTGTTCCTAGACTTAAAAAGAGCATTTGAAACGGTAGACCGGGAAATATTAATAAGAAAATTAGAATTATATGGCTTTAAAGGTACAGTGCTTAAATGGATCATATCGTATTTAGAGTTAAGAACACAAAGAGTAAAGTATGGAGATTTCATCTCTGAAGAAAAAGAAAATAAATTTGGTGTCCCTCAAGGATCTGTGTTAGGTCCCTTGTTTTTCTTACTGTACATAAATGATTTGGGGAATGTCCTTAAATATTGTAAAATTTATTTATATGCGGATGACGCTTTAATTGTATGTAGTGGTAGAGACATGATCCAGTTGGTAAAAAATATAAATTTAGATCTGAAAGCAATGGAAATCTGGTTTGGAACAAATAAGATGAAACCAAACGTAAGTAAGACTAAGGCGATGGTAATAGGTACTAAATCAGTTCTCTATAAAGTTGATAAGAACATGATTAGCATAGAAATAAATAATGAAAAGATTGAACTTGTGAATGAATTTCTATACTTGGGTGTAATTTTTGATCAGAATCTAAAATTCAAACTTCATGCAAATTACATTATTGCTAAGATGTCAAGGAAGGTGGGACTATTAAGGAGATTAGGTGGATGTTTAAATACTGAATCAAAAATTAATATTTATCAATCAATCATAGCGCCACATGTTGATTACTGTAGTTCAATATTATTTATGTTAGATAAAAACGAAATTGATAAGATCCAGAAAATCCAAAATAGGGCCATGCGCTGTATTCTAGGAGTTCGGCGTGACACTTCAATAGCTAAAATGTGTGAGGTATTACATTGGCTTAGGATTAAACAACGTATAGTGCTTAATACACTAGTGCTTATTTTTAAGTTAACACATGGACTTGTCCCTGACTATTTAAGTAATCTAGTAATAAGGAATAATGAAATCCATCATTATAATACAAGAAAAAATGCAAATATTTTTGTTAAAAGAAATTCTAATAAAAAAGTAGAGGGAGGTTCATTGTTTGAAAAAGGTATACGTATTTTTAACCGCATACCCCTTGAAATTAGAAAAGGTAGTATAAGTAGTTTTAGAAGAAACTGTTGTAAACTTATTAATGAAGGAAAATTAGTAGCCTTCCCAGGTGAAAGAGTATTTTACTGGGACAAAATTTAGTTTAGTATCTTATATTTTATTTATTTTATTATGTTTCATGGGCTTGTATGTATGTATGTATGTATGTATGTATGTATGAAATAATGATGTAATGTAATGATGCAAAATAGCAAGATATGCTATAATAAAGAATACTACTACTACTACTACTACTACGTTTTTTTGGTCCGCAGTTCTTTAACCTTTGAACGTTGGTAATACCACGCAACCATAACATATTTCAAAATAAAGATGGAGCGTGCTGCACCAAAAGTTTTCCATCCAAAACACCGAATAAATAGAAAAACTAAGACTAATTTAGTATTTGATCCTGAGGCACGAAAGTAAGTATCTTTCAATTAATTATAATTTGATTTGGATCTATGTCTTATTAGCCTACGGAGTGTTTTGAAGCTTATGACCTAGGCCTACACCAGGCAACATAACCTAAAACCCAAATGTTTTCACGTTGCAGAGAGTTTCTGAGCGGGTTTCGTAAAAGGAAGTTGCAACGGCAGAAAACAGCACAAGAGCAGTTAAAGCAACAGCTTAGAGAGGAGAAGACGAAACTACGTAAAGAGGTAGACTTAGGTTTAGCTTATATGTTTTGGTAGGAGGACCTCCTTTGGGTTTATATTTTGATCGAGCCTTTTACAACCGAAAGTTTTGAATGGCCTAGGCCTATATTTCATAATACTAGCCCCATAGCTTGAATATATATGTAGGCCCTAGGGCTATGCATGCATGCATAGCACCTACTTAAGTACTAAGCAGGCAGAGTCAAAACTAGACGGGAAGTCTTGCTATCTTCTTTTGTTCGGTGTTTTTATAACTATTTCATTGCGATTTGTATAGGCCAAAGAAACATACCGAAAGATGGTTCATTCTCGTCAAGGCGTCCCTGAAATCGAACATCTTTTGGCCGAAGAACACGAGCTGGCCGGCCATTCCGTTACCATTACCGAACTCTCCACTACCGATTTAGCAGAGAAAAATAACTGGATAGGCAGTAATAAGGTAAAGTATTATTTTCCTTCGTACCTTTGCTTCTGTTTTCAGTGTAAAAATTTGATATAATACAGTTCACCCCTTTTCTGTCAAAAATAGGTACAGTATGAAGAAGTAAAAAAAGAAGAAAGCAATGATGAGGCTGAAGAATTACCTGGAATGGAGCTAAAAACAAAGAGGCAAATTAAAAGAATTGTTCAGAAACAAGCAACAAAAACTATACAAAAGAGTAAAGCATTTCAAACTAAAATCAAATTTGAAGCTCAGAAAAATAAGAAGAAATCGCGCAAACTGAAAAAACAAGACGAGAAAGTTCTAAAGAATAGCAAGAAAGGCAAAAGGGCACGCATTCAGACTCGCCATTAGCCTACAGTGCACTTTTTTGTTTTATTTTTAAGGAAACTGGTTGAATCAATACTAACTTTAATACTAAATGTGTAAGCCTAATAAAATAAGTACTATTGTATTCAGTTCGTTTTGTTTACCTACAAATCTTGTTATATTTACGCCACACTCCTACAGCCGTAGAGTCCAAATAGAAGTGGGACTTTCTATAAATAATGTCTGTGATCAGTAGGTACACTTAAAGACAGGAATCCAGGGTAGTAGGTACTATTTTCTTTATCTTCAGGCTGGTTTGAATGTTCCTGGTTGTGTCCTAATCGTCATAGTCTACCGATTTGTATACCTGTTAGTACAGTTGGGTCCAAGCCTCATAGCTACTTTTGTTGTTATAGGCCAAGTTTGTGTACACAGAATGGAGATTGTCCGGGAACTTGGGAATAAAAATAAACGACAACTTTTGCAAAGTTATACCCCAGACCTCTTGTCTGGGTGGTTATGAAGTTTCCAAGGAGAGGAAGAAAACAGAACAAGAACAACGATAATCCTGTGGAAGTGGATAAGAATGGAACTTACGTTTGTAGGTGATATATCATGAATCATGATGTAGGTACACTGTTGACTTGGGTTATAATAATAACATTGTGGTTTCAAACTGGAATGTTGTTATTTAACACCGATACTAGACGTTCCTCACAGAATGTTATAGAACAGTCACCATTGGACAATACAATGTTGCCGTAATCCAATTATACTATACAAAACCAGCAGCTGCTGCCAGTATTGTGAAAGATAATTACAAAACGCCTGCATTTACTTGTGCCATAATTAACTGTTTATTGAAATTGACTGTGTCTACAGTCAGGAGACCAAATGCAAATTGTCATAATCTTGAAAATACAAATGCTCCAGAAACAATACATACATTATTATATACGTTCACAGACTAATAACTAATACCATATGTACGCCGTGGCATCGTTATGTTTGGCTACAATTGTACAGCCACCATAACCATGCGTAGTACATACTATACATTATAGCTGAATTATAGCGGCAAGTTTTCTCGATTCCCGCCCGATTTGCTCCGTGATATAAGAAATGGCTGCACCGAGTGAATCGTTCGTTAGAGGTGACTGTACCCAACTTTGAGTACAATCGGCTGTGATGGTGTCGCTCATAGATAGTTAAGTAAAATAAAACATACATACAGCCATATTAGATAATAAATTGTAATAACTACTTCAAAACAAATAGTTTGCTTCAAAGTATAATAAATATTTTCCAACAATAAAATTGTAATGCACTAAACATAATTATATAACAAAAACACAGAGCATGTTGCACTTGTTTTGTTTGGCTTACGGTAGGAAGCATGTACACTTAATTACTACCTATAGTAATCCCACCCACACAACCAAGCAATATAGTTTGATAAATGGCTTTATACCCGAGAGGTCAACTTAAATAAGATCACATTGTCACTATTTTACTGTATCGTTTCGTTGCTGGTGATAGGACAGTCAGACAGGCAGGCAGACACTATCTGGAATCATAATGCTACGGTGACATATATATATTGCAGAGAGTTACCTTTGTGCTAACAAACGTTGTTACACAATACACACTTGAACAAAAAGAAGTACCGGTATGTTCGCTAAATAACGACAACCTGGAAAAGGTGAGATATCCCAACTGCTAGTCTTGCGAAAAGTTGGAGTCGGTTGGCTGGAATATTGTAAACGTTTGGTCGACGGAAGCCAACTGGTTACCATGAAATGTGCGACGAAATGAGAAACATCCGACACTGCCCAGCGACCAAGAACCACGAGTTATACCTTGTGTAGTTTATTATTTGTGTTGAATCGACTCCCATTCGTATTTTATACGGTAAGCTATCGAGTAACGTTTCAATTTCGACAGTTATGAACGGGGAGGTTATCACACGCTTATCACACCGATATAAATAAACCAAAATTAATGCCTGTTCAGATATAGTAATTACGATTCAAGGAAAAATATTTACCTTTGGTTGAAAATTGAAATGCTAACGTACAAAACAAAACATAAACGAACTGAGATGCACTAACAAGTGTGTGCTAGTGTTTATTATGGTTATAACTGTCTCCACATATTTAATTGTCAACAAATTAAAGCGACCACTATGTCTGTGCTTGATTTGATACACCGACGCTATATGACCTAGTTGTTGAGAACATCGTTCAACAAAATATTAATCAATTTGATTCTCCGTTAAGACAAACCGTCTTTGAAGTTTGTTTTGAGCTAACTCACCAGTGGATTAGTAAGTCCCTTCAAAATCTCGCCTAAAACCATTCGTCAGGTCTCTGCAGTTTCCAGCGACCGATCTCGGCAACTACTCGCTCTGGGTCAACAGAGGAGATCCAAGGTCGAAACACATCGACTGGTCGTTGCAATCTTGCTACGCTTTAAAGTCAGAGTTGACTTTCGTGGCCACGACTGTACTCTGTGAGTTGTGGCTCACTGCTTCCCTAGACCACTCAAGTTCTCTTGTCGCTTTCAAGTCACCGGGTCGGCATTTTAAAGCGCCCCCATACAGCCACGATCATTGATTATATAATTTTCTGCTTGTAAGTTAAGCTATGGTCAGATTATTATTCTTTAGATTAAAGCATATGACACAAAGGCTAGCTTTTACAGAAGCATCTTAAGCAAAAACACCTTTTTCATGATAAGCACAACTTAAAAGACTTACTATAGGCTTTTAACCATGAATGTGGAATCCAAACACTAGGACTAACAGCTTACTTCAATAAAGTGGCAACATGTAAAAAGTAGAGTACATATAAAAAATGAAGACAACCAAACATGATGCCCGTTTTAGAAGTAGTTCCCATGGCAAACTGTCTCTCCAAAGTAAGGTAAGCTGTTGACTGTTGGGTCTTCTCTCCCCAAACACTTGGGGGTAACGTAGCCAATGTAATGCTTTGAATCACAAAAGTTCGTAAATATGAACATTGCTATTTAACCACACCAAGCCTTACAAGTGCACACTAATCGATAATAACATGATAAATACTATTATTGCATGAATGGTCCATAAATGTACGATTTCTATTAATTAAATAACAAATTATCTTTTTTTTGACAATACCTTTAATTTATAAACATAAGTAGGCACAGTCATACTTTATTTCTGACTTGAGAATATCAACTGGTCGACAGAGAGAGAGAGAGAGAGAGAAATACCATGCAAACGCAATTGTTGTATCATTCATTCCTTCTAAAATCAAACTCAATTCTTCCCCAGCTACATCCTCAAAATGAGAAGACTGGTTTTCGTTCCTTCGATTGTGTTATGAATAAACTGCATTGTTCTAAAACTATTTCCAAGTTTTGTTTGCAAACACTAGCCAATGTGTCACTTGACAAACAAAACAATCTTTCTCTTCGTATGATTAAATTACAAATAAAGCTAACAGATTCAGGCGTCAAGTTTACTTTGATGTAAGTACAGTAACTCGGTCAGCTGACAAAATGGGCCGCAACCTTGTATAGCAAAGTTTAAAACAGTACATTTATAAAACAAAAATCTTCATTGCAAAAAAAAAAACAGGAATTCAAACAAACTACGTAAGTATACATTTATAGAAATGTTGCTTTGTTATTGCTTACCCTACGCACTTGAAACATTGTCATCGCCATCCTTCCAAACATCAACTGAGGCTATAATATTGAGCATTCTGCATTCACACAACAACGCTTTTGTCCAGTTACAACACTTGAGATTACATACGCAGTTAATAATAAAACCGATAATGGAAAATTACTTGTAATTTCGATAACAGTGACGTAGTTCTTTGACACGAGGTACGTCGTTTTCTGGCGGGCTGGTTTAGCGTCGACTTACCACGTGAAATACTTGCTGCAAACAGGCTATAAAACAACTCATTGAGATTTTGTTTTTCACCCCGATCACAAAACACGCTGTGTATAGTTACTAATTAGTGTTGTACCTAAGTAATATTAAGCTAGAAGCGAGCATTAGGGACATTCCAAGACCGGCATTATGGTATATCTCAACGCCACCAGATCTAGGATGCACCCACGACGCCCGAGGCAAAGACCGGGGTAAGTGATTATCAACCCAACTCGGTGAGAGGAAAACGCTTTCATTAGTAGCCCACGAATCGACGACTGTGCCACAAAACCGTTCGATTATGTCCGAAAATGTTTCGTAGACGAGTATTTTTAAAAAAATTGGCAGAAGACAACGTAAAACCAAAGGGAGGTGGGGGAGGGGGGAAAGGGAAGCCCACTACTGCATGCCAAGGTCTCTGAGGTGTTCCAGCCGGTTCTTGCCGTAGGGGCACAATGTCTTGTTGGGGCACTTTTCGCAACTGGGCACCCTGCCCTGACACTGGAGGTAACTGAAGGCGCCGAGCAGGTGGTAAACCTCCTCCCTGAGTTCGGTGGGCAGCCACGACTCCAACGCCTCCGTCGTGTCGAAGATCGTCTTTGTCTGCTCGCGGACCCACCCGAGACGGTTCGCCACCACGGAACCGTTGGCGCTCAGATCTGCAACACATTCCTCGTTTGGTTCGACATTGAACCACTCTACAAACTTGTCATGAGTTGACAAAACATTACATTGGAGCCAATCATAATTGGCACACAAATTTACATTTTCTTCTCAAACTAATAAGAAATCTTACCCTAGAGTAGCAGTGGGATTCACTGCTAAAAGGAGTAAAAATCTAAAAACACCATTTATAATACCATATACACCAACCATATTTATCAACATCATAGACTTAAGAAAAAAATTAGCATATAGCCAGTTAAACAAACTTTCTTAGCCTGTCAATCTTAGGGCGTTCTGTGTTGCCACAACTTACCCGTGCTATCCCGGTTGAAGTTCATGCAGATGAGCGCCATCTTTGGCTCGACGCCCGGCAGTTTCATGAGCTTCTCGAGACTGACTGGCAGATCGCCCTGATGCTCGTCGTGTAGTATCTGCGTCATCTTCTTGATGTCCGTCGCTTTCGTCTGGCGGAAACAAGCAACGAGTCAAAACAACGGACACGGACATCTGCCCGGCTATCGACATCACGACTAAATGCTGTATGTGAACTAATATAGGTCTACCACTTTAAGGCACCAAAAACTAATTAGGTTAAAACTAGTGTTGCCCAACGATATTTTTTTCAACATCGATATCGGCGCCATTTCGACGATATCGCTCACGATATCGTCGTGTCAAAATCAACATCGATATCGTGATATCGAATTTTTTTTCGGCGGTAATAAAACAATACATAAGAAATCATAATCAATTTAAAGTGTTTTCACCGTGGCCTGCAGTACGCGTTGCTGCAGTTAGTGCCTTCACGTCTATTACCCCCCCCCCCCCCCCCCCGGGATATCACAATAACATCAACTTCAAAATTTTCCGCCCGTGGCCTGCAGTATGAGATGCTGCATAGCGATTAAGGCTTGAATTCGCGGTGTCGCGTGATGACAAGTCAACTGTCCAGGATCGGCTATTGACATATTTTTTATAAAAGTATCAACACAACATCTGAACAACAACATTCTTCTCGGAAAGAATTCGGGGTTCCAGGTACAAATAGTTGAATGGATCCAATGTCTCGACGCAAACAAAGGGAACTCGCTGGCCCATGCGGCCATCTGTGTGCGGGGAGTGCGGGGGGGGGGGGGGGTAGATGTGCAGGTATAAACTGCAGCAACGCGTACTGCAGACCGCGGGAGAAATACTTCAAGTTGACAATGATATCCTCGAGGGGGGGGGTTAGCAACTCAGTGACAACGCTGCAGCAACGCATACTGCAGACCATAGCGGAAATATTTTAATATTTTGAGTTGACCACGATATCGCGATATTTTCGATATGACACTACCATATCGATATCGAAATTAACTGCGATTTTCCCACGATATCGATATCGTATCGAATAATCGATATCGTTGGGCAACACTAGTTAAAACTATAACCAAACAGAAACCAAAATAACTACCAGTAGTTCAAGCTTTTATCAAATCAAACAAGAAAGGCACAAAAAATAAGTATTCAAACATACTTTCCACGATATCAGTGGATAGATTAACTTCAGGATCAGCTTTTCATCAGTCTTAACTATGTTGGGAATGGTGAGACCGTGTTTCCGTAGTCTCAGCATTGCTGACTCAACCGACTTTTCTTCTGAAGCTTTCTTGAGCACCAGGGAGACAAGAGCTTGATAGCGCAAAACCTGAAAGTAAGAAGGTCTCATGACATAATGTTGCAGGTCCATGGAAGTAGGTAAATATATACTACTGTACATAAAAGTACACTTTGCTCCTTGCTCCATCCATGCAATTGTACATTTTCAATATATTACACTTAATAACTTTCTTCCAAAACAACTAGTGAAACAACTCAACAAATTAATGTTGTTAGGAACTACGGTGGTTATAGGTAGTGTTTACAAAACAAGACCCAAACTGATTTTTATTGCAGCAAGCCTAAGATTAAGACTCAGACCTAGCCTACATTTGTCCTTCCATCTAGTGAGTTAAGCCAAATCCCTAATATAAATTTCCCTGTATAGGCCTACATTGGCCTAGGCCCTACCGCTGTTCAAGTACTGATATAGGGCCTAGGCCTGTACCTAAAGACTTTCCATGGCTTTAAAAACATGGTTGTCACTTGCTAGGCCTAGGCCTACTCTAAGGCTACCAAGCTAGGCCTACATCTACTACTAGGCTAGGTAGACCTAGCCTAACGCTAGCCCTAGAACCTAGGCATAGGCTAGGCTAGGCCTAGGCCTATGCTTGGTAGGCCTATCTTCACGTTCAAAGTATTAAAACCTAATAGGTTCAGACATACAACTAGGCCTAGGGCCCTAGCCTAGCTAGGCTACCGTACGAGTGGCTTAGCCTTAGATCTAGGCTAGGCCTAGCCTACTTTCTGACACAAGGCCTGGACAGGCCTAGGCCTACCTAGGGCCTAGGCTCCTAGGCCCCAGCACAAAAAACTAGGCCTCGGCGTAGGGCCAACTTGAACGACCTTTGAACTGGGTTAAATATGGAGGCTAGAATTTCCATTCTGCAGGCTTAGGGCTAGGAAACTTACCGTAGGCGAAACATATCCATCAGCGCACAAATTGCATGGATACTGGCCACGGATTGGTTTGTTGTGTTCTTCGCGAATGTTTGACAGCACTTCGGTCCAATTTTCTGGCTCCCACTTGGGTTTGTCTAGTGACTGAGAACCTGCATTAGCCTTTGACATAGATTCAGTTGAATTAGAAGATGAAGTGGATTTCGCTTTAGGGTCAAGTTCTTCTTTCAAAGGAGATCGCTTTTTTGCTTCTTTTTGAGCAAGAATTCGGGAAGAAGCTTCTCTACGTGTGTACTCAAGACCACCAATTAAATCTTCCATGTCCATTTTGGACATTTTTTCCCGATCACTCTTCGAAAAAAGAAGTGTATCATTCTTCAGCCATGCCTACCGTTTTAGCAGATCCCCATTTCAAATGAAAGTTTTAACTCCATTTCACGAAGAAATTTTGCGTGAGAAATACAAAACATTTGCAATGACGGCCATTAAAACTCGCAGACGCAGTCGCACTCAACAGCAGCTGTGGTCGCTGTGGATTCGATCTTCGACTGTACAATTGATTTCGATATCTCGATTTCTTCTATCGATTCATAAAAAGCGCGGTACTATCAAAATAGTACTTGAGCTTAGCTCAAATGGAACAGATTATTGTTTTGTTTTTTATGTAGTTCCTCCTGATATTAAAAAATCAACACACTTTTAATTAAATTGAATGAGATTCAATTGAATCAGAAAATGGTAATGGTTTGTTAAAACAGAAAATGAAACAAAGACAAAATAAAGTTATCACACTTTTAAAACTTCACAATGTGTAAATACAGTGAAACATCCATTGGGGCTGATAAACATAACTTTGGATACAAAGAAGGTTATGTGGTTGAAGCGTAATGTTTATCGGGTACGTCTACATCCCTACATCAGGCTTTACACCTATTATGGGTTTCACTGCGAGCTGGGATCACCTCAGGCTACGAAAACACATTTCTCTCACTAGCCCACAACAAGTTAATCTACATCAGCCTGTACACCTATTATGGGTTTCACTGCGAGCTGCGATCACCTTAGGCTACGAAAATACATTTCTCTCACAAGCCCACTACAAGCTTATCTACATCAGCCTGTACACCTATTATGGGTTTCACTTCCAGCTGAAATCACCTCAGGTTACAAAAACACATTTCTCTCACTAGCCCACTACAAGCTAATCTACACCAGGCTTTACGCCTATTATGGGTTTCACTACGAGCTGGGATCACCTCAGGCTACGAAAACACATTTCTCTCACTAGCCCACAACAAGTTAATCTACATCAGCCTGTACACCTATTATGGGTTTCACTGCGAGCTGCGATCACCTCAGGCTACGAAAATACATTTCTCTCACTAGCCCACTACAAGCTTATCTACATCAGGCTTTACACCTATTATGGGTTTCACTACGAGCTGGGATCACCTCAGGCTACGAAAACACATTTCTCTCACTAGCCCACTACAAGCTAATCTACATCAGGCTTTACACCTATTATGGGTTTCACTGCGACCTGCAAACACCTCAGGCTACGGAAACACATTTCTCTCACTAGCCCACTACAAGCTAATCTACATCAAGCTTTACACCTATTATGGGTTTCACTGCGAGCTGCGATCACCTTAGGCTACGAAAATACATTTCTCTCACTAGCCCACTACAAGCTTATCTACATCAGCCTGTACACCTATTATGGGTTTCACTTCCAGCTGAAATCACCTCAGGCTACAAAAACATATTTCTCTCACTAGCCCACTGAAAGCTAATCTACACCAGGCTTTACACCTATTATGGGTTTCACTACGAGCTGGGATCACCTCAGGCTACAAAAACACATTTCTCTCACTAGTCCCCAACAAGTTAATCTACATCAGCCTGTACACCTATTATGGGTTTCACTGCGAGCTGCAATCACCTCAGGCTACGAAAACACATTTCTCTCACTAGCCCACTGAAAGCTAATCTACATCAGGCTTTACACCTATTATGGGTTTCACTACGAGCTGGGATCACCTCAGGCTACGAAAACACATTTCTCTCACTAGCCCACAACAAGTTAATCTACATCAGCCTGTACACCTATTATGGGTTTCACTGCGAGCTGCGATCACCTCAGGCTACGAAAATACATTTCTCTCACTAGCCCACTACAAGCTTATCTACATCAGGCTTTACACCTATTATGGGTTTCACTACGAGCTGGGATCACCTCAGGCTACGAAAACACATTTCTCTCACTAGCCCACTACAAGCTAATCCACATCAGGCTTTACACCTATTATGGGTTTCACTGCGACCTGCAAACACCTCAGGCTACGGAAACACATTTCTCTCACTAGCTCACTACAAGCTAATCTACATCAAGCTTTACACCTATTATGGGTTTCACTGCGAGCTGCGATCACCTTAGGCTACGAAAATACATTTCTCTCGCTAGCCCACTACAAGCTTATCTACATCAGCCTGTACACCTATTATGGGTTTCACTTCCAGCTGAAATCACCTCAGGCTACAAAAACATATTTCTCTCACTAGCCCACTGAAAGCTAATCTACATCAGGCTTTACACCTATTATGGGTTTCACTACGAGCTGGGATCACCTCAGGCTACAAAAACACATTTCTCTCACTAGTCCCCAACAAGTTAATCTACATCAGCCTGTACACCTAGTATGGGTTTCACTGCGAGCTGCAATCACCTCAGGCTACGAAAACACATTTCTCTCACTAGCCCACAACAAGTTAATCTACATCAGGCTGTATACCTTTATGGGTTTCACTGCGAGCTGCGATCACCTTAGGCTACGACAACACATTTCTCTCACTAGCCCACAACAAGTGAATCTACATCAGCCTGTACACCTATTATGGGTTTCACTGCGAGCTGGGATCACCTCAGGCTACGACAACACATTTCTCTCACTAGCCCACAACAAGTTAATCTACATCAGCCTGTACACCTATTATGGGTTTCACTGCGAGCTGCGATCACCTCAGGCTACGAAAATACATTTCTCTCACTAGCCCACTACAAGCTTATCTACATCAGCCTGTACACCTATTATGGGTTTCACTGCGAGCTGGGATCACCTCAGGCTACGAAAACACATTTCTCTCACTAGCCCACTACAAGCTAATCTACATCAGCACAACATCAGGCTTTACACCTATTATGGGTTTCACTGCGAGCTGGGATCACCTCAGGCTACGAAAACACATTTCTCTCACTAGCCGACTACAAGCTTATCTACATCAGCCTGTACACCTATTATGGGTTTCACCCCTCCCTGACCCACTATATATGCATCAATCGTTGAGTATACCACTCGTTATTAAAATGTCCTCTTTTTACCACCACAACTTATGGCAACCCTACACGATACATGTGCAACGTCCTCAAAATATGCAGCCATGAATACCCAAGTGAAATGTGTCCATCAACAGGGCTGACTTGAGCTTTTAATTTTTTTTAAATTGAGGCGAAAGTTTCTAGAAATAATTATACCTTAACTCTGTTTCACATCAAGATCCAGCCTCGTTCCCGAGCTGGACCCCCGACTCCGAGTTCCATTTATGGCAGATCAGAGTTAGAACTTTGTGTGTGGAATAAGCTATAGGCTACTGGCGTATTCTATATATTTTTGTCTCGTAGAGACTATATTATCATGGACTTATAATAGTAACTAACGCAGTTACTATTATAAGTCCATGATATTATAGTACAGTGAGCCTCAAAGAAGAGATGAAAAGATTTATTAACGAAATTGACGAGCTGCTAATGATGATGCTAAGATATAAATAAGAACAATACGAAAATGCAGTACGCGTTAGGTAGGTAGACAAGTATTTATATATTAACTAATACACCTCGAGTGACAACGCAGGACCGAGGTCCCACAAATGCAGTACCATAAAAATACAATGTATAGAAATATATGCTTTTTCTGTAGAGAAATATGGGGAATAATTCAATGCTATCTGGCCAGCAAGGTTACTGCACATTGCTTCTAGAAAGTGAAGGTTTTTATAACTCAACTCTAATTACTGATTACGGTTTATTCGACACTAGACTACTTATGAATAAATGCTAAAAACACGGGCGGGAAAATAATGAAGAGTTGTTGCAAAAAACCAATTCATTAACATTAATCAACGATATACTATCATCTTATCCGAGTTAACGTCAAATAATAAAATAATATTGACGAACAGGGTCGGATGTTTGAAAACAGCGGGAAAATAAACAGTTTGAAATAACGCAGCCGTCTAAAAATGTGCAAATGCAATGCACTGTCGTTAAGGCTGTGAATTTTTGAAGGTTAGGACGCGCGCGAACACTGCTTCAAAACAATGAGGTTATGTGCAAGGTATTTTTTACTGTATTAGTATTGCAATTGAATGAGTTTGCGTTTATTACAGTCATACAACATAAAAAGAATTACTGCTCCAGTTTATCATATAGTATTCGAAAGATTTTACTGTAAAATGGCGTCTAAATCGTCTCTTAACAGTGATCCACCCGCGTTGACAGAAGGATCTAGGGTTAGGTCGACAAGAGTAACGCGATCTAAAGCTCAAGAAACACCCGAAAGCCCTATAAAACTCATGAAGGATACAGGTAACAGAACCCTCAGTAAAGGTAAAAACAAACCGTCCATGAAAACTACAATGCCAAAGTCGAGGTCTAGGCCTAGACCTAATGCGGCAGCACAAGGTCTAGAACAGCCGAGTGGCATTGCCAAGTCAATTGGAACTTCTCCATATTTTACTCAAGATGAACAAGAACTCCCTAAGGTCAAAAATAAACGGAGTCACGTAAAAATTGAATACGAGGAAGTCACCTCTACAACTGTCACAACAGTTACGTCTCCATACTTTGAATCCAAGGACGATAATCTCCCGATTGATGACAAAAAATCCAAATGGGAACCTGCAAATTGGAAGCAAGTCATTGCCAATGTCCGAGAAATGCGTAAAAGTCGAGACGCACCTGTTGATGGAATGGGCTGCGACATTTGGAAGGATGGAACCGACCATCCACCTGAGGTAATATTATGCCCATGAGTATGTGTCTCAACTTCCCATATATTAGACCTAAATTACTTTATAGGGAAATGCATAGTTTGCTTGTAGAGTATCAAGCAAATTGCCACGTAATTATTTCGGGTTTTTAGACCCAAGTTAATTTATCTCTGTTTTACGTGTAGGTTTTACGATATCACTCGCTCATTTCCCTGATGTTGTCGAGCCAGACGAAGGACCAGATAAACTATGCAGCGATGGTTAAGCTTCGCGAACACGGACTTACAATCGAGAACATTCTAAAAACAGACGACACAAAATTGGGGCAGCTTATTTACCCAGTAGGATTTTGGAAGGTACGTACATTGAACACTATTCAACAGAATCTTGAGTGAGAAGATTCACTTGGTTACCTTCCACCTACCACTTCCAGACGAAGGTGGGTTACATCAAGAGAGCCACTCAGATCTTGAAGGACGACTACGCTGGCGATATACCGGACACGGTGGAGAAGTTGTGTACGCTGCCTGGCGTGGGGCCCAAAATGGCGCATATCTGCATGAACGTGGCGTGGGGTCAGAACACTGGCATAGGTTGGTGGCTTACACAACGTACTGCTAGAAGAGGTTCCAAAGCATGTTTATAAACCATTTAGCCTGCATTTTAGAAAGTTTCTTTTCAAAGCATAAGAAAGTCTTTAACAATTCAAATCAATTTAATAAAGTTCTCATATGCAAAATGAAATGAAATATGCTTCCACATGTGTGGAAGGTTCTGGGTGGCTCTTACCTGTGCACTAATACTCGTATTCCTGTTTCTCTAGGCGTGGACACTCACGTCCATCGCATATCGAACCGCCTCGGCTGGGTGAGGAAGCCAACCAAGACCCCCGAACAGACTCGCAAGGAGCTTGAGTCATGGCTGCCAACCGAGCTGTGGCAGGAAGTGAATCACATGCTCGTCGGGTTTGGCCAGCAGACCTGCAAGCCAGTCGGGCCGCGGTGCGAGCAGTGCTTGAACCGAGAACTCTGTCCCACGGGGCGAAAGACAGTGAGGAGCAAGAAGAAGTAACCACACACATGCAAAGGCACAGTACCCTGTGTACAGTGTATTAGTATCTATCAACAACAAATAACAATGAAGAGATTTTTTAAGATCATTTGACTGGAGATTGTATGGAAGAATAAAAAGTTAACTAGACCAGCCCTAATACTGAAATGTCACAAAATGATTTAACAAAAAAAATGAGTAATCTAAAATAAAACATACCCTAACAAATATTAAATCTACCTCTCTTGGGAATATTAAACTGTATCTCACTACATATATATATTGTTATCATCCAATGTTAAGATCTTTGTTACAAAGGACAATATTACGATTTAAAATACCAATAGAAAAATAGAGTAGGTACATTATTATTAAATCATGAATGCTAGATGTTAAATAGAAATAGAAGTAGGAAATATTTAATTGCTTCTTAGTTATCTCTTAATTTGTTTTTCTAGCATAAATCTTTGTCTATCTAGCCTTTATATAATAGTTTTCTTGGTATTATTATGTACTAGCCTACCCAATTTTATACTTTCATATGTAAAATTAACGTATTAATTATTATTGCTTGTTTCGTTCATTTATTTACTTTGATATACAAACTTGTTTTCATCTGAAATTATTTGCAATAAATGTATTCTTGTGTCCAAACTATAGAAAACTTGATTTAGCCAGATGATACTCTTTTCTGAGTAGAGAATGTATTCACCCATATTTGTGTAGTACATATCGTACGGGTAAGCCATAGTGTTACTTACAACTGTTAAGATCAGGACGACAGATAGGGTCAAGAGTGATCAACCCAGGGTTGCTTGGACTGGTTGGTGGTAGTTCCAGTTGATCAGACAAATCACGGTCCACTGAACAGCGTTCCTATCTTCTCAATGGAAAAAGGTTTATAAAATATTCTCTGTTAATACAAAAATATCTACTTTATTGTACAGAGATGAGACAAGCCAACAGATGTTGGAGACAAGTTGAACACTGTTTACATCAGTCAATAGTCAATACATACAGTACCTGCGATTAATACAATGCATGTCAACTTTGCAGTATTCTTATACAAAGTTTGTTACTTCAACAGTAATTTCATTTCACATTTGTAAGAGGTAAGTAACAACACTACGTATACATGCAGGGATCTTTCTCGGTCAACATTTATTGATATGAAAATGGGTATGTTGACAGTTTCGCCAATTAAGCGAGATCTTGAATACAAGCGTGAAAAGTTGATCAAAGGATACTCTTTTAGGTATTGATTCAAAATGAGGTCGAGTCAAAACGGAGACCCTACCATCAGTACATATCTACGCACAAGTAGATGATGTTTGAATTGGCTTATGATTGCATTCATTACGAGTCGTTTTCAAAGTGTTTACCACATAGCTATTATGCTTGTGACTAAACCTAGATACATATGGAACTATACACTATTTCTTAACCCTTAAATATCAATAATGTTCTAGTAATTTCAATTTGCTTGCCTAACATCGGAACCGGTAGTATGCATGGCAATATAAAGCTAACCATTAAAGAAGCATGAATTCTTATTACGTGTAGACTTATAAAAGTATGAGATAGCAAAATCCTAAAAATTAAAATACAGTATAATGAAATGAAACACTGAACTTTGAATGCCTTGAGATGTTGAAACTCCTGCCAGCAGTAGTAAAATCAGAATATCTTCTTGGGCAAAACATGAGGCAGGGACTACAGTTATCAGTTTGGCACATTTAACAACTCATTCTATTCCATTTGAGCACAAGTGATTTCAACAACGTGGTTCATTTTAAAACAAAGATACCCAATTTTGGCTTATCCTTACATATGGTTCAGTGACCTGGACACTAGGAGAGAGAGATGCAAGTAGGATCCAGGCAGCCTCAATGAAGTTTGTAAGAGCCATAGCCGGAATATCAAAGCTAGACAAAATTAGAAGCCAGAAAATCAGGACAAAAGTTAGAGTTGAAAAGCTGTTATATAAAATAGGACGAGAAAGGTTGAGGTGGTATGGACATGTCAGAAGAATGGGAGAGAACAGAATCCCAAAGGCAGAATTTGAAAGTGGAGACCAAGTTAAAAGAAGAGTTGGTAGACCGAGAGAGAGGTGGCAAGATCAAATAAGAAATTATGTAGAAGATAAAGGTGGAAGTTGGCAAGAAGTGCAAGCAAGAAGACTGTGGGAAGACAGAAGTGGATGGCGTGAGCTGGTGGGAAGAAGAGAGAGTGAATTTGAAGAGGACATGACAGGCCTGGCAAGCCGGTGTTAGGAGCTCTTGAAGTGCCCTAGAATCCTGGTGGCTATAGCCACCCCCTGACCTAACTTAAGTTGGAAACAGGAGCCAGATATATATATATATATATATATATATATATAAGTTACAGTTACACAGGTAATACTAATAGTCACTTGGAAAGTACAGTAGCCTCAAGACCCAAGGCATACAACTGTTCTTTATGTTCACAATGAGGTTAAATCATGTTCAATTTACACCCAATGATGGTGGCATGTAAATGGCGGCTGCTGCCACTCCAAACAACAGCAGAACATAAGGAGATGTCTGTGTCAACAACACTAGAGACCATGTGTACACTGTATAGGCCTCATTGACATTTGGCCAAGTGAATACTACTTTCTAGGTTAATTAACAAAACTATGTATAAATGAGACATAAAATATAACTGGCAACAAGTAACTTTATAGCAAATCAACCTGAATCTTAGGTGAGAGATGAGGTACAGGCGATAGAACATACACAACTACAAAACATTATAGAATTAGAGTTCTAGGTAACAAAAAAACAATGATAACGATGTCGTTAGAAAACAAATTAACAGAATCTTAATGACTATTTAACTAGCAGAAACCTTGAAAACAATAATTATGTAAAAATCATCCATTAGGCCTATATACTCGAATGCAAACTAAAATAAAATTGAATAAATTACTGTAGAACACAATACAAACAGCTGTTGTACTTGTTGATAAACAAGGGCTTTGAAATCAGTGATGAGAAAACTAAAATGATCGATTACTGTGAAGGAAAACCTACCATAGATGAATTACAATACACACACGGCATAAGAAACAAGCCACCGCATGTTATCTAGGATTAGCTGCCTAGATTGATTTGGATTACGTCAGTGAGGTTGTGAAAGGAACCGGTATCTAGAACACACAATACTGTTGCAAACACTTTGAATCGTGCTGCTGAACCTTGAGAGTGAGACCAATATCCGAGACTAGAATATCGTCCCGCCGCATCATTCAACACGAGCGCCTTGACTCCGCGGCGGATACCAACATTACGAGCGTAAACACCAGATCAAAGTACTAAAAACTATATGTACAACTATTTTCTGTTAGCTTAATTTATAATATGTACACCAAACATAACAAACAATGAAACTCCTCGCAGATCATAAATGAAGAAGATTCCAAACCTTTAACCGGCAAGTGTTGTGTGTTGCAAGTCTTATTACCAGGATTGATGCAACACAACGTATCACTAGCATAGCTTAGTTTCTGTAACATGACATATCAGTGTTCCATAGTTGAACACTCCACAGGTCCTGGGTTGCCATGTCATCAGTGTGCCCAACGACGCTGTACAAGGTTGCCAGGTCATTAGTACGCCCAACGATGCTGTACAGGGTTGCCAGGTCACTAGTACGGCCGCCGACGCTGTACAGGGTTGCCAGGTCATAAGTACGCCCAACGACGCTGTACAGCTAGAATGGCGAGTTCATTCCCAGCTTGGTGCCAAACTCCAGTCTCGCCCTCTTCTGATATCTGATGCCGGCCCTGAGAACAACAAGTACAGAGCTTCAACCTGTTGCACTTGGCTTTTCTTTGTCTATGTAATGATGCTAGTTATTATCTATTTCTGTGCGATTGCTAGTAACATTTGCTTCAAGTAGGTATCTCTTGGCTTACATGATCTCCTCGCGTTTGATGATCTCCACGACGGCGTATATGACCAGCGGAGACAGAAGGAACTCCAAGCAGAGGATGAGCGGAGGAATGTCGAGCACCCCGGGCCCGTCACGAGACTGGTCGAGCGTGGACAGACAGGTGAGGGCCGAGAACAGGAACTGAGACGAGCATCTGAAACACAACAGGTTGACAGAACAGGGACGCGACTCACTGGTCGAGCGTGGACAGACAGGTGAGGGCCGAGAACAGGAACTGAGACGAGCATCTGAAACACAACAGGTTGACAGAACAGGGACGCGACTCACTGGTCGAGCGTGGACAGACAGGTGAGGGCCGAGAACAGGAACTGAGACGAGCATCTGAAACACAACAGGTTGACAGAACAGCGACGCGACTCACTGGTCGAGCGTGGACAGACAGGTGAGGGCCGAGAACAGGAACTGAGACGAGCATCTGAAACACAACAGGTTGACAGAACAGGGACGCGACTCACTGGTCGAGCGTGGACAGACAGGTGAGGGCCGAGAACAGGAACTGAGACGAGCATCTGAAACATGACAGGTTGACAGAACAGGGACGCGACTCACTGGTCGAGCGTGGACAGACAGGTGAGGGCCGAGAACAGGAACTGAGACGAGCATCTGAAACACGACAGGTTGACAGAACAGGGACGCGACTCACGTATTTCAACACAGGCAGAACATTTTGAGATGATTGTTGTTCAGTGGCTGGACAAAATTACTGTACAAGTAAATGTTAAATATTATTGTAGAGAAAGGAGGAGTTTGTGTTGTAGTTTGTAATAAGATGTTAGAAAACTCCAAGTCTCCTGGAATGATAAAATCAAATAATGCGAATTAAAAACTATAAATTCCTTTTTAAGAGGGATTTGAATGAACGTTTTCTATGTAAGGGAACTTCTGGGAGGAACAGTAGGGCTTTTGCTGAAAATTGTCCCCCCCCCCCCCCCCCCCCCCTTCCCATTAGGAAAGACTTGCCACTGCCTTTAGCAAGTAACATTCTGACACTTTGTTCAACAGGAATACTGAGACACATTGCAAGAATACACACAGAATAAACTCTTCAAAAGTATTCCACATGGAATGAGTCAAACTAGACAATGACACTGACATTTATTTGATAACAATTTTAAAATTGCAATAAAAGCAAACATAAACCACAAATCAATTTACAGTTTGTAGAAACTAATGGCGTGCACGTTACATTGGCGTTACACGTTACATTGCGCACACTTACACGATAACGACGGCAACAATCCAAGCTCGGTTTGAGAAGGGACTTCTGTCCCATATGCTGTATTCACGCTGTACGAAACTTACGGAGATGAACACTGGAACAATCATCAACTGTGAGTTAAACACTGCAATAATAGGCCTACAACACAATATGGAGAGTACTTTGAAGGTAAAAGAGTTTTACGTGACATTTGTCGACATTCCCTGTCGAAAGAGGGGGGTTTTGTGCATTTATTGACACTATGTTCCGAGCAGAGTACTGACCAAAGTGTATTGTGGTGATTACGAGCAGCGCGTGTTGCAACGAGAAGAGGCTGCCCTGGTGTTCACCCCATCCCCCCCACACCTGGCCGGGTGTCAGGCTGGGGTAGATGACGGTGCACGTAGTGTTACCCTGCGCTGCCAGGACGGAGCAGAACGAAGCCAGGGACGCTACGTAGAACACGAGCTGGCTGACGGCCATCGGCAGGAACTTGCAGCCGTGACACCACAGCACAAACACGGCCACCTGTATTAGAAACGAGCAATAGTACTACGCATGGTTTTGTTGGCTTAAATGCAGATCAAGAGAAGAAGTTGTAGCATGGACGTTGCCACAATTAGTAATTAAATGGAAAAGGTAAATATTGTCAAGATTCATTGTTTTCTGAACAACAAGACGGTCAAACACAGATGATTAGTAGTGACAATCAATAAGGTTACAACTGCCCAGCGCCTTACAGCCTCAAGTTTCATCTTAAAAATTATCTAGTCCAGATTATTATTATTAAGCCTTTATTTGCAACAGAATGTACATTCCACAAGCGCAAATGAAATAGATTAAACAAACGACACAGAGAACATACAAATACTTATGAATACTTATAAATTAACACTTACATCAGAAACTTAGTATATGTGCGTGTGCGTGTGCGTGTGCGTGTGCATGTGTGTGTGTGTGTGTGTGTGTTACATTGTGTAAATATGTTTATATATTGTATATACTGTCAAAGACTACATGGACTTTTAGTTTTAATTTAGTTTTAATTGACGCATTCTATAACAAATATATTTATCTATGTATAAATAAATAAATGTCATAGGTTCTATTGAATAAAGATTATTATTATTATTATAACAAAGTGCTGCTGCTGTACAGACAAGATACAAGTGTGTAATATAGTTGGGCAAGTTACCTCCTTGGTGATGCCCGACTGGTTCTTGCCGGTAGCGCGCTGCATCACCATGTAGTCTGTCGGGTTGGCAGTGAGCGACAGTGACAGGATGGGCACTACGAAACAAACCATCCACAGCACCTGACCTGAGAACAACAACACCGGCCAATCAGGTTCTGCCATACTCACATGTTTTGTGGACTGTTACTGATTGATCGGCATCGAATAGACCTTTAAATTGCCTAAGAGCAAGAGAGGTGTAATTAAATTTAATAATAAAAGCACAAGTTCACGTATAGCTATTGTAACTGAGTGGGCATTAGTCCCCCAGTCAACTCACCGGTGGTAAAGAGAGGGGGCAACATCATGAGCTGAGCCAACAGCTGCATGACGCTCAGAGAGATGCAGCAACACACCCAGAATTGTACACAGTTCCAGATGCTGTGCATGAAGTGTCTCGACTCCATCACCAGGCGGAGTATCGAGACGGGATCCTCTCGTCGGAAGCTGAGCGAGCAGGCGATGGAGTTGAGAGACCGGGAGATGTCTACGGGGGACGGACCCTGGTGGGGGGCGGTGGGGACGTAAGCCGGCACGGTCTGGCACACCTGCGGGTACAGAGGCTCCACGGCAAAACTGAAACAAACAAGAACACACATTAAGGCTGTGCGTCGCGCGCGCGAGTCCTGCGGCCGCAGCTGTGTTTAAACCTTTTTGGCACACGCCACACTTATGAAATAAGACCTTGAATATAGTCACTGTATTGATAATTTTACGCTCTTTAAGATTATTTTATTACAATCTCTTTTCAAAAGCATTAAGATTTTTCATAATCGACTTAAATTTCTTGCCCAATGTGTTGTGCCAAATATAGTTTTAAAGGTCGATTTTCTTCATTTTAGCATGTAAACAGTTCTAAAAAAGAGCACATATACTTGAATGCGTTCTCGAGGTCATGCAATTGGTTTCGTGTGGATAACTCATGTAGTCTTTTAAATATAAGTAATCAACTACTTGTGCGTGATAATCATCCATTGCGTGGAGAGTGTCTCTGTGTAGTGGCATTTTCAAGAACTTTATACCTGGAGTTGTGCTCGGTAGCCGGCCGGGGGTTGAGGCGGCGAGGGGGGGTAACCGAGCAAGGCTCAACAGTGGAGGTTGTGTCCTCGAGGCATAGGCTAGACAAACAAGAGCCGAAAGCCGACTGCTTTCTACGAAACCCATTCAAGCAATAATAATGTCGTTCAGAATAGAAATGAATACTCTTTCCGGATAAGCGCAACATCTAGGCTATGAGCGAATCAAAGTTTTGAAAACACACACAACTAATATGCTAAAACCAATGATTGGCTAAAACAAATACAATTATGGTTAATTCCAATAACACACATTTTTTTACATATTCCACATTTTGTAGCTTCCAACATCATTGATTGATTGTGACATATGGATTGATCTAACTTCAATGAGAGAAGAATCCCAATTCACAAACATCTATTAACAAAATATTATGTTCAAGTAAATTCACAGCGGATTATTATAATTATTCTAATATATTACTATAAGTACATTGCACTTATACCATCAATATAAAAGGGAAACTTTGTATAATACAGGATAATATAAAAAAAAATTATAACAGCAGTGGCGTCGGAACAGGGGGGGCAAGGGGGGCATTGCCCCATAACTTTCATGCCATGGAGGCATAGGGGGCAGATTTCAGATATGAAAATAGATATTATAAGTGTGTGGTCCTTCCGTGCCCGAAAAGTCAAAACTTCTACTTTTTGGGAAAGCAACGTCGGATGATTGTGTCAACTGTCAACAATTCATTTCCAGGAAGAAACCAATCTTTATACGTTGTATTGTTTTTTATGACGAGATTTATCACCTCAAAACGCGTTTTAGGGCATAAAACCTAATGCAGGGTCAAATTTGTGTTTCGCCTATGGCGAAATTGCCTCCGGTCGGCCCCAGATATATCACCCACCTCGTTGCGATTAAAAATTAAACGATGCGGGTGATTGACTAACTGTTTTTATCTCGTTTTATTTACCATTACCATCTATTGAGTCTGGAATTGCCTCCCCTTATAAACGTTCCGACGCGCCTGTATAACAGTACAATAAATCGAACAAAGTGGACTAATTTGGCAGAAATTCACTAAAACTTCACCTAGCTCAGTCTTGAGGGAAATTTCATTTTTCTGCATTATGCTAATAATGTCTACCTTTGGGGTTTTGCAAACAAACTGTTCCAAGATCTAGTACATTGTGGGGGAGAACTCGTACACATCTGAACAAATTTAAACATAATTAAGCGAGCGTCGCCATTCCAGTCCTATGGCACTCGTTCTGTTTTTTTTTTTGTTTTTTTTTCTGTTTCGCGATAGCGGTCGAACGGAACGTCCGATCAAGTTGAAATTTCGACCATTCACAAGACTCGATGTGGATTGAATGCCAGTAGTTTTGTGGCCGAATCGGTTGAGAAGTTACAAAGTTACACCATAGTTACTAGAAAGTATTTTTCTGAAACACACTGGCGGCAAAATATGAGATATCCATATTTCATCAAAGTTTTGTCCGGTCACAAATATGTTCATTTTTATGGCGATCTGATAAGTATTGGCAAAGTTACACCAAAGTTACTCGAAAATATGTTTCTAAAACACAGTAACGGCAAAATGTGAGGTGGCTATATTATAGCAAATGTTTGTCCTGTCACGTATATACTAATATAAACGCGATCTGATATGTATTAGAGTCAGAAATTACATTTAAGTTATATTGCTGTAAATAAGTATTAGTAACGGTGGCGGACCGCGTAGAAAATACTAGACGAAATGACAACGAAAAATCTTAGCAACGCACATTGGACACCTTTAACAATGTCAGGAAGTATAATAGCTATGGAAATTAGAAAAATGTTTGCAATGCGCATTTTTGTTTATTGTTAATTGTCGTTCTTGAATGACGTTAGCTTTGAGACCTTTTAGTCAGAAAGTTCGTGGACATGGACGCGCTCGCTTATCAACGCGTCACACAGAGCGTTTTCCTAGTACTTTTTACACATTTTTACACAGAATTTTACACAGAATACACATCACTGTTTGCTAAACAACCGTTTATGTTGTAAACCATACCATACCATACAACTCTTACTTGCCAATTAGATCTTTCAAAGGGGGCATCGATTTGCTATTACTGATTACATTACAAGTGGTTGTGGAGTATCTTCATCGGAATCTATTTCTGTTTCGGTTACGGACGTGTGTTTTCGTTTCTGAGATTTCTTAGCGAGCCGTAATTTATTTTCAGAAATCGCTTCTAGAATATATGGCGGATCCCGAATAGCCATTCCTCTGGGCAATCTTCCATCCGCTATCTCTGGTAAAACACAGTCCATATAAAACCTATTGATTTTAAGAAGCATTTCAGATTCCCAAAAATCTTGGTTGCGATGAATACGTATAACCTATAAAAGAGAAATGTTGTTGATAAGGTAGAATATTAATTTCATGTAACAATCAAGGATGGGTGTGAAACATTACTTACATCAACGCCGCCATCGCTGAACAGGACCAAATCGCACCACTCACGACCAGTAATATTTAATTGGCCCTGGATTTGGAACCAGTAAATGTTCCTTTAACAAATGTTACGCATAAGTTTGTTTTTGTATTTGACATGGCAGCTTCTTTAGCAGTTTGCTGCCCTATAGACGGTAAACACTTTACTTCCAGTAACCCGTTATCTCCCACTAGTCCATCCGGGCTAGCTCCAAGGTGCGGTAATCGTTGAGGTACGAACAATCCACACTCTTGTACTGGATTACCGGTAAGTTTTTCATAAGCAGCTACTGCCTTCGATTCGTTTACAACTCCATATTGCACTGCTTTCGACTTCAAAGGCTTTCCGTACAATAGCTCCTTCACCTGGTGAGAGAGTAGAAATATACTACTAGTATATTATAATACTAGTGTTGTACATTACATGTGTAATTTATATTCAGGATTGTTTTGAATAATTTTGTTTAAATTTACAAGATTAGCAAGGGCGCTGGGTTTTCTCTAAACAGTGTGTTTGTGCGAACGTCCAGCAATCAAGCGGACCTCCCCCCCCCCCCCTTCCTCAACAAACGAAACGCTAGAAAACCAACCGCTGCCCGAATGTATTTCTACAGTATCTCGACTAATCAAACATCAGAAATTCATCTTTACGTGTAATTATAGATAGCCCACTCCTCCACTATACATTCAAGAAAAAAAATTAGCAACATTGTTTTATCAATGTGTTCTTTCTGTAAAAGTACTGTTATCTTTAAAAAACAAAACAAAAACTATATAATATATATTTTAGAAGTAGGGCATCAAATAATAAAGAACGATAACAATTAAGAAAACAAATTATTTGTAATTACATAACGCCGCTCATGCGAAAATGCTTGATCGTTGTTTTGTTATACATACTTGGTTATGACATGGAGTGTACGGGCGTCGGTTACAAATCAGTCCGAACTTGGATGCAGTTAGACGATTTTTTCGTGCTTCCCTCCACTGTGGGTTATCACGTTGGCCCACTGTAGCCCTCTCCAACGCAGCACTCTCCTCCAAAGTTTTTACTTCTTCTTGTAAGCTGTTCAAGATTTCGTCCATTTTAACTTTGAGCTGATCATCGTCGAGATCGATTTCGGCCGCATTTGGCCCATAGTCCATATCTGGACCATCGTTTTCACGAAATGTTTTTTTCTGTGCCTTACCTACCGAAAACGCAAGGCGGCGTTTTGTCAATGTGGCATTACGTCTCTCAAAAACGCGCTTGAAGACGGTGCCTGGACTTTTTTGTTTGTAACGTTTCCAAGGACTTAGATGCCATTTTGGACCCGTTATGTGCGAGAGACCGGCACCCACACATGCGTATGTGTAGCCACCTGACGAAGTGAGGTTCCTACGTTTACCTCCCGTCAATTGGGCTGCCAGTGGCCCAGGATGACCAAACACCTGCCAGTAAACTCTCTCTCTCTCTCTCTCTCTCTCTCTCTCTCTCTCTCTCTCTCTCTCTCTCTCTCTCTCTCTCTCTCTCTCTCTCTCTCTCGTGTGACAACGCACGTGGGAACCACCTGTAAACCTATTTTACCATGAAGAATAAGATAGAAATAAAATTATGATCTAAGGCTACGTGAACGTTTTCAACTTGTTTGTTTGGTTTTGTTTATTGTTTGTTTTACAAATTATTACATTTACAGTATACATAGTCGTGATGCATTTGTATGCCCTTATCCCTATGCGGCATAGTGCACTAGCTAGACGATAATACAGAAAAAGTGAATACATAGATTTTAGAGAAATTGTACAATATAGGAAATAAATGGTTGACAATGGTGTAGCTTACAACATTGTTTGACAAATATTTGTAATTGTATACACTATTTCCACAACACTACAAGTTTTTGTTTTCGGCAAAATTGGGTTCAAAAAATATTTTTGAACATACCTAAAATAGTCCACTTTGGTCATAGGTACATTATAAGTTGGCCCGGTTCCGTCAAAATAATCTTATCGACGCCAAGCCCGAGCCCGTGTTGTAGAGGTCCCAACGGGCATATTTGTAAAGGCCCGGCCCCTGCCCGTATCGAGTAATCCAGTAAATAATCGAAGCCCAGGCAAGGCCCGAGCCCGGATGCAGTGTAAATCAACCCGCACCTCCCCCCTCCCCGCCACCTGATCAGCTGCTATTAATTTATTCGCAATGAAGAATTAAAGTCGAAATAATGGTTATGGAGTAAATGACCTTTTGTTAGTACTTCGACAAAAGCTACTGGTTTTTATTTACGAACATATGTAGTTCACTCAACTCAAATATTTGTCAATATAAAAGCCCGAAAATATCACGCTTTGTTTGTAGATACGTAGGCCCGGCCTGGAAATATTATCGTGATCAGAGCCCGTGCCAGGGCTCTACCAGTCAGTATTAGCTTTCTGTGACTCCCACTCGCCGTCCAACACTACTAAATGTGATCACGAACAACCCCGGGAAGAGCATGAAAGAAACGGACGTAGTGTCACCTTCAACGTCCCATCTCAGACTGAACAATCCCTCCCGCGAGCAGGTATAAAAACTAGAACCTTTTTGGCGACGCACACCGTTAAGCCTTATACCTGAAAGTTCTGCAGGGACTTCATCCCTAGTTTGAATTAACGAGGGATTACTGTACAATTAAAACAATTAATTAAAACACATTAATAAACCTTGTTTTCTTGCAGTCATTCTCAAGTGACTATAATAAACTTTTTAAGCCCGGTTTACACACCGTAATAAGGTTTAAGGTCTAAGGTTTAACAAAGTTGAATCAAGCTAGTAGCATCATGGCGTTCACATAACTTCCTAAGATTTAAGGGCTAGGACGAAAGTTGAAACTATTCCAACTTGTTAGCTCTTATCCCAAAAATTCTTAGCCCAGCCAATGAGAGACGAGCTTTTATAAATCCGGCCAATGGTAGCGATCGTAGTAAATCAGTTTGGAAAATACTTTCCTTAGAACAAAATATTAAATGTTAAACCTTAAACCTTATTCCGGGTGTGTAAACCCACCATTAAGTGTACGTATATTTTTGTTGTTTGTAAACCATTTAAAGATACATATAACTTGTGATAGCACGTACCTGGCGTCTGCTTGCAACAATATCGGCATGTTGTCTGCACTTGCCGCACTGCCAATCACACACACCACCTGCAAGCGTACACGCCAACAATTACTGACAGACCAAGCAAGTGTACACATTAGCGTTATGACACAGGCCATAAAACCTTACCTTTTAGACTTCTACTCATGTAATTTCAAAGTGCAGAAAAGTCAAGATAAGCTACTGGGATTTTCTCACCGTTTAGGTAAAAGTTAAGGTCAAGTTAACAATAATTTTAACTTTGTCAATTTCAGCCACATCTATGAATCCTTTTATTAAATCAAACAGTTGAGTCCCGCACCTCGCCGTACTCCTGCATGATGTGCAGCATCTCTCGGGTCACCTCGGGGTTACAGTCGGTAAACAGAGACACCAACAGGGGGACGTTGTCGATGAACGCGAGATGGGGTCGGATGTTCTGGATGCCTCGGGGTAGCTTGGCCTGGGGGGAAGATGTTACGTAACCACTTGAATAAAACACGGATTCAGTTATGTCTATCATTCATCATCATCTTGTACTACTAGAGAGAGACGTACATTATTCTCCTAGCTTACCCTGTTGGACATGTCAAAGTTGACGGGCGCGCTCTGTTCCGTGCTGTCCGTCAGACAGCTCATGGACCTCCACCCCTGGTCCACGTCCATCTCGTTGCTGGGGAAACAACAACAGATCAGACAACATCAACAGCAACTCGACCCAGTAAAGCGTGAATACATCATCTTGTCTTACTCGGAGGTGTACGGCGTCTGCTGAACGTCGCAGTCCTCGTCAAACTTGACCTGCGGATAGTCCATGTTGATGGCGCTTGGAGCCGACTGACTCATGTTGCGGCTGTGACTCGTGATCCCACCCGAGCTGCGGCAACCAAGGAGCGTTGGTTAGCGCACACGCACACACACACACACACACGCCCTGGACTACTACCATGCAGCGTATATACAGTGTTAGCAAGAAGCTTTCTTGCACGGTGCACAAAGACACAGGTATTCAGTTAGCAAGCTTTAAATAGTAGAGCACACTTCCTGATAAGCGGGCTCAACGTTCATACAACAACACTTTTGGAATGTTGTTTCTGTTTTGATTAAGCAAGTTTGGTTTTGTACAAGTTTTTTTTTATATACATATCACAATTAAATGACACACATACAAATGCATTATTATTGTCATGTTCTTATTATATAAACAAGAATTATTGCTTGCTCCCTCAATTTTATTAATACATAGCAACAATTGCAGTAAAAAATAAGAATAATTTTATGTACGCAACTTACTTTGTTTATTTCTATGAGTCAGTAGTGTATTGCAAAGAACATAGTCTGATCCTGATGGGCTTTATAAAGTAGACAAACTAATTATTGTACCGCTATCACCAGCAAACACAATACTTATTGTTCAGCCATCCATGTCTTTACCTAATAACCACAACCTACAAACTCATGGACCCTACCACTATGTAACTAAAACTACAATAACAATACCACAATGATAATAATCAATAAGTACAAATTATGCCCATACAACATAACTGACAATACAATAGTTTGTAGTTTGAACTATACTCATTCTCAAAACATTGTTCTACATATTTATTTCAAGCATGTAAAAAATACAAACAACTACTGTAGTATTCACAAATTAGTATTTATATTGCAACAGTGCTGTGTGCTGGCGCTAGCGTAATAAGTCCTTCTTGCAAGGCCTGTTTGATTCTGGTGAAGTATTTGGAAAGCCGGTGGAGATCAACGTGCAGTCTAGTATACATTGGCTCGTCCTGTGATGGCAGGCTATATATAGCTAGGGACGTGGCCCTCTCTAGGTCAAGCTGTGAGCTTTGCCCGCACAGCGCAACTCAACCAACTTGATTTGGCGGGTTACTGATGACTTCACACTGCCAGCAAACTTAGAAAGTTATTGTTGGTGTAACAACATAGCACCAATTTATGAAAACATGTTTAATGATGCACAAGATGATAAAACTTGAGTGGCAGCAAAGTCTACAACAAGTCTGTGTAGGGGGTGGCCACTTCAATATTGACCCTGGTGACAAAGCAGATGGATTTCAATTGTCGGTTACTTTAATTTAATCAGTGCGTGTTCTTGTCTATATTATTCAAGTCAAGCAGGCGTTATATCACCCGCAGGATTATTTACATTATGCTGTAATGGTAGGAAGGAAGCTCAAACAACAAACATTAGTGGTTCAGTTCATACATGTGTGCAAGTAAGCGATAATGCAAATTAATAGAAGAGTAACTCTGAACATGGTAACTAATTGCTTGGTGCACATTTCCTGTAGCTGGTACTATGGTAGGTACCACATGCGACACGAAGTGTTTTACAAGTAGGTAGTACTTCATTGGAACAATCAAGCATCATTCATGAATCACGAGACATACGTTACCATGTACAAGTATAGTACAGTGCACCCAAACACTTATGTTTACTGTTGTGTGTGTTCTATGCACACAAGTTCCAGTTAAAATAATCTACTCAATACAATGAACAAAGAACAAGCAGTAAGCTATGGATAGGTAACCTAACAATGGAAGCACTCATGTTTGTTTGTTGTGTTTTTATGTCTTCCTTACAAAGTGATGTTTTTGTACTTTTTACCTAACTGTGAATTGTACTGCATGGCCCAATTGCCTTGCCATTGAATGAGCTCAAGTAAAGTGTATTGATGCAATGCAAGGTGGCCACTAGACATACCGTGGCATCATCACTATGTTATTGATGCAATGCAAGGTGGCCACTAGACGTACCGTGGGAGTAGCTGGACTTCCTCGTCCGAATGGTCTCGCCGGTGGTCGGGAACCCTGGGGAGAGATGTCGAGGGGTAGGCAATGTTACGGGGGATGGTTTCACCCCCCGTTGGTTCGGGCGCTTCGGTTGCCGGTCCGCTGTCAGATCTACGGTCAGTCCCCGTCACAACAACGATACCACAGACATCCTTCTACCCTCTACTACCCCTACTCTACTCTACCCCTCACTGGGCTTTTCTCTCCTCACGACAGTTATTATCGCCAACAAGTAACAGCGGCATTATCTATGTTTGATAGCAAAAATAATCGATCCGTTGCGATACCGTCAATATAATAGTGCAATTTATTCAGTTTCTTCTAAGTCTATGGGTGGCTACAGAGATAAAATGCAACTGCCAGGCATTACAGTGTCTTAGTTTGGCAGTGTATTCAGTTCTTGTTCCATTTTGATGAGTACTGTGTGACTAATGTGTACATCTCAACATCATATCAGTAATTTTATCAATTTAGTCTTAGTGTTCATTAGTATTTGAACATGTTTCAAACCAACACAAAACTGCTGCAGTCTATTATGCAGGATAGAATGGAGTTGGTTCCTAGCCATGCACAGCCGGACTGAACAAGGGGGTTATATCAACACACTGCAAATCACTCGGTTGTTCGGTTAGTTTTGAGTGAATATTCCAAGCCATGCAAGTCCTCTATTGGATCAACTTCCCAAGCCGAGTTCTAAGAATGTGTGGTATCGTTTGTTTCTCAACTTAACAACTGTCGAAGAGTAGAAACTGCGGGTACACATAAACGCACAGATAATGTACACATAAAGACATTGACAGGCAAAGTTCTGTTCGGAAACAAAGAGCCCTGCATCGTTTAAATATCCCAATGTTTTGGATCACAATGAATTGGTTGAAAGCTAAAATACTGTAAATAAAATGAACTCTGTTGAACAACAGAATTGCACAGACAGTGTCTAAAAGACAAAACCAGAGACTGCAACATGTTACAACTGTAGACTTTTATACCGAACAGAACTCTGCACAAGTTGATACGTACATCAATTAGCAGTAGAGGTGATTGTAGATGGTATTTAAAGGTTTTTAAACATTGTGAATTCATCACTAAGTCAGTGTTATTCTTTTACTTTTCAAGCTAGACAACACACGATTAGGCCCAAAGTTCATATAAATCAATTCTAAGGAGATATTGATTTTGTTACAAATGACTAGATCATGAGGAAACAGACTAAATATATAACAGTTTTCTTTTCATCACCTCTACATACTGCAGTGAAACAATGGGAGGACCAAATGAAGCAAGACAAAAAGACTTGGTCTCATCTGCTGGACTCAAGTCACACTGATTGAAGCACAAGCTAGCATGGTTAGTGTTGGGCAATGGGCATGCTGAAGAGAACGTCTCTTAGAGACACAAGATGAGATGCAAACACAACGGTTCAAAGGTTAGTAATAGTAGGTAATCACTGGAGAATCACATGTACCTATTTACAGTCCTGCTACTTGCTGCCTATTTTAACCTCCTTCTAACGTTCTGCTTCGTACAGTAAAATATGAATACTCTGCTTTGTGTAGCATGCACGAGGCTGCGACTGGTCGAAACACAAGTACCATTGTGGGAGTGAATGTCAGCTATTGAAGTCTCTCATTTTACTCTTTTACCCACACATCTACACTTTACTACACACATTGCAACTAGGAGTACAACTAACACACAAATACATGTTTACTGCTGTTGAAGTTCCCCCCTCATTGATACGAGGTACTCACACTCAAGAGCGAGCGGGACAGAGAACAACGGTGGCAAATGTCCGTGTCTCTGTACGCGAGAGATATCCCCCCACCCCTCTCACCTGGCCTTGTCCGACAGTAGCGAGATGTGACAGTTCCAGCCAGACTCGAGCCCCATCTTCTCAGAGAAGACTCGAGACCTTAGTTCGTTTTCCTTGCTGAAGTGTACAAATCGGATGCAGGCGCGTTCCAGCTGGTCAATCAGCTGCACCTGCATGGGAACACACGGTTGCCATGGTAACGTCATGTTAATATGCCAGACCTGGACCAGCAAACACACCAAGAGTCTTGCAACACCTCTATATGCCAGAATAAGCCCCGTCCCTCTACAATGCGCGGTTAAGCTGTAAAATGCAATTATAAATGGATGCCAAGGCAGCCACTAGTGTTGTATGGGAGTCTAGTGAGGGTGCCTGTGTGATGCCAGAATAAGCCCCGTTTCCCTCTACGATGCACGGTTTAGCTGTAAAATGCAATAAAAAATGGATCCCAAGGCAGCCACTAGTGTTGTATGGGAGTCTAGTGAGGGTGCCTGTGTGATGCCAGAATAAGCCCCGTTTCCCTCTACGATGCACGGTTTAGCTGTAAAATGCAATTAAAAATGGATCCCAAGGCAGCCACTAGAGTTGTATGGGAGACTAGTGAGGGTGCCTGTGTGATGCCAAATTAAGCCCCGTTTCCCTCTACGATGCGCGGTTTAGCTGTAAAATGCAATTAAAAATGGATCCCAAGGCAGCCACTAGTGTTGTATGGGAGACTAGAGAGGGTGTCTGTGTGATGCCAAATTAAGCCCCGTTTCCCTCTACGATGCGCGGTTTAGCTGTAAAATGCAATTATAAATGGATGCCAAGGCAGCCACTAGTGTTGTATGGGAGTCTAGTGAGGGTGCCTGTGTGATGCCAGAATAAGCCCCGTTTCCCTCTACGATGCGCGGTTTAGCTGTAAAATACAATTAAAAATGGATCCCAAGGCAGCCACTAGTGTTGTATGGGAGTCTAGTGAGAGTGTCTGTGTGATGCTAGAATAAGCCCTGTTTCCCTCTACGATGCACGGTTTAGCTGTAAAATGCAATTAAAAATTGATCCCAAGGCAGCCACTAGTGTTGAATGGGAGTCTAGTGGCATCCCTAGCCAGTCCGCACCTGACCTCTACAAGCTTTCTAGGAAATATTCCCATTAATATAGTTCATGAGTAGTAAATGGAACGGTCAGTGAAAGCAGGTATAATATTTTTTAAGGCAATAAAAATAAAGTCTAGTAACCAAATTGAATACTACAGCAAAAGGGTTGTTTAGCGGGTGTGTCTACCAGCCTATGGTTATGGCTTACCCAGTCAAGCTGTGCCTGGTACTGCATGGTGACCATCCCAATGAAGACTTGGTTGCACTGGACCTCGAAACAGCCCTGCACATCGTTCACCAGCTCATCCTTTATGTCGCTCGTCAGCAGAGAATCTGAGACACGTGACACTCCCATATACATAATTAACATAATACACTACAGCAAGGAAAAGGAATCAAGTACATAGCACGAATTTGTACAAAGTACGATTCAAACATTAAATACACGTCCAGATATACATAGATAAGAAATGGACAACTCATTGTTGTAAAGGAAATTGCAATAGAGATAGGTTGCTACATAATGGCTTTCCTTAGTGAAGTGATGATAACCTGCTACACTTAGGTAAGCTGTTGGCATCCTATCTCTATCACCACAACTCACATTGGCCAGCCTTCTGGCACTCTCCTAACAAATATTCTTTGTGAAAGTAAAAATGCAAGTAGATTTTAGACAAACATGATTGGCAAAACAGAATGTACTGAAAGTTATCCTGGCTCTCACCAGTGGAGTGGAACTGCATGCCCTTGCTCCGAGGGTCCAGCACGTTCCTACAGTCCCACAGCAGCGGAGTGGGGCTACGGTGTCGCATGTACAAGTGCTGGCTGTCGGCCGGAAGCTCCATATAGAGGGTCGACAGCTTGCTGCCCACCTCGCAAGGCAGTGGGCGGTAGGCAAACGCGGAGCAATACGCCGTCAGGCTGGTCCGCTGGTAAAAGTCCAGGACCTTCTTCCTGTGACAACACACAAACCACGTGAACCTCTTGATCCTAATACCAAGGTCTACTAGATCGCGCGAAGTAAGGTCATCTAACCTATTTCCATAATGTTATTCAAATGGTAGAATCATTCAGAAAAACAAATGAATTGATCTGTCAAAACAAATTATGGGCCAAAAAGGCAAAATAACAATCTGTAATGAGATTTTGTCTTCACATACTATATATATTTTCAAAGGAAATACTTTACGCATACGTTCACATTATTGGTGAGGATTATTTAAATAATGCGATTTTTGTAGTTGGATCCAAAATGGCGATTTTTGATCTCATTCAATGACCTTACTTTACGCTTCGCAATTACTCCGCTAGGAGTAAATCCAGTAGACTTTGCCTAATACTAGAATGCAAGTCAAAGAGCAGGATGCTTGGAATGGTCTCACCTGTCTGCGGCAGTGAAGGGGGTCAGGTCTCGACCGTCCCAGAAGTCAACGCAAGAGTCCAGCACGATGTCCGCAGTCCCCTGGGAGAGAAGCTGGAGTCCCCCGCAGGCAGAGTCCCTGACGACGACGGCCACCATGTGAGGGAAGGGGAACTTCACCTTCGTGTTGATCGACAGCGAACGAGCGAACTTGATGTCGCGACGAACCATCTCCGGTTGCTGGCCGGACAGAATCGTCATACATTGTAACAACATTTTAAAACGTTTCATGCATTATCGAATACTGTTTTATTTTTCATTTTCTGGTACGGATGTATTTGATTGTTACATGCAAGACTAGGCGTACTCACAATGTGTCGGAACGTGGACAGCTGCTCCTCTAGCTTGAATATCTCCGTAGCTGAGTCTAGGAAGCCGATCTGTCGGGCCAGTTCGCATAGACACCTGAGCACAGAGTGATGCTTCAGCCTCCAGGTCACACATGGAGAGGAACACAAGCATACAGGGGCCACTGTTGGGTTACATGGTTAACGTGATGGCTGCAATATTTACTGTCTTACAACTTATACACTACATTTTTTTAAAAAATATACTCAACCATAATGGTTTAGAATAGTAAAAAAAATGTTGTATATACGGAAGGGACAAACAATTATTGCAAATACCATTTAATGTTGACGGTTCATTGACGTGGCACGTTTATAGCAAATGTCGGAATACTGCAAACCTGGTTTACCTTGTGTTCAAGAATAAGACGTGTTAGAACGTGTGAGAATCCAATGTACAATTACATGTAATTATCACTCATGAGTTATTTAGTACTTATTCTTTTCATTTGTTGTTGGAATTTATGGGTAAACAACGCAGATCAGATGTTTTACGAAGCCAGTTTATGTTTGGAATATTCATTTATATAACTTTTAAACTTGAATACATTTCTGAAACAAATTAGTGTGGCAGTTGCCAGTTAGTTAGTTAGTTGGGGCTTAAGGCCACACACTGTAGTGGTTATTAGTGCCCAATGAACCACGTGACAGTTACTTTGTTCTTAGTACCAAGTGTACATATGTACACTTGGTACTAAGAACAAAGTAACTGTCACGTGGTTCATTGGGCACTAATAACCACTACAGTGTGTGGCCTTAAGCCCCAACTAACTAACTAACTGGCAACTGCCACACTCCTTATACGTACTAGTACCACAGCTTTGACACTTCCAATAACATGTTATCTTTAAAGCAAACCAAAAATATTTAAATGTCAATTTAATTGCTTACTTACCACATCACAGGCAAACACCTGATAAGTTATTATTAGTATTTTCGGATGTGAACATAATAGATGGAAGCGCTTGCGTCACGCTAGTCTACTATGGAAGCATAATACTACAGTGGACAAACTACGTCATGCATATTGTTTCTCTCACAGCATGCACACTAACCTATTTCAGTAGTAAAGTGAGAAGCGACCTAGGACTATATTATTAGAGAAGCACGGGGCGGAGTAAGCAGTCTACTTGTATTCCATGCCCCCACCATCAACAATCACAACTCGAGTCTCCGTTCATTTTCATGTTTCGGTTGTCACCTGATTTGTATGTACGACGGTGGGTTGACATGCATACTTCACATCGCATTAAGATAATAGCCAAGTATATACTCCTATTAGCAGTACCACACCACTACATAGATTCAAGGGTGCCAACAAACCATGCAACAACACAAACGTATTTGTATATGTGTGTGGGTGTGGGAGAAAGACAAAACGTTGAGAAATAATATTTTCATTGAATTATCTTTTCAGGAGTGTTAACTGTTTACCCAGGAACCCGTAACGTTAAGAAAGAAGAACATCGTTGTTGTTTCCTAAATATAGTTACAAGTTTTATTGGTCAGCCGATACTGATACAGTAGTCATATCAATGCAAGCCAACATCCCTTATTGATGGGTGGAATTGCCTTCCATTTACAATATCATCTTTTCTGCCTTCCGACGTTTTAGGTCATCTTATATTGCTGCAGAAAAAATGCGTTATTATGACATTGGTGTCAATTCTTACGTAACGATGACAGCAAAATTGTGCTTACATAATTGAAATTGAGAAATATATTGTTGAATATTACAAATGTGTACAGATGTATTATGTGTTATGTGCAAAGGACAAAAAGTTGCACTGCAATAGATGTGTATTGTTTTTGAGCAAATTGCCACTAAATAAACTACTAACTAGACACTAGATAGTAGATACTAACATTCTAGACTAGAACTAGTTTGCACAGGTGTATAAAACGATCAAACCGACACGGAAACTGAATGTCGCAGAGAGGATACCGCTGGCGGATGCATGGAAGCGTACCACACCGGGATCCAATACCGTACCCATTACCACTTACAGTACGGATACCAAAATAAGGGGTTTTTACATTTTTACGTAGCAATTTGATTGTAGATGGTACCTTCTGCACTCGACGAACAATTCCGCATCATAGTTTCATAGCAGACGATAGTCAGAAGCGGCAAATGAAAACAAAACAATTAGCAGAATGTATCACAATGAACGCACATGACACTAGGTGTGGGGGAGACTGTGCTAACGTGTAACGTCTAGACGTAATCGTGCATGGGGAGGTACGGTAGTAAGTGTGAGCGCCGTGTGGATGACACAAACAAAACAGGGAGACACACGAAGCCTTTATGCAACACAGCTACTACGCAGTTAGTGAGGTTACACATTAGTCGAGCGAGATTCTAAACATGTAAACTGTGGGCTTGGGTTACAGCACCATTCTAAGGTGGCTAAACCATCTGTACATCTATTTATGAGGAGATTATCTTCACAGATGGGGCTGACTAGTCAGTGGCCCTAATGACAAATATACAGTACATATATTTAACTATTTACTTTAACAATTTAATAAGATTCTTACAATATATTTTAATTTTGAATACATTCCAATTTATAATGAACTAAAATAAAAGGCAAAGTAGTAAGGCTAAGAGAGAGGGGTCAGCATATATCTGGCACATATTTTAGTAATTCAAAATCAATGACTACCTCGCTCTTAATATTAACCACTTTTAAGACAAAACATTTGGCAAATACATGAACTGTTTGCTGCCAGGTACACGAAGGAACATCCAAGAATTGCAACACCATGATATACACAACATGATTCATGCTCAATCCAACATACACGGCCTCTTGTAATGAAGGGCAAGGCTTCCCAATATCAAGTCAAGTATTGACAACTTGAACTCACATGTCCTTGTGCTACACACTAGTAGAGTGTAGTACTGAAGGGTAATAAGACGGACACATACGACATAGTTTGCCTCTTTGCACAAATGGGTCAATACATAGTGTAGAATTACTAATTAATTAGTAACAATGAGTCAACTCATCTGTTGTTAATACAACTATAATATGTAGTCAACTTGTAAAGAAATGGAATATGAATGCCTGACTCTATGTAGTACCTCAAGGATATGTAATACCCCAAGGATATGTAATACCCAAGGATATGTAATACCCAAGGATATGTAATACCCAAGGATATGTAATACCCCAAGGATATGTAATACCCAAGGATATGTAATACCCAAGGATATGTAATACCCCAAGGATATAGTACCCCAAGGATATGTAGTACCCCAAGGATATGTAATACCCAAGGATATGTAATACCCCAAGGATATGTAATACCCAAGGATATGTAATACCCCAAGGATATAGTACCCCAAGGATATGTAGTACCCCAAGGATATGTAATACCACAAGGAAATGTAATACCCCAAGGATATATAATACCCCAAGGGCCAAGGATATATAATACCCAAGGATATGTAATACCCTAGGATATAATACCCCAAGGATATGTAGTACACAAGGATATGTAATACCACAAGGATATGTAATACCCCAAGGATATGTAGCACCCAAGGATATGTAATACCAAGGATATGTAATACCCCAAGGATATCAGGAAGGTGTACAAATAGAACACAGGTGAGAAGAATTGTCATATGTGTACAAATCCTACTATTTTGGCATCCAATGAACCTTTCTGGTTCGTTTGGATAGCTGAAGATTCACAGAAACACTAGTTAAAGGGGGAATTGAGGTATTTGGGATGAGTTTTCAAAGAAATGTATTTGGACTGAAAACAGGAACAGTAGAAACCAACTTTTTTAAACATTATATACACTTCACAATAATTTCTTGCTCGTGGTATTTTTCAAACCATAAAGCAAGATAAAGTTACTCAGATGATATTAATGAAAGAAATCAACATTTCTATTGAATTGAGAAGCAGATTAATTTTAAAATTATATTTTTTACACTGAAAACCCCCACAGTTGTGCCACAAATAGTGATGTGTACAAGTGACAACTCTATGGGGTAGAATGTCAATGGGTTACAATGGAACGTACCTCCTGTTGATGACGGGCACCAGATCCTCGTTGTACATGGCCTCGCACGTGACGTGGGAACAGAAGTGCGTGTAGTGATCCTGCGTGTTCATGTTGCACGTGTTGAGCAGGATGGCCAACCCGAGCGGCTTCAACGACGTCACGTAACGTTTCCACGACTGGTCGTCAAACTGGAGCCGGAACGAGGACGTGTGGTTGTGAGTCAGGTCGAGCACTTCGGCCACGGTCGCAGACGAGTCCATTTCTACGACACAACCGGCGGTCACGTCACTTCAACCCATTCCATGTTGCAGAACACATCGATATACTTACGAGTAGAGCAAGCTCCATATCGCCATCTGCCTTGCCACCATTGTGTTTCTATCGACTCCGAAGGCCGCAACTACTACAAGGTAAGCTGTTGGTTCCTTCCTATCCTTCTCCCCAAGCTCAAACCTACCCGTTAGGCAAACTTACACATTCACACCAGTTCATAAACTAATTTTATTAGAACTGTCATTTCTACATGATGTCATCAGTTATTAAGTGACTTAGGTTAATTGGCTATCTAGAAAAATAGGTTTTACATGACATTCAAACATTAGAGCACTTTGCAACCACAGAGCTACATAAAATGTTACTCAGAGGAAACGTGTAAATGAAACAAAAGTTAGCTCCAATCGACTTAAAAAACCGTATACACCGCAACATGCCTGCGACCTATACTCGAGTAAATACGGCTTCTGGATTCAGATTGAATTAGGACAACAGACGAGTATGCGTACGTACCAATGTTGATGGAGTTTGCCAGCGCGTCGTCTTGCCCCGCCTCCTCCCCCAGGCCGGACTGGGGCCTGTCGTTCTGTAGCCCCACCCCGTCCATTGTGTCCACACTACAACAGAGGAGCATCCTGTAGTGCTGACTGACCAGGGATAACAAACAGCTGACAGATGGGCTAGAGAGAGAGACACCAGAACCAATGCTTCACTCCTTGCCTCATTGTTAGATCACAAACTAAATGACATAACTTTGTGCCATCCAACAAGTGCCCACATTTAGCCCATCAGATCATCATGGTATGATCAACAAGTACAGACAGGCTTCCTTCTCTCTTCACATTGCTAGGCAATGCATTCCATCTAAAGCATGATCCTCCACCCAATACAGTTATTAACTACAAGTCCATGATACCTATACTAACACGGTGCAAGCGTCTCCCTAATAGTAATAGAATAGGTAACGTTGTACAAACAGCTTACCTCGAGGATTTCGACTCTTGGGTCGAGTTACGCAGGAAGAAAACCTTCTCGGCCGTCGGGTTCGGCCACGACAAGATCCCCTTCTTGTCCACACAGCACAGCGCCTGCAAACACAACAACCCTCTGCTATGTACGTCACCATGTACCTGACCGGACTCACGGTGACCGGACTTACCGTGACCGAGCCCAGGACGTGAAGAAGGTTGGCGGACCGCGAAGGGATGGCCGCCTCCCCCTTCCACACGTCAACAAAGTCGATGAGAATCTGCCTCCAGTTGAGTACGGTCGACGGCTTCGGTTCGGACACCTCGATCTCCTCAAACGGATCGCACGGAGTCTGAAACACACACACTACTCTTGAGCCCTTAGCTTGTATGCATAGCCAGTGCTAAGCTAAGGTGAATGGTAAGGTTATTGCAATGGCTCTGAATTCCACCCTGTCACTTGTGAGCCACCACAGCACTCAGTCACTTGTCTTTTGTTATCTTGTAGCAATCACAGGACCACATTTTAAATTCACAAAGTAGAGATGCAAACCTTTTCCTACACTTGATTATTATTTTGCCTTCTGTTAGTGCGATCGCATGTTTCCAGCATCCACCAAATATGTAGGGTTCATACAGTAATCAAGATCAAGAGGAGTAGGTCTACTGTACCTGTGCCTGTGTGGATATGTTCAACAGAGCCTGTATCCTGGCCATGCCGAGACTGTCTGTCACAAGCCAGGCGGCCGGGAACACCAGGGGTAGTAGGGGCAAGGTCACGGCAACCACCTGTAGCAGCAGCATCTCGCTCCACCGGCCAGACCCAACCACCGCTGCCAGATACTTGAGGCGGACAAAGCCCACTCCGATCGAGAGGACCTGAAGCAATATAGTTACCTCCTTCACCTTCTGTGTGCCCCTCTAAACAAGGAATACCTTGCCAAGATACATTTATTTTCATGGTGGGGACAGAATGTGAAAGGTCGGTTAAGACATTAATCTAAGAGGAACTAATGAGAAATATGTCTACATTTTTTGTGGCAGCCCTGATCTAGACGTGCATTAGATTAAAGAAACTCACAAAAACGGAGAAGAGTAAAATACGCTCGACGCAAGTCTTCATGAGGAGATAGCGCTGACGGTTGAAGTAGGACACCGGCTGGTCTAAAGACTCAGCCAGCGCCAGACAGAGGTTCGCGAGGTACGGAGTCTCTTTCAGTACGAACTCTTTGTCCTTGAGCGGCGAGCGGGCGGTCGGAACGCTGAACTCCTGTGCCGACTCTCCCTGCGGACTGTAGAGCTGACCGCCCAGCAGCGTCTGGCCTTCCTTCTCCTGCACCAACAACACACGGCATTTCACAATACACCAGCGGGAAAAAAAATTCCCAACTTTTAACAAAAACATTTTGCTGTTTAGATTAAAAACCAAACCTTGTTAGAGGGCAGGTATGTTACGTACCTTGAAGGTCTCACAGTGGCCTGGCGCATGTTGGCCAGGCCTCATAACAACCACATCGCCGGCAACCAGAAGGGCCCAGGGCAGGTTGACCAGCTGGTTGTCTCTGTACGTCCACTGGAGGGTGATGCAGGGGGAGAGGGGGGAGTAGAGGTGGGGGTAGTTCTCTGGATGCCAGGTGATGAGATCCGCGTAGCCTGCAACAACACATGGCGGGACACATTAGAATCACCTGTTGTTTACTTTACAGGACAAAACATTATTCTTAGTCCAAATTAAATGTTTTACTGCAATGTATAGGCCCTACCCAGTTTCCATCTACAATCAAATTGACAAAACATGACTAGTACAGGACTCAGCTTGGAGATCAGTAGGCCTACAAAACTAATAAGACATCTTACTTTTTAGTTGAACGATTAATCTCCGGACCCGTAACGATATCTCAGAATGGCGAAGTTTGTTGTCTCGGATAACGAGAAATAGATTTACTCCGAGCAACAGAATGATGGACAGTCCTTGGAGGAGGACGTTACCATATCTGTAACCAAAAGACCACATTTTGTAATCAGTATGTTGAGATAGGCCTATTATTCAATTGAAAACATAGCTGGACGTTTAAGAGTTTACTTAGGCTTGGGTACCTTGGATGGTCATCAGCAAAGTGCGAGCCAATGAGAGCCAGTCCGCAGCAGAATATACAGCAGGTCGACACCCAGCATAGTGGGGTGTATTTACTCCACGGGTGAAGGGCGTCCCTCAGCCATAGTTTGTAACGTCTGAAATCAATAAAGATACCCAATTGGCTTAGTGCTACTCGTTTGTATAGAATCGCTCGCGGCACTGAACAAGCTGTCAATGCTAATGCATCCACACAGGTCCGTGTCTAATGTCTTACAAAAACAATGAGGATGGACATGTAAGGCTACATTTTTCCAAGAAACTGCGTAGGCAACAGATGACACGTCTTGTAATTTAGGAGAAAAACTTACACTGCTGTCAGAGAGCTTCCCCTCAAATGGGGATGTTCGGTGACAGGTTTCAGGTTGAGCCTTGGGCATGAAGATAGGACCGAGCTACAGGTAAGATGTGTATCTAACATACAACAGTTGTGGCGCAGCAAATAACTAGTTGAATTACTTGGGAGACTCGTGTATTATTACCTCCTTCGCTGAGTTGCATCGTACTTGTCGACAGCATCTTCGATATCATGATAGAGGCGGCTCAGGGCTTCATGAGATGATAAACCGATCTTCTTCTTGATCTCTACCATCTCTCTGTGATGGACTCCGCCGACCACCTGATATAAGAGAATGTTAGCATCTGGAGTAATACACACAGGGTCAATCGTTTTGATTATGCCTAGATGTCAGTTAATAGCATTACAGTTAGAGTACAGCCTAGGTCTAAACGATTGTGCTATTTATGGACAGGCCTTGAGTTTAGTAGCAATCATTTTCTTCGTATTGATTAAACAATTATTGTACATCTAGGTGGGTCTACTTACCAACAATTTGAAGGTTATGGTTAGACAACCATGGAGTCGAGCGTGAATAGAAGGTTGATGAAGACTTTTTAAGGTATTTTTGTAATAAATATTGTTTTTCGCGTTGGCGCTACATCAAAAGAACATTTTGGTAAAGTATGCTTTAAGCCTCGAGTAAAAACAAATAATAAATCTTACCTAATCGCCGATTCAGCTACTTTTGCCTATTTATACGAAGCCCAATCTACATGCACCGTACACGCAATCTTTCTATAAACAATGTAAACCAATTTACGCACAAGCAGCTCAAAATCCGTACTCAAAGCTTACGCTTACGTATTGTAATGTTTACGATTGTGATTGGTCAGAACTTCCCAGCAGGAGTGATAGTCAGTTGTACCAATAACCCACAATAAACTTTCGACAAAATGTTGAGCGACTCCAATAAAATGTTCGTTTATGTGCAGGGAGTTTATTTGCTGTGTATTGGTAACACAACAAAAACATGTGGTTGAGATACAATGCCCATTCCCAAGGTCACATTGCATCATTACAGTTTTCACAGCGAGTAGCCTAGTGCGTACAAACACCGGATAGTTAAAATAGTTTAATAATTAAATTGTAGAGTAATTTAATACATAATGGCTCAAGAAGGATTTGGCATTCCTAGTCAAAAGGTTGAGGAGAAACTAAGAAGTGTATTGTTTCAATTTTTGAATGTGGAGTTCAAAATCAATGATGACACTTGCTTGGAAAAGCTTTTAACACATCTTTCACACCAAGGAGGTAAGTTGCTGCCTGGGCCTACGTGTGGTTTGATCTCCTTGCGCGCATACTAAGCCCCTACGCGTGTAGATTAGCCCAAGCTATTGCCAAAATAAATGGTACATTGCTTTAGGCCTAGGCCTAGATAAGATAAAACCTGTTTGTCTACTCAGTCTATCTTTACAAAAAAAAAAAAAAATACATACAACCAGCGCCCCTTATCCACAAAATTGCAGCATTAATAGGCCTGCACCTATGCTTTCCAATATTCAGCAACTGTGAATCCCACACTGGGCCCAGGTAGAGACACATGGTAGGCCTAGGGTAGGCTAGCTAGTTATACTTGGCCATCTTTTTGTAGGTTACGTATTACTTGGATAACATCAAAGCTCTTTACCTCAACCAAGCTCCTGTGATACAGTTGTCACTACCAAGGCCAGCTCTCATAGACCTATATTGCATCCCATCAAGAACTATTAAATGAGAGCTACATTTTGTCATTTCAGAAAGCGCGTACCTACGCTCGGTGTGCCTAGAGTGGATGGAGCAGATCTTGCAAAAAGAACAACCTGAACCCGAAGTCATATCATTTGCCCTGCGTCTCGTTGCGCTTGTTGTCAACAACGAGTCTGGTTTCCAGTGCCTTCAGGCTGGCAACATTGTCGTTCGACTGTGTCAACTTACAAAGGGTGCAAAGCTCGAGAACACGACTGCCGTTAAGGTTGCATACATCGCATTGCTCTCGGCTCTTACTAAACATGAACCGGGTTGCCGTCTCATCATTGAATTCGGTAAGTAATACAACCTTTTGTTCAGCTTACTATAGATTAACTTCCAGTTGGTCATAAAGTCATGAAACATACCTAATGACCACTGTTTGCTTGTTGTCAGCATGGTGGCAAGACGTGGTGAAGTTATGCCACGAGAGCAGAAGCATCTACATAACGAGGGACTCCCGCAACTTTGTCACCGTCTTCTTGACGTGCCTGGAACACAGACCGGACATCGTCGAAGAGATCCTACGCCAAGTTCTGCGACCCCTCGACACGGTCGGCGACATCAGCCAGACGCTGACGCTGGCCCGACACATCCTGGAGACGTGTCTGGTCGAGGACAATCACTCGGTGCCTCGCATCATGCTCGGTACGTTCGATCTCGGCTCTCGGGTGGGCGTCTGGCTGCGAGACTCGGCTGCAGACCGACCCCTCACGGAGATCGCGGTCAAGCTATCGATGCTCGTCTGCTTCGCGACCTTCAAGCGCGAGAAGTCGGACCGGATCAAGACCGGCGTGCTCACGCCTGCAGACCTCAAGGAGTTGGAGCAGAAAGTGTTCCGTCTCTTCTCGTTGCTGATAGCACGTAAAGAGTTCTCGACGATACTGAAGGTGTCTGTGTACGGCCACCTCACGTGGAAGAAGATCTTCACCGAGCTAAGGAACTCTGAACAGTCGACGTACTTCTTTGAGAACCAACTCATGTCATTGCAGGTGGGTCATTCGCCCTTGTAACCCTTGTGCTGCCTAGAGCGACTTTAGTGGAAATAGGAAAATATACATTGGATGCGAAATTTGACTTTAGTCGAACACTCAGAAAAACATGAGGCTAACAAGTGATGTTCACTAAAGTCGTAGTGTGTCTAAAAGTTTATTTTTCACCACTAGATTGCAGCAGCATGCATGTACAAGTATGTAATAGCACTATGCATGTATTGATTTATGTTAACCTAGATGCTTTTTAACTTTCTAGACATAGAGGAGTTTTTAATGGACGCATCAAAAAGATTAATTGAATCCTCTGGTGGGAAAATTGGAATAGTACAACTTCTAATGAAAGTACAAGAGCAAATCATACAGAGGTATTTGAGCACCCATAACACCGTTGTTGATTACTTGCTCATAGTAAGCTACTTGTGTATCTACATGAATAAAAACAAAAACATGACCCAACAAATCTCTGTTCGCTCTAGCCCCACGCACTGACTTGGCATAAAAAACACTCACGTAACACCAATCACTAAAGGCCGCCAATAATTCATAGTTGACCCCTAATCCATTGGAAGTTTGTATTTTGCATGTTATTTTGTATAGGGTATATTATAAACAAAATCGGTAGCAACAAAGTGGGCGCTTTGTTTGCTTCCAGCTGATACCAGTGCTGGTCAATATGGCGACGCGAGCCGCCGACAACGAATGCCTCGAGGTCTACTGCGACAAGTTGTTTGCGTTGACCAACGAGGAGACCCAGCGCGTGTGCTACTCGTTCCGAGAACACCTGTTGAACATGGACAATAAGCAGGAGATGGCGCACCAGGCAATACTCAGCATCCTCCAGCTGGAGCACGTCATACAACGGGTACGCCACGCCATCTGTTGCATGTTACGTGGGGGAGGGGTGATTGAAACGAGTTATGGGTAGAAGTACAGTCGTGGGAAGACAGGAAACTGTGGAGAGACCGCAAGACATTGTAGTAGAGATGTCAGAGGAACAAGTGCTAGAGCAAGATAAAGAAGAAAGGGGGAGGAAAGCATCAGGTGGCTTAGGTAGACCTTGGTAAATGGTGGGAACCTCCCACCTCCTACCCGACTTCATAGTTGGAAACAGAGATAGATGATTGATTGATTATGGTATTTGTCTTGAGTACTGTGATACAACTTTGTTTTGCAGAAAAACGAGACTAGACCTACTTCGTTGTAAAATAATTGAAGTCTTAGGAAATTCACTAGAGAGAAAAACGGCAATCAATAAAAAAGCGAGTTATCTTTGTGTTCGCCGAGTGCCTTGGCCAAGTTGTTGACAGGCGGAACGTGTTGCAGGACCGCGCGGTGGTCGTGTTCCAAGCGCTGATGTACACGCTCAAGGACTTTGTGCCCGACACGCAGCTGACCCCGGGCGCGGTGGGCAGCGAGAACGTGACGCGCTACCCCCAACTACTTGCCGTGGTGCTACAGAGCCTGGGCTCGCTGATACAATGCTACAGCATCAGCTGGCGGGAGAGCGTCGAGACCATCTGTCTGTTCGGCTTCACGCAGGACCTGCTCAAGGACCCAAACCTCACTCCCAAGGTTCGTGACACACGAGTCTGTGTTTAATTGAAACTAAACTAGTGATAAGATCCCTGCAGGAAGTGTGGGTATATAATGCTTAGTCTAAATGTTTTTTTAACTGAAATTATTCTAAGTTAAATTGGGATGTTTAGAGTCTTTTGGAATTTGAATTAAAGGAGAATTACTTTACTCTGGTCGTGGTTATATCCAGCAGCTTACCTTGAAGCTGACAAGTAGTGCCGAATGCTCACGGTTTGCAATACCGGCACATGCCGAAAGTATCACTACAATAGCGGTTTTAAATGGGTCGAGTTAGGTTAGTACTACTTGACAGCATGCGTCAATCAGCCTTGATGACGAAAGCATCCGTCTTTCTGTACTGAGAATGCTTTATAAAAGTAGGACTAGTTGTTCGTAGAGTATTACGCTCGGTACGTACTTACCGCTATCGAGTGACGTCCGTGTAATGTCTCCAGCTGAACGTGTTGGCGCTGAAGCTGATCCAAGTGGCCATCACCAAGTTCATGCCGCCCAACCTCGCGCTGCTAATGGACACGCTGCAGGGCTCCACCCTCAACCAGATAGGGCCGCTGCTTTTCCGGAAACTGCACGACAGACACTGGGAGATCCGAGACAGTGCGCTCGAGGTGCTAGAGGTGGTCGCCTCGCTCGCAAACATTAGTGAGTCTTTACTATGATGTGTGAGCTCTTTGGTGGTCGCTTTGCTCGCCAACATTAGTGAGTCTTTACTATGATGTGTGAGCTCTTTGGTGGTCGCTTTGCTCGCCAACATTAGTGAGTCTTTACTATGATGTGTGAGCTCTTCAATGGTCGCTTTGCTTGCAAACGTCAGTGAGTTGTGTAGTCTTTACCGTGGCGTGTAAGCTCTTACTTGCGTTGTGCACGCTTGCAGAGTTCCCCGCGTTCCAAGAGCACGTGATAGAGCACAAGCTGTGCTCGCTGACGGTGTCTCTGGCAAACGTCAGTGAGTTGTGTAGTCTTTACCGTGGCGTGTAAGCTCTTACTTGCATTGTGCACGCTTGCAGAGTTCCCCGCGTTCCAAGAGCACGTGATAGAGCACAAGCTGTGCTCACTGACGGTGTCTCTGGCAAACGTCAGTGAGTTGTGTAGTCTTTACCGTGGCGTGTAAGCTCTTACTTGCATTGTGCACGCTTGCAGAGTTCCCCGCGTTCCAAGAGCACGTGATAGAGCACAAGCTGTGCTCGCTGACGGTGTCTCTGGCAAACGTCAGTGAGTTGTGTAGTCTTTACCGTGGCGTGTTAGCTCTTACTTGCATTGTGCACGCTTGCAGAGTTCCCCGCGTTCCAAGAGCACGTGATAGAGCACAAGCTGTGCTCACTGACGGTGTCTCTGGCAAACGTCAGTGAGTTGTGTAGTCTTTACCGTGGCGTGTAAGCTCTTACTTGCATTGTGCACGCTTGCAGAGTTCCCCGCGTTCCAAGAGCACGTGATAGAGCACAAGCTGTGCTCGCTGACGGTGTCCCTGGCTTGCGACGACGGAGAGACCTACGTCCGAGCGTCGGCGCTCAAGTGTCTCGGACAGATGGTCAAGGTCAGAGCCTTCTGGGAGTCTTGTCTCTCCACACAGGAGCTGCCCGTGAGTATCCACCTGTTGATTTACCACTGTGCAACTGTCTAACACTGCTCTGATGCAATCATGTTTATCAAATTAATTACTGAACAGATGCAATGTTCAAGTTCAGTTCCCCAGCAGTGGCTCGTACAATAGTCGTTCAGTGAATCAAGGGATGTGGCCTTGTCACCCCCTTCTTTCCTCCTTGTTCATTGCCCCATCCCTTCCTGCTGCCATGTAATGCTATGCCTTGAGTTTATTTCCAGTTCAGCCTGCCATTTAAACCGGGTTGTGTTTTCCAGAGACGAATGATGACGATTCTGCAACAAGAAAGCGAAGGAATCGTTAGAAAAGAAGCCGCGGCGTTGATGAAGGAAATCTACCAACACCACAACTTTCCGTAAGAGAACGTTTCAATACTTTGTGACCTACCTAGATACGACATGGTGACATAGTTCAGTGTTGAAGGTACCAATTAGCAGGCCTACGCAGATGATTTTACCAATTTTATATGACTAGTCTATAAAGTATATTAAGTTTGGAATAACTTTGGCATATGCCTATAGTAATAGTTTTTGTTATTAGCAATTTTCTACTTTAAGAATTCTATACTGCCAATTTAAATGTTGAGTGCTGTTGTCAAATTGATGTAGGAAAAACAAAAACAATTAATTGCATGTTCAACAATATGTAGGCTAGCAAAAGCTAAATTGAGTTGGCGATTGATGTGTATGTAGGCTATGTGGAACCCCAGTGCGTCATGTTTCCCCCTCAGGCAAGCGCTCATGAAAGAGGTGTACACAACGATGAGCGAGGCCGTGACCAAAGACCTCTACTGGGAGGTGGAAGTCAACGCACTCGGCTTCTGGGAGCGAGTCATCGAGCAACAGATGAGCGACCAGGGTATGATCGACGGCGTGTTTCCGAACGTGACCTTCTCCAAGGAGCATCGCAAGATAGTCGCGCTGACCCCGCACGAGGTCAAGGCCAGGCTGGGCAAGGTGTTACGAGAGCTGGAGCAGCTGGGCTGTCTGCACGTAAGAACACCTTGACTCTTCACTCATTTCTCACCACACTCTCTCACATCTCACTTCACACTGGAAGACTGTGAGAGTACTGTGTGTCTGTGCAGGTGCAACATTAGGAGTACTACTGTGTATCCGTGCAGGTGCTGCTGACTGTGCTGGAAGACTGTGAGAGTACTGTGTGTCTGTGCAGGTGCAACATTAGGAGTACTACTGTGTCTGTGCAGGTGCTGCTGACTGCGCTGGAAGACTGTGACCTCAAGGTCGTGCAGAGGGCAGCCAGCATCCTAGAGCGTCTAGCCCGCGTGATGACGCTGTACGAAGTGATCCCGGCCCCCGACCCCGTCAGCAACGGGGGCCCCATCGCGGGCAACAAGCCCATACTGGACACGTTCGGCTTCGACAACTACAAGACGACGCAGAGCATCCCGATACCGCTCGAGTCCATCGCGATGGACTTTGACTTCAAGAGTCCGCGCGGCTACTCCCGCGAGACGAGCACGGAGTCCTCGGTGGACGCGGACGAAGATCGCAGGGCCGACAAGCGCAAGCTGAACGGAGACAGCGCGGCCGGGAGTAGCGAGTCGGACGAGCTGGGCTTCGGAGACTTCCTGATGAAGGAGAACGCGGGCGTCCACTCCAAGGTCAACAACAGCGTCGTCGCGGAGACGGTCCGGCGCTTCCAGACGGACGGCAACAACGTCAACAGCGCCAACAAGAAGCCGGTCAAGATATTCAAGATAGACAACCTGGGGGAGTCTACGGACGAGGCCAGCGCCAAGCTAAACAACCTGCGAGCCTACGACATGGCCTGCGTGCCGCTAGAGTTCAAGGTGGACAACATCGTCAACGACTTTGGCGACGGCGAAAAGTCGTCCAACATCGACGGCTCCAACGGGGAACCTTTCCCCCGGTGTCGGGACGATACCGAGCGGTCGCCGCGCAGTCGGAACGATACCGAGCGGTCGCCGCGCACGCCCAAGATAGACAACGCTCTGGCCAACGGACCGACCAACTCCGAGCGCGTCATCGAGGACATCGTCAAGCTCACCGACATGAACCTGCTGGCGACGGTCTACCGCGCACAGATGTCCATGTCGGAACCCGTGTCGGAAGGGCCGGCCGGAGCGCCGTCAGTCAGTTCCACAGAGTTCCTCTCGCGCCTGTCGGGACTCAAGCTGGACGAGATACTCGCGGAGAGAGACCGCTGGCTCAACCAGTGCGGCAACGATCTGGACTCGCTACTCGACGATATACTGGCCTGTAACCAGAACAACGAGTGCGGGGCCTTGGATTGTTACTGAGGCGTCGCGCGACGTTCCCTTACTCTCCACGATGTAGGAAACATTGCAACGTTGCCATTCGGATACTCCATGGTATGTCGACTCCTTCCATATGGTTGTGTACAGCGCATAAGTAGATGTTTATGAGTACCGGGTAGGGTACCGTTTTTTATATGATGTATTATTTCTTCATGATCGGGAAAAAGTTCAACGACACTTTCGTGGCGGCAAATTGTCGTCGATATTGATCAACGGAACAATATCGTAACATTCGTACCAGTTTTCGTGTATAGATAGGGTTAAAAGAAAATTGTGTCGGACTGAGTGACAAAAATTGTGCCATCAACTAGATAGACATGGGCTAACAATATTGTGAGGTTAGCACCAACGTACATTTCACTGACAAATAGGCGAGGCGATTTTGTTGGATCTGCGTATGTTATCGCTCGCATAGTAGTGTTGGCCTTAAGATTGAGCTCAATACATATTTGTGACGGTAGGTAATTTTTAGAAAGTTCTGTGAGATAAACTGTCCAGTCTACTCATTAGTCGTACTCGTATTAATGATTGTAGTTCATTAATTATTTTTATTATTATTATTATTATTATTAACCTTTTTACTTGATTTACTTTCTCATGTCCACTAGGCCAAACGCAAACATCATTTGCTGTTTGGCAGCAATTGTGAAGATCAGTACATAGTTACCAAAGAAGGAGCCTAACATTTAGGGTTGCCAACTCTCCCGTATTTCCCGGGAAATCCCGTTTTCCACTGTGATTTCCCGCTTCCCGTATCAACTCTACACGTGAATCAGTTTTCCCGTATTATCACAATTTGTTTTGAAACACATATTTCCTAAACTTCCGCCTACTAACAACAGTACACAGTTTTCAGCATTTGAGCATTTTGAATTAACTTTAAGTCTAATGTTGAGACAATTATTTCATTATTAATGGAACATAAAATGGTTAGGCAATAGAAACAGATCACCCAGCCGAGTTACAAGTTGTGGTAGGCCTATTTATTCTCAATTTCGTGTCAAAAATTTTATAATTGTTTAAAACGGGATATAAATGCAAAATAGCTTGACAAAATGTAGAAGGTAACCAGCTTAAACGATACATATTAATTCCGTTTACCCACCCAAATTAAACATTAATTGAATGAGAAAATTACACCTGCAAAGTTAATATTAAATCCCTAAACTCATTTTCGGGTACCTAACGTCTATTATAGGAAAACATTTTTTTGCGCCTGCGGCGATTTGGCCTTCGCCAACTGGGACATCGCCGTCCTCTTTCCCTCTACATTTCACATCAATTTTAAAATTCCCGTATTTTCATATTCAATAGTTGGCAACCCTACTAACATTAGAATAATCTGCCAAAGCTCCACAAAATATTTTTAGTCTTGTTGGCTTCAATGGTTAATGTTTTAGTGTATAAAAGAGAGTTAGTAAAAAAAAAAAGCAATGGCCAAATTGTTAAGTATACGTATACATATTTTATTATCTAACTCAATGCCATGTTCAGTTTATGTATAACTGTGATAGCCAATACTGTAACAGAACCTGGTTGTATTGCACGGGGACCACCGAGGAAGCGATGCGCGATTCCCTAGGATATCCTTACATGTCTCCCACTTGTTGCACTGTCTAGACACGTGGCGTAGGTGGAGGTATCAAGAGATACGCTGTCTGCGGCTTAATTAAATATATTTTTTAAATAATATTAAAAACTGCTGTTTTAATTATTAAGTAAATTGTTTCATTATCGTGTTCTGTAGTGTGCTAATCACCGAGTTGTAAGTCTTCAACGTGAGCATTTCGACATGGTGTTGATAACACTTTGCAAATGGTTGCAAACACACTCGACATGAATCCAAACATCATACATTATCTTTTATTGCAAATAGTTAACAATGATTCATAGTATAAGACTATAGTGTATTTTCCATCACCTTCTACCCCGTTAGATTGTGAAGAAAAGGGGTAGACTGAGCCCCCAAGACAGATGTTGTTGCCTTGCTTGGCTTGGGGAGCGTAGCTGATGTTAAGCTACGGGACTCAGTTTTCCCCTAATCTTGACCAGGATCGGGTTTTTGTGGGTCATGGATCATGCAGGGTGGACACCATTAAAAGACAGATTCCAAAATACGAGAGTTACGTGTATTGCTCTTAAACCTTTACCCTAGATGGTCATCACTTTAACTGTTGCACTGTGTGTTCGGCGTGCGTGGGTACAATTTAATTTAAATAAAATAAATACACAATCTCACGAAACATCATCCTACCCTCTATGTAGGCTTGGAACAGCGACCCTGCCAATCCACCGGTCCTGGCACGCCCCTCGGTCGGATCCCCGGTCAAGTCCTCGTTGCCACCCTTCTGCTGTACGCACCCGCTCTCCTCTCCTCTCCGACCAACCAGCCTCTCGTTCGAACAGCCAAACCTCTTCTCCCCCGTCTCACCGTTGTCCATTTCACAAAACCAAGTCTACCTGACTCAGGTGTTCTTCACGATACCCGTTCGTTGCTCGCTCCCGACAAAGTGTTGAAATCCTGACACATGCACATTCCACGGGTACACTCAACTTGTGCATGCGTCTAGTTAGGATTGCAACATATCCGGTAGAGCAGTCAATAACTTGTATCGAAAAGAACAGAAGAAGACCATAAAATGGTCTTCTTCACATGCCCGGCCCCCCAATGAACGATGACCTCATCGTTCGTATGCCCACGCATTCCTTGTGGCAGAATCCTCTTCAGACTTCGGGCACTTCTTCTACTCCATCCATCAACATGTTCATCGATTCGGCCGTTTCATCAGGTATCAGTATACCCAATCAATCTCAGTAGTTTCATTGTTAATAGTTGAACTTGGTATCGTACAGTCTCGGTCTTGCATGTTGATCTTCGCGTCTTCAAGCAGCATCTTCAAGCTTCCTGGACCAGTGTCATAACCCAATCGCCGTACCAAACCTATCCTATAAACGCAATACCCTAACACACCGTACCCACAATGCAACAATTTACGTCCGACTCTTACAGGCCGCTAAAACCCTAAATGAGAAACAAAGACTCATCCTATAGAAGTTCTACCTGAAGGGCAGTAACACTAACGGCGACAAACGCCCTTGAAAACTCTAACCAGCTTGCACACAGGCGTAGAACTAAAGAGAAAAATAAGAGCATATTTAAAATTGCCTGTGTGTTATAATACCAACATAAAACAAAGAAAATGTCCTACCTAACGAGTCTTTGTACAAACCAAAACTATAATAATTTCATTTTGTTGTTGTTTTGTCTGAATGTCAATCTTGACCCAAAAGAAAACGTAACCCTCGTGGTTACAAGTGAGCTCGCCCTGGCAATTCCCTGGTGACGGCTCGATTCGCAGGCATGTACTGCGTCAAGTTGAAACGTCAGCGTGTTAGTGGACTGTGCCTGTAACATATAACAATCTTGCGCCAGTCACTAAGTCAAGGTTACACACTCGTATCCAGCGAATTCTGCTGACGCAAGACAGAGCCACGAGGCTACGCACGTGTTACAACAAACGTAAACACAGCGTAACTGACAGCTGACATTTCGAAACACATGGTAATAGTTGCCGAGAACACCAATAATTTCAAAACATCAATCAACGACTAAGTAACAAATATTATTAAATGTTATTGTTTAGCAACGGAAATCTCAAACAAAACAAATCATCTTACAGAGTAAATCTTAACTAAAATAGATTATTCATAACCGCGAGAAAACAAAATTCAAACGAAATTATATTTTTTAACAAGTACTATGACAACGTTCTTTACAACTAAAACCATGTATTTCCTACCGTCAAACGCAACTTAAACTCACAGAACCCAAAACAAAACTATTGAAAACAATATCCTAACTGTAAACATCTCAACCTTATTATCAAAATCAATCAAAATCAACATCATCATGATCATCGTCATCTCAACAGAACAATGCACAGAAAACAAATCAGACATGCATCCTCGTTGTGTCTTTCCACCAGCATTTTATAGCAGCATACATTTTCGGCATTACAGCAAAACAAACTTAAGTACGCTGACAATCGAGAGTAGTCACCTATACTCCATCTCACGAAACATGAAACACGGATGCCTTGGCCACCATCATAAAAATAAATTCCAAATTCACTCGCAGAACTCCTGTCAAAACATACCGATGGAATGTCCAAACGCTCCCTAAATGTACTTCCTAACCTAAGTGCCATCCATAGCACATAAATAAAGTACTAAACAAACCTTGCAAGGAGTAGATCAGTCAAGCTGAAGGCCATAAGTCTATCTTAAACGTAAAGTAAAACTAAAAATATACTCTAACCAGCAATGACATTCCATCGTAACCACAACACTGCACAATCCCAAGATGACATAAACACCTACACATGTCATGTCAGGCCTTAACACAACACATATCCAGCCAAAGGAACCGTAAACAACTTAGCGTGAACAGACTATAGATTGAGCTTTCCGTCGCCAACGTCAAAGAAAACTTGCCATGCTGAAAACGTCAGCATATCCGGCGAACGCATTCCACACAAGTCAAGCAAACACATACCATGAAAACTATTGCCCACAATGTGACCATACTGCCCGCAGATAACCTCCGTCATAATAATGACATCACATCGTCATACAGCCCCCGTAGGACGTCACTAATTAACACCAATTGTGACTATAGAGTCACCAACCAACTAACATCATAACATTGACATCATACTCATACCTCCCTTAGTATAATGTCCACAAATTCCCAATATATTCCTCATTGTGACTATAAAGCCACTCACCAAACAACAGCCAAATTACGACCATATCTCCGTTAACCTACGTTGCTTAAGCGCATCAACTAACAATAACTGTGACTATAGAGCCAACAACAAATATGTCAAATTAACGACAAAATCTCACCTTCCAACACAAATTCAAATAAGTCCCCAATCCTCCAACATCGTAACCAGAAAGTCACCAGAAACAGCCGTCTCAATAACGACATCATAACGCCGTCACTCAAATACATCACGTGTATCCCCGTACCCCGGCCGATAACTTCATCAATCAACGACCACAACGTCGAAACACCAACTCAACCAGAAGTTCCTATCCGTCTTTCCTAGAACGAATGGACCGCAGGTACCAACAATAACTAAACAATAAAGTTATTCACAAAATATACATTCATATCAAGCACCAAAATGACATATATACATCAATAATTACAATCCTAAGAATACAGTTCATTCCTAATAAACTAATCAATTTACATTTAACATAAATTATTCACATACAATCGTCATTCAGTTCGAACCCAGCGCAACACAGTACGATGACGTCACGCCTGCCATCCGTGCAGCGATAAACGTTATCAGTCCAGCAGAAACAGGCGCGTGCCGTTAGCCCGAGCGCGACCGAACGATACCGAGATTAACCGAAGTCGTTCAGCGGAGCAACTGCGCTGTCCCGGCTATGCAGCGTCCAGACTCCGCAAAAACAACACACGGCGGACTAATGCAAAGATGCGCTTTATCCGAGAGTCGAACCAAAGACCCTCGGTCTCCGTCTACACCTTCCAAGTGATCGCACACTGGCCCCAAGAGCATTCAGGGTGTAAACCCCTACGTTCAGTGTACAATACACCCTTCCAGTGCAAACGCAGACCGTACCCACACTTCATGCTACAACCCGAAACAAGCTAGCTACTAAAACACATTTTTTTAAATTTTTTTTTTAAACAAACATTTAATCATACCATTAATCCACAAACGTTACAACAATTCACGTTTCTGGCCATGGTGCACGCCACTCTTCAGGGTCGTACCATGGCTTAAGTCGAGACACATGTACGATATCCTCCGACCATTTATTATTCAGTTTTAGTTTAATTCTATAGTTCAAGTCGGACAACTTTTCCACAATAGGGAAAGGGCCCAACCACCTATGAATAAACTTTTCCACTTTGCCAATCTTGCGAATTGGGAAATAAACTTTTACATAATCACCAACTGCAAAGTCAACATGTCGACGTCCTTTATCATATCGCAGCTTCTGCTTATTCTGTTCGATCTTTATCACATCCAGAACTTTCTGTCTGGCTTCTCGAAGCATAGCAATGCGTGCTGTACTATCCACTCCCAGCTGCAATTCCGGTTGAACCCCCGCATCGATAGGAAGGGTGGGCTCTCTCCCGTATACCAGATAAAATGGAGTACGTTTCGTTGTAGCCTGCACCGAGACATTATATGAAAACGTGCACAAAGCGACATATTCGTCCCAATTATCATGATGAGAGTTAACAAAGAATGACAAGAGAGTGCCTAAAGTCCCGTTGAAGTGTTCATCCAAGCCATTCGTGCTAGGTCTGTACGAGGAGGTGTACATAGAACGAACCCCCAATCCGCGTACAATTTCTGAAACTAGACTTCCCCGAAAGACTGCTCCCCTATCACTCAGAATGACTCTCGGACACGAGTGTTGACAGATGACGTGTTCAACAATGAAGTTAGCGACATCCACAGCACCTCCCGAAGGAATAGCTTTAGCTATGGCCCACTTCGTAGCGTAATCCGTCGCTGTGACAATATATTTCATATGGTTCTTGGAGAGCTTGAGAGGGCCCATTAAATCCACCCCTATCATATCGAATGGAGTGCCTACCGGGATTGGCTGCAACAACCCCGCCGGTTTGAGTCTAGGGCTTTTCTTCGATTGACAATCACCACAACTCTTCACGTAACTCGCAACCTCCGTACACATACCATCCCAGTAAAATCGTGCCTTCAATTTGGCATATGTTTTCATAAAACCAAGATGACTACCCCCTCCCGGACTGTCATGGCAATCATACAGCACTTCAACCTTCAAATTATCAGGAACAACAAGCAGCTTCGTCGGTCCGTTGGGGACAAAGTTCTTCTTGAAAAGCACCCCATTCTCTAGTACGTAACTACGCGACTGACGCTGGACCCTAGAAGTAGCCTGATCGGGATCCAATATGGCGTTCATCAACTCAGCTAGCTTAGGATCCTGCCTCTGAGCGTTAGCCATCTCATCCATTTGAATCGGCAATGTCATAATTTCCATTGCTCCTTCTATATCCTCCGGCTCAGGACCCTTTTCAGGTAACAACCGTGACATACAGTCCGCATCTAGATGTTGCTTGCCCGACTTATACACGATTTCCATGTCATAGTCCATCAGAAAGATAGTCCATCTGGCCAGACGACCACTCCTTGCACTGCTCTTACGCAAGTAACACAGTCCACAATGATCTGTGACGAGTTGAAATCGTCGACCATAAATGAAGTGACGAAACTGCTTAAGGGCATAGATGACCCCTAACAATTCGAGTTCGGAGACCCCATAGTTCGCTTCCGCAGCCGTAACACGGCGCGAGCTATAACTGATCGGGTGCCACTCCGACTCAAACTGCTGAAGAATAATGGCCCCCAACCCCTCTCTTGACGCGTCTGTCCTGATTTGAGTAGGAGCATCGCCTGAATAGTGTCTTAACACGGGGACTGAGACCAACTTCGATTGTAAAGTCCTGAAGGCCATCTCTTGCTCGTCATCCCAAGCGAACCGAACGTTTTTCTTAGTCAAATTCGTGAGAGGCGCACAAATACGTGCATAGTCCTGTATAAACTTCCTGTAATATGAAGTTAGCCCAATAAAAGATCGTACCTGTCTCACCGTTGTAGGGACTGGAAAATCCAGAACCGCCTGAACAGTATCAGGGTTAGGAGAAACTCCCATAGCACTAACCACGTGCCCCAGAATCGGAATTTCCCCAAAACCGAACGAACACTTTTCCGGGTTCAACGTCATATTAGCGTCCCTGAATCTCTCTAGCACCATTTTCAGTCTGTTCAAATGGTCATTAAAGCTCTCGCCCGGGACCAAGATGTCATCAAGATATACCAGACAATGCGTATACAAGAGACCTCTTAAAACTTTATCCATTGCGCTCTGGAATAGCGCTGGCGCCGTAGAAATTCCAAATGGCAGTCGCTCAAACGAGAACAAACCCACACAAGTAGAAAAACTACATATCTCCTTAGCACGAGGCGTAAGCCCCAGCTGCCAAAACCCCGACTGAAGATCTAAAGAGGTGAATACAGTACAGCCATTAAGACAGGCTAACAGACTGTCAGCATTAGCACTAGGGTAACTATAACCCTTAATTTGTAAATTGACCTTCCTGAAATCCACCACTAGTCTTAGTTTACCATTCTTCTTCTTCACCAAGCATATTGGACTCGCCCACTCAGACATGGAAGGAGAGATGATACCAGCTTTAAGCATATCATTAATATGTTCAACAATGGCCTCCCTCTCTCCCGCACTCACACGATAGGGCTGCATACGTACCGGCTTGGGATCTTTCAATTCAATGTCACAATCACCAATATTAGCTTTCCCAATCAACTCCGATGACCATGCAAAAACATCATGAAATGACGTCAACAGTTCCAGCAACTTGTCACGTTCAATGTCCGGCATGTCCTCATTCACATTAAGTGATGCAATATCAGCCGGAACATTCCGTTGAGACAGCCGAGTGCACCTGTCGTAATTCATAACATCGGTTTCTATAGTCAGCATATCGGCGGCACACGTCTCCAGGTTGTCTATGCTCGTTATCTGCTGAGGCAAAATGGCCGCTACACTCGCATCACATGAGTCCGGGACCTCCAGCGCATGTTCCTTATTTATAGCAACCAATTCCGCGCCTTCAACCTCCCCTAATACCGAACCCTTGTACACACATACTGGGAGCGATGAAAAATTAGCTACCGGTAAGACTCCGCACATTGTAAATGACAGCATCATTGGGGAAATAATCAACCCCTTACGTTCCATCCAAGTCACCCTAGGTTCAAAGACTCCGACCTCATACGGAAGACCTCCTTCTACTGTGAATTCTATCTGACCCATCATGCCTGGACCAATAACAACTTCGCTGGAAGCTTTCAACAGCAAGGGCTCAGCTTCCGTGAGATCTATAGAGAATAAGTAATTGTCCGACTCCCCCTCTTCTGAAGAGGAAAGTAGTGGATCCTGATCGACAACGTTCGGTATATCCAATCCACTAAATTTAACAGTCACGTCAACATCCATTCCGCGCATGGACACGGTACCATTACAATAATCTATAACAACCTTATATGTTACACAAAAATCACATCCAAGTAAACATTTAACGGACAGTCCTTCGACCACAATAAAGTCCATAGGGAAGGCAGTTCCTGCTATTACCAAACCAATTCCACAGACGCGACCAACCACCCTTAAAATTGAGTTATCCGCCGTACGTAATAACAACCCGTTCACCGGGCTTAACTCCAAATGTCGGACCAAATCCGCGCTAATGCAGGATACCCCCGCCCCCGAATCTACAAGGGAGGAAAATACTTCCTCTCCCAGACTCACAGGAATCCTCAAAGATCCCCACGTACGGTTCACCATAACATCAACTATTTGAGTAGCCAAGTCCGTCTCACCATCAGAAACAATAACGTCCTCGTCCATTCCCTGAGCACTATTTACAACCCCTAAATCATCAACAACTTCTTCCTCTACAGGAACCTCTGGTACGACAACATCAACAGACCCCTGTAATATCACAGCCATAATTTCCGGAATACGTCGCAAAACTTTTGCCCTATGCCGGACAGCCGCCCTCCTAATAAAACACTTCCGCTTCTTGTGCCCCACACGATAACATGCAAAACACCTACCCTTAAAACTAAACTCTTGAATATTCCTTACTTCCTCAACCAAAGAGACTCTATCGCCTAACACCGGAGACGTCTCGCACCCCGATGAGTAACTCAGTTTCCCGTAGTAGGGGTGGACGTTGAGGGTTGTTGCTCTGGCTGCGACTCACCGACCGATCCATTTCCTGCCTGCAGAGCCTTCAATTGAAGACAATCCCTCATAAAATGCCCAGGCTTCTTACAGAAATAACACACCGCTCGTCCATCTACCCCACGTTGATTACCACGTGCATATCCACGCTGATAGCCCCCATAACCGTTAAACATCCCTTGCTGCTGTTGTGGCTGCTGCTGTTGCTGCTGTTGATATGGCTGCTGTTGTTGCTGTTGCTGATGTGGCTGCTGTTGTTGCTGTTGCTGATGTGGCTGCTGTTGTTGCTGCTGCTGATATGGCTGCTGTTGTTGCTGCTGATGATATGGCTGCTGTTGTTGCCAACAACACCCACACTGTTGACCACCCCCTATCGCCGGTTGAGACGCAGAGAACCCCTGCTGCTCACGAGCGCCCTTCTGCTGCATAAGGCCTGTCTGCACCTTCTCCAATGACTCCACTTTTGCCATCAAGGCCGTCATCGCTTTTACTAACTCGGCGACAGCGCCACTTTCCGCCAACACGGGGTTACTCGACGTCCTCTGCCCCCTTTGATGCTCAACGTGGACAGGCGCAACCACCGGCTGCTTGTTCCCCCACTCGGCTGCACCCTTCCTGAACTCTTCGATATCACCAAGCTCATCTAACAGCTTATCCACATTAACAAAAGCCATGTGCCGTATCGCCTCTGCCAAGTCAGGGCGCAACCCCCGAATAACCCATTGGACCCGTTCTCCGTTGGACATCGCAGGGTTCACTTTATCCATTAACTTAACCCTGGCAAATGCGTAGTCATACACACTCTCCCCTAGGCGTTGAAGACGAGCACACAACAACCCCATCCAATACTGGAAGTCCCCCTTTTTGACCCCCCAAGTCTTGATGAAATGGGCCTTCAAATCCGACCACAGCAATGGTTGCACAGACCCGTCTGCTAGCACAGGAGCTTCCGCCAACCTTCTGGCATCCAACGCCGAATACCAATCTGCCTGCCCCCCTGACAAGTAGGACGGCAAAGCCTTCAATTTTTTGTCATCCGACCACGAGTTCACATCACCAGCCCTATCAAAATCAGCAATCCATAATTCCGCATCATCCTCACCTGGCCGAAACTTATCTAAACGCACAAATCCGCCCCCACCACCCTGTGGCTGAGCCATTCTAGATGTAATATGCTCCTCAACCCTAGAGTCTGCCTCGTCTTCAGAACTGTCCTCAGGAAGGGGTGTCAATAACGCCTCATCCGTTAGATCCCCACTCTCGAGTCTTTGCTGACGATGACACCACTCTAACAACCTTTCCGCAGGAGAAAGCCTTTCGCTAGTATTAGGCACACCCAAATTACGAAGAGACGCCCGCAACGCACGATCAGATGGAACCCCACTCATAAGTGAAAACCTAGCTTCAAGACAAACCTACACCGCCTACAATACATCAACGTTCGAAAAACAACTCACTTGCCTGTACACAACTAAAATCCATAAAGACACCCTCAACGCAACGCATAGCATTATTAAAATACAACAAATAAAAAAAAAAAACGTGGCACATAACACATTCACCATAACATCATCATCACACTACGTGCTAACTCCTGAACAATTAGAACAACATCGCCACCCACGCACCCTCGCAACAGTGTCCGACCAAAAATACAACACAACATTACATTTATCAAAACGCGTAACCCGTTCCTACAACCATAATTTTGAAATCACACCTGCATTAATCCATAATACCTACGGTATTACAACCCTACAAAACCGGCGACCTCCACCATGTGAAGAAAAGGGGTAGACTGAGCCCCCAAGACAGATGTTGTTGCCTTGCTTGGCTTGGGGAGCGTAGCTGATGTTAAGCTACGGGACTCAGTTTTCCCCTAATCTTGACCAGGATCGGGTTTTTGTGGGTCATGGATCATGCAGGGTGGACACCATTAAAAGACAGATTCCAAAATACGAGAGTTACGTGTATTGCTCTTAAACCTTTACCCTAGATGGTCATCACTTTAACTGTTGCACTGTGTGTTCGGCGTGCGTGGGTACAATTTAATTTAAATAAAATAAATACACAATCTCACGAAACATCATCCTACCCTCTATGTAGGCTTGGAACAGCGACCCTGCCAATCCACCGGTCCTGGCACGCCCCTCGGTCGGATCCCCGGTCAAGTCCTCGTTGCCACCCTTCTGCTGTACGCACCCGCTCTCCTCTCCTCTCCGACCAACCAGCCTCTCGTTCGAACAGCCAAACCTCTTCTCCCCCGTCTCACCGTTGTCCATTTCACAAAACCAAGTCTACCTGACTCAGGTGTTCTTCACGATACCCGTTCGTTGCTCGCTCCCGACAAAGTGTTGAAATCCTGACACATGCACATTCCACGGGTACACTCAACTTGTGCATGCGTCTAGTTAGGATTGCAACATATCCGGTAGAGCAGTCAATAACTTGTATCGAAAAGAACAGAAGAAGACCATAAAATGGTCTTCTTCACAAGATAAAGGACCTCAACAGTGTACGGTGTCCTACCTGTCCCACAACACCGCTTGTCCACTACGGACTAGTTGCGAACTGTTCTGACGTTTCCGTTCTCCCCGCTTCCGCTACTGTCGAAACAACACCGCTTGTCCACTACGGACTAGTTGCGAGCTGTTCTGACGTTTCCGTTCTCCCCGCTTCCGCTACTGTCGAAACAACATTAGCATCGGTCTTTGTAAGGTCTACCCCTAAAATAGAACATGTTATAGCGCATTTAATGTTCATTAACTAACAATAATACCCTGAACTAATTTAAGTTGGAAACAGGCATATTGGAATATATGTGTAATATGCATAATTGGATCCAGCATTCATTACATAATTTCCAACTAACAAATAATGTTAAATTTCACCAACCATTCCAGTGTACTATACTGTGTGTATTCATTCACAGCACATTGTTAATGTTTTATGACTGGTAAATATATTACATAGTAATAATGAAGGTATACCTTATCAGTTATTTTGAAGTTTGTATATAAATATGCAATTGGATGAGCAAAGTTATTTCATGCATATATGTGCAGTTCTCGACACATTCATGGGGTCAGAACATCTATATGCGTTATCAGTTTCTTGAGTGACTGACATGTGTCCTTGTTTGTCAGCTATATCGAGTCTCTTTGAGCTACCTCGTGTTCCGTCCGTGAAGATAAACATCAACCGTGGTAGAAGTCAGTGGCCATTCCACTAAATTCACAGTTGACAACACGGTCAGGCCCTCAAGGGACTGTCAAAGCTATTGTATTTGTCAGCGAAAACATGCTATATCCACGTGGAGCTTCGTAAAATAACTGCAGTGAATCTCGTGGGGCGGCCAACCTTTGTTTTCAATGACACACCTACTAACATATTGTATAGTTTGCCTTCAATTGCTTTCCCAATGACTGTACCTTAAAGTAAAACATTCCTACCATTCATACATATAATTTTGTACTACTACCTTTGGTATCATGGTTTCGATTCACGGACTCTTAACAAACCGAAACCTTTCCTAATGTTGGATCCATCCCGTCTTTAACTGGTCGTGAGTGACGGTTTGTATCAAACCCATCATAATGTTAACGAGTTTGGAGTTGGAAACTATGTATCCAACTTTGTGTCACTAATGTTTATGTACAGTTTTCCCAATTCACAAACTTTGCATTTATTAACTGAAATCTTACCACACATGAAATAAAATGCATGATAATAATAATGTTATCACACTCAACAGGTTAATAGGACTGGTTCAGATTATTGATCCAATCTCATCAATATGTGTTACTCATTACTGTGCATGCAAAATGGATATGTTTTGTTAAAAAATATTGCTGAACAATGTCTCGTTGTCGGTTCTGACATTACCAAATGGTGTACGCCTGTATGATTGTGTGGTTCAATACATCTGTATTTATGTAACGATTTGTAAAATAAACAGACTGAGACTGGTTAATGTTGGGTTGTCACTTACCAACATCTTTCTTCCGGCTTCCTCATTGTTCCGAGCACCCGTATTCAAGTCCAGGTAGGCTACCATGTCCGGGGTGAAGGGCACACTAAGAGCTCGACTATATCTTGCAGGTCAACATGTGCCAAGTCGCTAACGAGTTCCCAGCTTAAATCGTCAGCTTGAAGATGAGCAGTTCGGATTCCTGCCGTTTGGCACACAAACCAATTCCAAGGGATCGAAATAAAGTAGAACTGCATGTTTCATATTATCACTTTTACTTTGTATTTTTAATTTAACAGTATATTAGTCAGTTCTCTCAACACACAAACACACAATATTCTTCTAATTATTATTAATATAATATTATTAAAAATATTAAAGATTTGTACAAGTTGATATACGTAATAATAGGTAGTATTGCATACAGAACGATAATTTAAATTTATTAATACATATTTGTACACAAAGAGGAATTTATTTTGCACCACGTAGAGCGTAGTTATTTGTGGACTTGTCGCACATTGTAAATATTGCGAGACTTCAGTCGCGTACTAGTAACAATTGGTGTTATCATTCAAGAACAATAAACCATAATTTTAAATCTAATACATAAAATCAAATAACTTTTTCACTTCAAAATCAATCCAAATAAATCTCTTTCAAACAAACCAAACGAGAATCAATTGCACACGATAAACATTTTCCAACTCACAATTCCGGTCAAGTGCGGTCTACCTACACTAAAAACTATTTACGAAATTAAACCTAAGCACGAACTAATATTTATCAGGTCGACTGATTGATTTGTCAACACGGTTTATCACTGCAAAGCCAACAGCATGGCGTAACATAGGACTTGAAATGTGATGTAAACAATAAACGTTACAAATCTAAAAATGTATTTCTGTCAATGTATTACACAGGCCAATGTATTAATTACTTGGATGCTTGAATCACTCTCAAATGTAAAATAAATATCAAAGAGTAAAACATAATAAGCCTCTTGATCTCGGCCATAGTTGCGAAAGCGTATAAAATAAAAACCATCCTTCTTGTGACAACTTAACTGTCAAACTTAAAAGCAAACAAACAATCTCATCGTCTTAAATGCTAAGATTGGTTTTGCTCTTTCCTCCCGCCAGCCAGTGCTTTAGTTTGTCAGGCAGTATCGACTTTATTATGGATTATCTGCTCAACAAAACAGCACAATGTACTTTTTACTGTGATGTTTCAATGAATTTTCAATTAATAATAAACCTACTGGCGAAAGTGAAAGAACTGTACCAGAAACAAGTTGCCAATAGACAAAGGCTTTTTAACATTGAAACTTTGTCATGCTTTGTTCTGCAAGATTGTAAAACTTAAGTATAGATTATTGCAAGATTTTGTATATGTTAAGTTGTAATACACTAACAAAAAATAAACGTAATGATGGCTAGAAAAGAAACAAAACTTAATAATTGTTAAGAATATGAAAACCGCTGTCAGAATATCTAGTTCACCCTCTTCCATAGAATATGAAGAGAAAAGAGAGCTGAAAGTGTTATGGTATATATAGTAACCTGCCAGTTATGTTGATGGGAGGCGGTCACACTTGTGTAGTGATTCAAACAACCAATCGGTAGCCAGTATAATACCGTTAGGCGATCCCACCCATTCTCATGTAAATGCCCTCTGGCAGTGCTAATATTCCCCAAACTGGCTTTTAGATTATATTTTCTGTGATGAGTTTTAGAAAGTAAAATTAATTATCTTTAGTAGAATCCAAAGTTAATTACCAGTACCTCATTACTTTAACCTAAGCAGATTGACCAACTCTAAATGTCTGGGGTTGTTAGATTGAATCCGGGAAGGCTATGTTGTGAACTGCAAGTTGATTAAGGACACTAATGCAGCCACATACTAATGAACTATCTATTTCTCCAGCAACGCCATAAAGCCCAAAATCAATCAATTCTCTATGGTCTAACTAATGGTAAACTAAACCTACATGTTTTGATTATGTACGGAAACGGTTCTACTGCGAGAGATGTGCGAGTCTGCGAGGCGACTAGAACCGTCGTCGCAACGGCAAGTTAGCCAATCTGCTTGCACTGGTCAACTTCGGCAGACGTTTTCAATTGAATTGTGGGACGAGCAGAACACTTTGAAACAAACACAACTTCCCTCCCGGTACTACATAAAACATTTGCCGCTGTCCAAACACATTGTTAAACATTAAAATAGTGTTAATCCCTGCGGTTGATTATTTCAACAGAAAAACCTCCATTTTCATCCAGAAGTTGTTTGATTCACAAAACATGGTCCTCATAGTAATTTAGAATCTTTGTTGTGAATGGATCAACCACCAGTACATCGCCCAAGCTTCCCACAGCCACTTGTTAAATTATCCCTGTGATTATTGCCCACTTCTCTTATCATTCCACAATTGAATCCAAAACTAATTTGGTTATTTATTATTTCACTATTGACTGATTACGGCATAAGGCTACGCTAGGCTAGTCGGCAAGATCCAAGATGTCGCCGACGTAGGACGCTACATCTGTGTCACGCTCTCGATGCCTCTCGTTGAACGGATGGGTCAGCAGTTGATCGTAATTAGGCCGGGCGGTGTAGTCTTTCTGTAGGCTGTAACAAGGTGCAAAACCATTTGCATCCAACACAAAACAAACTAAAGCTGTGTTAGTTTTGCCAAGTTAAAAGAATTAAACCTAGCATATACTTGTTACTGTTGTTGACTTAGGTACGCCTACATGACCTCCAATAAATATTTCATCATGTCTTGATTAATACATAGCGGTCACTGGGACACATAGACTTATCAACTTATTATTACAGAGGACGAATCATCCTGCAATTCACGTGGGACTGGACTGAAGTCACTACCAAAGAAGACCAGGCCCGATTGGAAAAAACAAATGTCCAAACATAACATTTAAATATTTAACAAATACATTTTTATTATCATCTAGAGTTACAAAAAACCATTTTCAACAGAGGACATTTGCACAGTTTATGTGCGTCGTTGCTATGACGCCTCCAAAGTCAATATGTATTAACAATGATGACCATTATGATAGGCCACTGTAACGGTAGCCAAAGGGCTGTAGATGTTGTGACTCACCAATGACTGATGAAGATCTCGAACTCTGTGGAGAACTTGCCAGGCGGCAGTCGGGGTGGGTCGTCCTTGACAACCTGCTTCAACTGCTCGAACGGAGTCCCCCACGTGTTGTACGGAAACCGGCCGGTGGCGAGCTCTAGCAGGGAGATTCCGAGGCTCCACACGTCGGAGCGGATGTCGTACTGGGAGGGGTTGCCAGACGGGTCGATGCGCTCCGGCTGAAACACGACCGCTTCACTAGCTAAACGCAATCTAAACACGGTGATTGTCCCTGAAGACTCGGCAAGTGACTTTAATAATCTCTGAATCGAAACTTTTTTCAGCCAACCGTTTAGGCCTATAGGTGGAAGAGCCATTCATAAGTCGAACCTTGCCATATTTACTTGCTCTCTATTTGCATTTATGTATACCAACATGTGTTTCTGCAACAAAAATAAAGACTAGGCCTACCTCTTTTGATCTGTCTTAACTAGAACTCTACCATACTTTAAACAAGTACACAGGTGGGTCACATTGAGCTAAGACCCTTTTTACTGTATTCCACACCCGGTTGATTCACTAATCATCAGACACTTGTCTCCTTGCCAGTAGGGTATAGTCCATGCTTGACTCCACTCGAGTGGGATGCACAGTGTCTAACTTACTGCCATGTATGGCTTGCAACCAGCGTCGATGGTCTTCGCCACAGAGTCCACGAGATAACCGGAGATCCCAAAGTCGCACATCTTGACCTGACCCTCGCGATTGATGAGGATGTTGCTGGGCTTGACGTCGCGATGGATCACTCGCAACTGTGAGTAAAGGTAGTGGAGGGCGCTTACAACCTGGAAAACACATTTCCGTTTTAAAACTTGGTTTCCGTAAGATTGCTCGTCACGTTTTACAGGGTCCGCAATGCTTTCCTCTGCAGTGAGCAGCAAAATGGACCTAGCAAGTAATAATAGTTCTTTGTTTTTCTTACCGCATACGTGATTTTCCCGAGAATGTCTTCGGGAATCTCCAGAGAGTTCTTGAAGACTTTCGTGTAGAACTTGTCGAGGCTGGTGTCCATGACTTCCATGCATATCCAGACGTCACCCTCTCGAAACAATGCTCCGTAAAACTGTACCGTGTATGGACAGTCTGAACTACGCATCGATATATCCAAATCCATAAGTAAACGTTTCTGTTCCTGAGTATTTACAGTCGCCGCAATCCGCTGTGTAAAGAGAAGATCACGACATGGGTTACATTGTGCAAACTAGAGCATCTCTGTCTAGATCATGTATATCTTATTGATGTCTAGTTGCAAGCATAGCGTAGGCCTACTAAAAAATCTAGGAATTAACGATTTGTCAAAGTAAGTTCTCGCTTCAATGCGCCTACTTTAAATATGAGGAAAACGTCTACTCACTTTTACTGCCATGATGGTTTCGCTCGGGATGTGGCGCATTTTCTCCACAATTCCGTACGCTCCCCGTCCGAGGTCGCATATCTTTTCGAGATCATCAGCTTCGACAATGCAAGTCTTTTCACCGATAGTGATGGTTGTTCTTTTGTCTAGGTTTCGTGGAGGAGTTCTACGGAAAACAATCAGGAATCAATACACAGTGGTGGAACACTCAACCAACGAACGTCCTAAAGTCACGTCATTGCCTAGCGCACAGTGTGCTAGGCTCAACACTGTTTAATTTATCAACCAAAACATGAAACCTTAGGGTTACAGCCAGAACAATAGTAAGGAATCCAAATAGCTTACACTGCTGGAGCTTCTTCAGGAACCATAATTTTCAGGTTAGGTCGCTTCCCTTTACGACCTGCAAATGCAAAACATAATCACTGTTAGTTTAAAATGTGGCTTGCACATAGCCATTGGACTAGAGAGGGGGGGGGGGGGATCTTATCAATCAGTTAATTAAGGGGGAATAGTAGGTTATGCTGAAATGTTATAACATTTAATAAAATTTGTACTGAAATTCATCCTCCAAGTTGCCACATACAAATACGCTTACCTGCCATATTTGTAACGTTTGGACAGGAAATACAAGTTGAACGCTTGCTTGTAACCTTCTGTCGTCACAGAGACATAGGGTTACCCTATGTACCGGCAGTGAAAGAGCACAGTTTATTTGATACTGTGACAATCATTGGGGATACGTCATTCAGGCCTTCATGTCAGGAACTATTACCCTAGAAAAAAATTAGAGTACAGTTAAACCAAGATAACAGGTGTTAGTACTAGGCCTAGGCCTACCAACCAACCAACCAAACCAGGCAACAATTCCAATGATGGCATTGATACATATCCCATTCAAGTCTTATTGTACTTCGGTGAAGCGATTCAACTCCCAGGCTGGTGTAGGCTGCCTAGGTTTAGGCCTAGGCATGAGGCCAGAGGAAAGTGGTGTGAGGAAAGCCTCGGGCCTACCTAGGCTAGCCTAGGCCTACACCTATACCGGTATTTGGAAACCAGACTAGTAGGGGCCTAGGCCTAGGCCTACATTAGCATGCCGTCTCCATACCACCATAGCCTTGCTACCTATCTAGGCCTAGCGTAGCCTAGGCCCATCTAGATAACCTGTTCATCAGACGCGGACTGGCTAGGGATGCCGGGATGCAAAGAAATGCGATCGCATCCCGGGCCCCTGGGCAAATCCGGGCTCTTCGCAGTCCGGGCCTCGGGCTGTAAATCTCAGCCCAATGTCAATATAAGTGAAGATTCAATGGATCGCTTTAAGGCTCAACAAAACGCAAGAGTCATGCTGTCACACGAAGTAACAGGCAAACGGCAAACCCACTAGGCTATTTGAAGTTGGTTCTTTACACTTTCATTGGTTAACCCCTGCCGTGACGTCAGGCAGTATTGCCGTGGTCGGGCTCGCGCCTCGGGAGGCGCCCGTTTCGCATTGTTATTTCGTGTGTTTAGTCACGAATATCTCCAAAACGATTTCGGTAACATACACTTTTTAAAGCCCTGTTTCAATCAGTGTTTAATTATCTGTAATGCGATACATTATTTAATCATGTTTAATTTCATGTAGGTCTACTGTATCGTGTTTTGGGTCAACAGGTGTAGGTTTTTCCAATCTTACAATAGGAAAGATAGGGGAATTGCGAAATCTTGAAGTCGAATTAACTCAAAAAGTAGGCCGGTGACCCCCATTTTTTTTTTTAGATGTTTAAACAACACACTTAGGATAGTGTATGTTGTAAATTTCAGCCAAATGTCAATAAAAGGGAATTTTCAATGGATCGCTTTAAGCCTCAACACAACGCAAGAGTCATGCTGTCACACGGAGTAACAGGCATACGGCAAACCCACTAATTGAAGTTGGCTCCCTACACTTTCATGTTTTATTTCATGTTGTTCTTCAGTAACTTACCGTGTTTTTGTCAACAGGTGTTCGTTTTTCCTATCTTACAATAGGGAAGATAGGGGAACTGCGTAATCTTTATGTCGAAATAACTCAAAAAATAAGCCGGTGACACCCGTTTTGTTTTTTAAATAATTTAAAAGCACATTTGCGGTAGTCTATGTTGTGAATTTTAGCCAAATATCATTATAGATGAAGTGTAATGGATTGCTTTAAGCCTCAACACAACGCAAGAGTCATGCTGTCTCACGGAGTAACAGGCAAACACAGGCGTAGGCCTAGTCCACGCCTGTGCGTAGCCACGGCTAGGGATGCCGGGATGCGATCGCATCGCGGACCCCTGGGCAAATCTGGGCCCTTCGGCAGTCCGGACCTCGGGCTGCCACCAGAAAGTTCCTATGATGTAAATACTTCTCTGTACAGGTATTACTAAAAAAATCCTAACACCACTCTATAACTATTATTTTGAAATTATTTGGCTACTGGTAGGGTGGCCTCTGTTAATCGCGCCCTAAAATCGCAATTTAGGCCATAAAAGTCAATGCAATCCTAACATATTTTTTACGCCTTGGGCGTATTTGCCTCTGGCGTCTGGGGCTTTGCCCCAGACCCCAGCTGCTCCACGCCACCTCGTGCGGCCCCCCCGAAACCCAGCATCCCGGGCCTTTTTATCCCAGTCCGCCCCTGCTGTTCATGGGTGCTAAGCCTAGGCCTAGGCCTAGGATGCCGCAGGCACGAACCTAGGCCTAAGCCTGGTGTTAAGGTTAGGAAAGCGTTCTTCCAAAATTGATTTCCTGTAACTGTACAATAGGCCCCGACCCGTACGTTTTTGAAAGGAATTTGGACGTGGGTACAGAAAAATTAATATTTGTTTATTTCTTATTAACATTAGTATATTAAAATAACTTACCAGGCTAATGTAGATTAACAGGACGAAAATATTTACTTTGCTCTCCGCTGCTCAGTTGTTTGTTCTGCAAACTATCAGTACCACCAACCCAACACCAATAGCTAAATGTAAACAGTTGCTTGCTACTGTCACTTTGTTACGTTGGTGAACACCGAAAAATGTCACTTTGGAGTTTCGAAAATAAATAAATAAGCTAAATAAAAAGTGAACACACAAATTTGGGAAAGAATTTCCCTGGAAATATGTTATCCGTAATCTAGGTACAATGAAATAGACGGGTAAACATCGTTTCATATTTCAGAGGTAAATAATGTGTAGGCCTAGGCGGCCTAGGCCTATCGATAGGCCTACTCTTAAAATAGAATTGTCACTGTTGTAGTTATGGTTTTGGCCCGAACCTAACTTCTGCAAAGCTCAGGTTGTCTACAAGAAAAACCTAAAATTCCTAGGCTAGGCTTAGCCTGTGTACGATCCATAGAACAAATGTTCATTTCATTCACAAGCGTAGGATTAATGTTCAGCCTAGAAGCCTAGGGTTCCTTTCAGTTATTTTCATCCTGCCCTACAAGTTTGTTTTAATTAAACTGTACTGAAAGCCTGAGACAAAGGCTTAAGTTTTACTTGTATTCAATTTATTACTCGGCATTTTAAGATCACAAAGAACTGGGCTCTACAATCGGTGCCATGGCTCGTACTGGTAAAAATAGGTATGTAAGTTCTACTTCTTCAGAAGCAGAACTGTGGTAGAGTGGAATGGTATCACATAAGTGCTAGGTATGTGTTCCGTGACAACCTTACAGACGCTTTTGTCATAGACACGGAACTCGTGGCCAATCAGCGATCGGTATTTGCTCAGGGGGTTCGCTGGTTGGCGAGGAATCACTCATCTATGACGAAAGCATCTGTAAAGTTGACTCGGGGTATGTTTCGTTGGAGAAGAGAAACTATGGGTTTCTTGGGCGCCAAACTACGTATGAACTAGGCGGCTGAATTTTCGTATTGTCCTTGTATTTCAGCGAAGAACATCGTTATGTGGCCAGGACTTGAATTACCGAATCCTAGCTTAACAAACATCATGATTTGCGTAGCGGTGATGGCTTTCTTCTTCCTTGTTCCAAAAATAGTCAACTGTATATTTGGCGACTTCCACATACCGATTCGTGACACCAAACACCACAATTGGCGCCATGTCAAGCTGTTGTCGAGGGTATGTTTACTTAGCCATCAGCCTCAATAAGATATTCTTCATTATAACAGTACACTGTGTCATGTAGTAGGCTAATTTATATCCAAAACAGAGTTTCCTAACGTATTGAGAATGTGTTAATTGATTGATTGGTCCCTGAGCAAAGTTTTGTCTGTAGGTATGCTACTGCAGCATATGCGAGTCTCTCATGTTGTCGGGAGAGGGTGCCTATTGCGATTGTTGCGGGGTTTGCGCTGATCCTGGCTGCGTCAAGAAAGCTGACAAGAAGCTTAAATGCAAGGCAGTCACGTCCTCGGCAAAGGGAGCCATGAAACACCACTGGGTTAAGGGTTAGTGCGGAATCCAATTCACGACGCCAGTCTAGCGTGTAAAGGAAGGAACGATTACTTCCTTAACATCAAGACAATGTCACATTCTAAAACATAAACGTTGTTCTATTCTCACAGGCAACTTATCACTGGGGGCCGTGTGTGAAGTATGCGAAGAAGAATGCGGCTCGAAACCTGGCCTCGTCGACTTCCAATGCTGCTGGTGTCAGTACGCCGTCCACCCGCGTTGCATGGACAAGCTGACGGAGGTAGGATGACATTGTCACTGTTGCTGCAAGTAGGAGGTCAGTCCCTGCCATTGGCTGTGTTGTCAGGCTACGTCATTGATGGACTGTAGACTGTGTACACTTCGCTGTCTTGTAGTATCATACCTATTACTATAGACAAACATACTCGATTCATTTCTAGATTCTTCAAACTGTTTTGAAGTTATATAGTATCACATTATTATATATATATATTTTTTTTTTATACATATTTTGTGTCCTAAAATTATATCACTGTAAAACATTGTGACCACATTAGGCTGCCTTCAGAAGGCAGTGGTTTGTTAAAGTTTGTTATTAACCATTCAACAGTCAACATTTTTCTTTCTGTGACTATGCATTTATTTAAACTTCTTAAAGTAAGTGAAAAATGAAAGTAATACCAATGTTATTTACATGTACCTAGCTGTGTTAACATTTAAATTACTGGTAGTTGACTAGTTTTTATTAAGACTTGAGTTCAGTCCCCAATTAGTAAGTGTCTAGACTCTAGATGTGTCCCTAGGTATGACATAATAATGGAGTTGTTATGGGAAAATTGTTCGTGCCAAACTGTACTTTAGGTTTGGTACAGTTTCCAAATGGACAGCTCGGTTTGAATGTCAACGTTTGTAGATCTGCGACTTTGGCCGATACCGCTGCATGACCGTACCGCCGGGTTGCGTGGAGGTGACCAACAAACGCAGCGTCCGGAGGAACCTTCTGTTGCGGTCCGTGTCGCCGACAGACTGGCCTGACTGGTCACCCCTCATCGTCCTGGGTAAGCTTGGAGTAGTGTCTTACGTTGGGCCTGACTGGTCACCCCTCATCGTCCTGGGTAAGCTTGGAGTAGTGTCTTACGTTGGGCCTGACTGGTCACCCCTCATCGTCCTGGGTAAGCTTGGCGGCGTGGTGTCTTACGTAGACATGGTTAGGCTTACGAAGAGAATGGACGGTTGCAGAGAAAAACAGTAGGAATGAAAGTAATGGTAGGCGGTGCAGAGGGGGAGACAAACAATAGAATGATGTGGCAAGATTGGAGGGCATTGCCAAGCCAACCCTGCTTGGGGGTTAAGAGTGACGTGTTGTGATGATGATTCAATGGTAAGTAGAGTGACAAATGAGGAAGTAAGGCTGGCAGAAGAAAGTTAAGAACAGAATGGAAAGCTGTTTCAAACCAGTCCACAGATTGATAACATGGGGAAAATTTTAGTTTAGTAAGTGGATTCATTAATTGAAGCCCGTAGCCTAGGCAGGGAGTCAGTGTGAGGTGCGTACGTTTGTTCCAGCCAACCGCAAGTCGGGCAACAACGACGGAGACGTGATCCTGTCACTGTTCCGACGCCTGTTGAACCCGTCTCAAGTGATCGACCTGGCTGACCGGCCGCCCGACGTCGCGCTAGAGTGGTGCTCTCTGCTGGGGGACGTGAGACCCACTGTCCTCGTGGCGGGGGGGGATGGGACCGTGGCGTGGGTCCTAGACGGCATCAACAAGCTACAGCTAACGGTATTACACTAGACCACTTTACGAGTCACTCGCTACGTCACACACCAAGTGTTTTAAAACTCGATAACGCCAGCGTCAAACAAGTAGTGTGTATTACATTTCTCAGCCTTTCTATGAGCCAGCGGAAAAGTTACCACGTGATATGTCTGTCCGTTTAATATCCCTTTTGAAAAACACAATATGGTCGTGCAGGACAAAACAGTAACCCAGCTTCAAGTTGGCTCATCATTGCTTTGTGCAGCCCTGCCCAGCGGTCGCCATCATTCCGTTGGGGACCGGCAACGACCTCTCTCGGGTCCTGGGGTGGGGGAAGGCTCACCCGGCCGACCTTGACCCCACCACTGTACTGGAGCAGATCAAGCGCGCGAGGAAGGTGCAACTGGACAGGTAACACAGCGTCTAGCTCACTGTATCGTTGTTACTCTCGGGTGTGGGCCAACAGAAACTAACCAAGGCAGTAGTTGGGTTATAGGTGGGTGCCAAAAGGCTGGGGCAATGTAATTGCGTGAAAGAAATAGGATGCCAACAGCTTAAGCTTACCTGAGTTGAATGATGGTAAGCTGCGATAGAAAAACATATACCTGTATACAAAACAAAACAAAACATAAAATAACATTTTTTTCGGTTAACGTGACCTTCTTTTTCGCTCGAAGCTCTTTTAGTCGAGTAGAAAACCGCGAGAAAAGAAACTAGCCTCTGCAGCCATGAGTAAAGTGCACGATTGTGTTGTATGTATTGTGCACTAGATGGTTGTACGTACCGACTGTCGACAGGTGGGCGATTGAGATCCGACCGTTTCGTCATCTTGGGATCCGAATGCCAGCCCGCAAGATGTTCATGTACAACTACATCAGCATCGGAGTGGACGCTCAGGTCACGCTAGACTTCCATCGGACGCGGGAGTCTTCCCCGTTCTACCTCTTCAGTCACCGGCTGTTCAACAAGGTGAGGCCCCCCCCCCCCTTTACAACGGACCTCTGCAAACAAATGGGATTACAGTTTAAGATTGATTCTATCTTTCTTTTAAAATTGCCACATTTGCCATTCTGCTGGATCTAGTCAAACAGTAGAAACTCCTCTCTCATCACAATCCCGTTCCATTTATGATATATATCTATTTGTGCTATAAGAGAAATAATGTTGCTTCTTATTGCCACACTCTCTTCAGAAATAGTTTCAAACACTAATATTCTGTGCAACTGGTTGGTATTGCTATTAGTGAGACGTCTTCTAAAATGTAGGGCCTATAAGAGAAGGCTCAAGGGATAATTGAATGGTTTGTTGTTGTTCAGTTGCTGTACCTGGGGTTCGGCACGCAGCAGGTGATGGAGAGAGGCTGCAGAGATCTGGACCAAAGGTTGGAAGTCTTCCTCGACGGGAAGAAGGCGGAGTTGCCGTCGATCGAGTCTGTCGTGATTCTCAACATTCCGTCATGGGGTTCTGGCGTACGGCTATGGAACATGGGAGCAGGTACGGCCGTCATTATTACAGTTATACGGTTATTCCCAAGACAGTTTTGAGGTGTACTTCAAACTACTACTTATAACAAACACAAACTCAACACTACAAACAAACTTCAAAGTACTTCAAAATTATTGTCAAATGTTGGTGCACAACTTAGAAAGAAGTGACTAGAAGACGGTGAGCGTATATCCAGGTAGCTCACAGTGACTACAAGAGCTTGTTGGTATTGCCTATGTAGAGTGTGCCCGTGTGTTGCAGATGATCAAGACCTGCCCGTGCAGAGTTTCAGCGACAGTAAGCTGGAGGTTTGCGCGCTGTACTCTTCGTTCCACATCGCACAGCTTCAGGTCGGGCTGTCCCAGCCGCATCGCGTGGGACAGGCTCGCGAGGTGACGGTGCGACTGTGTGGCAAGACGGCTGTCCAGGTAGACGGGGAACCCTGGGTCCAACCTCCGGCCGACGTCACCATCCGACTTCACAACCAGGCCACGGTGCTCAAGCTCGACTAGTTTTACAATCATTCTTATACTTTAGCCGTGTATTGTTTGTTATGAAATATTGTATTGTTTGTTTATTTAGAAAGATGGGTAATGTGATAAGTTGCAGTAAAAAGTTTAGTAGAAACACGAGGGTATGTGTAAAGTTTGTTTACGTATTGTACGGTACGAGGTTGTAGGTTGTGATAATTCGGATGTACAATCAGAAAGTATGCTACGATGGCAAAGGAAGGTCTCGCTCAGTTAAGGGACAGGCGGTAGGTGGTCACCAAAAGATCGACTAATGTCAGACAACACCTGGTTAGATAATATGTACAGGCACACTTTTGGAAATGCATGCTTATAAATGATACAAACAAATTTACGCTGTGGTGTTTGATGTGATTGGTGTTAGTTAATGTGTTGAGTCATATCAATGTCCACTTGTCCGAAGAAAGTTATATTACCATTAGGGTCACATTCAGGAATCAACAAATCCAGATGTATTGGCCTGGTATTTTTATATGCTTATCTCCTAAGTTGTTGCTGTGTTTTTCCAGGCCATTTAAAATTATTAACCCATTTACTTGAAGTAGTAGGAGTTTAGTTACAACATAAATATTAAATTCCAATGAATAATCAGTAATTTATATAACTACAGTATTCCATTTACTGCTTATGTTGAAAAATTAAGGCAACTACAGTGATATATTTATTTTCCATCATGAATTTTCCAACTGCAGTAAAAAAAAATGAGAAAAACTCAGGAATTTACGACATTCTAAAGTGTGAATGAAGATTCTTAGTTTCAGAACTCTAGTCGCTGAAGAATGGCCGAGCCTGAGGAATGTAACTAGGAATATTATGCCAAATGGTTAATGGATGAATTAGGGATTTAAGAGACATTGTGCTTACCTGGCCACTTAGTAGCCTAGAGGGGGAAGAAGTTTGTGTCTAGCTTCCTCTGCCTTCTTGTTACCAAATGTATTGCTACTAGGTATGCCGCCATGCTTTCTTTATCTCCAAGGAGTATTACACAATATAATTTATCTAAGTTACCATAAATGTGTGGTTTTGCTTGTCTTGTAATGTTTTTACCTTGATGTTTATTGTGACATTGTCGAAGAGAATGTTCCGGGGGCTGACCTTAATAATCTATTTAGTGAACTTTCACTTTTTGTACTTGATTCTATGCTACAGCCTGAGCTTCCACAAATACCTGAAAGATGGAGGGCTTTGAAGACTGCTTTCCCTGTTGTGTTCATCTAGTGTTGACATCCAGGACTGTTTGCCATCACACTGTACCGCAATGTTAGGCACAGTGTGTAGTTTCCAAGCACTCCATCTCTTCCATTCAGCTGTAGAGAAATATGCATTGTATTGAACCAGTACATTTCCTACTACTAGTACAAACCAAAAATACATTTGTCACTGTAAAAATTCTGTTATGTGCCAGAAAATTGATCCGTCTTCCGTTTTCAGTCTAAACGTGTTTCCCAATCCAAAGACGTAGGCAGCCACTGGAATGTTTGCGTATTGCAATTGCTTTTGTCTGTCATTCATATTGTATTTTGCTACATACTTGACTGTTAGAAATGGTGGTAAAGCCTCGACATTATTGCTTATATGTTGTGCTACCTAACTGTGTATTATTCATCTTGTGTTCCCATCAGCCAGTTTTATGGTGGGCTAGGTCTAACTTGTTATTTTGTATTTGCATTTAGCATTTGATACATGTACAAGAAACGGACTTCCTCCCAAAGTAAATTATGAAACTGTACAAATTCAAGTGGCAAAGATAACTTGCCTAAACAATGTGTATGGCATGTATTTACTGGTCATTAAACTCTTGTGATGAGGTTAGCTGCTGAGGCGACCAGCAAACACAAAACACGTTTGTGTTTTATAGAAAACTTTGTTGAGGTAGGTGGTGTGTTCTTAAACCAGTCGTCATATTAGTTGAGTTGGGTGGAGCCGAGTCTCACAGATTCTAATTACATTCTATAATAGAAACCGATCCATCTTTGTTAAATGGGACTATGTATGGTCAAGTTGTATGTATAGTCTTTGTTTGTAAATTAAGTTTTATAACTGAATAGGATAGACATTAAATGAAATGCATTCGAAGCATGAAATGCATTGTAAGTTTGCATTTTATCAGTTGAATCTCCATAAATTAATATATGTAGTTACAATCTTACAATCAAATTAATTTCATATTCAATAAAAAAAGATGAATCTTAGGATCTTACTACCATAAACAATGTACAGTAGCTACCATTAGTCTGTAACATTGTTGGCTGGTATTGGCTGTTGGAAGTCTTAAACGCCGGCGTTCCATACGCATGATTGTTTATGTTGTGGTCCTCTGTGAAGTTGACAGAATCTCAAGAAACTATTTCAAGAGAGAGACACAACATTATTTAAGCGTAAATATGGTTTTAAAACACTTTACGTTGTACGTTGAGCATTGCAAAGGTTGAATTGAAAAAAATGAAATTAATAGATTATTAATTTAATTAACATAATTAATAAATTAATCAAAAGAGATATGCAGAAGATAATATTTGTACAAAATGTTGATTACTGCTTATAAAAATCTGTTTTATGGCTTAGTAACTGAATATTTAGTAGTGGAGTTACCTATTTTGAGTAACTAACCCAAGACTGATTCTAATCTTGTGTCAGTTTCTTTATTACAAGAAAAAGATGTTAGTAACTGCAACCAAAGATTTATATTTATGTACTTAATTATTTATAATTATTTTTAATACCGCACATAAAAGTTATCTCCTTATTAGTGTTGGGCAACAGGTATATTTATAGCAATTATGTTAAGCTTACCTAGATAATGTGGCGGAGCTGTTTGCTGGGTTATGTGGTTCTTCAGTTACCAACTGCGTAGATACCTTCTAAACGAAGCCCCCATGATTGTTTGGGTTGTAACGTGGGTCTCTGTCAATCACAAGAACAAGAACGGTCGGCAGGTGGAACCTGTTGCATGAATGACGATATAATGCACCGAGCCTCCTTCAATCCCACCTTTATATTGGAGCGGCAGGTTCTGTGTTCAAACCCCCGTTGGTATAACATTCATAACCAAATTTGTTTAATGGGCATATGTATATTCTAATATAATGTTATTATAAATTTATCACCTATAATAAATTAATTACGATGTTGCAATTAATATTATTACTGTATTAGTATCAAAATATTTTTATTCTTGTAATTATATTATTGAATGGTTGAATTGTTGGTGGAAATCAAAATTTTAGGAAAAATATTCTATCAATTTGGTAATGAGTGACACTGAAATAGATTTACAGTCATCCGCAATAATTAGTCAGTTTACCAAACAAAACCAAAATCGACCAATCCGCGACAACTTCACACTAGTCTGTGTGATACTGATAAGTGACTGATAACCAATGTTAAACTTTGCAAGCAGTACCTGTAAAAGCTTTCCTTGTGGGTTATGATTACATATGATCTGAAAGTGCTATGGTGAGGCATCTATTATAGAAGTAATGGGCATTAAGAAAAGTATTCATTTATATGCATGTACCTAATCAATATTTTAAAGATAATTATACTAGGTTTTACAATCACAACATTTATGTTAAGATATAGTATAATTAATTGTACTTATTATTTGTTATAATTTGAGGTGTTGAATATTTTTAGAGGCTTCATATTACTATTTTGTAATTGTATATTTGTTATAATTTTATCCAATCTATTTATCTCTGCTTTGTAATGTATTATTAATACAATAACGTGTAATGATTTAACAAATAAAGATACTATTATTAAGATCAACAAACTACTTTGCTGTTTTATTAAAATTAAAAACCTCATTGTTGTAATTTTGGTAGTAATCGTGGTAGGTATGTCGTGCCTCAATACTTCGTAGTCATCTAAATAGTTGCCCAAACAACAATGAATAATCAACAATGAAAGTGACCAAAGTGACCTCTTATGATGTTAAAAGAAGCGTAGCATGTGTATTAACTTTGCTAAACATGCTCGAACTTTTATGCTAGCTTGTTTCAAGTCTAGAACTTGCAAAGAAAATGTTCTTTATATTTTAAAACAAACAATGCTTGGGCCATAGATTACCCCGATCCCTTAGTAGCTTTCATGGGCTTAAGGTGCAGTGTTACTTGTTAGTTCACACAGCCAGGAACTTGCAAAGAGGGGTTGATAAAAAAGGTTTGTTTACTACCCTTGTTGTAATGATGTTGACAACTGTACATACGAACCAGCGTCAAAGTGAAAATAACAGGAGCAATTGGCAACTCAACAAGTACAGGAATATTGAGGTAAGTCGGGTGGCATGGCGACTACACGTCATCGCTTAGCAAGTTCGAGGTCTGGGGTTCGAGACTCGAGAGTCTTTCCCGACATGACTTCTTCGAACGAGGTGAGATGTTGATGGTATTTGGGCTTTGTCATAGTTATTTTAGCTAACGGTGCTAATAGAGGCAATGCCTACATTGTAGCAAATACTTACTACCACACTTTCACTATTATTCTTACTACAAATGACTTGTATTTAAAATGTGCGGCCATGCCAATTTCTGCTTTTGTTCAAATCGTAGGCTACCAATCTATGCACTGTTTTACCATTTTTAATAAAACTAGGATGTCCCATTAAAATTTAAAATGTGACATTGTTTCTCATTATTTATATACAAATTTAATTTGCTGTTCATAACAAATGTATTGCATCCTTATTTAAGTTGTGAAATTACGAATAATTCTTTTTTGTTTATTATGTTATTCTCAGGTTAAAAATTGATGTCGGTTGAACAGAACCACATTTTATCCGCATCCGGTTATTTTGAGGGGGGCGTGGTGGGGGTCATTTTCAGAAAATGTAAACATGGCGGAATCTACCTGCCATCGACTTGAATTTCAATATGTACTTAAGGTAATTTAATTACTGCTTCTATAAAAATTACTATTTACTGTTTTAAATTCAACCTGAAATTTACCTATACCATTTAACGAAAATCGATGTCTTAAGTAGAAACCCACCCGAAGTAGAAAATAAACAGAGGCGTGCAATATATTCTAGGCCTAGGCCTAGGCTTTTCAGCATGAAAGCAAGTAGCCTTATCGACTATTATGATCACAAAATTACGGCTATGCACCGTGGGTCTTACCACTAGTAGTGAAATGTGTGACTAGGCTTTAGTATAAAGGAAGATGCTATTATCCCCAGTTGACAGAAAAGCCTAGGCCTACCTAGTTTGACAGTAGGCCTACCTAGAGCCTATTATCGTTTTGTACGGTATTAGCCCCGTACATGTCAAGTCGACATGTTTCAGGAAGCCTAGGCCTAGCCTCTGAAACTAGGCTAGTCAATGTATGGTTGGTTATCAGGAAACACAAGGTGTGACCATATTCTCAAGACCATGAAGGCCCAGCCTAGACAATGGCCTAGGCCTACTCCTAGGCCTATCCTAATAAATATGTAATAATAAATATGCTCCTATTTGACCACTGTATACTCTACATGTCTTCTTTATTTATTCAGTGAATAATGTTTCGTTATCGGACAATAACGGAATGTCCCGAAGAGGTGTGGAACTGGGCGGCCGCTTGAATCGGAAGTCTTTGGCAATTACGTTGGGAATGTGCGCTGGATTGGTTCTTCTCTCATACACATACAACTCATGTCTTGTTACCAACTTGAACACAGCCTTTCATCAGGTAATATTATTATTTAATCTTGAATTACAGACGTGTTACCATAGTGGATGATTGGAGGATTGAAAACTTAAGGTTTTTAGCAGTCTTGGGTAGTAACGTAACAGAAATAACGCATTACTGTAGCAAAATTACTTCTTCAGTAGGTAACGAAAATGGTAACGCCGTTTCAATGATTTCTAGTTCCTTTTTATCCTTCGTCAAGGCTAAATTTTGTGTTAGTCTTCCCAAGTTGCACAGCTAATTTACTACCTAACTAGGAAAACGCTCCGCGTTGACAGATGAGCGAGTTGGTTCAATGTTTTAAAGCAAACACATCTTTTGAATATCATATTTCTCTTAAAAAAAAAAAAAAAACTTAATAATAAACATATGATTTTTTTACAAAATGGCGGAGCAAGTAACAACTTTATTACTTGTGTATATTATTTCTCGATATGTTTCTAATAAATGTACGAAATATTATTTAAATCCGTTAAGATGTTTTCTTTAAATAAATTGAAACCTTTAAGTTGATTTTTCAATGGATTTCCGCATAATTTAATTCGACCATGGTCTACTCAATAGGCTCTCATTCATAAACTATTAAACCTATCAGTGTATGGAAAAATCCATAATGTAGATATAGACTATATGTAAAATGTATTATTGTTTTATCATACAAAAACCCGCTTTTAAATTATAATAAAAGCGTTTTTATTTGTCTACAAAGTTCGTTGTTAACATTTGCATTTTTGCCGTGAAAGTCATAAAACATAACACGCCATTGTAGCCATTCTATGACAGCTATCAAAATTCCAAATACATAGTGAGAAAGGTCTGACTCCCTACGCCATTTCTGCAGCATACTATGTGCATCTAACTTCAATGGTCCGCAAATGCGAATCATATCGGTGGAACACTGTAAAAATGAAGAAAATGTCTACCGTAAATAAACAATATTTGTTTATAACATGGCGGTTAAAGCAACAATTTTGAAACTAATGTCGAGTGTTGGTACTATTGATGTGGACCTACATATAAAAAATCATTAATATCCGTGTGTAAGTTTTAATTTAAATAAATAAATAACAAAACACGTGTTTCAGTTGTTAATTTTTTGTAGGTTGGCAACTAATGTCATTGTAGCCATTTTATGACAGCTATCGAGATTCGAAATAATAGTGCATAAGTATAGTTACGTACGCTATGTTTGGTGTATACTATGTGCATCTAATTGCAAAAATCCGCAAATGCGAATCATATCGGCGGAACACTGTAAAAATGAAGAAATTATTGTTGTAAATAAACAATATTTTTTTATAACATGGCTGATAAACGTACAATTTTGAAATTATTGTCAATTGTTGGTACGGTTTATGTCAACCTACATGATAAACATTATTCAAATCCGTGGGTAAGTTTTCATTTAATTAAAGAAATAAACAAATTTTATTTTTCAGTTTTTATTTTTTTGTAGGTTGGCATCTTGACGAATTTTGCTGGTTATGTTAACAGCATCGAGTTTAGTAGTCACAAATGTTGACAGAAAATTTCAGCCAAATACGTCAAGCCGTTTGACCTGTGCGCGACGAACAAAATTTAGCGCACATACATACATACACACACACATACACACAGACAAAGCGCCGATCGAGTTGTATGGAGAGATTCACTCCGCTTCGCTACGCTCATCTAATAACTTTGTGCACTTACCATTGCAACAGAGGAGCCACGGCCTGGTTTCCACCGTCTCAAATGCACCGGTGGATGTCCCGGTTTCGGTGTCTGGGGCGAAGCGAGCCAGTGAGGGATCGACTGTCGTCCGGGTAGTCCCGCTCACATGGAACGCCAACGACAGCTTCGAACCCATTGACGGAGCTCCCAAGTACCGTTTCCTGAGACAGCAAGGTAATGGAATTGACTGTAGAATTCACTGGGTTTGACTGTGCACATAGCTGTTCCATCTCGGCCGTATACGACTATCACTTGACAAATAAAATATGTAACTGTCGACAATTTCACTTGACATCCTTGTCCCTCGAATCACCAAGCCTACTTATCTCGCCCGATGTATTGTGGCAGTAGGATGCAAGAGTCCATACCATACAATGTAGGAAGTTTCTTTCCTTTGTGCCCGCTAAAACGGCGACTAATAAGGAGCCAATGTTGCAGGTCTACACGTTAGCCGGAAGCTTCCCGACGCGCTCGTCATCGGAGTGAAGAAGGGAGGAACCAGAGCTTTGCTGGAGTTCATCCGGCTTCATCCGGATGTGAGGGCGGCCGGATCGGAGGTTCACTTCTTTGATAGGTTCTACGACAAGGGCTTTCAGTGGTACAGGTGAGATCAAACTTCCTCTGGGCAGGAGCTTATGAATCTCTCATGGTCATAAATCCATAGACTTACTCCGTTATATCTTATATGTAACAATAAAATTGAAGTACATAACATATATCTATATATTTTACTTGACATCATGGTTTTATTAATTGACGTTACAAACGTTTCTCGTTCTAGACACCACATGCCTCCGACACTAGAAGGACAGGTGACAATGGAAAAGACCCCGAGCTACTTTGTGACGCGAGAAGTTCCCCGGAGAGTTCGTCAGATGAACCCCGCTACAAAGCTGCTGGTCGTGGTTCGGGATCCGGTCACCAGAGCGATATCGGACTACACGCAGGCTGCCAGGTGCGTTGTACACCTTGAACAATAGCGTCTAACAATACTGACGATCTGCGCTGCGACCTGTGTGCGTGTTCATGGCATGATGCTAAGGAGCATACACACGTGACACACGATCACACATTAGCTGCACTCATTAGGAGCCAAACATACTGTAAACAATTAATTGTACCTATTCTATATTTGAATAAAAAAGAAACTTCAAACTTCACCAGTAGATACCACTCCTAAGTTAAACAATATCATTATCATATTCCTACCTCCTCGCCTTCCACTGGGAGCCACATTGTTTTCTTACAACTGTTGTTCTTGCTGTCACCAGTAAGAACAAGAAGTTGGGCGGAATCCGTCGGTTTGAGGACCTCGCGTTCTTGAACGGAAGTCAGTTGGTTGACACATCGTGGGGCCCGGTCAAGATCGGTGTGTACGCTCGCCACCTGGAGCGCTGGCTGCGCTACTTTTCGCTCAGTCAGCTCTTGTTTGTCAGCGGAGAGAGGCTCATCGTGGATCCGGCAGCCGAGCTGGCGCGTGTGCAGGTGCGTAGAGTGTACGAACGCGGTCAACCTCCATCTCATCACCCCTCTCGTTACCATCGGCTAACGAAAGGGCTTATCAGTCTCTGTTACACAAGTATTATCTATGACGGTGCTAGAATCACAGCCCCTGTTTTCCTCCCCAGGACTTCCTCGGCTTGAAGCGAGTGGTGACGGAGAAACACTTCTACTTCAACTCGACCAAGGGCTTCCCGTGCCTGATGAAGTCCGAGGGCCGGTCCAGCCCGCACTGCCTGGGCAAGACCAAGGGCCGCAACCACCCTCACATTCGAGCGTCCGCCATACAACGCCTCAGGGAGTTCTATCGCCCGTTCAACGCCAGATTCTACCAGCTGACGGGCGTCGACTTCGGGTGGCCTTGACTTACGGCCATAGTGCACGAGCTTAATCCAGGCCCGATCACAGATAATGTAAAAATTCATGGTTCATGTGAAAAAACATAGTTTTCTCTACTGTCTGTGAAAAATTCACGTCAAGAGTAATTTAAAATTCACATTTATTACTGGGTATATTGTCATCCTAAATTATTATGATTTTGAATGATATCCAAGTTTTTAAGCATTAGACTGCTTTACGGGCCGTAATGTATTCATCGTAGCGACAACAATCACACCAAATAGCAACGTAGTAAAGATTTGTTCCATGGCCCGATAGTTCAATTGGCCAGAGCATCGGTATGGTATGTAGGGTTCAATCCCCATTTTTACGACAATTGATATTATCAAATGCCATGATTTATAATATATATTTAAGAGCATGCAAATTTAAAACATCCCCTCATTTTCAGCCACAGCTTTTACCCCATTTTCTCAAGAGAATGATGCGATTGCATGTTGAAATGTGAAAGAAAAAGTGCAAATACCTCATGCCTGGGATCACCTGTTAATCATATGCAACCAATATGCAAGAAACCAGCCTCGGTCAATGTTACTATTGTCGGAGGCACGCAGTGTTCATTAGCCGCACGTTACAATCGTTACAACTTAGCAGATCTCAACTCCCTTGACATTCGTACCTGCAACACAGTCCAACTACAGCCGTTTCTCACCTGTTTGAGCATTGAGCTCGGAGCCGTTAGTAGAGTCGGTAAAGAAGTTGTCTGTCCACAAGATATCCCCGTTGAAACCAAGATTACAATTATTATGTTGTGCTGTATTGTTCGTTTAGTTTAGTAGACAATACTCGAGATTGAGGCTCTGTCATGGACTCTGCGGAGTGAATCGCGAAACGCTTGCAATTGTAAATCAGTATTACTATAGCACACACAATGCAGTGTTTGGATTGAAACAAGCTGCAAGATTATGGACAAGCCATAGATTCAACTGCCGAGATGAATTAATTGACTTTACATACTACAACAGTTATTACTAGTTTGGCAATAATTTACTTCGCCTCTGGGCGTACATATTGGCTAGGAAATATCGCATCAAAATACAATCATGTAATTTAAATTTATCCCAGACCAACCGTGTGGTTTCCATGGCAACGGGTACTCGGCTAGTCGGATGATGCAACAGATATGGCCACGACTGTACGGAGTTGCAAGACAGAACTTCTTTACATACTATTATTAGCTACTGGGGATGTCCAGCCTTGTACGATTGAACAAACTGTGCACTTTTATTTTTAGATTTATTTACTAACTGTATTATTTGTAAGTACTTCCTACCTGGTAGGTATCTAGGCTAGAAGCCCTGCCATTGTAATATTTTGTTTACCACTATAAGCCAAGCTTATTGTATAATACTAACTCTAGTTCCTAAGTTGACCTAATCAAGTACAAATACAAGCAGTTTTATGTTATTTTGTGAGAGATTGGCTCTCTAAAGTAACTACTTTAAAAGGATTCTTGTGCAATATACCGTGATGTAAACTGAATACGCGTCACGGTCAGTGCGTACAGTAAGTCGACACCTTGAGCTTCCTGACAATGTTATACACTAAAGTACGTGTAGCTTAGAAGGCGTTGATATTATATCCTATTATTGATTGGAGATATTAAGGCAAAGGTTGACAATTGTATTTCTCGTACTATTTAGAGTGCGAGCGAAATCCTTGTATGAGACTTCTGTAATATATGTGCTAAACAAAGCAAATATAATCTTCCGCAAGTGTAATTGTAGAAATGTAACTGCATAAATCGTCGCAGTGCTTGCTACGAATTAATACAAACAAGCCACTTGCTTTGCCAATACGTATTTGCTTATACTTGGACATGGAATACAATACACTGCCGGCATTAGGGTAATACAAGAATATAACAATCAGTCAATAACTTGACCCATCACAGTTGCAGACAAGCAGCAAACCAAGTTTATTGTTAGTGTATGTGCAGGCAACATATAGTCTAAGAATCGTAGGCCTGCCCACGTGGACAAGAGAAATTGTATGCAATGCTCATTCAAAATTTATTCCTTAATCATTCATAATTGATATTTTAGGATGTGTTCTATACAAAGGAAACGTTGATACAAACCTAGAGCTATGAGTGATGTAGCAGTATTTTAAGAGTTTTGTGAGCAATCCTGTTGTCCTATTCTGTTGTCTGCAACACTACATAGCTTTCTGCATGGTACAGTACTAGTTGATTGAGAGTGATAAAACATGTAGGTAGCTTGTCTGGTTTATCAAGGAGATAGATGTTGGTTAGTACTTAGTAGGTATAATATGTATTTGAAGCTAATATGTGACAACTGCCATGTCTAAGGTATGCCTCCTATAATACATTAGGGATGCATACAATAATTGAAATAACATTAAACACCTGAAAACTAACTGATTATGAATATGATTAGATTAGGCACATCAGCCAAGGCATAGCATGGCAGCCTGTCACAGGTTTACTTCAATTACATGTAGGTGGAGTAGGTTGTAGGCTACACCAGGTAGCACTACTGTAAATAATGTATACACAAGATGTTTGCACTATGCACAATCAACCCAGAACAGTTGAAGCCTCTGTAGTTGATGTTTCGCAAGGTTCGTGTCGTGGTAGGTACACAAAGAGTATTAAGACGTATTGTGCTTGTACTTCTTTGTTTACATCTATATCTTAACCGTTTTTGAGGCAAATTGTTTACAGTACACCATAATAGGTATGTTTCAAAAGGAGTTAAGCTCAACAATGTAACATTCTAAAACCGCTTTGAACTTGTAATAGTTTTCAGTAATACTGAAATGCTCAAGTTGTTGAGGAGACTGGAAGAAATCTGAAGAGTGGGAAGTAGTCATTGTGAGATCAAATAAAACCCACGTTAAAGTTTACATTCGAGGTACAGTACTTACGTTTGTTTCCACTTCTATCGAGAGAGATCTAATTTGATGTGGATGTAGCGTCACCCGCAATCAACCATAATATGAACTCTGCATCGCTATGCCATACCATGATACGCACCATTCGTAATACATACAAAAGAGACTTCAATTTGTAGGTGCTAGCTGTTAGTGAAGCTGTTGTCTTAGTTATCTTCAGTTTGTAAGGGGGTGGGGGACATGTAGCTTCTCTCGGTAGTGGCATCTGTGCAACTCAACTGCTGATGCTTGGATACAAATTCTGAAAATAGCATCATTAAGTTTTAATGTGTATTTCCCAAGCAGTGGCTTCTACAAGCGACCATGTAAAAGATATTATACTGTACCTACCTCTACAATACAATAGGATGAGCAAGTTCACATGATTCGAGATGTATTTGTCGATTGCCTATTGTGTCACTTTTTCTTCTGTATTTGTGTACACTAGCCTTGGGTGAGTATTGTATTTGAGCCAAGCTAATATTGCAAAGTGGAATAGTAGTCTTCCATTCAATAATCTAAGAATTGATTATTGAGAATCAATTGGCTTAAAAATAGTGATCCAAACAGTGTACGAATTGATAGTTCTTATAAATCTGCGTAATGGTATCGCAATAGTAATGTAGGCTGTAAGTCTAGAGATAAGTTATTAAAATAATATACAAATCATATCATTGTACAATTTGTAATGTCGGTATCTCTTGCTTAAAACTAATACAGAGCAGAGTTAGGCTTAGGATTGTAACTTGTAAGTTTACTTAATGCGCCGTTGTAGTGCATTGCGCATCGTTCTTTGTGGTATAAAGGAAAACAATTTGTGTGTTGCGGTAGTGTCGCAAGTCAACTGTTCTGTAGATAGGGTTGCCAAAACCTGTTTTGAAATCAATACAGCAAAACTGGTATTAGATGGTCCATAGACAACGCTGTATGGTGCCAAGTTCACTCAAGGTGGGTCCGTCTCCCAAGCCACGGGCTTGCTGTAAATACCGGCGTGGTCTATTGACACACTTGAGAACTGATCCTTGGATAGGATCCAACCCGCAATCGATTGTTTGAAACGCGATGCGCAAGTTACAACATCGATTCTTTACGCCACAAAGTTCTTAACTTGTCCATGAATAGAGACTGTCACAAGTACGTTACCTAGTATTAGGCAAACTGCTGTAACTAATAATTTGAGGGATATTATATACGTAACGTCCAAGCTAGCTCAGACTGCTTCGCCTTCTAGCAGCTATAATCATGTTTGTGGTAGACTAGTTGTATGTGCTAAGTAGTGGTATAATGGGAAGTGCACTGTGATGCTGTGCTGGTATTGGTAGTCTTATCATGCAGAGGCTCCATAGATACATCCATCTAGTTAACTGCAGGGAAAAACGCACAAATATTACTTACTTTTATTTATTACTTACTATTATTGAAATTAGGGGATACAGTCTTTTACGAAATTTTAAGGTTCTTCTTTTATCGGGGTTAATATTTAATTATATTTGAGTGGGTATTAGATTAGTAGGAGGTGTATTAGTTAGATTAATATGTTTACATCAAACAGACTTGATGTTCAACATACATTGACAGTTGAGTTTATTGAGCCAGGTTATGCTCGCCGATAATGTTAATTGAGAATCTCAAAACTCTGGCCTGCAGGGGAATGGTTTGTGATCCAGCACCTTCCTTCGCGGTCACGGTCATCTGTAGACCCACCTATACTACATCATTACCAGCCGTTTGTCCGGAAAAATGGTCCATCACGAGACGAGAGTTGCTTTCATGTAGGTTTGAATTACTGTATAAATAATAGATTTCAGAGAAGAGTTAGAAATTGGTCATACTTATACTAGTAGACAGAGCTTTTTACTTTTAATTTATTTTGTAAATCTTTATTGTCCTCCTTTGTAATCCAGTTACAGTCTTGAATAACGCAATACGATGAGACGTCAAGTAGATCCATTCAATAAAGAACGTGTATTAATCAATATGTTTCAGTAGTGTTTTGGCTCTGGTTTAATGCATCAATTCAAGTCTTTGTTGTCCCTTGCAAATCAAACAAAAGCTAGTTGAACACCATCATCACAGTTTGTAGGTTGTACTTCAGCATACCTTCCTAGTGTGTCGTGTGTTCATACAACGAATGTGGTTAGTAGTACTAACCAACCATTATACCACTCCATACATACAGAGTACTAGTATATAGAAGAACACATTTAGTAGTGAATACAATATAGATAGTGCATACATAATCAAGGACTCGACTAGCGACCGATTTTTATAAACATTTTGTACTCTTATGAAGATTTACCATGTACGTACTGTATTAGAATAAAAATTATAATTGCTTTCTGTGCCCTTATAATGTATTTAAAATTTTAAATTAACCCTAATTATGATTTAAATGTCGAACCATATGTACAAATACTGAAATTAAACAGTATTAAAAATCAATTAACCTTATATATTTTTTTATTAATAAATCGTATAGCCCATGTATGTACTGTAGTTAGTTGTGTTACGTTTTAACAGTTTTTACCTGTGTTGTTGTAGCCGGTACTGAATTACGAATGTTTCCTACAGTGTGGCATGCTGTATACTTCCTTCTAATTCAAACTGTTTATGTTGGTCATATGTTAATGTCTGGTTCGGTTGTCTGGAAGCACATTAGCGGGAATCTAAAACTTAGCATACAATGTTAGTGCAATGTTAATTGAAGCCAAAATACAAGCAATGAACACTTCTTGGTTTTGTACAAATATACCTAGATAAATAATTAAATGTAGCAGTGTAAATTCTTTTACACGATTACTGTGATTGAAAAAAATGAAGCATATGTTTTTAATTTGTATACAGTGGAACCTCACCAAACGTTTTTCAAGGGACCACTTCTAACAAGGATAAGTAGAGGAAATGTACAACTGGACAGAAATTACATGTATATTGTATACTGAGGTATACGATGAGCAATGATCTACAGTTACAAGTTCTATAACTGAGAAATGTATAAATTAAGTTCCACTGTATGATTAGATGTCGAGCAATAATGAACAAAGGCCTTGCTCTACACATATGTCCACTGTATGTATTATTCGTTAACGCCCTGAAGCAAACCGCAGTATGTGAAAACTTCATTATGCCTAAGAAGTAAGAACATGATTATATTCTGTATATCCTCACACTGCAACATAGTGTATGCAGTTGTTGGCCCAAAGCAAAAGTACTGGTGTCTGTATTGTATTACAATTATTTCATGTCTCATGTATTCCTTTCCTTCAGTACAAAATATTTTAGCTATTGTGAAAAACACAGCTAAAAATCTACATGCCATAAATTACTTTTAGTTTTCAAGACGAATCTCTATATTTTAATACTGTACCTAATTGTTGTAACTAAAATTATGTGTTATTGTTATCATTGACTTTATATGTTGCCTTTTGTTTTAATGTACAATCTGTTTAAAAGTGCAATAAACGTGATATAAACTGCTTCTTTGTCTCATTTGATTGTGGGAGATTACAAGGTGGTTAATAATCTGGGTGCTTGGCGATATGGTGAAGTCGACTTCTTCTTGTTCTCATACTTGGGTTGTGCATTGACAGCTGTGATGTGTTAAAGTCACTGGATCATCTGGATTGGTGATATTTACAGAATGCCAAATCAGATTACAATACAAACATATGTAACCTTACAACAAAAGGTGCAAAGTCCTCGAAGACTCGAGACTTTTTTAGTAAAAAATATACCAAAACAGGACATTTAGAGTTGCAAGTAAATACTAAATACGTGCATTTTCTTACAACATACCACACAATTAACCTCAAGGAATTGGCTAACCAGTTGAGGAAAAAACCCTTCAATGAGGATTTTTAATAAGTACATAATATATTACAATTAACTACATTCATTTCATTATTTGCAAATCTCAACCTCCTTTATTGAAAACGATGTATATACACAATGTCACAGCCATCTTAGTTTAATTACAAATTTACAAAAGATATAAATGTATACTCAATGAGGCAATACTGAACATAACACAGATACCAAGGTAATGAATAATGATTAATGAATGATTAATGAACTACCAATGCTACCCATGTTTTAGGGAAGCATCGGCTTGGTCATCTTACCACTGTCAATGCCTCTTGGATGTACAAACACATCCGACTATGAATGCGACGTACCCAGACCCCACTTGAAATTCGACGAACGTTGTCAAACCAGATAAAGTGCATGAAGACGGAAGATGTGACCGAGTTGAATCGGACCGGTGTTATGAGGTCGTCACATTCGTTGTCGCGTATCAAGTTAATCGTTACTCTGGCGACAACTTGCAGCGCTCTACGTTCACGACGCAATCTGCCCGTGTTAGAAACAGCGTGTTAATGCGGACGGGCAACATTAGAAAACAATGCAATGGATACCACCTGATAACGGCTCACAACAGCTTCAAGCGAGTTTCACTACAGTGAATAGTTATGCAACTCAAAACTTACTTTTATGTATCTAAGGCAAATCATTTAAAACATAAATATCAAAATTGATCAGCAGTCTACTAAAAAAAAGCAAGTACCAAAGTATAATAAGCACGAGAAAAAATCTTTCGTATCTTTGTTGCAGCAACAACCATCATCAGTTTGCACAGCGTCTGCTTCTTCGTCAGCACACGCGTAGCCTCATTTGCAGGGGATCTCCCGTTTTGTACTGTTACTTATATTATATACCGATTCAAAATTTAAAATACATATAATTATCGTGTACTATTAATTTACCTAACCTAAGGATTGATTTAGATTTCCATTCAGCGACCGTAAATAACTTTAAATAAAACTAAATCAGTGGTACACTCTTCATTGGGAGCATTGCTTCTATTCAATATTAAGTAGCAAGTTATAAATATTCATAGAATGTTTAAACAAAGAATGTAATAGACCTGTACAAGTGTTAAGTATCAATATATGTGATCATTTGCTTTGAACTGTAATAGTAGGTCCTTTTAACCATTTAATGACTCAACACAACTGTGTTGGCGTAATTTGCCGTATTGCAGTGAATCTTATTCGTGCTTCTACGTCACACAATCACGGTACGTCGGTATTGAACGTTACGACACAATACACTCGTTAGGTTCGCTCGACACGAGACCGCTCTTGTTCCTCTTCTGCACTTGCATTTCATTGCTTCATAGCCAGACCAACATTTCTCACCATTTTCATTTCGGACTATCTCTCTACTTATATCCCGTCAATTACAATTTTAAATATTGACGAATTCCCTCCATGTCTGCCTTCGCTGCATTCGTGGACGGGAGATTATGAGATTATCCGCCAGACAGTGAACCAACAACAAAACTCATCGGGTGATTTACTTTCGTTTTCTTTCCAATAAGTAACTTTGTGTTAAAAAAAAGCCGTGGATACGTTTAAATGTAAGCGTAATTAGCATGAAGTTATCGGGGTTTCCCGAAACACCCCGCAGAAACTTTTCGATTGTTTGTATAACCTATACCCGTGAACGAGAGAGTGGCGGGCCTACAAGCGCAGACAGGCCAGGTCAAAGGGTATCGCAGGCAGCTGCACGTGAACGAGAGAGTGGCGGCCCTACGAGCGCAGACAGGCCAGGTCAAAGGGTATCGCCGGCAGCTGCACGTGAACGAGAGAGTGGCGGCCCTACGAGCGCAGACAGGCCAGGTCAAAGGGTATCGCAGGCAGCTGCACGTGAACGAGAGAGTGGCGGCCCTACGAGCGCAGACAGGCCAGGTCAAAGGGTATCGCCGGCAGCTGCACGTGAACGAGAGAGTGGCGGCCCTACGAGCGCAGACAGGCCAGGTCAAAGGGTATCGCAGGCAGCTGCACGTGAACGAGAGAGTGGCGGCCCTACGAGCGCAGACAGGCCAGGTCAAAGGGTATCGCCGGCAGCTGCACGTGAACGAGAGAGTGGCGGCCCTACGAGCGCAGACAGGCCAGGTCAAAGGGTATCGCCGGCAGCTGCACGTAAACGAGAGAGTGGCGGCCCTACGAGCGCAGACAGGCCAGGTCAAAGGGTATCGCAGGCAGCTGCACGTAAACGAGAGAGTGGCGGCCCTACGAGCGCAGACAGGCCAGGTCAAAGGGTATCGCAGGCAGCTGCACGTGAACGAGAGAGTGGCGGCCCTACGAGCGCAGACAGGCCAGGTCAAAGGGTATCGCCGGCAGCTGCACGTGAACGAGAGTGGCGGCCCTACGAGCGCAGACAGGCCAGGTCAAAGGGTATCGCCGGCAGCTGCACGTGAACGAGAGAGTGGCGGCCCTACGAGCGCAGACAGGCCAGGTCAAAGGGTATCGCAGGCAGCTGCACGTGAACGAGAGAGTGGCGGCCCTACGAGCGCAGACAGGCAAGGTCAAAGGGTATCGCAGGCAGCTGCACGTGAACGAGAGAGTGGCGGCCCTACGAGCGCAGACAGGCCAGGTCAAAGGGTATCGCCGGCAGCTGCACGTGAACGAGAGAGTGGCGGCCCTACGAGCGCAGACAGGCCAGGTCAAAGGGTATCGCCGGCAGCTGCACGTGAACGAGAGAGTGGCGGCCCTACGAGCGCAGACAGGCCAGGTCAAAGGGTATCGCCGGCAGCTGCACCTGCTCCAACAAGTAGAAGTTGACCGAGTCCGGCTGTACCACGGCGTAGAGGACGTGGACCTTGTCCTGGTATCTCTGCAACAGGTTGGCCATCTCTCCTGGCTCGGGCATAGGGTCGTCGCCCCTGCAAGACATCACGTTACACGTTATGCACGAATTATATAACACGGGGAAGTTACATGCATTCTACTAACTTAGGCTCGACTGTCTCTGGTACACAAACATATTTCATTTCAGCGTTTTGCCAATTGAGAAACAAGTTTTGTAAATTAAAGTGGGCAGAGTTTCGTACACATCCGTGCCATGCCATAAACGCCATGACGTCATTACACGTTACACACACGTTTGTGTCATGTCTAGTGTCTACAAGTTGAGTGTTCGTACCAAGGGGGTAAGTACACAACGAGAGAGAATGCAAACAACTCACCGCAGCACGACGACCCTGAAGTTGGGCAGGCACGGAGCCGCCTTACGGAAGACGGTCTTCGGGAGGTACAGGTCATAGTGGAGAGACAGTTTTCTCTTGCACGACGCTTGTAGGTGGGCCGGCCTGATGATCGCCAGTCTCGAAAGGACGTTGTCTGCAACAATCGGGAACAGAACGTACACGAGATGATCACAAAAAACTAGACCAACATTTATTACAACTGATCTTCAATACATGGACTACCAAAATACAGAGTTGGGTATGCATTTATAATAATTTAGTGAAATGAAAACCTTAAAATTACCAAGTCGCCGTGTGCTGTGGGCAACAGAACCATATTGAAATTTACACGATGTAAGGCTCATCACAAAAATATAATAATATTCAAAATGATAGTAATCAACACCACGTATTGTGTTTTAGTGAAACAAAGGGTTCAGTAAGGGTCAAATATAGGGGTGTGCGAGTAGCACTTTTCCAAATCGAGTCGAGTTCGAGTTCGAGTAGTGCCTGAATATAATAAAAAGATACAGGAAAGGAATAACTACCGGTAGAGGACTAGGCAGACTAGACCTAGGACCCCATCTAAGCTACCGCCGAGTTCACCTAGGCTAGGCCTTGGCCTAAAAGCTGTCCCTGGGGCCAGGCCTAAAACCATATACTGTAATTTGTTCAATATTATTGTCTCCCTAGGCCTAAGGCTCAAACGATGCTAAATTCTGCCAACTGGGTGTAGGCCTACGTGATCTAGACAAGGAAAGTACTAAGGCTTGGCCTAGGTCTTGGGTCTTGGGATAGGCTAGGGCTATGCTCGAAGCATGGCCAAATGCTAGGCCTAGGCCTACACTGTACACGGGGACCTGGCACAGGAGAAAGACTTTAAGAGAAACAATAGAACTACAGTGTAATCTGTTTTGCAGATGGGTTGTCAGATGGCCACTTTTGTTTTTGTGAGACCGTTGGCGAGTGTTTCCCCATTTTGAGGTTAATAATGCAAAGATTACATTTTGAACTTAAGTTGTATGGAACGTTTTAAAAATGATTCCAAATACATGATGATCAGTAGGGAATATAATATCTTTGATGATTAGGTACTTTTAGGTCTAGGCCTAGGCCTAGACCTACGACCAGGGTCTAGGCCTAGGCTCTTTGAACATAGTAGGCCTATGCGTCAGCGATCTCGTAGGCCTAGGTTCTCGAAGATTCCCTTCCATTTGTTTGGCTGCCACTTCTACATCATCCACACTTAGTTCACAAAAAACGCAGACACTTTTTGCGAATTTGCAGAAGTATCGGCCAAATAAGCGTCGTCTGCGCGGTCTGCGTGTATCGATCTGCTCGATAATGATCGATAGGTCACTTTTTCTTCAAAGTCGATTATAAAATCGATAATTAAGCTATTTTTGGATACTAGCGCTACCTATTGGCGGTATTTTTAACCAGTTGAGTACGGCGGCTCAGTCGATCAAAACTACTCGAACTCGACTCGTTTTTCATGAAAAACTCGATCACCTCGAGTCGAGTAGTAACTACTCGACCGAACTCGACTTTTCGAGTACTCGCACAGCCCTAGTCAAATACAATCAATACAAGGGAACAGAGTAGGTACAAGATGGATAGCTACCTATGGTGGTGCAGTCTGCCGGCCGCAACAATGGCTCCACATCCCGTCCCTCTTCGCCCTTCTCTCGCGTCTCGTCGCCCGCGGGTGATAGTCGGGACAGCCCGGTCTGCGATACCTCGCACGCAGAGTCGGTTGTCTCATCCGTCCGGTCAGGGAGCGGAGTTGGCACAAGCGCGACAGGTGGTTCACTTGGCTCGAGGGCGACAGGTGGTTGGGTTGGTGCGGGTGTAACAGGTGGTTCGTTTAGTGCGAGCGTGAAGGGTAGTTCACTTGGCACAAGCGCTACAGGTGGTTGGGTTGGCGCGAGTAAGACCGATGGTTGACTTGTTACACTTACTAGTGCGACAGGTGGTTGGGTTGTTGTGGGCGTGACAGGTAGTTCACTTGGCATGAGCGCAACAGGTGGCTGGGGCGATCTGTCTAAGGTGGGAGCCGCCTGCTGTGAGCCGGGCTGCAACGTGTTGTCAAGGGGACGCGGTGGCGGCCGGGCCCCGATATGTCCACCAGTCACCACGTCCATCCTACACAGGGGCGTCTGGATGGGCTCAGAGTCGGGCTCTCGCTTGACCCCCCACCCCCTCGGCACGTGGCTCGGGTCACCCCTCAGCTTCTCCAGCAGCAACGCGAGGTACGTCCTGGCGAGGGGGTACTGCTTCTTCCTCTTGTTCTTACTGACGTGCTGCAACTCCAGCCCCAGCCTCTCGCGCAGCAGCGTTGTGCCCACGACGGTCAACATGAGCGCGACCTCGTCTGGGTTGCTGGACAGGTAGACTGTCTCGCCGTTGTGCACCTGCGTGTGGACGCGCTGTGTCCCCGCGTGAGACAGGAAGCTACGCGCAGCCTCGTCCAGCCTGGAGCGTATGTCCGACCTCCCCGCAGTCTCAGCCTTGACCTCCGTCTTGACCTTGGGCTTCACGTCCTCCTGCTTGACCCCGTTGCGGTGGTAGGCCGGCACCAAGATGCCCTGCTTGGACTCGCGCTTGACCTTGACCGGGGGGACGTAGTCCACATCCTGCCTGGCGTTGGGCCCCCCGTGCCAGTTGTTGGCCTGGAACCAGGAGCCGGGGTTCTGTCCGGGGCGCGGCATCGGCTTCTGCACCGGCATCACGCCGCACAGGCTGCGCCGGGGGAAGCGGGGGCGAGGGGGCGGCAGCGGTGGCGGACCCAGGGGGTCCTCGTGGGGACGGAAGCGGGGGTGGTCGGGAGCGTAGAGGGGACCGTCACACGTGTCCAGGTATTGGGCCCGCTCCCCGACAGACAGCTGGGCCCACACGGCGGGGACCATCTGCATGGGGTAGCCGGCAGACAGCATGTCCACACAGAACCGGTCCGGTATGCCCCCGCCCCCGTTCTCTCGCACCACCTCGTAGGCCGGCCGGTAGCCCCGGTGCGGCTTGCCCCCCAGACCCACAGTGCCCAGTGCAGACAGGGAGAGAACGTTCTCTCGCTTGATGGGCCGCACGCCCGCGGGGAGGAAGCGTTCGCACTCCGGAGGAACGCCCACCTTGACGCAGAACTTGTTGGCGACGTCGACGATGGTCGAGAGTATCCTTGTGCGTTCCGCGTCCTCCAGCAGGGAAGCGTTCCAGGAGGACGGGGGGCGGGGAAGGGGAGTGGGCAGGAGCGGCGCCTCCACGATCTCTACCTCCTCGTCAGACAGGTCAACCGTCTCCACCACCCTTCGCTTGGGGGCGGGGCCAGATTCCTCGTCCTCCCGCCTCCGCTTCCGCCCCTCGCCACCTTCCTCCACCTCCACCTCCATGCAGTCGCTGTCTTCCTCTTCTTCACTCTCCTCTTCTTCGCTCTCTTCCTCGTCGTCCAGAGTGACCGTTGTGTTGAGCTGATCGTCGTCGCTCAGACAGATCACCGATTGGTCGTCGTCCTCTTCGCTCCCGTCATCGTCATCGCTCAGCTCCACCGACTGGACGAGCGCGTCTGTGGACGAGAGGACCTCGACAGACATCGAGGTGTTGGCGCTCGAGCTCAACAGGTCAATGACCTCCGGGGTCGAGTCCGCCACGCTATCGTCTCCAGGCTCGCCGACCTCTTCCCGGTCTGTTTCGGTAGCCACCGCTCGGCTGGATTCTGCTTTATTTTGAGTTTCCATAGTTTCAACTTCTTTATTTGCAGTTTTCACAGTTTCTTCTGTGCTAACTTCTTTATTTGCAGAATCCATAGTTTCTTCTCTTCTAATTTCATTATTTTCAGAATCCATAGTTTCTTCTCTGCTAACTTCTTTATTTGCAGTTTTCATAGTTTCTTCTCTGCTAACTTCTTTATTTGCAGTTTTCATAGTTTCTTCTCTGCTAACTTCTTCATTTTCAGTATCCATAGTTTCTTCTCTGCTAACTTCTTTATTTGCAGTTTTCATAGTTTCTTCTCTGCTAACTTCTTTATTTGCAGTATCCATAGTTTCTTCTCTTCTAATTTCTTTATTTTCAGTATCCATAGTTTCTTCTCTGCTAACTTCTTTATTTGCAGTTTCCATAGTTTCCACTCTGCTACCTTCTTTATTTGCAGTTTCCATAGTTTCTTCTCTGCTAACTTCTTTATTTTCAGTATCCATAGTTTCTTCTCTGCTAACTTCTTTATTTTCAGTATCCATAGTTTCTTCTCTGCTAACTTCTTTATTTGCAGTTTCCATAGTTTCCACTTGTTTATTTGCAGTTTCCACAGTTTCCAAAATGCTACCTTCTTCTTTATCTGAAACTCTTGTTTTCACCGTACTAACTTCTCCATTTGCCATTTCTGTTGTTTTCACCATGCTAAATTCGTCTCTATTTGCAGTTTCCATTCTGCTTTCTTGATCTGCAATTTCTGTTGGTTCCACTGTGCTTTCTTCTTCTTTATATGCAGTTTCCATAGTTTCCATTCTGCTAGCTTCTTTTTGATCTGCGATTCCAATCGTTTCCACTTTGATAACTTCTTGCTTTGCAGTTTCCGTAGTTTCCGTTCCGCTAACTTCTTCTTTGACATCAGATTCTGCTGCGGGGGTGTCTTCGCCAGTGGGAATCTTCCCCGAGTCTACGTCGTTCGTTTCTTCTTTGACGAGCGATTCGCCTTTACTCTCTGAAACATAATTTCCGGTTGAGTCGACACTGACATGAAGCTCGTCGCCAGTCGACTCTCCCGACAATCTATCGCCGTCGTCAGATTGCTCGGACATAGTTTTATGATTAGCTCGACTTTCCGCAACGCTTTCGTTTTTGGAAATAACAGAGCAAGACATTACGTTACTTTGAAGGGGTGTAGCAAGATTTAAAACCACCCCGTTTTCTGAGGAAGCAGAATTAGGCAAATTTATCATTTTATTGTAATTAGTTTGATCAGCAATAGAATCCCCAGTGTTTGAGGCATTTGAATTAGAAAAGTTGTTATCATTAGATTCTGATTGGTAAGTAATAGTAATAGTTTGAACTTCATTATTTTCTTTAACCAAAGAACTAGAAGAGTTTTGAATTATTTCACAAGACTTAGTTTGATCTGCAATTGTTAAGAGATCCTCGTTTACTGAGGCAACAGAATTAGAGAATTTAATAACTTCATTAGATTCAGCTTGGACGGCATCGGTCGTAGTAGCTCTGTCGTTTGCAGAGATTATAGAATTAGACAATGAATCGGACGGATCCAGTTGTGAATAACTAGCAATTACATTTGAATTCTTACTTAAATCTGACAAGCTATGTTTAGGCAAATTAATTATTTCAACACTGCTACTAATTTTACTTTGATCGGAGATTGTTGTCAATACGCAGTCGTTTTTTGAGAATGTGGAATTGAACAATGTAACGGCTTCTACTGATACAGTTTGAGACCAAATGCCTTCATCGTCAGAGTCTACGGTCTCACGAGGTTTTATTTCATCTCCGCATGCGTTAGGGAGATCATCTAAATCGCGCGACTCCGAACTACCGATGGACATTATTTCCATGTGGTCGTCCATGTGGAAACGTGTGTGTGCGTTACCTATGTCGAGGCTCTCTAGAAAGTCGCAACTGTCTATCCCCCTGGGCTCGGTGAAGTCGGGTTCGGAGACCTCCATGTCCTCCAGGTCAAGATCGACGACGGGCCCCGCAATGTCGCAGTCGTTGAACTCAACAATCTCCGCCTCTTCGGGACCGTTCGGCTTCAACTTCTTCCGCCGCCTCTCGGCCGAATCGCCCGGAACTGCCGATCTCTTGTTACCGTATTTATTGAACGGCTTCTCGTCGTCGTCCGGTTCCAAAGAGTCGACGGCCACCTCGGGATCCGACTCCTTGTTTCTCGGCTCAACCTTGGCGAGCGGATCGTTGGCGTTGATCAGACGGGGATTCACCCTGAGACTCGAGTAGTCGACAAACTCGTCGTTTGACTTGGGGTCGACCTCGAAGCAGTCGATGTCGGCCACGAGGTCCGCTGGCGACCGCAGGAACTCTGCCGACGTCTGACCTCCGCCGGCGTCCTCGGACACGAACTGCTTCACCTCGTAGTTGTCGGCGTTCATCGTCTCTACGATGTGTTCCAGCACCTGTTGCCCGGGGCTGCCGTCCTCGTCCTCACTCCCTCCCCTCTCCTCGGCGCCGACGCCCGGCGGACTATCGGCGTCCACCAGGTCCTCGAGGACGTCGTCAAACAGGGCGTCCTCGTCGACCGCCTCCGACCTCCACGTGTTCATCTCCTTCGCAAACGAGTTCTCTCCGCTCGGCGCCTTCACAGGGACCGAGGTCACCTTCACGGGGACCGAGGTCACCTCGCCGGATTCCTTCGGATTCTCGGAGCGCCCGGCTGCGACGTCCAACGTCGGAGCTGCTTCTTTCGAGTCTGGCAATCTCTGCTCGGGCTGTTTTGCCTCTTGAACGAGGGACCCGGTCGAAAGAGGACCCACATTCTTTACACTTTCCACGTTTAATTCGTTATTGGATGTCGCAGGATCACTACTGGTTGTAACGGAACCAGAATTCCTGGATGTTTCATCATCTGGTGTTGCAATTCCAGTAACGTTAGATGGTACAGGCGATGATTCCGTCATTTTCCCGTCCAATGAAGCGATGTCTGCATCTAGACCTAACACAGAACAGCTCTTAGAACAAGAATTCCTAAGAACTGACGGCGCGTCTAATTCGTTGCGCTCAACGAAAGCCTGGCTAACTCGATCTCTGCTAACTACATGTTCCCTTACAGACATGCTCGCAGAGTTGGACTTACCTGTCGTTGAGTCCAGTTCAGCTTCTATCCGTAAACCGTCTCGATCTGGAGAGATCTCTCCCCTGCTCTCGATCGTCGTCTTTGGCTCATCTTCCGTTGAACCATTCCCGGTTTCTTTGCCGTCGCTGTCAATAGAGGTGTCCCTAGAAATGTCCATATACTCTCGTATTTCAAGTTCTTTTTGTGAGTCGCTTTGATTTGGTCTAACCTCGCTTCTAGGCACACACAAAGAATTGGAATCCGACGGACTCTCGTTTACAGCGTGGTTGTCAACACTTTCCGACGTATCTCTCTCAGACTCCCGCTGCTCAGCGTCGACTCCTTTTCCCTCAGTATCGATCTCTTTTGGCAGCGGTTCGTCCTCTTCCATGAGCATTTCCGGTATTTCCTCCACTCGAATCACGTCTTGCTCCTTTATTTCTAACTCGCCTTGACTAGTTCGGCGTTCCGTCAGATCGACTGCCTTAGGGGCCTTGAAGCAACTTTTCGCTGCATACTGGTCAAGTCTAAAGTCGAAACAAATAAAAACACGAACTCAAACAGTGGACTCCTACTCAGTGTTAATATAATTGTATGTACTTTCTCTTAAATTCCCTAACCAATAGACCTACTGACAACAACTGACCACGTCGTCAAACTTGAGATAATGTAATACCTACTGCAAACAAGGTCAAAAATTCCAGATCAACATCATTTTGTCACTATTTAGTCACAAGTGTACGGCTCCAGTAATTTAAAATATTATTAATAGGCTGCACTAACTTGCTCTTGGGATCCTGAGAAATACGAGACAAAAAGTTCCTACTTTGCTATACAAAATCAGCAATTTTAGAAGGCTACATAAATTCAAAATAAAAGGTTAATTTCATAAATGACATTGAGCAGTGTGGCAAGTAAATGTGTTTGAGATCATAGCCTACTTTGTACCAAAAGTAAGAGAAAGTCTTAGCTCAATTTTGGAGGAACAATTGAGCTACAAAGCATGTTATTTGCTTCATTGCTTGAAATTTAAAAAAACTTACATGTGTTTACTGACTGAATTTATGATTAAATTGTGACTTGAACTACTACTGAGTACTGGTATATCAAACTCTGGATCTGACTCGATTGCTAAAGCGACCTAACCTCAACTGGTGCTCGTATCGAGTGACGGTGAGCTCGGGGCAGTGTTTCCGCACGACGTAGCCGTTGCGCTTCAGATGAGAGAAGGTTCGGTATTGTTCCAGCGAACAACTCGAGCTCGGGCCCAGGAGAACGGCGTAGCCTTGCTCGATACTCACGGGAACGTCATCCAACAGTAACTCGATACGGTTCTGAAACATACAAGGCAGAATGCATTGGAGAAGGCACAAGGGGCTAAACATTGGAAAAACAAAAATGCTAGAAAAAAATCTCCAGTTATAGGTACCGGTACATGAACTTATCTAAGACTAAAGAAAGACGATTATGAAAACTTGAAAAACATACCGTCTCTAGGAGAAACAGGGCCTCTTCCGGATAGATCCAAAGCTTACATTCGCTCTCGTAGCCGAACGTTTCCCAGTCGTTGCCCACTCGGCGAACAACCAAACCTAACCCGAGGTCCTGATGCCATTCAGCCGTCGACAATCGCTGCCTGAAATCATCAGAAAAACAATTAATTCACCTAGGTATCGATACGAGAGTATAAATTCTTCGCTTTCTTGCCACATCCATTTAAGGAACATTTAGCAATCTTGTATTGCAAGCAATATAATTCCTGTTCTTTTTTTACCCTAGTAAGGTTTCAGTACAGTTTAAAAATAATATGCTAGGATTATTAGGCCTATAGGCTGGATGCAAACGTAGTCTCTCTCCACACAATTAGAAATATAGATTTGAAAACTTAGATGTTGACATGAAGTTAGGCCTACATCGAACACTTGAAATATGACAAAAGGTGGGTTTTAAAAAAAAGAGCCATTGTTAAGTTTTAAACTTACTGCTTCTCAACCCTCGGGATATCGAGCAGGGCTTTACGTTCGTCGAGCGCACTCTGTATCTGTTTGGTTTCCAGCCACGAGCCGTTTGGTTGGAACTCTTTCTGACCCTTTAGCGGCAGAGACTTATCCGAGGACGTGATGCGCTGTCTGGCCTTGACCAGATCAGCTCCCCTATGAGAGACGAGCACAGATTATCAAACAACGCAAACACTCAAAGAGACGACATTGCTGCGACGGCTGAAATCCTCCCACACAGGTCCAAGTATGTAGCTGCCAGGTACCTTTTATTTTAAATAATTTATCCCTACATGGAGTGTGTATTATAGGCTATTCTGATAAAGTAGTGAGAAAATGGGAACTCGCTTTTACAAGAGGATTACAAATTTATAACCCAAATCACACCTTTCTTTCTTCCTCCTCGTCCTTACAAACCTGACCACTAACCAGGCCAGGGCCTCACTGCGCTAGGCCTAGTGAGGGTATCCTTACGATTTACGTGCAACAGACTATGTATAAACTGTATGGGTGTAGATAGGACAGGACTTAGTCTAGACAAAATCAAAACCAAAGTGGTCAAAGACAATAGAAAGGCATTGTATTATGTTGCATGGGCACATTAAGGAAACTTACCTGATATGCTGGGATTAAAAAAGATTAGGGTTTCCAACCTGGGATGCAATCGCATACAACAGGCCTCACTTCCGAGTTGCCTCTAAATTCACTCTAGATGCAATGTATTGAAGGTAGTACTTGTAGTTAGTTTGGTACCCTACATACTGTATCAATTTATCTGTAACAGGGTGGATCTATCACCAGTCACTATCCTGTTAGTGAAGAGTCGCACTGTAAGGCGAGTTGATAGGACACATAAGATATATGGCAGAGTTTTAAACATAAACTAACCACAAATCTGCAAGAGTTCTAGATATTACATAACATACATGCTTGCTGGATAGAGACCCAATGAAGGGTCTACTAAAACAGAAATCTACTGGTAGGCCTGCACCATACATTTGACTTGAAGAAATCCACGCAGGCTAGAGCTTGAGGTGTGAGGTACGCTACATGAAAGAGAAGTCATTAAACAGAGAGAGTGGAGAGAGTGGAGGTTATTAGGTACCTAGGAGTGTGGCTGGCAGATAAGCTGGAGTGGGGAGAGCAGATTAGCAGGATGGTTGGGAAGGGTGTAACCGTGTAAGGAATCTAAACTTTGTAATGTGGGTGCTGAGGGGAGCAAGCAGGGAAATAAGGGAGCATGCTTACAGAGACCTGGTGAGGCCAGGTCTGGAGCATGCAGGAGCGGTTTGGGACCCAGATGTCGCCAAGGGGAGGGATGCTCTGGAAGGGGTTCAAAAGAGAGCGGCGAGAAGGGAGCTTAGAAGGACGAATAGCCTAGATGGGTGGAAATAGACATGAGGGAGGGTAGGAAGAGGAGAGAATATGAGAGTGTAACGAAATTGGTCAGGGAGCTAGGTTAGGAGACGCTTGAGGACAGAAGAAGGAAGGATAGGCTGGGTTAAATGTATAGGGTAGTAAGGAAGCATGAGGGGTGGGGGGAGTTAAGTAGGGCGGTTGACGGAGCCAGTTACAGGGGTAGGGGGGATCATCAGTGGAAGATTGAAAGAAGGTTATGGAGGACAGATAGGTAAGTTCTCCTTCCTGGGAAGGGCGACCGTTGAGTGGAATCAGCTAGACGGGGAAGTTGTGGGGCTAGGGAAGGTGAAGGCTTTTGCCGACAGGCTGAGGCCTAAACCCGAACCCAAGTGGATGGAAAAGGCGAAAGGAGATGGTCATGGAGAAGGAAGAAGGTTGGATGCAAGGGGGGTAATGGAAGGGAAGGAAGTAAGACAAACTGAGAAGAATGGAAAGAAACAGCAAGAGGGTGTTGGAGGAAGGGAGGAAGATGCAAAGGATGGGAAAGGAGGAATGAAGGAAGTGGAGAGTCTCTCACCACCGGCGCACGGCCATCTGTGAAGAGGATAACAAACAAACAAACAAACAGGAAGAACATGTCCTACTGGTACTCTAAAAGAACCACACACAAGTAGGCCTAGGCCTAGGCCTACTCCACAGGTAGGCCTAACTGTGTTGTGACATTTGATTTGCCTATTAGGCCTAGGCTAGGCCTAGGCTATCCCACACAAATAGGCCTAGGCCTACCCTAGCCTAATAGCCTAGGCCTAGGCTAGGCCTAGGCCTAGGCCTACATATATTCTAATGATCCGGGGGCGAGGGATCCAAACAACAAAACAGATTAAGTAATAAGTGCATAAGCAAAAAACTAGGTAGGGCCGTAGGTTACGTCTTATGAACACGATATGCATGCCAATTAGGCCTATAGGCCCTAGGCCTAGCCTAGATGATGATGAAGCTTGTTGCTTTTCGTCTCTATATGCTAGGGGCCTAGACTAGCCTACAAGGGACAATGAGGGGGTTTGCATTGGTTCAGGAAGAATTCTAGCCCCTCTCTAGATGTACAAAAAAGGACTCCCCAGGAGAATGGCAGCTAGGCCTAGGGCCTAGAGGCCTAGGCCTAGGCCTACAAAGGCCCAAGCCCAGGCCTGGCCTAGGCCAGCGTGGTTGGACCTAGGCCTTGTCTGTACTCTAGATATTAGACTTACGCTAGCATCTTAACAGTCAGGTAGCCATCACAAATACTATTTAATTTAATCACAAGAGTAACCACTACACCCTCTAAAGCCACGAACCGACACAAATGCGAGTGCGACAAGAACACGAGAGACCACCAAAAACAACTTCTAGACAACCGGAAATTGTATTTTCAGTACTACCAAATTAAATCCATGCGGTTCATTAATTCATTTCAAATTCACCGACTGAATGTGTTATGATTATGTACTCATATAATTACTTCATAATAATTATATGGTTGGAATTTCAATACACATCTCTTTAACCAATTCAATATTCTTTGTCGTTTAGCATACAGAAAATAATTCGACAAAAATTATATTTTTATACTGGTGTCCCTGGAATTTGGACGTCAATAGCCCAGCCCGCTATATTCAAATTTAAAAATTACCTATGCTCTATTGTCGTTTGTTTCGCCTTGTTGCTGGCCTCTCCGGACCGGTGGCAAATCTTCCTTTATTCCCGTCTACCTTCCGTCTTCCTCGTATTTCTTCTCCTTTCCCTTCTCCTTCAGCCTGGGTTCCTCTGTTCCTCTATCAGACCAGTACTTACGCTATGGGAGGCGTAGCAAGTGCACAGAGGTTGTGCTCAATCCAGCCCAATCCAGCCTTTCCAGCCAACAGTCACTGAATATTGGATACACAACTTTCAACAATACGAATTTCTAAGTAGTTGGAAAGACTACTAGACTTCTTTGGAATCGATGGACATTTCCCAATAATAATTAGTGCACTGGCTTGGGTGGCTGAAACGCCCGACGCTGCAGTGTAGTCGTTTGTTGTACACCTGCCCATAATCAGACCATGGAGTAGATACTATCAGACCATATTCCATTCAACTATGGTCCTGCCCAGGAAGTAGTACATTTCACACATCCGTCCTACATTTATTAGTCTCCTTTAATACTCTTCACATCTTACTACTATTCTTGTAGCTTGTAATGTAAAAGGCTTAATTAAACAAATAAATAATAATTTTGTTGTTTTATGACGTTATTGACAGCTAGATTATGTGACGTTGGCCGAATCGTATTCACACATCGCCGGGGTTGTCATAAGGGCCCCTTTCAGGTTGCAAAGAGGGCCGGCATGAATGAATGAGAATGAGAAGAGAGCACGAAGTTGTAAATGTCTATATATTTGTTAAACTGAAGCGATTTAATGGGAAATTATACCCACTCCACCCCACATAAACATCAAAACATAAATGAGTCGTGTATGTATCCTACTGAATTTTAAAGAGGCTAATAAAACTACAACTACGTGTACTACCACCAACACCATATATCGATGTATCGTATCGTATGTATCGTATCGTTTGGGGTCCGTGAAAACGGTTTTATTATACAGTAAATTTTGTTTTTGAAGTAACAGATTTCGGCGTTATTCAAGAAAAGCTGTAGTTTGACGGTTTTATCCATATTTTCACACATGTAGCAATTCATTTATTTATTTAAGTAAGCCTTCTACACTTCACTCATGTGCTTACACATGGGTGCTTTATCTACGAGAAGTTTGAATAGGCATTTATACAGTGTTACTTCGGACACTTTATTTTTTCCAGATTGTCTATACCGGCAAAAATGCAAAAAAAAAAAAAAATTAGCTTATGATTAAAAAACCTGATTTTTCATCTTTTTCGTCATTAAAAACACGAATAATACGAATTTCGGTGTTTGGCGGTGATTCAATTTTGACATTTTCATGTTTAAAATCGATCAATTCATGCTCATTTTGTGAAATAAAATTATTCCTACATAATATTTCGGTGTTATCGTTATTCGCAAAATACACGGACCTCTACGTATCGAATCGTGTATCATAGATAGATGTATCGCATAGATCAATAGATGCTAATAAATACAATACAATACCACTACTACTACCACTATGCACTGACAACACGTTATAACATCACAACTGACCCAACTCTCTTGACATGGAGCAAGCGTCCGTCAACTATCTGTTGCCGGATCGGTTAGTTATGCCGGGCGGTTTCACTCTGTTCGTAGTATAGTACGTACCTACTGGATCTAATTCCCTGCAATGATTGATTACACATTTGGCCACATCCACTAACCAACAGACATGTGGCCCTGTATAATATGGACAGGTGATAATTCATTCACCACTATTATGATGAACATCCTTGGTAGTTTACTGAATTGGGAAAATTTAATTGTGGACTTACATAACTGTTATTATAAAAATATCAAAGGATAATGTTTATTGCATGTGCGCCTGGATTCTCAAGGATGCCAAACTCAGGCAAGATAATTTATGGCTGTGACAACACCATCGTAATCTTCTTCAATTTAAAAGATTTACTAAATGAAAATTTCATAGGAGACGGGTGTACTTGCGAAACAAGGCGCTATAGCTTGACTAGGAACTATCTCTAGTAGAATAATGACTACTACACACAGAATTAAACTCAGTGTTTTATTTTGTATAGCAAAGTTGCAAAAGTACACTTGGATCTTCTATTTACTCGATTACCGTTTCACTTTCATATTAGTATAAAACTCCGACTTACGCTAATATTTATAGATTTCATTTTTCAAAGAATTTCACAAACTAACAATTGACCGGGCCTGTGCAAATAATTATTGTTGTAGTTCGTATTAAATTTAGAAGTTATGAAAATAAATTTTTATGTATTGATTATTATATTTGAATTGAAAATTTTTCAGTGTTACAGATCTGAATTAAGTCTGTATTCAATTCAAATCTGTACACCACTTTAAAATTTTCAATTCAAATATATAATACATACATATATTTAAAATATATGTTGTTGCAACTGGCACAATAGGGAAGGCTCACACATTTCTTTTATTTGCTTTCTGGTTACCTCATGTTAAAATAAAGTATAAACGGGAACTAATTGGTTTCGGCTCGAAAGGTAAATTAACATCGCTTTAACAGCAAGTCAAAGATATTGCTGTCAAAACACGCTCAGAAACGGACCTGCGCCATCTTGCTCGTGATTAGAAGGTTCCGACATCATAACTCTGTAAACAATCATTTTATATCATACAAATAGTACTGAAATCCCACAATTTAGTAGATTATTGCTCTCATAAGACTTTAACTGAATCAAAGTTTATTTCTAGTTAGTAAATGAACACTGCTCAATATTAATTTACAACAATATGTTAAATAACTGCATTATTTTAAACACGTTTTGGTAAATACTGTATCAAAATGTATTTTCTGAAGAAAACAGTGGTATAAAAGACATTGTTGTAAAGTCACTGCATCCTAGATATTGTAAAATGTCCAACTTAATTTCTTTGATATTATTAAGAATACTTCAAGGAGGCAGTTGTTGACAAGAGTTATGACGTCACCAGCCGTTTTTCAATTATGGAGCGGGAAGTTCCAAATTTCAAACTTTAAATGCTAATAGAATTGGAAATATACACTTCTCAGATATAAAAATTATATAGCCCATACTCTTAGATAATGGCCTTCCCCTTTTAGGTACTTTGAGGAACATTTATTTTTCATGAGCCTTCCCTATGAGAACATCCAATAGTTGTTTGAATTTCAAGAGATGAATGTTGGGGTGTAAACCAAACCAACAGCTGACGTTTCAGTCATTAACAATCTTTACAGTAACACAAATTCAACAAAACTGGAATTTCAATATAAGTGATTCGGTATTCACAAATATTATTCAAAACATTAATATTCGCACAGACCTACAAGTAACCAAGACACAAAGTGTCATCAAAGTATGGTGAAAATTCACTAACTTCATACCTCATTTATTCATTTCCTTGCACGTACACACATAGCATACTACAGTAGTATGATTACAGAATCTGACCATCAGTCAACAAGTTAAGGCTGGTCCACATCTATGACTCTTGTTTAAGAACATGGCACATATGTACAAGCATTCACACATTTGTTAATGTAAATAGGTAAATACAAAAAAAGTTCCATTGCTCTGCTATCAACCAAGACCAAAACCAGCAAATGGTATTCTATAACATCATGTATTACAAGTCAACCTTTTATGACCTTAATGTGAACCAAAACTCTAAAATCGTAAATTGAGTGTACAGTAGCATCTGTCTCTCATACAATAATTGTTCACAATCTACGTAGATAGCTACCCGTTAGAAAGGGATGGACAGTTGTCACTTTATCTGAACTTGACAAGGTAGTACTAGATATATGCACACTTTAACAATCACATGCAGATGCAGTACATTCATTCATTCACACATATGCATGAACACTGCTACCGGTACTAGGACAAATGAATGATTGTTTACTTTCACCTAATAGCATTCTAAATACATCAGCAACTCAGTGGTATTTTAGTTTGTTGAAGGCTCAATTGATTTATATACTGTACACAAGCAATATGCTCTTTATAAGCAAGAAATGTTATTGTCATAAAGGTAGACGATTTATTTTGTCACTGTCTAGTGTCTGTTAGTGCTGGCATCTAATAACAGCCACCGCCCACCACATTAGATTTCTGCTAGGGATGGGCAAAAACATGTGCTTCAGTAAATGTGTAACGTCTCTCTGTGAGCATTAGGAGAGGCTACGTGCTGAGCTAAGGCTACATGATGAGCCATCTTGTTTTACTTGCTCGCAATGATATTACACGGAAACACAGATTGGGCTACATTTGGATGGAAGTCTGTTGTTCATACAGTCACGATTCCTTCTCAAACTTACTTAGAATGTCTAATACTACATCAAAATAGAAAATAATTGGATATATTTGACAAAGTCTAATGAAGTCTGCCCTTTATGTTACCAATAACAAGTCTACTTTATTTACAGTATTATGGTTGCCTGATGAGAATGTAACATACATTATTTTGTAGGCATATGCAAACTGGGATGTTTCGATTTGGTAATGAAAGGAATAGGATTCAAGTGGTTTGAGTGTTGTTCAGTCCAATACTGAACAATGATCTTATGGAGCAGTGTTCTACAGTCGCACAACATACTGTAGGCCTACATGGTAGAGAAGATGCCTCCAAATATCAGGTACAAAGTTCAGGGAGAACAAAGACTATCCTTGGGTTGTGACGAATATACCACTATCCATGGAATGCATACGTATTTCTATTTTTTGGTATATGTACAGTAAAATCGAGCCAGTATTTCTACAGGAACTCAACTGGTCTTACTAAAAGTAGGGAACACAGCCATATTGTAATTACAGTATTTAAACAGCGTTTAGTTTTCCGGAGGATTAATGTAACACAGTACGACCTGTTTTTGCCACTCTTTGTACATTTTATTTTACATGAATATATATTTGGCCGTGACAAGGCACTAGAGATCACATTGCAGTCGTATACAACTGTACTATCATCATCAATACACATTAGTAAAGTAATGCTCACCAAATTATACATAGCCTAATAGTAATATATAATTAGCTTAAAAAGAAACAAAAGCAGTATGGAGTCACTCAACATCAAATGGCTTTCTTAATGTTATAGTTGCCATCCAAGATCCTTGCAAGGCTTCATATACTTTGATGAATAGCTCACCTACCTCATAACTGATGATTGTGCAATGCAACTCTTTCCTATTACGATACATATTGTGTTAAAAACTTATTTATTTTGCCTTATTGAGGTTTATATTGGAAATATACACTGTATATGCATACAAGAATAACACACCTCCCAAAGATTACTACACAATTAGTAAAGCCACGCAAATAGATCTTGAGTTTGTAGCAACATTTGTTATCCCGAATTTTGAATGATTTAAAGATAGTTCTGATTGGTATATTGGTCAAAACTTCACTATTTGAAGAAAAAACAAGAGATCAGCTATGAAAATATACCTACTGATAATTTGTTACAGATTACAAAAGTATTACGCCCGAGATTAATAAACCCACCCCAGTCACATGGATCATCCCCAGAGATAGCGAGGCCCAAGTTAAGACGGGACCATGAATACAGGCCTTAACCTTAACCCGGAGAAATACTACTTCTATCTACAGCAGAGCTGTGAAATACAGGTATGCATGAGAAACTAAGCCCGTTGTTGCTTTGTGCTTTGTCTCAGAGACCTCTCCGCAAGTAACGGAAGGAATTCTGTAAACTAATTAATACTTTTTTCTTACATAATATAGAAACATTGAACCGAATTTTGATGAACTCCAGCATTTTATGAGTAAATAATACCGGTTTAACGATGAATCGATGATAGAAGCCCGATTTCGCACACAACAACAGTTGAGCGAGCCGGGACAATGACGAGAAAGCAATGAATGATGAAAGTAAAAAAAACACCTTACAGACGTACACCCATAGTAATGGCACAGTATAAGGAGACCAAACTCACCGAGACCATGGACGAGACCTCGGGGAAGGTGGAGAGGGCTACCTCCTCACCACCCCCCTCGCCAACAATATCAGCTAACTGGGATAACTCGCCGCCAGGGCGACCGTAGCTGCGCGCGCAGCAGTTTGCCGATGGAATATCGCCCAAGTTTTGTTATTGTATGCTCCTTATACTGTGGTAATGGTGCTTCTAGGAACTGGCAGACATCATCAACCAGCATGGATGGTACCTATCCAAGATATACCTACACTGCACTGCTTCATACACTCTCAAAGTAGGACGTGGCCTACATAAAACAAAGCATAGAATAAAACTGCAAACATTGAACTGAATTAAATGTCCTACCCCTAAAGAAACATTGTGTACAAAAGCAGGTTACACTAGTCTAGTACACTGGTCTATATTAAAAAGTGGTTATATTTCCTTAGTTAACAAACTGGCCTATCCTAATCGAAAACTCTACCAACCCACATCAGTTAATCTCTCACAACTCTTAATATTACAAAGGGAATTTAATGCAAATAAATACATACAGTATACACGCATAAAGTAGCATATTAAGAGATGGGCTCGTTAACTTTGATCTAAAAGGTTGAGGTTGGTTTATTACTCTATGCACTAACTACTAACAGGCTACAAATAAGACATACCACTGAAATCTGCAGATCTCAACTCCATCATCTAAAGCCACTGGAAATGAAAAGATGTGTTCCATAAGAAAACGAAGAACATTATATTGGCAACATGAGCTTGATTGATTACCAGGTATGTTGCATTGCTACACAACAAGACGTTTAATTACACATCCTGAAACCGAGATACTTAACTATAGGAGACCAATAAACTGGGTAGTTAATTTGAGAACGGGAACTGTGCAATCTATTCCTTTTCCAAACTAATGCATTAGACACTGGCACAGAAGACATAATATTGTAGTTAAGTTTTGAAATGTACTTGCAAAAATGGCCACACAGAATATAGACACAGTTGTGTTTAAAATAGGCAAATGGATGAATTGCTAATTGAGTCACAGCTAAACTAATGAGTTGAAAAATGATCGAACGGAACGAAGACCACGTAAAACATTTTGTAACTTGTCTTTTGCCCTCCCAACTAGACGTTGTTACTACACTACGTGCGACCACTTCACCCGTATACCGAACAGACTACAAACAGCAACATTCGATTACTGTACTCATCGCGTATAGGCCACACAAAGATATATATTACAAAAGTGCACGGTATTTTCTTAACAAATATGTGCACTTAACGCCAACGGCCATTTTAAAAACTCCAAGGGACCTAGATGCGAGTAAATACATGGTAGGTAGTAGCCACACACAAGTCTACTGTAAATGAAATCACTCACGCACGGGTACCAAACGTCTTCATTAGATATTGTTAATTTGTCAGTGTCACACCACAACAAGTAGTTAAAGCTAGTCCATGATCTCGTGTGGGTCTAGGATGCCGGGCACGCTCGATTGGATGCGCAACTTGACGGCGGCCACCTGTTGGAGCTGTTGCTCCCGCTCGTCCAGGTAGAGGTCGTAGTCGTCCTCGCCCGTGTACTCGCGGATCTGGACAAGGAAGTCTCTCAGGTGGTCCACGAAGGCGCACAGGTTCTCGTCCAGGTCAAACAGACCCTGGACCACCACCTGCGATAACAATCACAAGAACATTATCAAGCTTGTTATATTTCTGTCATGTAAGCTTCAAACAACCTTTTGAAAATACTATTTCTACCTAAACAGAGCAAACCTACTATAGTACAGTAAAACCATGCTAAATAATTCCTACTCAACTTGTGTAACCCAAGTAACACATAGCAAAGTTTAAGCTTTCCAACAAATACATAGGTAGTTCTAGGTATTAAATTTCATTGAGAAACGTTACCACCACTCATAGTTTTCCACTGTACGCACGTTCAGAAAAGCTCACAGAATCAACAGTATAAATCAGGCGTTCCGACGATTTGCTCAACATTTAGTGCGGGATCGACTCGTCTTCTCCGTAGAAACTGCGTTTCCGATTAAAACGGAGAAAACAAGTTAGTCCCGGACTAAATACCGACACCGCGACTCGCCTTGATCTGGTGGTCGGTGAGGTGGGAGTAGGCGGTGCGCAGCAGGCCGGCCACAAACTCCTGGATGAAGGCGATGTTGTCTGCCGGAAGGTTGGTACCCGTGGAGAGGGGGACAGATACGGCTCCGTTCTCGACCAGCAGGAACATTCGAGACAAGATAGTGGCGTGCATGATCAGGCCTGGAAACAATTGCACACGTATTAGGGGACGGCAGAGTTCAGCTAGCTACGACATATATGTTTTCAAGGCTTTACTCTCTCTCTCTGTAGACCTATAATATTCATGAATACAATTATATTTTTGTAATTTTGTAATTATGTATAGCTGCTGGCAATGGTTACGTCGAGGAGTGATACACTTGTCGAAGCTCGCTATTTTTGTCTAAGAAACAAAGTCCGTGCATCTCACCCGGCGCCTGTGAAGAGTCTGTGACGACGGAGAAGACGTGCTGCAGTATCTCGGTGAAGTACGTCTGGTAGAAGCTCTGCGCCGCGACGGGATGCGCCTCCACGTTGGTCAGCAGCCTGAGCAGGATGTCCAGGCCGACGTCGGCCACCTCCCGCATCGTGTGCTTGAGCGCCCACACGACAGAGTCGAGCACGAGCTTGAACTGTCTGGGCGTGATGGAAAGGAACGCGGCGAAGCAGTGCTCGTTGACCGCCCGCACCAGCCGGAAGAACTCGGTCCTGTGTTCCGGGTGTTGCTCCATGTCCTTGTCGATCATCTCGAGGGTCGACTCGAAGACGGCGTCGAGTATCGCGGGCATCCTCGGAGCGAGGTCGGCGCGGAGCGAGGTCACCACGGAGGTCACCGAGCGGAGGACCTCGGGGTCGCGGGCCGAGGGGGAGGGGGCGCCCCGATAGTCGGCCAGCACCACCTCGAGGAAGGGGTCGAGGAAGTCGTCGCGGGAACGCTCGTTGGGTGAGCGTTCCACCCACGCCGTGACGAGTCTGACCACCTCGCGCTTGAGCGACATCATCGCCCTGAGGAGGGGTCGCGAGGTCACGGCCTCCCCGTTGGCGACCACGGCGGCGTTGACATTCCCCGCGGTCACGCCGTACACGTTCAACGCATCCCGGAACAAGTACCCCAGCTGGGACTCGAACCCGCGACCCACGGCCTCGCACGTCCGCGTGTTTGTCTTCAGTATCATCACCAGCTTGCGGACGGTCGGCTGGTCCTTCAACGTATCCACATCGCACGCTGCACGGTCCACGGTCTCGCGCCACACGTGGTTGGGCAGTCGCATCAGCTTGGCCAACAGCTCCTGTTGCACGGCGGGCTTGTTGCAGGCGGCCAGCACCGTGCCCACCGCCCCGTAGAAACACTGCACCTGGTGGGGCTGCAGGTCGTTGACTATCTCCCCCGCGCACTCCACTATCTCGTGCACCATCGCGCGGCCTTCGCCCTCGTGTTGCACGTGAAACTCTCGCGCGCACTTCTTGGTGATCATGAGGAACGTGTCGCACGCCATGTCCTGAACGCCGTCGTGGGTCTCGTGCATGAACTCGAACAGCTTGTTGACGACCGTCTTGAGGAACTTCCAGTGCGAGCGGAGGAAGCGCGGGTACTGCCCGACCACGTACATGATGTTGGAGGCGATGATCGCCTTATTGTCCTTGCCGCGCTTCTCCTCGCAGAGCGTCAGCAGGTTGCGCACCACGACCACCAGGAAGTTCTTCTCGCTGACCTCGGGCATGGCGCCCGACACGCTGCCGATCGCCCAGCAGATCGTGTTGAGGTTGTGCCACGAGTAGCTGTCGCCGCGGGTCACCGACTCGATCGCCGTCACCATCACCGTCTCCATGGCGACGTGGTCGAGATGCGTGAGATAGACGAGCGTCTCGCGCATCGTCTTGTAGATCGTGACCGAGTCCGTGTCGTCGAGCGACTCTCTGACCACCTCCCCGTTTTCGTTCTCGACCACCAACACCTCCTTGGGCTTGGCCATGCGGCCGATGAGGCGCGGACGCAGTTCCGACAACACCTCGGCGTAGAACGGGTACTTGCGCTTCTTGGTCGTGTCGAACGGTATCGCGACCGTGTCCATGTAGAGGTCGGCGCACAGCGAGTTCCAGAACTCGAGGCATATCTTGAACACTTCGAGTTCGTCCACGGAGGTGATGGTGAGCAGGTAGTGCAGGCCCTTGATGTAGCACGTCTCCAGTTGGTTTCCCTCGAGGCGGTCGCCGTGGTTGGTGAGATAGGTGGAGAGGAACATGGCGAGATTGTAGATAAAGTTCTGCTCCTGTTCGGCGCTGTTGTTGAAAGAGTCGACGATGTTCGTGTCGGGCGGGAGGATCTGCAGCAGTAAAGTCATCACGTCGACGTAGAGTTTGGTGACCACGGGGCCATAGTTGCGCGCGTCTAGCGTGGCGATCTCCGTGAGGCACTTTAGGGTGACGTTGCGGAACAACGGCACGTTGAGGAACTTTACCACGAGGATGTCTATGAGTTTCGTCTCGAATATGAAGCCGACGGGGATCCACGTGAGGAACTTGAGGAACGTTTCCAACGTGGTCTCGACGAGCATGGCGTCCTGGGAGTTTTCCATCACGAAGATACACAGCTCGAAGACCATCTGGAACTGGTCGCACAGCGACGTCTTGAGGTGGCGGATCTTTGTCTGCGTCATCTTGCCGGAGGAAAATTCGAACACCTCCTCGCTGAGCAGCTGGAGTATGATCATGTTGTTCTGGCAGAGACTCTCGTTCTTCTTGCTCGAGCCGACAATGTCCGGTATGAAGGACTCCCAACGCTTGGGCCACTCGCGTTTCACCACCTGGATGAGGATCAGATTCAACTTGTTCAAAAACGTCTTCTCGCTCTCCATCACTTCCCGCACCATCGACGTCTTTATGATCAGCCCGACGATGTACTTCTTTATCCCCTCGCACTGCGTTCGGGGCAGGCTTCGCCACCTCGTCGTGATGACCTGCTCTAAGATTTGCAGAGCGAAATACTTTGTCTGCTGATTGGTCGAGGCCTCGAGTATCTTGTCCACCTTCGTCCAGGAGAGCGCGTCGTCTTTCAGCAACGTCAACATCTTTTCGGCAAGTTGTCGCTCTTCGCGCGAACCACCAAACATGGCCACCACGGCCGCGTCGAGAATCTCGATGTGCTTCGGCATGCTGAAGTCCAGATCGGCGAGATTGCACGCCATCTGTTCCATCTTTGTAGGTATTTCTAAAATCTCTTCTTTACGTACTGCAACATGAAATAAATGGTTAGGCTAAACCTAATGAGCCAGTATGTTAACTGCTCACAAGAAACACCTCAAAGAAAGCTGGCAAGAAACTACGAAAAGTGTGTTTTTAGCATGTAAAAACCATGGACCTAAATGTCACAATTAAATGCATTAAACATCTTGTAATGCCAAATCATTACTTGAGCACACCAATGGTTTCGTCGAGACAAGAGAGATCAGGGTAATTGTACAGTATTGCTGATCGCGTTTGGTACTCACTTTTCGTGGGATGTCAGGCAGCTAGGCCAAGATCGACCAAATACAATAACCCTCCCTTACCTCGGGCAAAGTCACTTTCGAGCACAAATCGGTTAGGGGGGGGGGGGTTATTGTATCTGGTCGATCTTGGCCTAGCTGCCTGACATCCCACGAAAAAAAGTGAGTACCAAACGCGATCCGCGATACTGTACAGTTACCGAGATCAGATTGATTAATTTAGAACCCTAGACCTGTCCACTCCACCAAGTCCACTAGGCCTAGGCCTAGGCCTATGCCAATCGTCCTGTACTCAACGATACAGAGATTGTGTTAGGCCTAGGCCTACAGATCCTAGCTTGCCTATGCCAAGCGAATAATAATAAACAAAAGAAAATGAACTAAAACTAGACTAGCTAAGCAGATGGTCCATCATCCGGCCGTTCTACCAACGAGACGCCTAGGCCTAGGCCTCCTAGCTCCTACTACTACTAAGACTAAGATGGCCGACATGTAAGTCGAAGTGTTTAAGTGCTCCTCTTCAAATATTATAACTAGTGGCATTATCATCACTTACAACCATCAACGCATCAAACTAATTAGCCACGTCTACATAAACAACCGGAACATATCTCACTTCAACAACTAAAGTGCTGCGGTAAACATAGAATAACTCTTTATCTCAACGAAAGACCAAACATAACCCTACTCTCGGCCTAGCTCACGATGGCTCCAAACAAGAATAAAACTTCTACAGACCCAGACCTGCTGTCAAGCCTAGTGAAACGTGTCAACTCCTACGAAGACTCAATAAACAGTAAGTTGGGGGATTTTAAGCTACTTATTGAGTCCCAGACTAGGCCTACTAGGCCTACTTCGAGCCAAGACTCAAACGCCCCGAGCCTTTTAGAAAAACTCGCTGTTTTGGAGAATTTCGTGAAAGAGAATCTTAATTCAATGAAAGAAGAAATTCAGTTCATAAAAAACAAGCTTGTCGATCAAGACGAAAGAATGGACACCATAGAACAATACAGCAGACGCAATTGTCTGCTCATTCATGGGGTAGATGAGGGAGGTAAAGAAGACACGTATGACATTGTCACGGACATCGTCAACACAAAGCTAGGCATCTCATTTTCCACGACAGATATTGACCGATGCCATCGTATGGGTCCTCCTCTTCCTAACAAGAAGCGTCCGATTATCGTAAAAATAATCTCGTACCAGGCAAGGGAGGCTATCTGGCGATGCAAAAAGAAACTAAAAGGCACTGGTCTATTAGTTACCGAATCACTCACGAGAGAGCGTCACGAGCTCTTTGTTCTTACCCAGCAGGCAGTCGGCATCCGAAACTGTTGGACACTCGATGGTGCGATCGTTGCGATGCAGAACAACCGAAAGATCTACATCCGCAGGAAAGCCGACATAGTGAAACTTTCCATGCAAGTTCCGTTAAACTGTAACTAAAGAAGGGAGTACTTACCGCCATAATATAATCTATTCTAGGCCTAGGCCTAAAAACTTTTGCCGTCCATTACTAACAGTAATCACTAGGAGTGACTACTTAGGCTCTTAAACATATTATTAACCATTACAGTTTGTTTACATTCGGTTGCAAATTTAAGACTTACTTTTAACTTTAACTTTTAGCACATTATATCTTTAGAATTGTTATTGGCACTTTTACACAACAACTAGGCCTATTAATTCAAATCATGTCTGACCCAATGTATGTAAACATGGACATGGAGTTAGGCCTAGACCTAGATCAACCTTGTTCAATAACATATTCCACAGAAGAACATTGTAAGCTAAATAATGTGTATATGAATAGTAATTTTAACATACTACATATGAACATACGAGGGTTACCGACCAATTTCTATGACTTTACCATCTTTCTCAATGATTTTATAGGTATATTTGATATAATAGTTTTATCGGAAACACATATGCAGCACAGCACAGGTGCTTTCAACATCCCAAACTATGAAAGTAATTATTTTAACATGAAAAACACACGAGCAGATGGTATAATAATATTCGTCAACAGCCTATCTATTTTAAATTATAATATATCTGAAATTGCAGAAATAACAGAAGCAAATGCCGCTCGAATCTCTTTTCAAAAAAACGAAGTCAAGTATAGCATCAATGCAATGTACAGATCTCCGTCTAGTAACACAAAAAAGTTTGTGGAAGAGTTAAATGATTTCTTTTGTAGGCCAACTGTAATGTCTAACAACAAAAATGATATTGAAATAATTATAGGGGACATAAATATTGACATCAATAACCTGAACCCTTACAATATGCAAGGACAAGAATACTTAAATGTAATGGCCATAAATGGCTTTAAACCTACTATACATCATCCCACTCGTGTGACCCACTCTTCTAGCAACTGCATTGACCATATATTTATAAAATCTAATCCCTGCTTTTGTACAGACTCAGCCATCATACAAACGGATATCACTGACCATTACACTACAACTTTAAGCATTAGCCTAAATAACCGAGCAAAGGAAAAATGTAAGCCTAAAACAAAAACTGATGATACTGGCACCAATAATTGCAATGTTAAGGAAATTACCAGGATAAATTACAATACCCTTCTAAATGACATTGCAAAGGAAGCCTGGCTAGATGTACTTGACAAAACAGATGCTGACTCCGCATGTACCTGTTTCAATAAAATCCTAAGTGAATACATAGGTGCCCACACGTGTACAAAAACAGTAAAAATCAAATCAAATAACAGGAAAATTAAACCTTGGATAACTGCTGGACTAGTTATATCCATAAGACATAGAGATAGGTGGGGCATTAAACTAAAAAAAGAAAACATGCACTGTATTAAAAATAAACTACCATTAGACGAACAAGAAAATAGCAGATATAAACTATATAGAAACCACTTGAACAAGCTAATAACAAAAACTAGGGAAATTTATTATCAAAACAAACTCCAAGAAGCTGGGACAAACATGCGAAAGGCATGGAAAGTGATCAAAAATGCAGCAGATTATGAAGAAAAGAAGACGTTCTCAAATTTAAACTCGATCAGACTTGAAAAAGAGAAAATGACTAACAATACATCAGAGACAGCTAATGTGTTTGTGGACTATTTTACAGACCTAGGGAAAATATATGCAGACAAAATTTCAACAAAAAGGACAAACAGACCGAGACGCAAGTTAACACACAATAAGAACGCTGCGTCGTTACACCTAGATCCCGTTACACACAACGAACTTATATTGTATATAAGAGAGCTGAAAGATGACAGTGCACCAGGAATTGACAACATTAGGGTAGAGACTATAAAAACTATACACCAACATATTCTTGAGCCACTAAGTCACATTTTCAATTTAAGTCTTCAAAATGGAGTATTTCCTACGAATTACAAAAATTCTATCATAACGCCAATTTACAAAACTGGCGATAAAAAAAGTAAAGAAAACTACCGTCCAATATCACTTCTCACTCATTTTTCAAAGCTCTTGGAAAAGTGCATCAAGACACGCTTAGTCAACTTTCTAGATAAACACAAGGTACTGTCCGATAAGCAATTTGGTTTTAGAAAAGGGATTAGTACCGACCACGCAATTTATGAACTAACTGGTAAAATCTATGATGCTCTAGATAAATCAAAACACCCTCTGGTTATACTCCTGGACTTAGCAAAGGCATTTGACACGGTTGACCACAGTATACTCCTCCAAAAGATGGAACATTATGGGATCAGAGGTAACTCCCTTTGTCTTATAAAGAGCTATCTCACGCATAGGTCACAATCCGTTAAAATTGGTCAAGAAATAAGCAAAACACGTAGCATTGAATATGGAGTACCTCAGGGCACTGTTCTAGGACCTATTCTTTTTATAATTTATATCAATGACCTGTGTAGCTTGCAATTAAAAGGAAAATTATGCATTTATGCTGACGATACAGCAGTCATATTTACCGGAGATTCCTGGAAAGAAACAACTAGTCTGGCAAACAAAGAACTTAAAATAATATATGAATGGCTGCAGCAAAATCTTTTAACTTTAAATTTATCAAAAACAGTTTACATCCCCTTCACAATTAATCAGTCATCAAAACAATTCACAGGAGATATTCAAATTCATGAACTTGACTGCTCTATGACAAACCCATGCAGCTGTTACACTATACGTCAAGTTGATGTGGCAAAATACTTGGGAATAACAATAGATAGTAAACTACGCTGGAAACAGCACATTAATGGAAACATAATTAAAATAAGATACTGTATCCTAAAGTTTTATCGCCTAAGAAATATTCTAAATAAAAAAGCCCTTAGAATGATCTACCATGCTTTCATTCATTCAAGACTACAATACGGCATAATCGGTTGGGGAGGTGTTCGAGACTCATACTTAGATCCATTGAATGTAATACAAAAACACATTATTAAACTTATGACATTTAAACCACGAAGATTTTGTTCAGAAACGCTATACTCAGAGACCGATATTCTTGACATTAGACAAATTTACATGCAGGCACTTATAACGCACTACAAGCATCAATGTACAAATACGAAAACCTCAAATTTAAACAATGATGAACATGTTGATATACCTGTATTAACTAGGGGGACAATGAAACGTAAACTAAGTACACTTAGATGTGAGAAAGGCATAGGTCAAAGACATGGATATTTTCTAGGTCGAAAGATGTTTAATTTAGTTCCAGCTCAAATTAAAAGCACTTCATGTAAAACCACATTCAAAATTAAATTAAGAAAATGGATTAAAGACATAGGTCGTGAATTTTGCTCAGATACTGTAAACAATAAATTAAACTTTAAACTAAGTAGGTCTGTTGATACTTAGTAGTTTATTCAAGACTGTTTATTTTCATACAATTCGAGAAAGAATTAACTTACTACTTATTTCCTTTGTTCTCTTATTTCATATATAAAAATAAAAAATAAAAAAGTTCTTTGATATGCTGCACATGTTGCTAGTTACTGTGTTGCTGTGTGTTTCTAGTTCCTATATGTTTTTAGTCAATAGTTCATACATTTAGCAACCTAATTTAGGGTAAAAAAATAACAGAAATATTGTAACCTTTATTCATAATTTTCTATTATTCTATGTTTTCTTTTACTTAGTATGTGAATCTAGTGCTATATCGTCAGCTACAGTTCATCTTACGTGCACTATGCTATTTCTATTTATTAATGCTATTTCTATGCTATTTCTATTTTGTATTTGTTACGTAGTACGATTGTATGTACGTGACTAACTCAGCTACAATCCATCTTACGTGCACTATATGCTATTTCTATTTATTAATTTATGCTATTTCTATGCTATTTCTATCTTTATACTACCTACTATCCCTTATTATTTTCCTAGCACTAGTTCTACTTATTATCGTATTGTAATTAATTTAGTATAAACAAGAAATAAGTCATCTTGTCATATTGATGTTATGTGTAATTTTAATGTAAATGTGAAAGCTCCCACACACAGGATGCTACATCCTAGGTGGGTATTCTTCTACCTTATCTTTATAACAGTTAACATAAGACCAAACAAGTATACATTCATGTGTATTATTTGTGTAAACAAAACTTGTGTTTTTATTAATAACAAAAAAAAAAAAAAAAAAAATGTATGCAAGGTTTAAGAAGAATAATAAAGCAAAATTGAATTGAATTGAATTGAATAGGGAGGGCGAACGAACCTAACCTCGGTCTAGGACGCTACTTGGTCGAAATATGTCTACAATAACGTGATTACGTTGAAATTACCAGCTGAAACTGCAAACCATCGATTCTCTGAGTGATAAAGATCTACTTAAGATACATAGTACACAACTCAAATTAATAAAACAGAAGATTCCGAATAAAAACGGCCACTAACTCCAACGTAGGAAGATTCGAACAGAACAAACAACAACAACTTCACACTTCTCCGCGAAATTGTTATGATTCGTGTTGCCAACATACGAAAGTGATACAAAACGTTTCAATGTTTCGATACATCGATAGTAAACTCGATTAATGCATAAATGGCATGAATGACGTCATATCATCTGAAAAAGTAAGGTTAGAGTGTTGTTTCGTAGCGAACGTTGTTTTGTCAGTGTTGATATGCTGTGCATAAAGTTTACAATCTTAGGGTTGAATAATGACGAATGTTGCAATATTGTGTTAGTATAGCCTATATTTATCTTGAGGTATTTACACCATCCATTTCAAGTGAACATTAAGATCAGCAGCCCAGGCCTAGGCCCTAGGCTTCTGCCAACATGGATGAAGTTGAAAAACTTGAACATCTTTCCTTGGTGTCAAAAATCTGTACTGAACTTGAAAATCATCTTGGACTAAACGATAAAGATCTGGGTAAGTAGCCCTTATTTTAATTCAGTTCAATTCAAAAACAGTCTTTCTCAGGGCCCTAGGCGTAGGCTAGCCTAGGCCTAGGGCCTAGTAGGGCCTAGGCCTAGGCATTTTGGGCACATTCAAACATTACATGCATGCATGGGGCGTGGAGACCTGTGGGTCTTGGGCCTAGGTCTGGACCACATAAGGGCTCCTTAGGTCCCTACCTAGGGCTAGGGCTAGGTAGTTTATTACAGTCATTTTTAAGCACATGTTAGAAGAATATATCGTAACGCCAGGGCCTCGTAGCCTAGACCTCTCTACCGTCTTGGGTTTATAGTGTAAACTATAAAGTTAAGGCTACTGTAGGCGACTGTGTTCTGCACAGTGCATATGCTACAGCTGGTTCATTTTTATTATTTGTTTTTCAGCCGAATTTATAATTGCGTTAGCTGAGAAGAATGATACATTCGACGAATTCAAAAAAGTCCTCGTACAAAATGGCGCTGAGTTCTCAGATTCGTTTATTGGGAATCTCTTGCGTATCATTCAGCACATGAAACCAAAACTTGGGTCCCAACAATCTCCACAGCATTCTAAAAACGATAAAGAGAAGCTGTCTGAGAAATTTCCTGGCCTGGCAATTCCAAATGATCCGAGATTCTCCCTACCGAGCAGTAATGTCGAAAAAAGTGAAAAAAAGAAAAAGGTAAAACCCGGAGGTGACAGTATAATTGACATCGCCATGGCAGAGCTGGAAGCTCTCGCCCCATCACATGTTACAACTGCGAAAGTAAAAGAGGAGCCAGAGAGCTCGAGCGACTCTGAGAAAGAGTCCAAAGACAAGGTTCGAGCCACTTCTAGTAGGAATAAGGACAAAAAGAGTAATCAAGAAACAAAACGAGCCAAACGTAGCAGGTAATAGTATCATTATTTTATTTTACTTCTTCATTCCCTAGCTAAGTTTGTAACAGACTAATGGTGCTTTAATATATATTGCCTATATTGCCTATGTATTGTTAATAATTGTGTAAATTAGGCTCAATTAATTAATGATGCAGGTATTATGTAGGCTACAGTATTTAATATTAATATTGTGTAGGTAGGCTACCTGAACTATCAGTGTTTCGCAAACATACCGCATTACAATCTAGGCAGTAAATGGTCGCTTGCGTTTCGAGAGAGCCGCAAGGTATGGAAGGTTAACGGTAATAAGTAACGCTCGTTATCTCTTGTGTAGGAGTCGTGACCGAGCCCGGAGACGCAGCCGAAGCAGAGACAGACGCAGCAGAAGCAAAGATCGAGGTCGCAGAGACCGCAGCGGCAGGAGAAGTCGCAGCAAGACTCGCGGGGCCCGACGCAAGTCGAGCCACGACCGCAAGCGCAGTCGCGGTCGCGCCAGCGCCAGTTCGAGCCCGGACGACCGACGCAACAAGCGTCGGCGCGACCGGTCGTCGAGTCACGACGGCGACAAGAAGACCGCGGAGGAGTCGGGCGCGACCGAACCCGAGATCGGCAAGATCTACAACGGCAAGGTGGCCAACATTGTGCCGTTCGGCTGCTTCGTCCAGTTGGAAGGGCTGCGTAGACGCTGGGAGGGTCTCGTGCACATATCCCAGCTGCGTCGCGAGGGGCGCGTCACCAACGTGCTGGAGGTGGTCGCCAGGGGTCACAAGGTCAAGGTCAAGGTGCTCTCGTTCACTGGGCAGAAGGTGTCGCTGTCCATGAAGGACGTGGACCAGGACACGGGGGAGGATCTCAACCCCGTTGGCAACAAGATACTCTCGGGGAGGGACCGAGACGAGGAACAGGCGCACCGCAACCCCGACCGCCCAACCTCCCTCCTCGACCTCCAGGGATCCCTCGCGGAGGAGGACGAACCCAACGGCCGCAAGCGCGTCCACCGCATGTCCTCCCCCGAGAAGTGGGAGATCAAACAGATGCTCTCGGCCGCCTGCATCGACAAGTCCGAGCTGCCCGACTTTGACGACGAGACGGGACTGTTACCCAAAGAGGAGGACGAAGAGGAGGACATCGAGATCGAGATGGTGGAGGACGAACCGCCCTTCCTCCAAGGCCACGGCCGGATGCTCCACGACCTCAGCCCGGTCCGCATCGTCAAGAACCCCGACGGCTCGCTGGCCCAGGCGGCCATGATGCAGAGCGCGCTCGCCAAGGAGCGGAGAGAGGTCAAGATGCTGCAGCGCGAGCAGGAGATGGACTCGATACCCACCGGCCTCAACAAAAACTGGATCGACCCGCTGCCCGACGCGGACGGCCGGGCGCTAGCGGCAAACATGCGCGGCATCGGACTCACCAACCAGGTAGGGATGGGCAAAATTGTCAATTTTCCTAAACATTTAAACCCATAAACTAGTCGCTCCCCCCCCTCCCCCCCAAAAAATATGTGTTAAAAATTCTGATTATGGTACTTAATAGTAGTACCAACTAGGGATGGGCAAAAGCGTGTACTTCACTAAACGTGTACACTGCTGTTTGCAAAGCCGTGTACACGTCCGTGGGGTCCCGCTTTCGAAAAAAAAATCATTTTCTGTCTAGGCCGAAAAATTATGTTTTAAAGGGTTGTTCCCGCAAACAGTTTCAATACGTAATCCAGCGTGTTTCATGGTTCTGATCTCGGATCACTTGTGACAAGTGACAACTGAGGAGTGAGGACGGTCGCTTATCGCATGAAACCACTCGTCGGCGCGCCAAGCCCTCCGTGGTCGGTCGCACACAGTATAGTATTACACGCGGCGCGTTTATTGTTTCGAGAGAAACAGTAAACGTGTACACTATCCCATCCCTAGTACCAACACTTCATAAATGGACACTTGAACTTGAAGTCTTGTTGATACTTGAGAGCTGTAATTGCACCCTCCCCCACCCACTTCAGATCCCCAGTCAACCAAAACATTCTGAATGTAAACAATACTAGTTTATGGATCAAACAGATGTCAAAATATCACAATTTTTATGATATTTCTGTTTATTTATAACTTGACTAACAATATTGCTAACCCTGTGACAAATTGAATAACCTCTAACTCATTATGCCTACAATCAGGACCTGCCCGAGTGGAAGAAGCACGTGATCGGCGGCAAGAAGAGCTCGTTCGGTCGCAAGACGGACATGACGCTGCTCGAACAGAGGCAGAGCCTGCCGATATTCAAGCTAAAGGACGAGCTTACCAAGGCGGTGACAGACAACCAGATACTGATTGTCATCGGCGAGACGGGGTCGGGCAAGACGACGCAGATAACGCAGTACCTCGCCGAGGCCGGCTTCACGAGCAGGGGGAAGATCGGGTGTACGCAGCCCAGGCGTGTGGCAGCCATGTCTGTCGCCAAGAGGGTACGTACGCAATCTAAACGGGCGGTGGAGCCTTTAAATAGAATTTGAGTTTAGTATACAGATTCCAACAGCTTATCTTAGATAAGTAAGTAGGTAATCATCATTTTTGTGTTTGTAAATAGTGTATAGTATTCACTGTGACAACTACCTAGGCCTACTTCTCTAAGGGATGGTTTCACCAACTTTGTAAACTGCACTTATTTGTTAAAAATTTTGCTATTGATAGATTTGCCCAGGGGCCCGGGATGCGATCGCATCCCAGCATCCCTAGCCAGTCCGTGCCTGCGGGAACGATGCACGGTTTAGCTGTAAAATGCAATTAAAAATGGATCCCAAGGCAGCCACTAGTGTTGTATGGGAGTCTAGTGAGGGTGTCTGTGTGATGCCAGAATAAGTCCCGTTTCCCTTTACGATGCACGGTTTAGCTGTAAAATGCAATTAAAAATTGATCCCAAGGCAGCCACTAGTGTTGTATGGGAGTCTAGTGAGGATGCCTGTGTGATGCTAGAATAAGCCCCGTTTCCCTCTACGATGCATGGTTTAGCTGTAAAATGCAATTAAAAATTGATCCCAAGGCAGCCACTAGTTTTGTATGGGAGTCTTGTGAGGGCTCCTGTGTGATGCCAGAATAAGCCCCGTTTCCCTCTACGATGCACTGTTTAGCTGTAAAATGCAATTGAAAATTGATCCCAAGGCAGCCATTAGTGTTGTATGGGAGTCTAGTGGGGGTGTTTGTGTGACGCCAGAATAAGCCCCGTTTCCCTCTACGATGCACGGTTTAGCTGTAAAATGCAATAAAAAATTGATCCCAAGGCAGCCACTAGTTTTGTATGGGAGTCTAGTGAGGGCTCCTGTGTGATGCCAGAATAAGCCCTGTTTCCCTCTACGATGCACCGTTAAGCTGTAAAATGCAATAAAAAATTGATCCCAAGGCAGCCACTAGTTTTGTACGGGAGTCTTGTGAGGGCTCCTGTGTGATGCCAGAATAAGCCCCGTTTCCCTCTACGATGCACGGTTTAGCTGTAAAATGCAATTAAAAATTGATCCCAAGGCAGCCACTAGTGTTGTATGGGAGTCTAGTGAGGGTGCCTGTGTGATGCCGGAATAAGCCCCGTTTCCCTCTACGATGCACGGTTTAGCCTGAAAAATGCAATTAAAAATGGATCCCAAGGCAGCTACTAGTGTTGTATGGGAGTCTAGTCAGGGTGTTTGTGTGATGCATGATTTGTTTAGCAATATACAGAGAAGTATTTACATCATAGGAACTTTCTGGTAGTAGCCGGGGGGCCCGGACTGCCAAAGGGCCGAGATTTGCCCAGGAGCCCGGGATTTGATCGCATCCCGGCATCCCTAGCCAGTCCGCGCCTGCTTTTGAGTGAGTGTGCGGGACATGGAGAACAGAGATCTGAACATTTTGTGGGTCTTGGAGGAGAATGTTAATTGTTGATGGCGGTCTCAGGGTTTAGGCTAGTTATGTACTAGGTGGTATTATTGTGTTATTATTCTTGTAGTTATTAAAAGAGCGCGTGTTGTTTGCCCCAACAGGTTGCCGAGGAGTTTGGCTGTCGTCTCGGCCAGGAGGTGGGCTACACGATCAGGTTCGAGGACTGCACGAGCCCCGAGACCGTGATCAAGTACATGACGGACGGGATGTTGCTCCGCGAGTGTCTCGTAGACCTCGACCTCAAGTACTACTCGGTCATCATGCTGGACGAGGCGCACGAGCGGACGATCCACACCGACGTCCTGTTCGGGCTGCTCAAGCAGGCGGTGCGCAAGCGGCCCGAGCTGAAGCTGATCGTTACGAGCGCCACGCTGGACGCCGTCAAGTTCTCGCAGTACTTCTTTGAGGCTCCGATCTTCACGATACCGGGCCGCACGTTTCCCGTCGAGGTTCTCTACACGAAGGAGCCCGAGACAGACTACCTGGACGCTTCGCTCATCACCGTCATGCAGATACACCTGCGTGAGCCGCCCGGCGACATTCTGCTCTTCCTCACCGGCCAGGTGCGCATCCCTCTTCTTCTTCTTAAATACCCACATTTGGAGACACGCTTCTTTTGCCTCCCTCTTCATGCCACTTGGCTTTGCTGCCAGTTCTGTACATATAAATAGGTGACTCCTATCTTGTTCCCCATTCCCATATAGTTTACAGGTACTGGTCTCAAACACCCCTGTTTGTTTGTTACTTGTTTGTTATTTCAGAGAAAGAATTCATGTCATCATGTAGGTTACTCTGTAGGTGTCAATTGTTTAATGCATCGTAACCAGTGCTCATGCAACTTTGTACTAATTAATAAATTTAGGCACGTAAATTATTATTATTACTATTGCAAAAAGTAGAATGGTTGTAGGGCCTATGTAAGCATCGACTACACATTTCGTGTAATCCTTGGAGCGCATGACAGTAATACATGTTATGTATGTTGTGTACCCACGCAGGAGGAGATCGACACTGCTTGCGAGATCCTCTACGAGCGCATGAAGTCCCTGGGACCGGACGTGCCCGAGCTGATCATACTGCCAGTATACTCGGCGCTGCCCAGCGAGATGCAGACCAGGATCTTTGACCCCGCCCCGCCCGGCTCACGGAAGGTAGGCCAGAGTTGAGAGCAGTTGGTACTCACACTAGAGACTAGACATATAGCATCCCTCTCATACCCCTTGTTGTTTGTATCTAAAATCAAGGCCTCCAGTTATATCCAGAGTCGTGTGGAAGGTGCAGATCTCTACATCAATTTGACTATCACTTAAAGAGTAGTTACAAATAAACCAATATGTGTTCAGGGTTAATTCAAGTGCAAGATTTGAAACCACTTAAGTGGTGTGACCGTTGGGTGAATAATGTAGAGCTGCTAAGATATAAAGGTTCGAATACGTACAAATCCTGTTTAATGCGTAGAAGAACTGGGGTCAGTTGCTATACAGTTGTTTCTTACGTGCTATTTCCTATGAGAAAAACAAATTCCTGAACAGTTAGGGGAACATCTTTGCATGACACGACATGATAGCTCGACAATGTTGTATTTATCTCGTGTCTAAATGCCGCGTGTTCTATTGAATGGAGATGTTGTTAATGTTGTCAGGTCGTGATCGCCACCAACATAGCGGAGACGTCGCTGACTATCGACGGCATCTACTACGTGGTCGACCCGGGCTTCGTCAAGCAGAAGGTCTACAACTCCAAGACGGGCATGGACTCTCTGGTGGTGACGCCGATATCCCAGGCGCAGGCCAAGCAGCGTGCCGGTCGTGCCGGTCGCACCGGGCCAGGCAAGACGTACCGGCTCTACACGGAGCGAGCGTACCGGGACGAGATGCTGCCGACGCCGGTGCCCGAGATACAGCGCACCAACCTCGCGACCACCGTGCTGCAGCTCAAGACGATGGGCATCAACGACCTGCTGCACTTTGACTTCATGGACGCGCCCCCGGTCGAGTCTCTCATCATGGCGCTCGAACAGCTGCACTCGCTGAGCGCGCTCGACAACGAGGGCCTGCTCACGCGGCTCGGACGCAGGATGGCCGAGTTCCCGCTCGAGCCGAACCTCTCCAAGATGCTCATCATGTCCGTCCACCTCAACTGTTCCGACGAGGTTCTCACCATCGTCTCGATGCTCTCCGTGCAGAACGTGTTCTACAGGTGGACTTCTTCTTCTTCTTCTTAAATGCCCACATTTGGCTGTTGTGCCATCATGCTCTATCTGGTCAACCAGTAGAGACACGCTTCTTTTCCCCCCTCTTCATGCTAGGCATAGGCAAATACATTTAATAGCCTAAACGTTTAACCGTTTTTAAAACTCGCGTTTAAACGTTTCATTCGCTCTATCCCCTGCCACGAGATGAATAAAGTGACCTTTGCAGTAAATTACCGAAAAGTTCCGAAACATTGGGTAAAATTACAATTTGTAGCTAGAAAAAACTATAATAGTAGAGTAGTACTGCAGTACGTTCCGTTGTAAAATATCTGTTTCTTATCTTATATACAAACACTTCTGTACACACGTTTAAACGAGGCGTAAAAAGTACAAACGTTTAAAGCCACTCCCACGTTTAAACGTTTGAACGTCCCATCCCTACTTCATGCCACTTGGCTTTGCAAGTAATAAAGTACATATTCTATTTATAAGCTGTCAATGGAACCTGAATATATTATTTATTGGAATACATGTAACGAAGACTGACGTTGTTGACAGGCCCAAGGACAAGCAGGCACTGGCCGACCAGAAGAAGGCCAAGTTCAACCAGGCCGAGGGAGACCACCTGACCCTGCTCGCCGTCTACAACTCGTGGAAGAACAACAAGTTCTCCAACGCGTGGTGCTACGAGAACTTTGTGCAGATCCGCACGCTGAAGCGAGCGCAGGACGTACGCAAGCAACTGCTCGGCATCATGGACCGACACAAGCTGGACGTGGTTAGCGCGGGCAAGAACACGGTCAGGACGCAGAAGACTGTCTGCTCGGGCTTCTTCCGCAACGCGGCCAAGAAGGATCCCCAGGAGGGTGAGTCAAGACATTCTTCTTAGATGCCCACGTTTCAAAAATAACATTTTTGATTTTTCTTATTTTATACTCCATTTTTAAGTTTTCTCCTTTTTTTATTATTATTGTTTTACTTACTAAAGCAGCCGCACGCATCGTAGCGACACCGGCTATTTTGAAAGGCAGGGAAAGAATAGTATTGTTTGTTGGGAACAAGATTGTAAAACGATTTAAGGGGCAATGAAGGCATATTTTAACAATGAGTCCGCGATGAGACCTCTTCTGCAATAAAAGTTTAAAAATGGAAACGTGAGTCGGGTCCTGTGAGGTATTATCAAAATATGTCAGTTTCCAAAAATACAGCCAATAAAACCTTCAATTATTACCCATTCATCCTTTATTCTATTGAAACAAGCCGGTGTCGCTACGATGCGTGCGGCAGCTTTACCTTTACTTTAATACCTTTGTAGGTAACTCAGTTTTCTATTTTGTGTTTCATTATTCTTTTACTTGTATTATCTTTTCCCGGTTTTATTACGGTATATACTAATTTTATATATTCGTTGTTATATTTAGATTTTAGTTGCTTTTAGTATGGATTGGCAGTCACTCCTTGTGTTTGTGTGTGTCTGTTTTCTGCCAACCCTATTTATTATATTCTATGAATAGAAATATTTCGTAAATAAATAAAATCCAATATGTGTTAAAAGCGCTTGCGTCTGTGTGCAGGCTACCGCACCCTGGTGGACAGCCAGGTGGTCTACATCCACCCGTCCAGCGCTCTCTTCAACCGCCAGCCAGAGTGGGTCATCTACCACGAGCTGGTCCAGACAACCAAGGAGTACATGCGTGAGGTCACCACCATCGACCCCAAGTGGCTGGTAGAGTTCGCGCCCGCGTTCTTCAAGTTCTCCGACCCCACCAAGCTGAGCAAGTTCAAGAAGAACCAACGGCTGGAGCCCCTCTACAACAAATACGAGGAGCCCAATGCGTGGCGTATATCGCGTGTGCGAAGACGGAGGAACTGAGCTGTGTAGTACCAGCGTATGTACGGCTGGAGCCGCTCTATAACAAATACGAGGAGCCCAATGCGTGGCGTATATCGCGTGTGTGAAGACGGAGGAACTGAGCTGTGTAGTACCAGCGTATGTACGGCTGGAGCCGCTCTATAACAAATACGAGGAGCCCAATGCGTGGCGTATATCGCGTGTGCGAAGACGGAGGAACTGAGCTGTGTAGTACCGGCGTATGTACAGCTGGAGCCCCTCTACAACAAATACGAGGAGCCCAATGCGTGGCGTATATCGCGTGTGCGAAGACGGAGGAACTGAGCTGTGTGTATGTTCTGTATCCCAAGGAGTGATAATACCGTTATCCTGGCATCTATTCCGAGCCATTCCTTGCTACGTAATACTGTCGGCACTGTGGCTACTGGTCAATACTGCATGCTGATCCATTGCTTGCTACGTAATGCCGTGGTCACGGGACACCAGCTGGCATCCATCTTACATCCTGAGGCATTCACTGCAACTGTTACCTGGCTGGTAATACTGAAGGTCTCGATACTGATTGGGCCCACTTATAAGTTTATACATAACTGACAAACTGGATCGAAAACACTTTTCAGGCACTGATTTTACTGACTAATGGACGATAGTATCATTTTTAGGTTAGTTAATTAATTACCATTGGTCAGGTAGTTTAGTTTCTAATTACAATCTGAGCCGAGAATGTAAGAACAGGTAAGCACATGATGTAGGAGGTGACATTGCATTGCAATATATATAGTTGATTGCAATGGATGCACTTCATTTATTATTTTAGTTAAGTTATTTATAATTGAGTGTGATTAAATTAAAATTTGATAAAAGGGCTAAAGGCCAGTGTTGAAGCTGTGCAAGCTATCCACATTTGCCATGCTATGCAGCGTTAGTGTGTTTCAGGTAGTGGTAACAAACGACAACATGGTAGGGTATACAGGTGAACAATGATGTATTGCTCAGAGCACATTTGGTAGCGTCATCATCATTATAATCATCCATCGCCGTTTTCCGCTTCAACTTCTTCCTATCCTTGCAGCCCTCTCCCTTTGCCTGTAGGTCTTTTTGCTATTTCCCCCTTCCGTCTCTTCCTTGCCCCTTGTCTTCTTCCTTCCATACCTTCCCCCAGGGATACTCTCTTCCGTCATGCGGTTCATATGTCCAAACCATCTCTTTCCATCCTATTGCCTAGGTAACTTCTCTATTGTTTGTGGTCAGCTTGCATTCTGCTTTCCTCTCCTTCCCCTCGGTCCAAGTTTCCGCTGTTTATGTGATGATTAGCACGAAAAAACAAGCTTTAAATTAAAATCAATGTTTGTGTGTAAGGAGTGAAGTACTGCAACGTACTTTACATTGTTAAATAATAGAGTACATGCAATTTTTTTATAGAAACTTATTTAATTTTAAATGTAAATATTATGTACATATACTGTCTTGAGTTATATATATTATAATATATAATACATTTCATGTATAAATACAGAAACATTCTTTATTATTTATTTTACTTCAACAAATAATAAAATAATGCAGTTATAAGAGCTATTTGACAGAAATAGTGCACTGCAATCAGTGCTACTATGTATTGCAAAGTAATATTCAACAAGCTGCAAGAGTTTCAGAGAGACGAGGTTCATTGCCCAACGGTCAAGCAAGTAATGCAGTTGGTCACACATGTCGTACAGCGTGAAGCGAAGGGCAGACTGTCATTGTTAAACAGCACTACAGTACTAACCCCCAGTCTCCTGTAGTTAGCCAAACCCCGGCCGTAGGATAAGAGAGGACATATAAATAACGTGTGACCACATCAACATCTTCATGTGTTTTATTGTCGTAATACACAAGTTACACGGACCGATCATTCAGTACTAACAAGGACGGCCGCTTGCCTCACATGAATGACTAGCACTCAATTCATGCATGAGGTTTCAACAACGAGTTAACAATTGATTACATAATATTAATATGTATTACATTTGCCAGGTTTGTTTTGCAATGCCCATCGCTGTGGCAAACTCGAAGTAGAGTTTTCTGCTTAAAAGAAGTTTAAGTTGAACGTTGTTCAGCCCAGCAGGCTTACCACTCGAGGATGAAACCCCAAATGATTGGATTAGATAGTAGCACAACATAATCCATGAGAGAGATTAGGGCTGCCTAGTGCAGGTAAGTACGAGGCGCCAATAACTTATTTATACCAGGGCATGTCATCTTGTTTGCTAGACTTTACTTGGTATTGTAATATGTTAATACAGAAGGGCTTTAGAGAAGTAAGTAGGGCCTACCCAGTATCAGGTAGGTATGAGTATTTCTTGAGGAATAAAGTCTACGTCTTCCGAGAATTGAGATACGATGTTCGTCAATTTGGTTACTACTGTACTGTATACGTACATATAATTTGTAATTAATATTTGTATATCATTTGCACATTTCCTTGGGGAATAACACTTGGGAGTAAATATGCTACATGACCATACTTCAAAAGTACTGATGTACTGTATTATTACATAATCAGCTTTATGACAATTGTCTGCTCAGCCATCACAATTCACTCAGATATTAGATAATGTTTAAGTTCCAATACTTTAAACAAATCAAATGACAACCAAAGAGCTTTTAAAGCTACAGTATACCCTACATAAAAAAAAAAAACTTGGTGTTATAAACAATTTACAGTATTTTACACTTGGTTTCTATATTTTCACAATCCTACTAACCATATCAAATAGTATCACCATTACACAGTTACATGACAAAATAAACCTTGCAGAAAGATGCACATAGTAAGTTACTAATTAGGTAACTGTCAACCTTTCTGATAGTGTGGTTAACATCCATTAATATATTTAATACCTATTTGAATGCTTCATTAAAGAAAAAAGAAAAACTCATTTGTAATGAATCTCTTTCTATAAACAATCAATGCAGTATCATAGATCTGTAATGATGCGAAGGCACCGTTTACATCCAAGATGTCTGAACTAAACAGCAACCATATAATAAATAAGTAATATTGAATGATATTAATTTATTAAAGCATTTTCACTCCGGTCTCGTGCTCCACTATTCTAACGAGCCACGCGACATTCTACCAACAGGTTATAGATCACACCGTTACAGAGACAAACAGCTTCAAATTGGTTTCCTTCACCTTTAGCCTTCCTTTCACTCATTTTATCACTTTTATACGGAATCATTCTTGCATCTCCTGCAAATGTCTTACTGGACATGTCCACTTCCTTTGATCTAGATCTGTCATCCATCACATTATGTATAGGGCCTATTCAAATTAATTCCTAGCTCCATTCATCTAACAACCTCTTGGATTTTATTTGAAGCAGTCAACTGTATCACGTGATTACTGCTCAGCTTCATTAAGAATAACATTTACGTTTATAAAAACTTAACACCTCGCCAGGGCCCAGTCGGTACTCTGCCTTTTTAACATATCAAACATAACGTACTGTTTAAACTTACTGAGATGTACAGTAATAACATGAATGTATCACTCGAGTCCAACACCATAGTTCTACGCTACGGTCTAGAGGTGTCTCTGCCTACACTACCACCCAAGTAATGACATCAAACAGTAAAGAAAGCCTTGTACGTAATAGGAGGCGAGTTGACTCGTATGCACCATAAATACTGGTACACGTACACTAATATACATTGCACAGTGAGCTCACCAACAAACTACCTTTATTAATAAAAGTAGAATTTGATTTTGTACAAATAAAAATACATACATATATACAAAATACTAATGTATGTTATTTTGTTGTTGATTAACTGATACCTTTTATTCCTGATATCGTAAATAACAATGGACAGGGCTACGTTTGCTGTGATTACTAACGGCAAATTCTACAGTCAATCTCTATAGGAGAGGGCTGACTAAGTTGCCAAAAGTGACAGGAACCAACTTGACTCTACCAGTAAAGTAATACTAACTGTTGCATTTATCTTGTACTGAACCACAATTTTAGTGCATCTCTTTAGTGACTTGAAACTGCAGAATATGCATACAGAAAAGTATATAAATCAATCATCATTGCCATGTTAAAATCATACCTTTGTTCGACCTTACTGGCGTGGGGGCAATCGCCGGGAACCGTGGTAACCCCAACCTACGCTTGTACGCTGTGTGAGGGTACAAGACTCAATCCTGTACAACGAAGCGAAGCGGCTCAGTAAGCAAAGAGTTCAGGGAAGAGAATCTCATAGGCGGGCGGGTTGTTGTGGGGTCGGATGTTCTCCGCCCCCGAGTCTTGCCTGTGGGGGGTGGGAGTGGGGGGCGCACCCCTCGAGACGTCCACCAAGCTAGTCGGTAGCTTGCTGAAGATCTCGTTCAGTTTGTTCTGGAGGGTGTCGCTCTGAAAGGGGTTCCAAACACGATTGAAAGTACTCTCCCCCGGCATTCATTGCGTTTAGTAAGAGCAGTATTACTGATCTCAATTTCAAGTCATAAAATAATATATGGATTCTTTACTTACAGATCTATTTTAAATAAAAGGTCTATTCTACTTTAGCATTTTGATTTTAAAAGGATTGTAGCTTCTTTAAACATTCAAATTAGATTTCTGTCATTGAAAATAATCAACTTTCCAGGATATAGGCCTAATAGATATATTTTTCAGCAAACATTTTAGTCTACTATGTTCCACGTTCCATTTCAGTTTTTAAATCCTATGTTTCGTTCAATATGAACACAAACTTACAATTAAAAATACATCCATACTAAAAACAAATACAGTTAAGAATTTATACCTGTATTCATAGATGAGCCCTTAGCCCCTTAATAATAATAATAATAATAATAATAATCTTTATTCAATAGAACATATGACATTTATACATAGATAAATACATTTGTTATAGAATGCGTCAATTAAAACTAAATTAAAACTAAAAGTCCATGTAGTCTTTGACAGTATATGGGCACATCTGGACTAGATAATTTTTAAGTTTTTTTACCCACTGGAAAAGGTTGCTAATTGACAGTTTGACACAAACCCATCAACAATGTGCGCTGACATACAATAATGAGTCACCTCACCTTAGACGAGCGACTGACAAGGTCTTCGAACGCTGCCGTCCTGAACATCTCGCTGAGCTGGATCCTGCGTTCGTTCTCCTCCGCCTTCTTGGCCTCGGCAGACTCGGTGAGGACCCGCTTCATGGACTCGAACGTCAACTCCTCCTCGGGATGTTTCTGAGACAGGACACGGCCAATCACAATCAAGCGCCTTGATCATTGAGTGTACTCATCTCAAACACTAAAGTTGTTGGTCCCACCTACACACCCACACCCCACCTTACACCTAGCGGCACCCATTGTCGCTATGGATTTGTTTTATGTATGTGAAATAACATGCAACAACGGGCGCCTTAAGGGTAGGGGACAACTATGAATACAGACCTAAAACCCACTTTCAAAGTTTTAGTCCCGATATCAACGGCTAATATTGAGACGTGGAAGCGCCGAGGAGTGGAAAAGAGTCGGCATATCGTGTCTTACCGTCAGCGAGATGTCCGAGGACTCGGGAGTGAGGGTGAAGGTATCGCTGGACGCATCGTAGTTATCAGGCTGGTAGGAAGAGGTGGAGATCTTCTTGTGGGAGGTCAGGAGGTCCCAACTATAGTGACGCTCGATGCGCCACAGCTGTGTCTTATCCTCCTGGAGGGACGGGAGACAGGAGGAGGTGACGGGATCTTGGAGGTTGCACGGGACCAACGGATCCTTGGGACACAGATAACACCTGGCAATGATTTGTGGATAACACCAGACACACACACAGACAGACAGACGGCTACTATACCGACCCTGGGCTAACACCTGGCAATGACATATGGATAACACCAGCCAGACACACAGACAGACGGCTACTATACCGACCCTGGGCACGCCTGGTGATGATATATGAATAACACCAGACAGGCGGCTACTATACCGACCCTGGGCTAACACCTGGCAATGATGTATGGATAGCACCAGACACACACACACACACACACACACACACACAGACGACTACTATACCGACCCTGGGCACGCCTGGTGATGACGACACGCTGTCGACCTCCACCTGAAGGTCGGCCACGCTGCCGGTGTCGACCCAGGAGTGTCTGTGCTGACCGGCGTACGGCGTGGTGCCCTGGAGACGAGCCACGTCGAACCTGGCAACGGTCACAGAGATTAAGATACGTGACACTGCAGAGACATTGACTTATATGGGACGATACAATTATTACGGTATAAATAAGGCAAAATCAATTAATTATACAAACAAAATATCTCTCTCTGATTAAAATGAAACCGAGTCCTTGTTTTAGGGTTTCATTACAGTAGTCCCCATATAATTCAAATTTTGCAGGCAGCCAAAAGTACCAATTTGAATTACTAGATTTTGAATTTAATGTAGGCCTATACCAACACTTGACATTACCATTAATCCAAACTATCTGCCAGGACTTTTCATCACTAGTTTGACTTGAACATGAATTTGAATTTATGAGGGACTACTGTACATAAAAGCTTAGCAGTGAGAACAACTGACTCATGTATTTCTTGGTACATATATTTAATCTTTGCTTTTCAACAAACATGTGTAAAATAAAAAATAACAAATACAAAAATACATCCTGACTCACCCAGCCCCCTTGAGACAGTCAGCCACCGCAGCCTGGTCCACGAGAACGTCTGGCCCGAGCGTGGTGGGCGACGGACAGTTCTCAGCCTCGTAGTGAACCAACAGCTCGGGCAACAGGTGGCTCGCGTTGGCGTCCCTGCGCGCCGCGACAACGCCCTCTGCGTACTCGAGCAGCGGGGTGAGACGGATCACGTTGGGGATGAGGACCAGCAGGCTGGCCACCACGGCGTGGAGGTTGAACCGCTGGGCCGGGCTCAGTGACGCGTTGGTCAGGGCCATGTCCTGTGAGTGGGGGTAAACACACTTTTATTTACTTATTTTATTTGCGGTCGTTTGATTCTTTACAAAAACATTCATAAGTAGTGTACATAAACATGTCAAGTTAACAGAAAAAAAATACTGGCTTGTATATACATCTGATAACTTAGAATTATCTTCGCATGTCTTAAGCTTCTGTCAGGAAGTTCTCGACACAATAGAAGGATCTGTCGCGCAGGTTCCTCGTTAATGGCTGCCTGAAGGGTGCTCGATTTTCAAGGTTATTGATTTCCGTCGGCAGCTTGTTATAGTCGTCTGTCCGCCTGCGTCACGCTACGGTGGGCGTATTCAAGCCAGCAGTGGACGCGAGCAATGTCTGTCTAGCGTGTCAATATCGATAGGTATACACTTATACAATAGGTACCAATAAAGAATTGCAGACGCGCTCTCAGAAAATGTTGGACGTCCTTGATAAGGTAAGACACCGAGAGTTACCTGGATGCTGATGACGAGTCTCAGCAGGTCCGTGACCGTCTCCTCCGAGGATATCTCGACCGTGAGCAGAGCCAGCGTCGTGTAGACGATGTCAATGTGGGCACAAGAGAAGAAGAAGACACCGAGAGTTACCTGGATGCTGATGACGAGTCTCAGCAGGTCCGTGACCGTCTCCTCCGAGGATATCTCGACCGTGAGCAGAGCCAGCGTCGTGTAGATGATGTCAATGTGGGCACAAGAGAAGAAGAAGACACCGAGAGTTACCTGGATGCTGATGACGAGTCTCAGCAGGTCCGTGACGGTCTCCTCCGAGGATATCTCGACCGTGAGCAGAGCCAGCGTCGTGTAGATGATGTCAATGTGGGCACAAGAGAAGAAGAAGACACCGAGAGTTACCTGGATGCTGATGACGAGTCTCAGCAGGTCCGTGACGGTCTCCTCCGAGGATATCTCGACCGTGAGCAGAGCCAGCGTCGTGTAGATGATGTCAATGTGGGCACAAGAGAAGAAGAAGACACCGAGAGTTACCTGGATGCTGATGACGAGTCTCAGCAGGTCCGTGACGGTCTCCTCCGAGGATATCTCGACCGTGAGCAGAGCCAGCGTCGTGTAGATGATGTCAATGTGGGCACAAGAGAAGAAGAAGACACCGAGAGTTACCTGGATGCTGATGACGAGTCTCAGCAGGTCCGTGACGGTCTCCTCCGAGGATATCTCGACCGTGAGCAGAGCCAGCGTCGTGTAGATGATGTCAATGTGGGCACAAGAGAAGAAGAAGAAGAGGAGTTACCTGGATGCTGATGACGAGTCTCAGCAGGTCCGTGACTGTCTCCTCCGAGGATATCTCGACCGTGAGCAGAGCCAGCGTCGTGTAGATGATGTCAATGTGGGCACAAGAGAAGAAGAAGACACCGAGAGTTACCTGGATGCTGATGACGAGTCTCAGCAGGTCCGTGACGGTCTCCTCCGAGGATATCTCGACCGTGAGCAGAGCCAGCGTCGTGTAGATGGCCTCGATGTTCTCCACCGTGTTGTTGACTTGTTCCAGACTCTCGTACAGACTCATGTACATCTCCGGCCCGTGTTTCCGGATGAAAATTATGTCCGGACGGGAACACTTCTCCACGTTAATCTCCAACTCCGGGATGTTGACGCTGCGGAAGGGGAACAAAGGTTCGTTTACTTCCGGTCATGGCAGTAGCATTAATACAACAATAACTGCGCTTGTAACTGTAAATGTGTGCAAGTGTAACTGCGCTTGTAACTGTGTAAATGTGTGCTTGTGTAACTGTGCTTGTAGGACACGTGGTTTACCTGTTGCATGACTAGATATTCTTATGCCCATTGAGGGTCGACTATGACCCGACAATGCTCTCACCTGGGCCCGAGGGTTCCCTATGAACCCGACAACGCTTGCATCTGGGTCCGAGGGTCGACTATGACCCGACAATGCTCTCACCTGGGCCCGAGGGTTCCCTATGAACCCGACAACGCTTGCATCTGGGTCCGAGGGTTGACTATGACCCGACAATGCTCTCACCTGGGCCTGAGCAGCTTCTCCATGTTCTGGTGCCGGTCGATGAGAGTGTGGAGTATCTTCTGCACCAACAGCCGCATGTCGGGGTCGGAGGCCAGAGACATCCTCAGCAGCGGCTCAAGGAACGAGATGGGGAACGTCGTGTTGAAGTGGATCGTGCGGTACTTGGTGCCCACCTGCGCAACAGGTACAAACAAGTAGAACCTTACATACACTTGATAGTTGTTGTTCAACGACGTACTAGACAACTAGGTCATACGACGTCAGGATGTTAGTCACCTCGTATGACAGGCAGAGCTACCCTACCTTGAGCAGAGACTTGAGCAGTATGTTCTGCAGCAGCACATCGCCAGGGCCGCCAAAGCCCCTGAGTCTGTCCAGGGACGGATGCGGCACCTTGGACATGATGAACATCATGATCTCTATCTTCTGGTAGTCGGGCAGGTGGTTTGCGAACTCTCCGAGCGCGTTGATCAGCGCCTCCTGATAGAGACTCTCGTCCTCCTGCGCCTGCACGTCCACCGCAGGTGCCTCGCGCATCACAGACGTGCGCAGGTGCGACAGGAGCGAGTTGATGATCTCCAGCACCGAGGGACCTGCAGGCGCAACGCACACGAATAGATGCCGGGCTTATATTGGCAGATTATATTATTATTGCTTATAATTTGTTGTAGCCTATATGCTTGTCTGGCATGCAATCTCAGAAACAGATAATAAAATACAATGATGTACAAACAGTACAGGAATGTAGAAAAATTAACTTCTTTTGAAGGGTTTTCCAAAAATGCCTTCGAGAAGTATAATGAGAAAATTTGACTACTAAGATATAATAATCTTGGATCCGTCAGCAAACGTCACGTATAAACGCCGACTCACCGACGCTCTCGCCGGCCGCGATGGCGATTATCTTGGAGAGGACATCGGCGATGCTCGTCCGAATCTTGGGACTCGACGAAGAGTTCTCGTCCAGGTGGGCCATGAGGGTCTCGACCACCGTGTACGAGTACTGAGCCTGAGGGATCGAGTCACAACGGACTTGTAATCACGCAACATTGACGGAGAACGCTCGTTTCCGGTCTTTGCGGCCGTTTTAGCCCCTATTGCCGAGCAGCTACGTACCAGCAATGTCGAAAAACGCCTGACACCGTAGCCAAATTGCAAAAACAAGTAACTTCACATTGATTACCTACTTGTATGCTGCACTCATTAGTGTAGTGTGTAACGTACTTGTATGGAGAACATGATGATGCGGAAGGTGTGCAACGCGAACTGGTTGGGATACCAGAGGTCGTGGAGGTCGAGATGTCTGAGCACGGGACGCAGGACGCTCTTGATGTGTCCGAACGAGGCCCGGCCGACCAACTCTCTCGTACACGTCTCGGCCAGAGTGGGCGGGTCCCATCGCTCCTCCTGGGGCGCCTCCATGGCGTCTCCCTCGTTGGACTGGTACCTGCATGCGCACACATCTCAGTCTACACCTGCACACTGCTATCTTATGACACATTCAGACTGGTACCTGCATGCGCACACATCTCAGTCTACACCTACACACTGCCATCTTATGCCACATTCAGACTGGTACCTGCATGCGCACACATCTCAGTCTACACCTACACACTGCCATCTTGCCACATTCAGACTGGTACCTGCATGCGCACACATCTCAGTCTACACCTACACACTGCTATCTTATGCCACATTCAGACGGGTCAGGTTTCTGTTAAAGTTTCTTTGAATTCAAGTATAAAAAAGCATCAAAACATACACAGATAGGTAATAAATTATAGCAATGTTTCACTTTCTTTGATTTCTTTCTGTACTTGAATTTACGGAAACTTGTAGGGGAAATTCTACTGCCTAAAAGCAGCTTTATGCACCAAAGTGCCTCTGCTCACGCCAAGTGATGGGGGAGGGGGGGGGGGGGGGGATACATCGAGAGCTCTACGTACCGCGAGTTCTGCATGTTGTACAGGAGAGAGGGAACAATCTTATCCATGTGGACCGGTTCCCAGATGTTCTCGACAAGGTCGTCACATATTGTCTTGCGTACTACGCCCTGAAACAAACAGTCTTATTAAGTCACCACACTGTCCACACATGAGCCAAGGTCACAGAGTGAGGGCGTACCTGAAGCCCTCGGATCCCCGCCAGTCTGATCTTGTCTCGCAACTCCACGTCGCTGTGATTACTGTGACACATGGACGAGAACTTGGAGACAAAGAAGTCGTAACGTCGGTGGTAGGAAGGCGTGTCCTCCTCGATGTTTGCGAACCTCACGAACTGGAGAATTAAAGGGTGTGTGTGTATTAGAATCTAGACTACTACTACTTTAGATTAGGGCTACTAAGCTGTAACATTTGAATTGAAACCAGCAATAATTACCGACTGTGTAGCGAGTATTTGCAACTGGGGATCCGTTGACTCCAGCAACTTCTGCACCATCTTCAAGAAAGACTCGACGAACAAGTTGAGCGTCTGGGCGTGACATGCGACAAGTAGCTGATCCATTGCCTCCATCGCAATCACTACGAACCTGGGGGCAACATTGACCAATCAACACAACCTATTGATATACATTGAAAGTGCACGAAGACGTACTATTAGATAACAAGTACTCTATTTAAAGAAGTTAGAACTATAGAAATTTCAATGAAAATGTTGTCATTTTCAGTTTTTGATATAAGTTTGTATACTTAACAGACTATACAGATATTATTATAAAATGAACAAGGTTAAGAGCACAAGTTTGTAACCTGTGTAACACTTATAGGCCCTATGGTTTACATTTCTGTTATTAATACACCCATAAATTAAAGTAACATAGGTACCGGTAGGCTACCGCTAGTTTAGAAGCTATTAGTGCTATTTCAAGTTTTTACATTCAAAGGACAGATAGGTTTTGAAATGTCAAGGTTTTTTAAGCACAGCCTACCCATTTCTTCTTCTGTAGATATCCCTGGAGGCTCGCTGGAACAGATATTCGCCGATTCGGTCCAATTTTTCCGGCGAAGATAACGAATAGAACGTAAGTTTCTCCATGTTGTTCTTGACGAGGCCATCTTGGGGTGTGACCGGGAATATGTTATCCACAAGACGTTTGTACCGAGGCCTCAACGCAGAACAACAGCCGCAACAGCCTAAACAGAAACAACTCGTCCAGTCTGCAACATGACGATAAAACTTTAAAGGAAGCAGAAACAAAATCATAAATGGGTTGGAAACAAAAATGGTAAATTGGGGATGTTTTTATTTGGTATGGAGAAAATGATACGAAAATGGCAATAAGGGTTGCATTTTCTTGATATGGTAAAACAGGATATTTGGATGTACCAGTGGATCAGCACAACTCAGTTTCACGATAAAGAAATAAGATAAAGATAAAGAAATAAATACCTATTTTATAAAGTAGGTAAAAGTATAGGCTACCACAGCGTGTCACTTTTTATACTCACTTTTTGTCAAGGAAAACACCGAAAAGAAGCTAATTATTAACTTTGAATGGTACAAATATGTAATGGAATAAATAGGTACCTACAGGCACCGGCAAATACGCCCACAAGAGGCCTAGTCAGAGGATATAGGTCAAAGCCTAGGCTAGGTTATGGAACACTAGTCCTCAGTTCAGTACCTAGATTTTTTAAAGAACGAATTCATGTGGGGCTATATAGTTTAGTTTATATAGATATAGTCTGTTGTAAGAACATGAACATGAATGATTCAGTAGTTTTGGTCTGCTTTAGAGCTGACGTAGCCTAGGGTAGGGCCAAACCACTACCTCCTTCGAATTCGGACCACAGGCATTATTATGAGCATTATGCCTAGGCTGACCTGGTACAGAACCGAAGATGAAAATAACGTACCTGGCATTCTATCTATAAATACACTAATCAATCAAATTCCTTTGAAAACACGCATACCACTCAATTATTTACTCAAGACGATGTAAACATGACTTGTAAAACATCAGCTGTCAAAAACCAGCTGACATTTTCTTTCTGACATGACGCATACACCGGCACCAGGTTAACCAGCCTTAGTACCAACGTACAGTAAAAATCCCTAATCCAAAATTAATAAAACTGATAATAATGTATCTAATTTTGCATAATTGTTGAATGCATGAGATTGAAGATACTTACACCCTGGATCTGTACACTTTTGAATGACAGTCTCTACAATATCTGGCAACTCAGAGTCGAAACAACACTTTACAAAAGCCATATTATTGAGAACACTAGGTAAAAACTACTCAAGATCAATAACAACCCCGTCACGAAACAGCCCCTACTGCTAAAAAGAGCAGCAGCCTAATACACAAGAAGATGACCCTCAGTTATCCCCCGTGGAAGCAACAGCACCAGACTCTCCTCCCGAATGTATCTGGATTAACTACTACTCGTTCCAAAATAATATTCGCTCCTGCGTACAAGTATCAATTAGCTGAACGGGAAATGTTTTTCGTCTGGCATTCGGGACAGAAATCAATGCCCGCCTAGGAATTAAAATTTCGACACTGGTTGCGCGCTCGCATGGAAGATCAACGAACTAAAAATAACTACTTGGCAAAGTGCCAAAAGTAAAATACTACCCCGTAAATTAGGGTAATGATTTTCCTTTTCGCGTTTTCCTAAAGACGTTATCAAATTTGATGAATGTAGATCAACCAAGGTAATCTCAAGAAAGTTTGCAAAGCAGTTTCCAATACTTTGCAGGGGAAGGTTTGTGTCAGAAAACGTTAGCGAATACAGGATCAGCCAATCCCGAAGGTAAAACTACAAAGGCTTGAGTTCAGTCACTTGACCCCGAGTCAGGGCAGAGGGCTCTATCGCTCGCTACTGTTCTCTTGTTCGATCCCAGGAACCTGTGGGTTCGAGACATTACACAAAACACATGACAACACTTCCTTCCTCATCGGATTCACTCGAGTTTGATCTTACTAGCCGAGCTATGCGACTCTGGGCCGTCTCACGTACTACACAATGATTTGGCAATGATTTGTATTTGAACCTGGCGCCATAACCATCAAGTATTGTTCTGGCCGCTAAAAGAGCGCGCTGCTCCCCTTTCATCCCATTTACGCCTTGCATGCCTCTTTCCACCACACAATCCTCGCTCGACGTCAAAATGTGAGCATAGTTGTCGAATACGTTGTCAAAGAACAATAATGAAATTTAAAAAAATGAAGACGAAGGCTAAAAGACCCATCGCAGCTAAGATTTGAGCCGCCAAATGCCCTACAACCATCTTTTGAACCCATACATTTTAGCAGTGGCGCAGCTTGTAGGGGGCAGAGGGGGGGAAGCACTATCCAGCCCCCAGACCCGCTACCAACATGTCAAGTCACGCCAGCGCAGTTGGCCACGGTCGCTTGGGAGTTGGTCAAGCGTTCCAGATTCAAATCCTGGCTTGCGCATGGATGCGGTGTTTTTTTTTTATATATATTTATCATCATCCATTATCATCTCGATTAGCATCGTTGCCGAAATATGAGACGTAAAGCCCAAATATGAACATCAAGTATACACGCAAGTAGACTTGTTACCAGTTTGAAGTAAGGCCTTGTCTCAATTCTCCGTACAGTCTTCTACCCCAAACAACAATGAACAACAATGAAAGTGACGTCTGCAGTAGAGCTGTGATTGGCTGGCAGTGAGATAGCAAACTATCATAGTTCAGTTTTCACACTTGGAGAGAGCTTTGAGATGTGCCCTAAACTGACCCTTGCAATGGTAAGTAAATTATTTAAACTCTGAGTTTTATCTGCAATCAGTCACTTGCAGGCCCTCCACTGGATCCTTAAATGTCCAACTCCTAAACTATCAGTGGTGGTTTCATGAAGCTTATAAACAGATAGTTTACCCTCATATTCTACAAGTCTATTTGGCTCTCTTTGCACTCTAATTTATCGTATGCCATACTATTCTGGGGAGCATCCCCACATGCAAGAAGACTCATTATTGCTGGCGTCTCCAGAAGGCATAACTGCACACAGCTTTTCAATGAGCTTGAAATACCCTAAGTCCTTATGCAAGCAGCTGCCATATTTGTTCGTGTAAGCCCTAATCTCTTCCCACTGAACTCATCAGTCCACAAGGCCCAACATTCAGTTTCACCTTTATAGCCACAACTCATATCTACAGTATTTAGCTCTTACTCTACAACAAGCTTCCCAACAATGTAGGCCTAACTCATCTCTCCCTCTATTCCCTCATTCAAAGCCACTTTCAAAGCATTTCTGCTTTCTATGTCATTTATTCTCTTCATGAACTCTTCTCAGCCCCAACACTTAGTGCTATAACACAGATAACAAATTCACTAATTTGTTATCTGTGGCTATTTGGTTAAGTTTAGTTAGTTAAGTTTTTTGTTTGTAGGCTCTTCCACGTTCTTTTTATGCCATGTATCTATAAAATGTCTCCATTATAATCTTTATTGCAAGATATTAATTACAATTCAACAACAAAAGTTTAGTATGAATGATGCTAGTTTGATTTCAAAGCATTAGCTGTGTGTATTCTCAGTGTGAATGAATTAAACACGATTGTAAGTAATTGTGGCTGATTTTAATGTTGACATTAATTCGTACCTGATTTTCAAATGTGTGAAAGCATTTATGGGTTATTAGAATGAAAGTGGTCATCATTTAGTAGTAGTAGGCCTAATGTAGTAATAGTATCATAGTTTTAGTTTGCCTATGTAGGCACACCGCCGATATCCATGTTTGTACCCAGTATAAATCAAAGATTAATAAAGCACTAACGAGCTAGGTGTGTTTTTATAGACAGTTGCTTCTAGTCTGAGTGTAAGCTAGAGTTTAGTTTTGTAGTGCTTTGCATTGCTGGATTGAACACATGGATATACAACTATCGTTCTTCCACCTAACCAGCCAGTATAACTTACTGAATAATAGTAGGTTCCTTATAAGTTTCCTTCTGTAGGAACTAAATAGATAAACTAATGGCTTTTAATGTACTATAGGGATAACAAAAAGTAAAAAAGAGAATGCAGAAATGAGAAAGTAGTTGTTCTGTTTGAAGATTGTGATAGCAATAGAGAAATAAAGAATAATGAAGATTGTAGAAGGTAGATGTTTGAGTGAAATGAGAAAAACTCACCAACTTTAGCCCCCCCCCCCTGGCTGGCTACTGATGTGTAGATCTGCTTTCAGTGGATTTCTTCTTCCTTTTTTAGGTGCATGGATATCTGATTATCAACATCTCTTATCAATCCCGTAATCGTGGGGTTATTGAGCAGGGGCTGGTGATGGTGTTTTCTCACTAGTGTATTTACTGCTGTGATGGCAGAACTAGCCTACACAGGTACACATCAAGTGACAACAATTGCACAAAGTGTTGGTTTTCAAAATACAACAATGGTTTTGCTAGTGGCAACGAGCACTCAGCATTATCTATTATCTAGAGGATAAAATAAATATGGTGACAAGGTACATGATATTACAACGAGAAGTTACAGCAGTAAAAATATGTATCTGAGTAACTACTGTAACTTCTACAGATGATACAACATGTTAAACGCGATAGTACTTATAAATAGTTAATAGATAACAGAAATTAAAACTGTATGTTTATTTTAAAATGTATGAATCTAAAAATTGATTAGAAAGTGATTGTAACGTACTGTTAAACTAATAATAAATAAAGAACAAAAGCATTAAAAAGTGATAACATTACATCAGAACAATTCAAATGAATATTATTAGGCTTGCAGTTGTTTTCGTCGTGAACAATTTAATGTAAAAAGAACAGTATTATATTTGAATTCCGCGGCTGTAGGACTGCCGTGAGCTCATCAGCTCCGCAATTTCGAACCCGCTCGAGTCCCGGCTGTTCCGAGGGAACATGATTAATTATTCAACGCTCCCTTTAATCGTTCTTCGAAGTGTTCAAATCGGGTGATTTTCGCGGCATTCTGGATATTTAGAAGAGGCCAAGGCAAATTTATTAAATTAGCGTTCATAAACCGAACAGAATTAACAGTTAATATTATAATATATTAATTGAGATAATTAGTAAAACAGGTCATTAAATATATTAAGTTTTAAAAAGTATTAATTGAAAGTTGGTTGCACTGCCCTCTACCGGAAGTCTCCGAGGTAAGTTCTGCCGGTCCGTGTACCTAGACCCTTATCTCATCCCCTGTGTTCAATGTCAGCCGGCCGAAGCCTTGAGACTAGAGCCGTGCGAATAAAATATAATATTATTAACCCAAAAACCAAAACTTTACAATACCAAGTGCGATAAAAACAGTTTTAGTAACTAATATTACATTCTCTGAGCGATTCTTATCTCTGTGCCAGTATTATTTTAACTTTTAGTGTCAATTTACTAACACCGGTAGTGAGCATGATTCAACAAGTGGGCTAAAGCGGACGGCTTCCGTTTTGGCAAGGAGACTTTGGAACAAGGTACATCGACTTGAAAATACATAACCTATCCTAATTGTTTATTGTATCTTGTATATTGTTGTATGCTGATGAATGTTATGATCTTATCGCGCCGTGTAGGCTCTCATAACGGTTGCATCCAAGTACCGATTACATAATCGAAATAGGTAGTTCGTAGGGAGACGAACAAACTGAACCCTCGCCTTGAAAATAGTTCTATTTTACGTAAAAACGGTTTCATCGGACGATGATTGTGTATTGACGCGATTAAATAGTAACTAGAGATAACTGGTACAGCTATATGAATCGTTGATGACAAGATACATTGGTATTATTTCATCGGTTAGATTCAACCGCAGTTGAAATAATTCTTCAATCGGTGTCCGCCATTTTGTGGGCGTGAGAAACATTATTCCGTCATGATTTCAAATTTCCAGCCAAGGTGCTATCAAACCAGACTTGGCAACCCGTAATGCCGTAATCAATTGTTTCGTGAAATGACTTATTATTTCAAGCAGTCCTAAATAAGAAGCCCTAGACCGGTATTGTAGGCCTAAATCTAAATTTAAAATGAAAAGTAATGTAGAATCTTCGTCGGAAAAATAAATCTTTGGTATCATCCCAAAAATACGTAGGCGTTGTTAGAACTGATGTTAATGCTGCTTACAGATGTTATTAAAACATTTTACAACTTTTTAATGAGTAATAATTATCCTAGTTCTCTGATCTAACCCCCCCCCCCCCCCAAACATATGTTGTACTGATCTAGAACTGTCCAGGTTTCAGTCCTGGCTTTATAAGATTCATCTCATCCAGCCATAGTCTCGATTAGCATCGTTGCCAAAATATCTTACTTGACTTAAAGCTCAGAACTTACTATTATTTCTATAGATATTCTTAGGTCTACTATCTGTCATAAAATTCGTACTAGACCTTGTTGGTAGTGACAGTTATTGACATGATAGGTAACCACAGGTATGTGTAGACTGTTTCATTTGTGCGTGTCGTGTCGTAATGAAACTAGCAGTGGTCGTGGTCGGTTATGCGTAGGTCTCGGTTGCTGAGTTTCAGGTTTGGATCTTGGGTCGGTCATAGCTTTCATGGGTGCGTTTCCATCTTCATATTATTTGTCATTCATTCATCCACTCACCAGGGTTGAAGCACAAAGTATTATCAACATGGTTCTCATTGTTGCTTGAGACTTTGGTATAGTGATAAGAACTTGGTCGTGGGAATACCTGTTGCAGGGTGCGCACCAGCTTTACCTGATGTGTCCCATATGAATAACTAGGTTTATTAGTGTGCGGTTAGTTTGGAAGGAATGTCCACTCAAGCCCGGTTTACACACGGTAATAAGGTTTAAGGTCTAAGGTTTAACAAAGTTGAATCAAGCTAGTAGCATCATGGCGTTCACATAACTTCCTAAGATTTAAGGGCTAGGACGAAAGTTGAAACTATTCCAACTTGTTAGCCCTTATCCCAAAAATTCTTAGCCCAGCCAATGAGAGACGAGCTTTTATAAATCCGGCCAATGGTAGCGATCCTAGTAAATCAGTTTGGAAAATAATTTCCTTAGAACAAAATATTAAATGTTAAACCTTAAACCTTATTCCGGTGTGTAAACCCACCATCAGTTCCAGCATTCGCCTTTACGACTGAGAAAAACCTCGGAAAATACCTTCAGTCAGGATTGTCGGTGGCCGGGATCGAACCGGTGACCTCCCATATAAGAGTCTTGCATGTTACCGCTGAGCTAACAATATCTCGGCCGCCGTATCCCACTTTTATCTAGTGCGAGTGTATTACCAATGTTTACTTCTGTGCGCCATACACGTCATTGTGCGAGAATGCGATGCGCTGATTGGTCGGTGGGCCAGCCTGGCCGTGTCTGTCTAGGGGTGAGGTAGATCCAAGGAGGAATCCTCCTTGGGTAGATCCTACCGTGTGACTGGAATGCATATTGCTAAGTCTTGTTTTATGATCAAGGACGGGGTTCGAGCCCCGTCTGGTACAGGGTAGCTCTGCCTGTCGTATGAGTCCACTATAAGAGCCGCGATATAACCAAGTACACCCTACAGCAGCAAGCGTGACACGCTAGCACCGTCTCGCTTAGCCTCGTTGCACTAGACTCAGCTGCCAGCGTCTGTGGCAGTAGGTCAGGGGGCGGGGTCACGTGATCAGAACGTCAGCTGACCGGTGGACACAATGGAGTCTTGTTGACATCGTCTCACTTAGCCTCGTTGCACTAGACTCAGCTGCCAGCGTCTGTGGCAGTAGGTCAGGGGGCGGGGTCACGTGATCAGAACGTCAGCTGACCGGTGGACACAATCGAGTCTTGTTGACATCGTCTCGCTTAGCCTCGTTGCACTAGACAGCTGCCAGCGTCTGTGGTATCCCCGGATGCAAGTGAAGGCGTTGTGTGTGGCAGTAGGTCAGGGGGCGGGGTCACGTGATCAGAACGTCAGCTGACCGGTGGACACAATCGAGTCTTGTTGACGGGGTGACGCTACCGTCATGTGGAGGGAGAGGCCGGGGGGGGAGGGGGGGATCCATTCATACCTCTGCCGTGGGAATTGTTTGCGGCCGTGTCTACCACACGATAGATAACGAATAATGTTTGTTCGCTGTTTGGTGCAACACCAACTTTATTTACCTGATGTAAATTATAGATGAGCGTGTTTGGACATTCGGGAAGGAATGTCCGAGGGCTGTTAGTAGGACTCGATCCCAGCATTCGCTTTTACGACTGAGGGAAATCTCGGGAAAAACCTTCAGTCAGGGTGCCTGGTGGCCGGAATCGAACCAGCGACCTCCCGCATTATGAGTCTCGCGTGTTACCGCTGAGCTACCTCCCACTATATCTGTATACAGGATGTAAACGTGGAGACGTGAGTAGTATTAGCGCTGGTCGGTGACAGCAAGCAACACGTGAACTGAGAATATCAACCGCATTATTAAAAGTTATTAGTAATTACTAATTATAAAACGCTAGTCCTTTAGGGAGGCTGTGTTAAGTAAAGAAATGAGTAATTACTTTCATTTATCAAGTTATATATAAACTCACAGCAATACATTAGTTTAATAAAAATAAATAAATATACATCCCATTTATTTATTTATTTATTTATTTATTTATTTATGTTATGTATGTATGTATGTATGTATGTATGTATGTATGTATGTATGTATGTATGTATGTATGTATGTATGTATGTATGTATGTATGTATGTATGTATGTATGTATGTATGTATGTATGTTGTGAAAACAAACTATGTCGTGTCGTTTATAAATATTTGTGAACATTTGAGTGACTAGTGTGGAATCTCTCGTGTAAACTACGAAGTGCCTCGTATTGTTTATATAATGTTTGTGAACATTTAGTGACTAATGTGAAACGTGTGTATCCTCTCGTGAGAACAACAAAGTCTGAACGTGTCATTCCAATCCTTGCAGTCCGTGAAGTCCATATTGGGGATCGATCATCTTGACAGGATAACGTCTACCGCAGCATATATATTTTTTTGAAGAACACTTATTAGTATTTGGTTTATTCTTTTCCAGGTTTTGTAACAATCGCCTTGCATCAAGTAAACCAATACTAGAACGTCGCAGTAAATGCGTACAATTGATTGGTTATCAAGAGGACAAATGGGGGACGGTTCGACTTCGAGAACGCCTGCGAGAACGTCAAGAATCTACGCCACTGAAAGCAGATAAGAAACAGTGGAAACACAACTCATAGGTTTAAGAACTTCAGTGTGATCGCCTTATACAATGTACCGGCAGTTTGTTTCGAGCTTTAGCTGGGTACAATGCTCTTGCCAAAACTCTCTCCCTGTATGTGTAGGTAGGGTCTGCTAGCGGTCTAGAGCGTGTACCCATTGTTGCGCATGGTATCTCCTAGTGCCACTGCTGGTATGTGTCAATAGTAACTTAAAATGGTCTGCTGCATTTTTTCAGGTATTAGCTTCCAGATCTTCCCGTCTCATTGTACGGATCAACGCAATGACCCTAGCTACTTCATAAACCCGACGAGTCCGCATCAGGTGATTTACGGACCTTGTTTGCTTGCAAGTGGCATTGCTGATACCATTGTATAAGTCGTGAACGCCAGTCTACAGTAACTTAACATGATCTGCTGCATTTTTGCAGGTATTGGCTTCCAGAACTTCCCATCTCATTGTACGAACCTACACAGTGACAGAAACCTAACATGGTCTGCTGCATTGTTCGCAGGTAATGGCTTCCACGTGGAACGACTAAGAACCCTAGTGCGAACAACAAAGTGTCTCGTATCGTTTATTTTTGTGAACATTTTAGTAACTAGTGTTAAATGTCTCGTGTGAACCACAAAGTACCTCGAATAGTTTACGTTTTGAACATTTTACTGACTAATGTAAAAACGTCTAAAACCATCGTGTGAAGTACAAAGTGGCTTTCTTATCGTAATATATTTGTGAACATGTTAGTGTTAGTGACTAATGTGAAACGTGTGAAATCCCTCTTGTGATAAAAAAAGTGCCTCGAGAACATTAAAGCCACAATTAATCGTGAATGTGCTTGGGTGTCTGGCTGGGATCGAATGAGAGACGGTTCGACTTCGAGAACGTCTGCGAGAACGTCGAGAATCTACGCCACTGGAAGCAGATAAGAAACAGTGGAAACACAACTCATAGGTTTAAGAACTTCAGTGTGATCGCCTTATACAATGTACCGGCAGTTTGTTTCGAGCTTTAGCTGGGTACAATGCTCTTGCCAAAACTCTCGCCCTGTAGGTGTAGGTAGGGTCTGCTAGCGGTCTAGAGCGTGTACCCATTGTTGCGCATGGTATCTCCTAGTGCCACTGCTGGTACCATTGTATAAGTAAGTCACACGTGTGTCAACAGTAACTTAACATGGTTTGGTGTATTGTTCACAGATAAGTCGGGATCGTCTAGCATCCAGAACTTCCCGTGTCCCGGTTCGAACCCACATACATAGACTACGGTTGGCATTCGTCCCAAAAATTCAATTTTCAGTCCCGCGTCCCGCCAATACATTGTCCAGCGTGGTAAAAAAATATTGCGATGCCTAATTTACAGTATCAGATATCTGGAGACCAGAACGTGCTCAATTATCAACAGCTATCAACACAGTCACAGATAACAGATATCAATAATTTAACGTCGGTGTTCCATTTCTTATTAGTGTTTTACTAGTATTGCACTTCGGAAATGCAGTATTTCGTTCTTGCATTCAATCCGGTACCTTCGTCTGCAACGCACAGAACGCGATCTAAACACTGATTATTACAAATATGCACCTGCGGCGCCGTTGTTTGAGGGCTCTGCCCCCAACCCCCCTTGCTTTTGTTTGCCGGCAAGGTGATTCCCACAAGCTGAGTTCACAATACCACAGATAACTAATTAACTAGGTACGTAGGCACAGATAACTAATTAACTAGGTACGTAGGCTAGTTAATTAGTTATCTGTGATTTTACAATAACGACAACCCTAACTTGTAGGCCTTGTATCCTAGCAATGGTAGCCATGAAGGCAGCCAACACCTCGCAATCTCTTGTGTGAACCACAAGGCGCCTTCTACCGTATATGTTTGTGAACATTTTAGTGACTAGTGTGAAATCTCTTGTGTGAACCTCAAGGCGCCTTCTACCGTATATGTTTGTGAACATTTTAGTGACTAGTGTGAAATCTCTTGTGTGAACCACAAGGCGCCTTCTACCGTATATGTTTGTGAACATTTTAGTGACTAGTGTGAAATCTCTTGTGTGAACCACAAGGCGCCTTCTACCGTATATGTTTGTGAACATTTTAGTGACTAGTGTGAAATCTCTTGTGTGAACCACAAGGCGCCTTCTACCGTATATGTTTGTGAACATTTTAGTGACTAGTGTGAAATCTCTTGTGTGAACCACAAGGCGCCTTCTACCGTATATGTTTGTGAACATTTTAGTGACTAGTGTGAAATCTCTTGTGCGAACCACAAGGCGCCTTCTACCGTATATGTATGTGAACATTTTAGTGACTAGTGTGAAATCTCTCGTGTGAACCACAAGGCGCCTTCTACCGTATATGTTTGTGAACATTTTAGTGACTAGTGTGAGATCTCTTGTGTGAACCACAAGGCGCCTTCTACCGTATATGTTTGTGAACATTTTAGTGACTAGTGTGAGATCTCTTGTGTGAACCACAAGGCGCCTTCTACCGTATATGTTTGTGAACATTTTAGTGACTAGTGTGAGATCTCTTGTGTGAACCACAAGGCGCCTTCTACCGTACATGTTAGTGAACACTTTAGTGACGAGTGTGAAATCTCTTGTGTGAACCACAAGGCGCCTTCTACCGTATATGTTTGTGAACATTTTAGTGACTAGTGTGAAATCTCTTGTGTGAACCACAAGGCGCCTTCTACCGTATATGTTTGTGAACATTTTAGTGACGAGTGTGAAATCTCTTGTGTGAACCACAAGGCGCCTTCTACCGTATATGTTTGTGAACATTTTAGTGACTAGTGTGAGATCTCTTGTGTGAACCACAAGGCGCCTTCTACCGTATATGTTTGTGAACATTTTAGTGACTAGTGTGAAATCTCTTGTGTGAACCACAAGGCGCCTTCTACCGTATATGTTTGTGAACATTTTAGTGACTAGTGTGAAATCTCTTGTGTGAACCACAAGGCGCCTTCTACCGTATATGTTTGTGAACATTTTAGTGACTAGTGTGAAATCTCTTGTGTGAACCACAAGGCGCCTTCTACCGAATATGTTTGTGAACATTTTAGTGACTAGTGTGAAATCTCTTGTGTGAACCACAAGGCGCCTTCTACCGTATATGCTTGTGAACATTTTAGTGACTAGTGTGAAATCTCTTGTGTGAACCACAAGGCGCCTTCTACCGTATATGTTTGTGAACATTTTAGTGACTAGTGTGAAATCTCTTGTGTGAACCACAAGGCGCCTTCTACCGTATATGTTTGTGAACATTTTAGTGACTAGTGTGAAATCTCTTGTGTGAACCACAAGGCGCCTTCTACCGTATGTGTTTGTGAACATTTTAGTGACTAGTGTGAAATCTCTTGTGTGAACCACAAGGCGCCTTCTACCGTATATGTTTGTGAACATTTAGTGACTAGTGTGAAATCTCTTGAGTGAACTACAAGGCGCCGTCTACCGTATATGTTTGTGAACATTTAAGTGACTAGTGTGAAATCACTTGTGTGAACCACAAGGCGCCTTCTACCGTATATGTATGTGAACATTTTAGTGACTAGTGTGAAATCTCTTGTGTGAACCACAAGGCGCCTTCTACCGTATATGTATGTGAACATTTTAGTGACTAGTGTGAAATCTCTTGTGTGAACTACAGAGTGCCTCGTATCGTTTATTTTTGTAAACTTTTTCGTGACATTTTGTTTTTGGGCAACAATCCCGCCCCCGTGGTTTACACACGCACAATAAAACAAGGATGTAAATACGGACTTGCGTCGATGCCAAAATCAGGCGATTATGGGCGTTCTTTCTGTAACTAACCGACCCCACGCACTTTAGGCGATACGCAACTTTCACTATTACTTCCAGGGTTTCAAAGAAATGTCAGCATTTGCTCGACATCACGTCTGCCGTCATAAAGACTGTTGCATGTTTTCATAATTAAAAAGTCCATAATTATTCGAGTTGCATTGATTGAGGAAAATGCACGCACGCCATTTCGTGTCTACACCGGTTTTCAATTCACTTTTAGCATTAATGTTCAGTGAACCGTGTTGATCTTATCTCAACTAGTTGATTGAAGTTGACAACGAATGGAAGGAACGAAAGCGAGTCTCGGACATCGTGAGCCGTTTTATAACTAGGTTAATCGAGAAGATAGCGGGAATGCTCATGTTCCGTTGATTCGTTCCTAGCATTTAATATTATTACGGTTTTCGGCAGTTGTGTAACTTGACGTTTCTGGCCGAGACTTGCGCCGAAATTCATGCAAATCAAGCGGCCTGTAATAATATTGAAACACAATGGCGTAGCTTCCGGACCCGACATTAAATGGAGCCCCCCCCCCCCCCCCCAAAGCTTATCCACGTCCTATAACTCTTTCCGTAAGTAAGTAAGTAAGTAAGTAAGTAAGTAAGTAAGTAAGTAAGTTTTATTTCCAGTTTAATATAGCATATTACATTGTATTCACTTTGTGATGACCCCTAAGTTTAATTGCCTGTGATGATAAGTAGCAATTCAAGACTTAGTGTGCGCTTTATGAATTGCCCTGGCATTCATAGCTCTTACCGGTATATTATGTAATCGGTGGTAGAACTTTCATGTGTTGATTAAAACCCGATTGAAAGTATTTATCGGTATTTATTTATGTAAAACATTTAATTGATGATAGATTTAGATGGAGAAAAGTTGAACATTGTCGTGACTAAATAAGTTAGTGCAAAATTCCTGTTTCTCGTGCAACAGTGACAAGTGGCCTCGGCTGCTCGGCCTGCAAGGTCGGTATGTGAGCCAGGGGTCCTGGGCTCGATGCCGGTAGCTATTAGTAACAACGTAATAAGGGTGCCTTCAGCAAGGTTGTCCCACCTACGATACCAAGGTCCTGTGAAACGGGGCCACCTTGGGTTGTAAAACATAAGCAATGCAACAAGTAGTCAAGTCAGTTCACACAAGTTTCCACCTTCAGCATCTGGAGGTATGTGAACTATTACCCTAGTGTATCCACTAGCAAAGCCATTGCCGCAAGGATAGGATATGTTTCTTTTTCAATCCTCACGTTATCTGACCTAACTTATCTTTGGTATGACTATTACGAGTATATTCTACAACCAAGTGAAGCTACTTGTCTTGTGATTCTGCCTTCCGCGATAGGCATAGGCATGATGGGCATAGCAACGAAGTACCCCCCCCCCCCCCCCCTAACCCCGGAAATTGTCACTGAGTGGGTAGAGATATAAATTGATTTAATTTACGAAGTATGTTGAACATATTATGTAGAATGAATCGTTACGTGTCATTTAAATGAGACAGATAAACAATGACAGGACAATAACGTGACGTGACCCCACAGCCCCCTGTATTGGCTCAGCGCCACCAGTCAAACACTGCCCGCTATATTTGCACGGCCCCATATTCACCGTCGTAAACCTGTGTCTGTAACGATACATTTAGTACAACTGTAGATTGAACCGTGTGACGCGATACAGGTCACGTGGCTAATGAACCCCCCCCCCTTGCTTCCGTCACCGCCCTCATCCATTCAATTAAGGACATTAATTAGAAATCTTGTTGTAAATATTTAATAGACATGACAACATGGATTATAATTTTTCAACGTATCTCATATTTGATAATGTGCGATTAACATTGGTGATTTCACTCGCGTTTTGACATAGAAGTTTAGACGACTCAAAGAACAAAAATAATCAAAGGGTCAAGTTTATAACTATTGTTGGCTCAAAGATGGAAATTATCTTATATATTGTTTATCTCGGGAAAGTCTCCCACACTAAAAATATCCTGTCGTCACATTAATTCTCTTACTTAAATCTTGCAGCATATTTATAAGGGCACGTTGATTACTATTACATTTCAATGTTTTAATCCAAAATCTACAAATTAAGATGTTAAACATGTTAATCATGACATGAATTGAGATCAGAGTGCAATGTTTGGACATTATCCACCCCTTGCTTGAGATACGCGTGCGAAACTGCGTGGAGGGGCCCAGCCCAGGCTGTGTGTGCGTCTAGGACGACCCCACAGGACATTGTCCACCCCTTGCTTGAGATACGCGTGCGAAACTGCGTGGAGGGGCCCAGCCCAGGCTGTGTGTGCGTCTAGGACGACCCCACAGGACATTGTTCACCCCTTGCTTGAGATACGCGTGCGAAACTGCGTGGAGGGGCCCAGCCCAAGCTGTGTATGCGTGTAGGACGACCCCACAGGACATTGTTCACCCCTTGCTTGAGATACGCGTGCGAAACTGCGTGGAGGGGCCCAGCCCAAGCTGTGTATGCGTGTAGGACGACCCCACAGGACATTGTTCACCCCTTGCTTGAGATACGCGTGCGAAACTGCGTGGAGGGGCCCAGCCCAAGCTGTGTATGCGTGTAGGACGACCCCACAGGACATTGTCCACCCCTTGCTTGAGATACGCGTGCGAAACTGCGTGGAGGGGCCCAGCCCAAGCTGTGTATGCGTGTAGGACGACCCCACAGGACATTGTCCACCCCTTGCTTGAGATACGCGTGCGAAACTGCGTGGAGGGGCCCAGCCCAAGCTGTGTATGCGTGTAGGACGACCCCACAGGACATTGTTCACCCCTTGCTTGAGATACGCGTGCGAAACTGCGTGGAGGGGCCCAGCCCAGGCTGTGTATGCGTGTAGGACGACCCCACAGGACATTGTTCACCCCTTGCTTGAGATACGCGTGCGAAACTGCGTGGAGGGGCCCAGCCCAAGCTGTGTATGCGTGTAGGACGACCCCACAGGACATTGTCCACCCCTTGCTTGAGATACGCGTGCGAAACTGCGTGGAGGGGCCCAGCCCAAGCTGTGTGTGCGTGTAGGACGACCCCACAGGACATTGTTCACCCCTTGCTTGAGATACGCGTGCGAAACTGCGTGGAGGGGCCCAGCCCAAGCTGTGTATGCGTGTAGGACGACCCCACAGGACATTGTCCACCCCTTGCTTGAGATACGCGTGCGAAACTGCGTGGAGGGGCCCAGCCCAAGCTGTGTATGCGTGTAGGACGACCCCACAGGACATTGTCCACCCCTTGCTTGAGATACGCGTGCGAAACTGCGTGCAGGGGCCCAGCCCAAGCTGTGTATGCGTGTAGGACGACCCCACAGGACATTGTCCACCCCTTGCTTGAGATACGCGTGCGAAACTGCGTGGAGGGGCCCAGCCCAAGCTGTGTATGCGTGTAGGACGACCCCACAGGACATTGTTCACCCCTTGCTTGAGATACGCGTGCGAAACTGCGTGGAGGGGCCCAGCCCAGGCTGTGTATGCGTGTAGGACGACCCCACAGGACATTGTTCACCCCTTGCTTGAGATACGCGTGCGAAACTGCGTGGAGGGGCCCAGCCCAAGCTGTGTATGCGTGTAGGACGACCCCACAGGACATTGTTCACCCCTTGCTTGAGATACGCGTGCGAAACTGCGTGGAGGGGCCCAGCCCAAGCTGTGTATGCGTGTAGGACGACCCCACAGGACATTGTCCACCCCTTGCTTGAGATACGCGTGCGAAACTGCGTGGAGGGGCCCAGCCCAAGCTGTGTATGCGTGTAGGACGACCCCACAGGACATTGTCCACCCCTTGCTTGAGATACGCGTGCGAAACTGCGTGGAGGGGCCCAGCCCAAGCTGTGTATGCGTGTAGGACGACCCCACAGGACATTGTTCACCCCTTGCTTGAGATACGCGTGCGAAACTGCGTGGAGGGGCCCAGCCCAGGCTGTGTATGCGTGTAGGACGACCCCACAGGACATTGTCCACCCCTTGCTTGAGATACGCGTGCGAAACTGCGTGGAGGGGCCCAGCCCAAGCTGTGTATGCGTGTAGGACGACCCCACAGGACATTGTTCACCCCTTGCTTGAGATACGCGTGCGAAACTGCGTGGAGGGGCCCAGCCCAGGCTGTGTATGCGTGTAGGACGACCCCACAGGACATTGTCCACCCCTTGCTTGAGATACGCGTGCGAAACTGCGTGGAGGGGCCCAGCCCAAGCTGTGTATGCGTGTAGGACGACCCCACAGGACATTGTTCACCCCTTGCTTGAGATACGCGTGCGAAACTGCGTGGAGGGGCCCAGCCCAGGCTGTGTATGCGTGTAGGACGACCCCACAGGACATTGTCCACCCCTTGCTTGAGATACGCGTGCGAAACTGCGTGGAGGGGCCCAGCCCAAGCTGTGTATGCGTGTAGGACGACCCCACAGGACATTGTTCACCCCTTGCTTGAGATACGCGTGCGAAACTGCGTGGAGGGGCCCAGCCCAGGCTGTGTATGCGTGTAGGACGACCCCACAGGACATTGTCCACCCCTTGCTTGAGATACGCGTGCGAAACTGCGTGGAGGGGCCCAGCCCAAGCTGTGTGTGCGTGTAGGACGACCCTACAGGACATTGTCCACCCCTTGCTTGAGATACGCGTGCGAAACTGCGTGGAGGGGCCCAGCCCAAGCTGTGTATGCGTGTAGGACGACCCCACAGGACATTGTCCACCCCTTGCTTGAGATACGCGTGCGAAACTGCGTGGAGGGGCCCAGCCCAAGCTGTGTATGCGTGTAGGACGACCCCACAGGACATTGTCCACCCCTTGCTTGAGATACGCGTGCGAAACTGCGTGGAGGGGCCCAGCCCAAGCTGTGTATGCGTGTAGGACGACCCCACAGGACATTGTTCACCCCTTGCTTGAGATACGCGTGCGAAACTGCGTGGAGGGGCCCAGCCCAAGCTGTGTATGCGTGTAGGACGACCCCACAGGACATTGTCCACCCCTTGCTTGAGATACGCGTGCGAAACTGCGTGGAGGGGCCCAGCCCAAGCTGTGTGTGCGTGTAGGACGACCCCACAGGACATTGTTCACCCCTTGCTTGAGATACGCGTGCGAAACTGCGTGGAGGGGCCCAGCCCAAGCTGTGTATGCGTGTAGGACGACCCCACAGGACATTGTCCACCCCTTGCTTGAGATACGCGTGCGAAACTGCGTGGAGGGGCCCAGCCCACGCTGTGTATGCGTGTAGGACGACCCCACAAGACATTGTTCACCCCTTGCTTGAGATACGCGTGCGAAACTGCGTGGAGGGGCCCAGCCCAAGCTGTGTGTGCGTGTAGGACGACCCCACAGGACATTGTTCACCCCTTGCTTGAGATACGCGTGCGAAACTACGTGGAGGGGCCCAGCCCAAGCTGTGTATGCGTGTAGGACGACCCCACAGGACATTGTCCACCCCTTGCTTGAGATACGCGTGCGAAACTGCGTGGAGGGGCCCAGCCCAAGCTGTGTATGCGTGTAGGACGACCCCACAGGACATTGTTCACCCCTTGCTTGAGATACGCGTGCGAAACTGCGTGGAGGGGCCCAGCCCAAGCTGTGTATGCGTGTAGGACGACCCCACAGGACATTGTTCACCCCTTGCTTGAGATACGCGTGCGAAACTGCGTGGAGGGGCCCAGCCCAAGCTGTGTATGCGTGTAGGACGACCCCACAGGACATTGTTCACCCCTTGCTTGAGATACGCGTGCGAAACTGCGTGGAGGGGCCCAGCCCAAGCTGTGTATGCGTGTAGGACGACCCCACAGACCCCTTGCTTGAGATACGCGTGCGAAACTGCGTGGAGGGGCCCAGCCCAAGCTGTGTATGCGTGTAGGACGACCCCACAGGACATTGTTCACCCCTTGCTTGAGATACGCGTGCGAAACTGCGTGGAGGGGCCCAGCCCAAGCTGTGTATGCGTGTAGGACGACCCCACAGGACATTGTTCACCCCTTGCTTGAGATACGCGTGCGAAACTGCGTGGAGGGGCCCAGCCCAGGATGTGTATGCGTGTAGGACGACCCCACAGGACATTGTCCACCCCTTGCTTGAGATACGCGTGCGAAACTGCGTGGAGGGGCCCAGCCCAAGCTGTGTGTGCGTGTAGGACGACCCCACAGGACATTGTCCACCCCTTGCTTGAGATACGCGTGCGAAACTGCGTGGAGGGGCCCAACCCAAGCTGTGTGTGCGTGTAGGACGACCCCACAGGACATTGTCCACCCCTTGCTTGAGATACGCGTGCGAAACTGCGTGGAGGGGCCCAACCCAAGCTGTGTATGCGTGTAGGACGACCCCACAGGACATTGTTCACCCCTTGCTTGAGATACGCGTGCGAAACTGCGTGGAGGGGCCCAGCCCAAGCTGTGTGTGCGTGTAGGACGACCCCACAGGACATTGTCTACCCCTTGCTTGAGATACGCGTGCGAAACTGCGTAGAGGGGGCCCAGCCCTAGCTGTGTATGCGTGTAGGACGACCCCACAGGCATTGTTCCACTGGACTGGCTTAGCTACTCACGTTGGCCGTATCGGGAGAAGACCTGGTCATGTTATTAAATACACACAGATTACTATTTCGTGACCGGCGCAAAAAAACTAACTTGGTTAAATCTTCGACAAAATGAAATCATGATTTTCTTGCCAAAAGCGTAGGCGTGAATTAAGTGTGCCTCCCCTATTACCCCTCTCTTGCTTATCAGTCAACAACCTTATCAAGGCCACTTGTTGCGTCGGCATATCAGGCGAGAGTGATTGTTATTGGTAGCCCAATCATGCATGTTGACATACGTCATAACAAGTACTTACTTGGACGTTTAGTTCGATATTCTTTGAGGCGTGAAGAAGGTAACTGAATGCCAAGGGGAAATGAGTATGGCGGCCATACTGCCAACTGTTGGAGCAATGCAGCTTCCATCACACCCTTAAAAGTGTTTCATGTCCTTGTTGTTACATAATTCATGTAAGATAGCTCTGAAATAAGTAAGGAAGTAGAAATAGATACCACAGCGGCTGCTTTTGTAAACCCGCATTAAACCGTACAAACCAAGAACGTTCACATCACATCGCATGGGACTGAAATTGACTTCTAAAGAGGAGTCAACTTTTAATATACTTCTGTTATTATCTTAGGTTTTGTAATAGCATACTTGATTGTGAATTAACGTTATGAATGCCTCGTGTGTTCAGATTATGAACGAAAATTAAGAAAATTAGAATTAAGGATCATTATATAATTATCATATATAACTATAATTTTATTTTATTACAAAGGAGGCAGTTCGTTCATGTTTGTGTAAGGTTATCTTCAACTCTGTTTTGCCTCAAACGAATGAGAAACAGTTCATTTGATTAATTATTCCGTATTGTTTGTTTATATGTTTTGGGCACGACACATAAACGAGTTTTAAAAACCGCAAAGAAAGCTGTGGAATGTCTCGTAAGGAAACAATGCGAGTAATAAATAACTTTTAACGCGGGTAAACGTAGGATGAGATCGCAAGTAGTTGCGTAGCAGCAACAAGTGTAGGGGGCCCAGCCCTGGGCGGCCGCGTGGGCCCAAGAGGGAAAGCAGAGTGAAAGCGGGCGCGCCGCGTCCCCCCTGTCAAATAACATATGTGTGCGTATCTACGTTCAATATGGCGGTCGTAGAAATACTTCTTTAAATGTATTTATTATATATTCCTATTTATACGTAAGGAATATAGGTTGGCAGAAAAGAGCTCAGCCCCAAACACAAGGGGTGACCGCCAAACAATACTAAGCGTAACGAAAAACTAAGTATAATAATAAACAAACAAAATAATATAATACAACCTGGAAAAAATGAGAAAAATAGTTAAAACCTAACGTGCAATCATGGGAAATATTGGTTCTGTTTTGGGGTTAATGCGTTTGTTTCAAAAACAAAATCAAACTACTTCATAACAAGTCAAATCTTTGACTTTAAGGTTATACAGCGATAAATGTCCTCCGTCTTAAAACGATTTAGCCCAAAATATTAAACGGTTCCATTGTGCTAAGTCACTTACTCAAGCCACCTAAAGTTTACCCGCTCCACGCTAGAAAAATTTGTTTACCATCATAATTTAAATCGATTTAACTGAGATGTTGTAACTCGTGTGTCGTCGTGAAGTGATTTAACTGAGTAGTTGTAACTCGTGTGTCGTCGTGAAGTGATTTAACTGAGATGTTATAACTCGTGTGGCGTCGTGAAGTGATTTAACTGAGTAGTTGTAACTCGTGTGTCGTCGTGAAGTGATTTAACTGAGTAGTTGTAACTCGTGTGTCGTCGTGAAGTGATTTAACTGAGTAGTTGTAACTCGTGTGTCGTCGTGTAGTGATTTAACTGAGTAGTTGTAACTCGTGTGTCGTCGTGAAGTGATTTAACTGAGATGTTATAACTCGTGTGTCGTCGTGAAGTGATTTAACTGAGTAGTTGTAACTCGTGTGTCGTCGTGAAGTGATTTAACTGAGTAGTTGTAACTCGTGTGTCGTCCTTAGTGATTTAACTGAGATGTTGTAACTCGTGTGTCGTCGTGAAGTGATTTAACTGAGTAGTTGTAACTCGTGTGTCGTCGTGAAGTGATTTAACTGAGATGTTATAACTCGTGTGTCGTCGTGAAGTGATTTAACTGAGTAGTTGTAACTCGTGTGTCGTTGTGAAGTGATTTAACTGAGTAGTTGTAACTCGGCGTCCTGAAGTGATTTAACTGAGTAGTTGTAACTCGTGTGTCGTCGTGAAGTGATTTAACTGAGTAGTTGTAACTCGGCGTCGTGAAGTGATTTAACTGAGTAGTTGTAACTCGTGTGTCGTCGTGAAGTGATTTAACTGAGTAGTTGTAACTCGTGTGTCGTAGTGAAGTGATTTAACTGAGTAGTTGTAACTCGTGTGTCGTCGTGAAGTGATTTAACTGAGTAGTTGTAACTCGGCGTCGTGAAGTGATTTAACTGAGTAGTTGTAACTCGTGTGTCGTCGTGATGTGATTTAACTGAGTAGTTGTAACTCGGCGTCGTGAAGTGATTAAACTGAGTAGTTGTAACTCGTGTGTCGTCGTGATGTGATTTAACTGAGTAGTTGTAACTCGTGTGTCGTCGTGAAGTGATTTAACTGAGTAGTTGTAACTCGGCGTCGTGAAGTGATTTAACTGAGTAGTTGTAACTCGTGTGTCGTCGTGAAGTGATTTAACTGAGTAGTTGTAACTCGTGTGTCGTCGTGAAGTGATTTAACTGAGTAGTTGTAACTCGTGTGTCGTCGTGATTTGATGTAACTGAGTAGTTGTAACTCGTGTGGCGTCGTGAAGTGATTTAACTGAGTAGTTGTAACTCGTGTGTCGTCGTGAAGTGATTTAACTGAGTAGTTGTAACTCGGCGTCGTGAAGTGATTTAACTGAGTAGTTGTAACTCGTGTGTCGTCGTGAAGTGATTTAACTGAGTAGTTGTAACTCGGCATCCTGAAGTGATTTAACTGAGTAGTTGTAACTCGGCGTCGTGAAGTGATTTAACTGAGTAGTTGTAACTCGTGTGTCGTCGTGAAGTGATTTAACTGAGTAGTTGTAACTCGTGTGTCGTCGTGAAGTGATTTAACTGAGTAGTTGTAACTCGGCGTCCTGAAGTGATTTAACTGAGTAGTTGTAACTCGGCGTCCTGAAGTGATTTAACTGAGTAGTTGTAACTCGGCGTCGTGAAGTGATTTAACTGAGTAGTTGTAACTCGTGTGTCGTCCTGAAGTGATTTAACTGAGTAGTTGTAACTCGGCGTCGTGAAGTGATTTAACTGAGTAGTTGTAACTCGTGTGGCGTCCTGAAGTGATTTAACTGAGTAGTTGTAACTCGGCGTCGTGAAGTGATTTAACTGAGTAGTTGTAACTCGTGTGTCGTCCTGAAGTGATTTAACTGAGTAGTTGTAACTCGTGTGTCGTCGTTAAGTGATTTAACTGAGTAGTTGTAACTCGTGTGTCGTCGTGAAGTGATTTAACTGAGTAGTTGTAACTCGTGTGTCGTCGTGAAGTGATTTAACTGAGTAGTTGTAACTCGTGTGTCGTCGTGAAGTGAGTTAACTGAGTAGTTGTAACTCGTGTGTCGTCGTGAAGTGATTTAACTGAGTAGTTGTAACTCGTGTGTCGTCGTGAAGTGATTTAACTGAGTAGTTGTAACTCGGCGTCCTGAAGTGATTTAACTGAGTAGTTGTAACTCGTGTGTCGTCGTGAAGTGATTTAACTGAGTAGTTGTAACTCGTGTGTCGTCGTGAAGTGATTTAACTGAGTAGTTGTAACTCGTGTGTCGTCGTGAAGTGATTTAACTGAGTAGTTGTAACTCGTGTGTCGTCGTGAAGTGATTTAACTGAGTAGTTGTAACTCGTGTGACGTCGTGAAGTGATTTAACTGAGTAGTTGTAACTCGGCGTCCTGAAGTGATTTAACTGAGTAGTTGTAACTCGTGTGTCGTCGTGAAGTGATTTAACTGAGTAGTTGTAACTCGTGTGTCGTCCTGAAGTGATTTAACTGAGTAGTTGTAACTCGTGTGTCGTCGTGAAGTGATTTAACTGAGTAGTTGTAACTCGTGTGTCGTCCTGAAGTGATTTAACTGAGTAGTTGTAACTCGGCGTCCTGAAGTGATTTAACTGAGTAGTTGTAACTCGTTTGTCGTCGTGAAGTGATTTAACTGAGTAGTTGTAACTCGTGTGTCGTCCTGAAGTGATTTAACTGAGTAGTTGTAACTCGTGTGTCGTCGTGAAGTGATTTAACTGAGTAGTTGTAACTCGGCGTCCTGAAGTGATTTAACTGAGTAGTTGTAACTCGTGTGTCGTCGTGAAGTGACTTAACTGAGTAGTTGTAACTCGGCGTCGTGAAGTGATTTAACTGAGTAGTTGTAACTCGTGTGTCGTCGTGAAGTGATTTAACTGAGTAGTTGTAACTCGTGTGTCGTCGTGAAGTGATTTAACTGAGTAGTTGTAACTCGTGTGTCGTCGTGAAGTGATGTAACTGAGTAGTTGTAACTCGTGTGGCGTCGTGAAGTGATTTAACTGAGTAGTTGTAACTCGTGTGTCGTCGTGAAGTGTTTTAACTGAGTAGTTGTAACTCGGCGTCGTGAAGTGATTTAACTGAGTAGTTGTAACTCGTGTGTCGTCGTGAAGTGATTTAACTGAGTAGTTGTAACTCGGCGTCCTGAAGTGATTTAACTGAGTAGTTGTAACTCGGCGTCGTGAAGTGATTTAACTGAGTAGTTGTAACTCGTGTGTCGTCGTGAAGTGATTTAACTGAGTAGTTGTAACTCGTGTGTCGTCGTGAAGTGATTTAACTGAGTAGTTGTAACTCGGCGTCCTGAAGTGATTTAACTGAGTAGTTGTAACTCGGCGTCCTGAAGTGATTTAACTGAGTAGTTGTAACTCGGCGTCCTGAAGTGATTTAACTGAGTAGTTGTAACTCGGCGTCCTGAAGTGATTTAACTGAGTAGTTGTAACTCGGCGTCCTGAAGTGATTTAACTGAGTAGTTGTAACTCGGCGTCGTGAAGTGATTTAACTGAGTAGTTGTAACTCGGCGTCCTGAAGTGATTTAACTGAGTAGTTGTAACTCGTGTGTCGTCGTGAAGTGATTTAACTGAGTAGTTGTAACTCGGCGTCCTGAAGTGATTTAACTGAGTAGTTGTAACTCGTGTGTCGTCGTGAAGTGATTTAACTGAGTAGTTGTAACTCGTGTGTCGTTGTGAAGTGATTTAACTGAGTAGTTGTAACTCGTGTGTCGTCCTGAAGTGATTTAACTGAGTAGTTGTAACTCGGCGTCCTGAAGTGATTTAACTGAGTAGTTGTAACTCGTGTGTCGTCGTGAAGTGATTTAACTGAGTAGTTGTAACTCGGCGTCCTGAAGTGATTTAACTGAGTAGTTGTAACACGGCGTCCTGAAGTGATTTAACTGAGTAGTTGTAACTCGTGTGTCGTCGTGAAGTGATTTAACTGAGTAGTTGTAACTCGGCGTCCTGAAGTGATTTAACTGAGTAGTTGTAACTCGGCGTCGTGAAGTGATTTAACTGAGTAGTTGTAACTCGTGTGTCGTCCTGAAGTGATTTAACTGAGTAGTTGTAACTCGGCGTCGTGAAGTGATTTAACTGAGTAGTTGTAACTCGTGTGGCGTCCTGAAGTGATTTAACTGAGTAGTTGTAACTCGGCGTCGTGAAGTGATTTAACTGAGTAGTTGTAACTCGTGTGTCGTCCTGAAGTGATTTAACTGAGTAGTTGTAACTCGTGTGTCGTCCTGAAGTGATTTAACTGAGTAGTTGTAACTCGGCGTCGTGAAGTGATTTAACTGAGTAGTTGTAACTCGTGTGTCGTCCTGAAGTGATTGAACTGAGTAGTTGTAACTCGGCGTCCTGAAGTGATTTAACTGAGTAGTTGTAACTAGTGTGTCGTCCTGAAGTGATTTAACTGAGTAGTTGTAACTCGGCGTCGTGAAGTGATTTAACTGAGTAGTTGTAACTCGGCGTCCTGAAGTGATTTAACTGAGTAGTTGTAACTCGTGTGTCGTCGTGAAGTGATTTAACTGAGTAGTTGTAACTCGTGTGTCGTCGTGAAGTGATTTAACTGAGTAGTTGTAACTCGTGTGTCGTCCTGAAGTGATTTAACTAAGTAGTTGTAACTCGTGTGTCGTCGTGAAGTGATTTAACTGAGTAGTTGTAACTCGTGTGTCGTCGTGAAGTGATTTAACTGAGTAGTTGTAACTCGGCGTCCTGAAGTGATTTAACTGAGTAGTTGTAACTCGTGTGTCGTCCTAAAGTGATTTAACTAAGTAGTTGTAACTCGTGTGTCGTCGTGAAGTGATTTAACTGAGTAGTTGTAACTCGTGTGTCGTCGTGAAGTGATTTAACTGAGTAGTTGTAACTCGTGTGTCGTCGTGAAGTGATTTAACTGAGTAGTTGTAACTCGGCGTCCTGAAGTGATTTAACTGAGTAGTTGTAACTCGTGTGTCGTCGTGAAGTGATTTAACTGAGTAGTTGTAACTCGTGTGTCGTCGTGAAGTGATTTAACTGAGTAGTTGTAACTCGTGTGTCGTCGTGAAGTGATTTAACTGAGTAGTTGTAACTCGTGTGTCGTCGTGAAGTGATTTAACTGAGTAGTTGTAACTCGGCGTCCTGAAGTGATTTAACTGAGTAGTTGTAACTCGTGTGTCGTCGTGAAGTGATTTAACTGAGTAGTTGTAACTCGGCGTCCTGAAGTGATTTAACTGAGTAGTTGTAACTCGGCGTCCTGAAGTGATTTAACTGAGTAGTTGTAACTCGTGTGTCGTCGTGAAGTGATTTAACTGAGTAGTTGTAACTCGTGTGTCGTCGTGAAGTGATTTAACTGAGTAGTTGTAACTCGGCGTCCTGAAGTGATTTAACTGAGTAGTTGTAACTCGTGTGTCGTCGTGAAGTGATTTAACTGAGTAGTTGTAACTCGGCGTCCTGAAGTGATTTAACTGAGTAGTTGTAACTCGTGTGTCGTCCTGAAGTGATTTAACTGAGTAGTTGTAACTCGTGTGTCGTCGTGAAGTGATTTAACTGAGTAGTTGTAACTCGTGTGTCGTCCTGAAGTGGGTTAACTGAGTAGTTGTAACTCGGCGTCCTGAAGTGATTTAACTTAGTAGTTGTAACTCGTGTGTCGTCGTGAAGTGATTTAACTGAGTAGTTGTAACTCGTGTGTCGTCCTGAAGTGATTTAACTGAGTAGTTGTAACTCGTGTGTCGTCGTTAAGTGATTTAACTGAGTAGTTGTAACTCGTGTGTCGTCGTGAAGTGATTTAACTGAGTAGTTGTAACTCGTGTGTCGTCGTGAAGTGATTTAACTGAGTAGTTGTAACTCGTGTGTCGTCGTGAAGTGAGTTAACTGAGTAGTTGTAACTCGGCGTCCTGAAGTGATTTAACTGAGTAGTTGTAACTCGTGTGTCGTCCTGAAGTGATTTAACTGAGTAGTTGTAACTCGGCGTCCTGAAGTGATTTAACTGAGTAGTTGTAACTCGTGTGTCGTCGTGAAGTGATTTAACTGAGTAGTTGTAACTCGTGTGTCGTCCTGAAGTGATTTAACTGAGTAGTTGTAACTCGTGTGTCGTCGTTAAGTGATTTAACTGAGTAGTTGTAACTCGTGTGTCGTCGTGAAGTGATTTAACTGAGTAGTTGTAACTCGTGTGTCGTCGTGAAGTGATTTAACTGAGTAGTTGTAACTCGTGTGTCGTCGTGAAGTGAGTTAACTGAGTAGTTGTAACTCGTGTGTCGTCGTAAAGTGATTTAACTGAGTAGTTGTAACTCGTGTGTCGTCGTGAAGTGATTTAACTGAATAGTTGTAACTCGGCGTCCTGAAGTGATTTAACTGAGTAGTTGTAACTCGTGTGTCGTCGTGAAGTGATTTAACTGAGTAGTTGTAACTCGTGTGTCGTCGTGAAGTGATTTAACTGAGTAGTTGTAACTCGTGTGTCGTCGTGAAGTGATTTAACTGAGTAGTTGTAACTCGTGTGACGTCGTGAAGTGATTTAACTGAGTAGTTGTAACTCGGCGTCCTGAAGTGATTTAACTGAGTAGTTGTAACTCGTGTGTCGTCGTGAAGTGATTTAACTGAGTAGTTGTAACTCGTGTGTCGTCCTGAAGTGATTTAACTGAGTAGTTGTAACTCGTGTGTCGTCGTGAAGTGATTTAACTGAGTAGTTGTAACTCGTGTGTCGTCCTGAAGTGATTTAACTGAGTAGTTGTAACTCGGCGTCCTGAAGTGATTTAACTGAGTAGTTGTAACTCGTGTGTCGTCGTGAAGTGATTTAACTGAGTAGTTGTAACTCGTGTGTCGTCCTGAAGTGATTTAACTGAGTAGTTGTAACTCGTGTGTCGTCGTGAAGTGATTTAACTGAGTAGTTGTAACTCGGCGTCCTGAAGTGATTTAACTGAGTAGTTGTAACTCGTGTGTCGTCGTGAAGTGATTTAACTGAGTAGTTGTAACTCGGCGTCGTGAAGTGATTTAACTGAGTAGTTGTAACTCGTGTGTCGTCGTGAAGTGATTTAACTGAGTAGTTGTAACTCGTGTGTCGTCGTGAAGTGATTTAACTGAGTAGTTGTAACTCGTGTGTCGTCGTGAAGTGATTTAACTGAGTAGTTGTAACTCGGCGTCGTGAAGTGATTTAACTGAGTAGTTGTAACTCGTGTGTCGTCGTGATGTGATTTAACTGAGTAGTTGTAACTCGGCGTCGTGAAGTGATTTAACTGAGTAGTTGTAACTCGTGTGTCGTCGTGATGTGATTTAACTGAGTAGTTGTAACTCGTGTGTCGTCGTGAAGTGATTTAACTGAGTAGTTGTAACTCGGCGTCGTGAAGTGATTTAACTGAGTAGTTGTAACTCGTGTGTCGTCGTGAAGTGATTTAACTGAGTAGTTGTAACTCGTGTGTCGTCGTGAAGTGATTTAACTGAGTAGTTGTAACTCGTGTGTCGTCGTGAAGTGATGTAACTGAGTAGTTGTAACTCGTGTGGCGTCGTGAAGTGATTTAACTGAGTAGTTGTAACTCGTGTGTCGTCGTGAAGTGATTTAACTGAGTAGTTGTAACTCGGCGTCGTGAAGTGATTTAACTGAGTAGTTGTAACTCGTGTGTCGTCGTGAAGTGATTTAACTGAGTAGTTGTAACTCGGCGTCCTGAAGTGATTTAACTGAGTAGTTGTAACTCGGCGTCGTGAAGTGATTTAACTGAGTAGTTGTAACTCGTGTGTCGTCGTGAAGTGATTTAACTGAGTAGTTGTAACTCGTGTGTCGTCGTGAAGTGATTTAACTGAGTAGTTGTAACTCGGCGTCCTGAAGTGATTTAACTGAGTAGTTGTAACTCGGCGTCCTGAAGTGATTTAACTGAGTAGTTGTAACTCGGCGTCGTGAAGTGATTTAACTGAGTAGTTGTAACTCGTGTGTCGTCGTGAAGTGATTTAACTGAGTAGTTGTAACTCGGCGTCGTGAAGTGATTTAACTGAGTAGTTGTAACTCGTGTGTCGTCGTGATGTGATTTAACTGAGTAGTTGTAACTCGGCGTCGTGAAGTGATTTAACTGAGTAGTTGTAACTCGTGTGTCGTCGTGATGTGATTTAACTGAGTAGTTGTAACTCGTGTGTCGTCGTGAAGTGATTTAACTGAGTAGTTGTAACTCGGCGTCGTGAAGTGATTTAACTGAGTAGTTGTAACTCGTGTGTCGTCGTGAAGTGATTTAACTGAGTAGTTGTAACTCGTGTGTCGTCGTGAAGTGATTTAACTGAGTAGTTGTAACTCGTGTGTCGTCGTGAAGTGATGTAACTGAGTAGTTGTAACTCGTGTGGCGTCGTGAAGTGATTTAACTGAGTAGTTGTAACTCGTGTGTCGTCGTGAAGTGATTTAACTGAGTAGTTGTAACTCGGCGTCGTGAAGTGATTTAACTGAGTAGTTGTAACTCGTGTGTCGTCGTGAAGTGATTTAACTGAGTAGTTGTAAATCGGCGTCCTGAAGTGATTTAACTGAGTAGTTGTAACTCGGCGTCGTGAAGTGATTTAACTGAGTAGTTGTAACTCGTGTGTCGTCGTGAAGTGATTTAACTGAGTAGTTGTAACTCGTGTGTCGTCGTGAAGTGATTTAACTGAGTAGTTGTAACTCGGCGTCCTGAAGTGATTTAACTGAGTAGTTGTAACTCGGCGTCCTGAAGTGATTTAACTGAGTAGTTGTAACTCGGCGTCCTGAAGTGATTTAACTGAGTAGTTGTAACTCGGCGTCCTGAAGTGATTTAACTGAGTAGTTGTAACTCGGCGTCCTGAAGTGATTTAACTGAGTAGTTGTAACTCGGCGTCGTGAAGTGATTTAACTGAGTAGTTGTAACTCGGCGTCCTGAAGTGATTTAACTGAGTAGTTGTAACTCGTGTGTCGTCGTGAAGTGATTTAACTGAGTAGTTGTAACTCGGCGTCCTGAAGTGATTTAACTGAGTAGTTGTAACTCGTGTGTCGTCGTGAAGTGATTTAACTGAGTAGTTGTAACTCGTGTGTCGTCGTGAAGTGATTTAACTGAGTAGTTGTAACTCGTGTGTCGTCCTGAAGTGATTTAACTGAGTAGTTGTAACTCGGCGTCCTGAAGTGATTTAACTGAGTAGTTGTAACTCGTGTGTCGTCGTGAAGTGATTTAACTGAGTAGTTGTAACTCGGCGTCCTGAAGTGATTTAACTGAGTAGTTGTAACACGGCGTCCTGACGTGATTTAACTGAGTAGTTGTAACTCGTGTGTCGTCGTGAAGTGATTTAACTGAGTAGTTGTAACTCGGCGTCCTGAAGTGATTTAACTGAGTAGTTGTAACTCGGCGTCGTGAAGTGATTTAACTGAGTAGTTGTAACTCGTGTGTCGTCCTGAAGTGATTTAACTGAGTAGTTGTAACTCGGCGTCGTGAAGTGATTTAACTGAGTAGTTGTAACTCGTGTGGCGTCCTGAAGTGATTTAACTGAGTAGTTGTAACTCGGCGTCGTGAAGTGATTTAAGTGAGTAGTTGTAACTCGTGTGTCGTCCTGAAGTGATTTAACTGAGTAGTTGTAACTCGTGTGTCGTCGTGATGTGATTTAACTGAGTAGTTGTAACTCGTGTGTCGTCGTGAAGTGATTTAACTGAGTAGTTGTAACTCGGCGTCGTGAAGTGATTTAACTGAGTAGTTGTAACTCGTGTGTCGTCGTGAAGTGATTTAACTGAGTAGTTGTAACTCGTGTGTCGTCGTGAAGTGATTTAACTGAGTAGTTGTAACTCGTGTGTCGTCGTGAAGTGATGTAACTGAGTAGTTGTAACTCGTGTGGCGTCGTGAAGTGATTTAACTGAGTAGTTGTAACTCGGCGTCGTGAAGTGATTTAACTGAGTAGTTGTAACTCGGCGTCCTGAAGTGATTTAACTGAGTAGTTGTAACTCGTGTGTCGTCCTGAAGTGATTTAACTGAGTAGTTGTAACTCGTGTGGCGTCCTGAAGTGATTTAACTGAGTAGTTGTAACTCGTGTGTCGTCGTGAAGTGATTTAACTGAGTAGTTGTAACTCGTGTGTCGTCGTGTAGTGATTTAACTGAGTAGTTGTAACTCGTGTGTCGTCGTGAAGTGATTTAACTGAGATGTTATAACTCGTGTGTCGTCGTGAAGTGATTTAACTGAGTAGTTGTAACTCGTGTGTCGTCGTGAAGTGATTTAACTGAGATGTTATAACTCGTGTGGCGTCGTGAAGTGATTTAACTGAGTAGTTGTAACTCGTGTGTCGTCGTGAAGTGATTTAACTGAGTAGTTGTAACTCGTGTGTCGTCGTGAAGTGATTTAACTGAGTAGTTGTAACTCGTGTGTCGTCGTGTAGTGATTTAACTGAGTAGTTGTAACTCGTGTGTCGTCGTGAAGTGATTTAACTGAGATGTTATAACTCGTGTGTCGTCGTGAAGTGATTTAACTGAGTAGTTGTAACTCGTGTGTCGTCGTGAAGTGATTTAACTGAGTAGTTGTAACTCGTGTGTCGTCCTGAAGTGATTTAACTGAGATGTTGTAACTCGTGTGTCGTCGTGAAGTGATTTAACTGAGTAGTTGTAACTCGTGTGTCGTCGTGAAGTGATTTAACTGAGATGTTATAACTCGTGTGTCGTCGTGAAGTGATTTAACTGAGTAGTTGTAACTCGTGTGTCGTCGTGAAGTGATTTAACTGAGTAGTTGTAACTCGGCGTCCTGAAGTGATTTAACTGAGTAGTTGTAACTCGTGTGTCGTCGTGAAGTGATTTAACTGAGTAGTTGTAACTCGGCGTCGTGAAGTGATTTAACTGAGTAGTTGTAACTCGTGTGTCGTCGTGAAGTGATTTAACTGAGTAGTTGTAACTCGTGTGTCGTAGTGAAGTGATTTAACTGAGTAGTTGTAACTCGTGTGTCGTCGTGAAGTGATTTAACTGAGTAGTTGTAACTCGGCGTCGTGAAGTGATTTAACTGAGTAGTTGTAACTCGTGTGTCGTCGTGATGTGATTTAACTGAGTATTTGTAACTCGGCGTCGTGAAGTGATTTAACTGAGTAGTTGTAACTCGTGTGTCGTCGTGATGTGATTTAACTGAGTAGTTGTAACTCGTGTGTCGTCGTGAAGTGATTTAACTGAGTAGTTGTAACTCGGCGTCGTGAAGTGATTTAACTGAGTAGTTGTAACTCGTGTGTCGTCGTGAAGTGATTTAACTGAGTAGTTGTAACTCGTGTGTCGTCGTGAAGTGATTTAACTGAGTAGTTGTAACTCGTGTGTCGTCGTGATTTGATGTAACTGAGTAGTTGTAACTCGTGTGGCGTCGTGAAGTGATTTAACTGAGTAGTTGTAACTCGTGTGTCGTCGTGAAGTGATTTAACTGAGTAGTTGTAACTCGGCGTCGTGAAGTGATTTAACTGAGTAGTTGTAACTCGTGTGTCGTCGTGAAGTGATTTAACTGAGTAGTTGTAACTCGGCATCCTGAAGTGATTTAACTGAGTAGTTGTAACTCGGCGTCGTGAAGTGATTTAACTGAGTAGTTGTAACTCGTGTGTCGTCGTGAAGTGATTTAACTGAGTAGTTGTAACTCGTGTGTCGTCGTGAAGTGATTTAACTGAGTAGTTGTAACTCGGCGTCCTGAAGTGATTTAACTGAGTAGTTGTAACTCGGCGTCCTGAAGTGATTTAACTGAGTAGTTGTAACTCGGCGTCGTGAAGTGATTTAACTGAGTAGTTGTAACTCGTGTGTCGTCCTGAAGTGATTTAACTGAGTAGTTGTAACTCGGCGTCGTGAAGTGATTTAACTGAGTAGTTGTAACTCGTGTGGCGTCCTGAAGTGATTTAACTGAGTAGTTGTAACTCGGCGTCGTGAAGTGATTTAACTGAGTAGTTGTAACTCGTGTGTCGTCCTGAAGTGATTTAACTGAGTAGTTGTAACTCGTGTGTCGTCGTTAAGTGATTTAACTGAGTAGTTGTAACTCGTGTGTCGTCGTGAAGTGATTTAACTGAGTAGTTGTAACTCGTGTGTCGTCGTGAAGTGATTTAACTGAGTAGTTGTAACTCGTGTGTCGTCGTGAAGTGAGTTAACTGAGTAGTTGTAACTCGTGTGTCGTCGTGAAGTGATTTAACTGAGTAGTTGTAACTCGTGTGTCGTCGTGAAGTGATTTAACTGAGTAGTTGTAACTCGGCGTCCTGAAGTGATTTAACTGAGTAGTTGTTACTCGTGTGTCGTCGTGAAGTGATTTAACTGAGTAGTTGTAACTCGTGTGTCGTCGTGAAGTGATTTAACTGAGTAGTTGTAACTCGTGTGTCGTCGTGAAGTGATTTAACTGAGTAGTTGTAACTCGTGTGTCGTCGTGAAGTGATTTAACTGAGTAGTTGTAACTCGTGTGACGTCGTGAAGTGATTTAACTGAGTAGTTGTAACTCGGCGTCCTGAAGTGATTTAACTGAGTAGTTGTAACTCGTGTGTCGTCGTGAAGTGATTTAACTGAGTAGTTGTAACTCGTGTGTCGTCCTGAAGTGATTTAACTGAGTAGTTGTAACTCGTGTGTCGTCGTGAAGTGATTTAACTGAGTAGTTGTAACTCGTGTGTCGTCCTGAAGTGATTTAACTGAGTAGTTGTAACTCGGCGTCCTGAAGTGATTTAACTGCGTAGTTGTAACTCGTTTGTCGTCGTGAAGTGATTTAACTGAGTAGTTGTAACTCGTGTGTCGTCCTGAAGTGATTTAACTGAGTAGTTGTAACTCGTGTGTCGTCGTGAAGTGATTTAACTGAGTAGTTGTAACTCGGCGTCCTGAAGTGATTTAACTGAGTAGTTGTAACTCGTGTGTCGTCGTGAAGTGACTTAACTGAGTAGTTGTAACTCGGCGTCGTGAAGTGATTTAACTGAGTAGTTGTAACTCGTGTGTCGTCGTGAAGTGATTTAACTGAGTAGTTGTAACTCGTGTGTCGTCGTGAAGTGATTTAACTGAGTAGTTGTAACTCGTGTGTCGTCGTGAAGTGATTTAACTGAGTAGTTGTAACTCGTGTGTCGTCGTGAAGTGATTTAACTGAGTAGTTGTAACTCGGCGTCGTGAAGTGATTTAACTGAGTAGTTGTAACTCGTGTGTCGTCGTGATGTGATTTAACTGAGTAGTTGTAACTCGGCGTCGTGAAGTGATTTAACTGAGTAGTTGTAACTCGTGTGTCGTCGTGATGTGATTTAACTGAGTAGTTGTAACTCGTGTGTCGTCGTGAAGTGATTTAACTGAGTAGTTGTAACTCGGCGTCGTGAAGTGATTTAACTGAGTAGTTGTAACTCGTGTGTCGTCGTGAAGTGATTTAACTGAGTAGTTGTAACTCGTGTGTCGTCGTGAAGTGATTTAACTGAGTAGTTGTAACTCGTGTGTCGTCGTGAAGTGATGTAACTGAGTAGTTGTAACTCGTGTGGCGTCGTGAAGTGATTTAACTGAGTAGTTGTAACTCGTGTGTCGTCGTGAAGTGATTTAACTGAGTAGTTGTAACTCGGCGTCGTGAAGTGATTTAACTGAGTAGTTGTAACTCGTGTGTCGTCGTGAAGTGATTTAACTGAGTAGTTGTAACTCGGCGTCCTGAAGTGATTTAACTGAGTAGTTGTAACTCGGCGTCGTGAAGTGATTTAACTGAGTAGTTGTAACTCGTGTGTCGTCGTGAAGTGATTTAACTGAGTAGTTGTAACTCGTGTGTCGTCGTGAAGTGATTTAACTGAGTAGTTGTAACTCGGCGTCCTGAAGTGATTTAACTGAGTAGTTGTAACTCGGCGTCCTGAAGTGATTTAACTGAGTAGTTGTAACTCGGCGTCCTGAAGTGATTTAACTGAGTAGTTGTAACTCGGCGTCCTGAAGTGATTTAACTGAGTAGTTGTAACTCGGCGTCCTGAAGTGATTTAACTGAGTAGTTGTAACTCGGCGTCGTGAAGTGATTTAACTGAGTAGTTGTAACTCGGCGTCCTGAAGTGATTTAACTGAGTAGTTGTAACTCGTGTGTCGTCGTGAAGTGATTTAACTGAGTAGTTGTAACTCGGCGTCCTGAAGTGATTTAACTGAGTAGTTGTAACTCGTGTGTCGTCGTGAAGTGATTTAACTGAGTAGTTGTAACTCGTGTGTCGTCGTGAAGTGATTTAACTGAGTAGTTGTAACTCGTGTGTCGTCCTGAAGTGATTTAACTGAGTAGTTGTAACTCGGCGTCCTGAAGTGATTTAACTGAGTAGTTGTAACTCGTGTGTCGTCGTGAAGTGATTTAACTGAGTAGTTGTAACTCGGCGTCCTGAAGTGATTTAACTGAGTAGTTGTAACACGGCGTCCTGAAGTGATTTAACTGAGTAGTTGTAACTCGTGTGTCGTCGTGAAGTGATTTAACTGAGTAGTTGTAACTCGGCGTCCTGAAGTGATTTAACTGAGTAGTTGTAACTCGGCGTCGTGAAGTGATTTAACTGAGTAGTTGTAACTCGTGTGTCGTCCTGAAGTGATTTAACTGAGTAGTTGTAACTCGGCGTCGTGAAGTGATTTAACTGAGTAGTTGTAACTCGTGTGGCGTCCTGAAGTGATTTAACTGAGTAGTTGTAACTCGGCGTCGTGAAGTGATTTAACTGAGTAGTTGTAACTCGTGTGTCGTCCTGAAGTGATTTAACTGAGTAGTTGTAACTCGTGTGTCGTCGTGATGTGATTTAACTGAGTAGTTGTAACTCGTGTGTCGTCGTGAAGTGATTTAACTGAGTAGTTGTAACTCGGCGTCGTGAAGTGATTTAACTGAGTAGTTGTAACTCGTGTGTCGTCGTGAAGTGATTTAACTGAGTAGTTGTAACTCGTGTGTCGTCGTGAAGTGATTTAACTGAGTAGTTGTAACTCGTGTGTCGTCGTGAAGTGATGTAACTGAGTAGTTGTAACTCGTGTGGCGTCGTGAAGTGATTTAACTGAGTAGTTGTAACTCGGCGTCGTGAAGTGATTTAACTGAGTAGTTGTAACTCGGCGTCCTGAAGTGATTTAACTGAGTAGTTGTAACTCGTGTGTCGTCCTGAAGTGATTTAACTGAGTAGTTGTAACTCGTGTGGCGTCCTGAAGTGATTTAACTGAGTAGTTGTAACTCGTGTGTCGTCCTGAAGTGATTTAACTGAGTAGTTGTAACTCGTGTGTCGTCGTGAAGTGATTTAACTGAGTAGTTGTAACTCGGCGTCGTGAAGTGATTTAACTGAGTAGTTGTAACTCGGCGTCGTGAAGTGATTTAACTGAGTAGTTGTAACTCGGCGTCCTGAAGTGATTTAACTGAGTAGTTGTAACTCGTGTGTCGTCCTGAAGTGATTTAACTGAGTAGTTGTAACTCGTGTGTCGTCCTGAAGTGATTTAACTGAGTAGTTGTAACTCGGCGTCGTGAAGTGATTTAACTGAGTAGTTGTAACTCGGCGTCCTGAAGTGATTTAACTGAGTAGTTGTAACTCGTGTGTCGTCCTGAAGTGATTTAACTGAGTAGTTGTAACTCGTGTGTCGTCCTGAAGTGATTTAACTGAGTAGTTGTAACTCGGCGTCCTGAAGTGATTTAACTGAGTAGTTGTAACTAGTGTGTCGTCCTGAAGTGATTTAACTGAGTAGTTGTAACTCGGCGTCGTGAAGTGATTTAACTGAGTAGTTGTAACTCGGCGTCCTGAAGTGATTTAACTGAGTAGTTGTAACTCGTGTGTCGTCGTGAAGTGATTTAACTGAGTAGTTGTAACTCGTGTGTCGTCGTGAAGTGATTTAACTGAGTAGTTGTAACTCGTGTGTCGTCCTGAAGTGATTTAACTAAGTAGTTGTAACTCGTGTGTCGTCGTGAAGTGATTTAACTGAGTAGTTGTAACTCGTGTGTCGTCGTGAAGTGATTTAACTGAGTAGTTGTAACTCGGCGTCCTGAAGTGATTTAACTGAGTAGTTGTAACTCGTGTGTCGTCCTAAAGTGATTTAACTAAGTAGTTGTAACTCGTGTGTCGTCGTGAAGTGATTTAACTGAGTAGTTGTAACTCGTGTGTCGTCGTGAAGTGATTTAACTGAGTAGTTGTAACTCGTGTGTCGTCGTGAAGTGATTTAACTGAGTAGTTGTAACTCGGCGTCCTGAAGTGATTTAACTGAGTAGTTGTAACTCGTGTGTCGTCGTGAAGTGATTTAACTGAGTAGTTGTAACTCGTGTGTCGTCGTGAAGTGATTTAACTGAGTAGTTGTAACTCGTGTGTCGTCGTGAAGTGATTTAACTGAGTAGTTGTAACTCGTGTGTCGTCGTGAAGTGATTTAACTGAGTAGTTGTAACTCGGCGTCCTGAAGTGATTTAACTGAGTAGTTGTAACTCGTGTGTCGTCGTGAAGTGATTTAACTGAGTAGTTGTAACTCGGCGTCCTGAAGTGATTTAACTGAGTAGTTGTAACTCGGCGTCCTGAAGTGATTTAACTGAGTAGTTGTAACTCGTGTGTCGTCGTGAAGTGATTTAACTGAGTAGTTGTAACTCGTGTGTCGTCGTGAAGTGATTTAACTGAGTAGTTGTAACTCGGCGTCCTGAAGTGATTTAACTGAGTAGTTGTAACTCGTGTGTCGTCGTGAAGTGATTTAACTGAGTAGTTGTAACTCGGCGTCCTGAAGTGATTTAACTGAGTAGTTGTAACTCGTGTGTCGTCCTGAAGTGATTTAACTGAGTAGTTGTAACTCGTGTGTCGTCGTGAAGTGATTTAACTGAGTAGTTGTAACTCGTGTGTCGTCCTGAAGTGGGTTAACTGAGTAGTTGTAACTCGGCGTCCTGAAGTGATTTAACTTAGTAGTTGTAACTCGTGTGTCGTCGTGAAGTGATTTAACTGAGTAGTTGTAACTCGTGTGTCGTCCTGAAGTGATTTAACTGAGTAGTTGTAACTCGTGTGTCGTCGTTAAGTGATTTAACTGAGTAGTTGTAACTCGTGTGTCGTCGTGAAGTGATTTAACTGAGTAGTTGTAACTCGTGTGTCGTCGTGAAGTGATTTAACTGAGTAGTTGTAACTCGTGTGTCGTCGTGAAGTGAGTTAACTGAGTAGTTGTAACTCGGCGTCCTGAAGTGATTTAACTGAGTAGTTGTAACTCGTGTGTCGTCCTGAAGTGATTTAACTGAGTAGTTGTAACTCGGCGTCCTGAAGTGATTTAACTGAGTAGTTGTAACTCGTGTGTCGTCGTGAAGTGATTTAACTGAGTAGTTGTAACTCGTGTGTCGTCCTGAAGTGATTTAACTGAGTAGTTGTAACTCGTGTGTCGTCGTTAAGTGATTTAACTGAGTAGTTGTAACTCGTGTGTCGTCGTGAAGTGATTTAACTGAGTAGTTGTAACTCGTGTGTCGTCGTGAAGTGATTTAACTGAGTAGTTGTAACTCGTGTGTCGTCGTGAAGTGAGTTAACTGAGTAGTTGTAACTCGTGTGTCGTCGTGAAGTGATTTAACTGAGTAGTTGTAACTCGTGTGTCGTCGTGAAGTGATTTAACTGAATAGTTGTAACTCGGCGTCCTGAAGTGATTTAACTGAGTAGTTGTAACTCGTGTGTCGTCGTGAAGTGATTTAACTGAGTAGTTGTAACTCGTGTGTCGTCGTGAAGTGATTTAACTGAGTAGTTGTAACTCGTGTGTCGTCGTGAAGTGATTTAACTGAGTAGTTGTAACTCGTGTGACGTCGTGAAGTGATTTAACTGAGTAGTTGTAACTCGGCGTCCTGAAGTGATTTAACTGAGTAGTTGTAACTCGTGTGTCGTCGTGAAGTGATTTAACTGAGTAGTTGTAACTCGTGTGTCGTCCTGAAGTGATTTAACTGAGTAGTTGTAACTCGTGTGTCGTCGTGAAGTGATTTAACTGAGTAGTTGTAACTCGTGTGTCGTCCTGAAGTGATTTAACTGAGTAGTTGTAACTCGGCGTCCTGAAGTGATTTAACTGAGTAGTTGTAACTCGTGTGTCGTCGTGAAGTGATTTAACTGAGTAGTTGTAACTCGTGTGTCGTCCTGAAGTGATTTAACTGAGTAGTTGTAACTCGTGTGTCGTCGTGAAGTGATTTAACTGAGTAGTTGTTACTCGGCGTCCTGAAGTGATTTAACTGAGTAGTTGTAACTCGTGTGTCGTCGTGAAGTGATTTAACTGAGTAGTTGTAACTCGGCGTCGTGAAGTGATTTAACTGAGTAGTTGTAACTCGTGTGTCGTCGTGAAGTGATTTAACTGAGTAGTTGTAACTCGTGTGTCGTCGTGAAGTGATTTAACTGAGTAGTTGTAACTCGTGTGTCGTCGTGAAGTGATTTAACTGAGTAGTTGTAACTCGGCGTCGTGAAGTGATTTAACTGAGTAGTTGTAACTCGTGTGTCGTCGTGATGTGATTTAACTGAGTAGTTGTAACTCGGCGTCGTGAAGTGATTTAACTGAGTAGTTGTAACTCGTGTGTCGTCGTGATGTGATTTAACTGAGTAGTTGTAACTCGTGTGTCGACGTGAAGTGATTTAACTGAGTAGTTGTAACTCGGCGTCGTGAAGTGATTTAACTGAGTAGTTGTAACTCGTGTGTCGTCGTGAAGTGATTTAACTGAGTAGTTGTAACTCGTGTGTCGTCGTGAAGTGATTTAACTGAGTAGTTGTAACTCGTGTGTCGTCGTGAAGTGATGTAACTGAGTAGTTGTAACTCGTGTGGCGTCGTGAAGTGATTTAACTGAGTAGTTGTAACTCGTGTGTCGTCGTGAAGTGATTTAACTGAGTAGTTGTAACTCGGCGTCGTGAAGTGATTTAACTGAGTAGTTGTAACTCGTGTGTCGTCGTGAAGTGATTTAACTGAGTAGTTGTAACTCGGCGTCCTGAAGTGATTTAACTGAGTAGTTGTAACTCGGCGTCGTGAAGTGATTTAACTGAGTAGTTGTAACTCGTGTGTCGTCGTGAAGTGATTTAACTGAGTAGTTGTAACTCGTGTGTCGTCGTGAAGTGATTTAACTGAGTAGTTGTAACTCGGCGTCCTGAAGTGATTTAACTGAGTAGTTGTAACTCGGCGTCCTGAAGTGATTTAACTGAGTAGTTGTAACTCGGCGTCGTGAAGTGATTTAACTGAGTAGTTGTAACTCGTGTGTCGTCGTGAAGTGATTTAACTGAGTAGTTGTAACTCGGCGTCGTGAAGTGATTTAACTGAGTAGTTGTAACTCGTGTGTCGTCGTGATGTGATTTAACTGAGTAGTTGTAACTCGGCGTCGTGAAGTGATTTAACTGAGTAGTTGTAACTCGTGTGTCGTCGTGATGTGATTTAACTGAGTAGTTGTAACTCGTGTGTCGTCGTGAAGTGATTTAACTGAGTAGTTGTAACTCGGCGTCGTGAAGTGATTTAACTGAGTAGTTGTAACTCGTGTGTCGTCGGGAAGTGATTTAACTGAGTAGTTGTAACTCGTGTGTCGTCGTGAAGTGATTTAACTGAGTAGTTGTAACTCGTGTGTCGTCGTGAAGTGATGTAACTGAGTAGTTGTAACTCGTGTGGCGTCGTGAAGTGATTTAACTGAGTAGTTGTAACTCGTGTGTCGTCGTGAAGTGATTTAACTGAGTAGTTGTAACTCGGCGTCGTGAAGTGATTTGACTGAGTAGTTGTAACTCGTGTGTCGTCGTGAAGTGATTTAACTGAGTAGTTGTAACTCGGCGTCCTGAAGTGATTTAACTGAGTAGTTGTAACTCGGCGTCGTGAAGTGATTTAACTGAGTAGTTGTAACTCGTGTGTCGTCGTGAAGTGATTTAACTGAGTAGTTGTAACTCGTGTGTCGTCGTGAAGTGATTTAACTGAGTAGTTGTAACTCGGCGTCCTGAAGTGATTTAACTGAGTAGTTGTAACTCGGCGTCCTGAAGTGATTTAACTGAGTAGTTGTAACTCGGCGTCCTGAAGTGATTTAACTGAGTAGTTGTAACTCGGCGTCCTGAAGTGATTTAACTGAGTAGTTGTAACTCGGCGTCCTGAAGTGATTTAACTGAGTAGTTGTAACTCGGCGTCGTGAAGTGATTTAACTGAGTAGTTGTAACTCGGCGTCCTGAAGTGATTTAACTGAGTAGTTGTAACTCGTGTGTCGTCGTGAAGTGATTTAACTGAGTAGTTGTAACTCGGCGTCCTGAAGTGATTTAACTGAGTAGTTGTAACTCGTGTGTCGTCGTGAAGTGATTTAACTGAGTAGTTGTAACTCGTGTGTCGTCGTGAAGTGATTTAACTGAGTAGTTGTAACTCGTGTGTCGTCCTGAAGTGATTAAACTGAGTAGTTGTAACTCGGCGTCCTGAAGTGATTTAACTGAGTAGTTGTAACTCGTGTGTCGTCGTGAAGTGATTTAACTGAGTAGTTGTAACTCGGCGTCCTGAAGTGATTTAACTGAGTAGTTGTAACACGGCGTCCTGAAGTGATTTAACTGAGTAGTTGTAACTCGTGTGTCGTCGTGAAGTGATTTAACTGAGTAGTTGTAACTCGGCGTCCTGAAGTGATTTAACTGAGTAGTTGTAACTCGGCGTCGTGAAGTGATTTAACTGAGTAGTTGTAACTCGTGTGTCGTCCTGAAGTGATTTAACTGAGTAGTTGTAACTCGGCGTCGTGAAGTGATTTAACTGAGTAGTTGTAACTCGTGTGGCGTCCTGAAGTGATTTAACTGAGTAGTTGTAACTCGGCGTCGTGAAGTGATTTAACTGAGTAGTTGTAACTCGTGTGTCGTCCTGAAGTGATTTAACTGAGTAGTTGTAACTCGTGTGTCGTCGTGATGTGATTTAACTGAGTAGTTGTAACTCGTGTGTCGTCGTGAAGTGATTTAACTGAGTAGTTGTAACTCGGCGTCGTGAAGTGATTTAACTGAGTAGTTGTAACTCGTGTGTCGTCGTGAAGTGATTTAACTGAGTAGTTGTAACTCGTGTGTCGTCGTGAAGTGATTTAACTGAGTAGTTGTAACTCGTGTGTCGTCGTGAAGTGATGTAACTGAGTAGTTGTAACTCGTGTGGCGTCGTGAAGTGATTTAACTGAGTAGTTGTAACTCGGCGTCGTGAAGTGATTTAACTGAGTAGTTGTAACTCGGCGTCCTGAAGTGATTTAACTGAGTAGTTGTAACTCGTGTGTCGTCCTGAAGTGATTTAACTGAGTAGTTGTAACTCGTGTGGCGTCCTGAAGTGATTTAACTGAGTAGTTGTAACTCGTGTGTCGTCCTGAAGTGATTTAACTGAGTAGTTGTAACTCGTGTGTCGTCGTGAAGTGATTTAACTGAGTAGTTGTAACTCGGCGTCGTGAAGTGATTTAACTGAGTAGTTGTAACTCGGCGTCGTGAAGTGATTTAACTGAGTAGTTGTAACTCGGCGTCCTGAAGTGATTTAACTGAGTAGTTGTAACTCGTGTGTCGTCCTGAAGTGATTTAACTGAGTAGTTGTAACTCGTGTGTCGTCCTGAAGTGATTTAACTGAGTAGTTGTAACTCGGCGTCGTGAAGTGATTTAACTGAGTAGTTGTAACTCGGCGTCCTGAAGTGATTTAACTGAGTAGTTGTAACTCGTGTGTCGTCCTGAAGTGATTTAACTGAGTAGTTGTAACTCGTGTGTCGTCCTGAAGTGATTTAACTGAGTAGTTGTAACTCGGCGTCCTGAAGTGATTTAACTGAGTAGTTGTAACTAGTGTGTCGTCCTGAAGTGATTTAACTGAGTAGTTGTAACTCGGCGTCGTGAAGTGATTTAACTGAGTAGTTGTAACTCGGCGTCCTGAAGTGATTTAACTGAGTAGTTGTAACTCGTGTGTCGTCGTGAAGTGATTTAACTGAGTAGTTGTAACTCGTGTGTCGTCGTGAAGTGATTTAACTGAGTAGTTGTAACTCGTGTGTCGTCCTGAAGTGATTTAACTAAGTAGTTGTAACTCGTGTGTCGTCGTGAAGTGATTTAACTGAGTAGTTGTAACTCGTGTGTCGTCGTGAAGTGATTTAACTGAGTAGTTGTAACTCGGCGTCCTGAAGTGATTTAACTGAGTAGTTGTAACTCGTGTGTCGTCCTGAAGTGATTTAACTAAGTAGTTGTAACTCGTGTGTCGTCGTGAAGTGATTTAACTGAGTAGTTGTAACTCGTGTGTCGTCGTGAAGTGATTTAACTGAGTAGTTGTAACTCGGCGTCGTGAAGTGATTTAACTGAGTAGTTGTAACTCGGCGTCCTGAAGTGATTTAACTGAGTAGTTGTAACTCGTGTGTCGTCGTGAAGTGATTTAACTGAGTAGTTGTAACTCGTGTGTCGTCGTGAAGTGATTTAACTGAGTAGTTGTAACTCGTGTGTCGTCGTGAAGTGATTTAACTGAGTAGTTGTAACTCGTGTGTCGTCGTGAAGTGATTTAACTGAGTAGTTGTAACTCGGCGTCCTGAAGTGATTTAACTGAGTAGTTGTAACTCGTGTGTCGTCTTGAAGTGATTTAACTGAGTAGTTGTAACTCGGCGTCCTGAAGTGATTTAACTGAGTAGTTGTAACTCGGCGTCCTGAAGTGATTTAACTGAGTAGTTGTAACTCGTGTGTCGTCGTGAAGTGATTTAACTGAGTAGTTGTAACTCGTGTGTCGTCGTGAAGTGATTTAACTGAGTAGTTGTAACTCGGCGTCCTGAAGTGATTTAACTGAGTAGTTGTAACTCGTGTGTCGTCGTGAAGTGATTTAACTGAGTAGTTGTAAGTCGTCGTCCTGAAGTGATTTAACTGAGTAGTTGTAACTCGTGTGTCGTCCTGAAGTGATTTAACTGAGTAGTTGTAACTCGTGTGTCGTCGTGAAGTGATTTAACTGAGTAGTTGTAACTCGTGTGTCGTCCTGAAGTGGGTTAACTGAGTAGTTGTAACTCGGCGTCCTGAAGTGATTTAACTAAGTAGTTGTACCTCGTGTGTCGTCGTGAAGTGATTTAACTGAGTAGTTGTAACTCGTGTGTCGTCGTGAAGTGATTTAACTGAGTAGTTGTAACTCGTGTGTCGTCCTGAAGTGATTTAACTGAGTAGTTGTAACTCGTGTGTCGTCGTTAAGTGATTTAACTGAGTAGTTGTAACTCGTGTGTCGTCGTGAAGTGATTTAACTGAGTAGTTGTAACTCGTGTGTCGTCGTGAAGTGATTTAACTGAGTAGTTGTAACTCGTGTGTCGTCGTGAAGTGAGTTAACTGAGTAGTTGTAACTCGTGTGTCGTCGTGAAGTGATTTAACTGAGTAGTTGTAACTCGTGTGTCGTCGTGAAGTGATTTAACTGAATAGTTGTAACTCGGCGTCCTGAAGTGATTTAACTGAGTAGTTGTAACTCGTGTGTCGTCGTGAAGTGATTTAACTGAGTAGTTGTAACTCGTGTGTCGTCGTGAAGTGATTTAACTGAGTAGTTGTAACTCGTGTGTCGTCGTGAAGTGATTTAACTGAGTAGTTGTAACTCGTGTGACGTCGTGAAGTGATTTAACTGAGTAGTTGTAACTCGGCGTCCTGAAGTGATTTAACTGAGTAGTTGTAACTCGTGTGTCGTCGTGAAGTGATTTAACTGAGTAGTTGTAACTCGTGTGTCGTCCTGAAGTGATTTAACTGAGTAGTTGTAACTCGTGTGTCGTCGTGAAGTGATTTAACTGAGTAGTTGTAACTCGTGTGTCGTCCTGAAGTGATTTAACTGAGTAGTTGTAACTCGGCGTCCTGAAGTGATTTAACTGAGTAGTTGTAACTCGTGTGTCGTCGTGAAGTGATTTAACTGAGTAGTTGTAACTCGTGTGTCGTCCTGAAGTGATTTAACTGAGTAGTTGTAACTCGTGTGTCGTCGTGAAGTGATTTAACTGAGTAGTTGTAACTCGGCGTCCTGAAGTGATTTAACTGAGTAGTTGTAACTCGTGTGTCGTCGTGAAGTGATTTAACTGAGTAGTTGTAACTCGGCGTCGTGAAGTGATTTAACTGAGTAGTTGTAACTCGTGTGTCGTCGTGAAGTGATTTAACTGAGTAGTTGTAACTCGTGTGTCGTCGTGAAGTGATTTAACTGAGTAGTTGTAACTCGTGTGTCGTCGTGAAGTGATTTAACTGAGTAGTTGTAACTCGGCGTCGTGAAGTGATTTAACTGAGTAGTTGTAACTCGTGTGTCGTCGTGATGTGATTTAACTGAGTAGTTGTAACTCGGCGTCGTGAAGTGATTTAACTGAGTAGTTGTAACTCGTGTGTCGTCGTGATGTGATTTAACTGAGTAGTTGTAACTCGTGTGTCGTCGTGAAGTGATTTAACTGAGTAGTTGTAACTCGGCGTCGTGAAGTGATTTAACTGAGTAGTTGTAACTCGTGTGTCGTCGTGAAGTGATTTAACTGAGTAGTTGTAACTCGTGTGTCGTCGTGAAGTGATTTAACTGAGTAGTTGTAACTCGTGTGTCGTCGTGAAGTGATGTAACTGAGTAGTTGTAACTCGTGTGGCGTCGTGAAGTGATTTAACTGAGTAGTTGTAACTCGTGTGTCGTCGTGAAGTGATTTAACTGAGTAGTTGTAACTCGGCGTCGTGAAGTGATTTAACTGAGTAGTTGTAACTCGTGTGTCGTCGTGAAGTGATTTAACTGAGTAGTTGTAACTCGGCGTCCTGAAGTGATTTAACTGAGTAGTTGTAACTCGGCGTCGTGAAGTGATTTAACTGAGTAGTTGTAACTCGTGTGTCGTCGTGAAGTGATTTAACTGAGTAGTTGTAACTCGTGTGTCGTCGTGAAGTGATTTAACTGAGTAGTTGTAACTCGGCGTCGTGAAGTGATTTAACTGAGTAGTTGTAACTCGTGTGTCGTCGTGAAGTGATTTAACTGAGTAGTTGTAACTCGGCGTCCTGAAGTGATTTAACTGAGTAGTTGTAACTCGGCGTCGTGAAGTGATTTTACTGAGTAGTTGTAACTCGTGTGTCGTCGTGAAGTGATTTAACTGAGTAGTTGTAACTCGTGTGTCGTCGTGAAGTGATTTAACTGAGTAGTTGTAACTCGGCGTCCTGAAGTGATTTAACTGAGTAGTTGTAACTCGGCGTCCTGAAGTGATTTAACTGAGTAGTTGTAACTCGGCGTCCTGAAGTGATTTAACTGAGTAGTTGTAACTCGGCGTCCTGAAGTGATTTAACTGAGTAGTTGTAACTCGGCGTCCTGAAGTGATTTAACTGAGTAGTTGTAACTCGGCGTCGTGAAGTGATTTAACTGAGTAGTTGTAACTCGGCGTCCTGAAGTGATTTAACTGAGTAGTTGTAACTCGTGTGTCGTCGTGAAGTGATTTAACTGAGTAGTTGTAACTCGGCGTCCTGAAGTGATTTAACTGAGTAGTTGTAACTCGTGTGTCGTCGTGAAGTGATTTAACTGAGTAGTTGTAACTCGTGTGTCGTCGTGAAGTGATTTAACTGAGTAGTTGTAACTCGTGTGTCGTCCTGAAGTGATTTAACTGAGTAGTTGTAACTCGGCGTCCTGAAGTGATTTAACTGAGTAGTTGTAACTCGTGTGTCGTCGTGAAGTGATTTAACTGAGTAGTTGTAACTCGGCGTCCTGAAGTGATTTAACTGAGTAGTTGTAACTCGGCGTCCTGAAGTGATTTAACTGAGTAGTTGTAACTCGTGTGTCGTCGTGAAGTGATTTAACTGAGTAGTTGTAACTCGGCGTCCTGAAGTGATTTAACTGAGTAGTTGTAACTCGGCGTCGTGAAGTGATTTAACTGAGTAGTTGTAACTCGTGTGTCGTCCTGAAGTGATTTAACTGAGTAGTTGTAACTCGGCGTCGTGAAGTGATTTAACTGAGTAGTTGTAACTCGTGTGGCGTCCTGAAGTGATTTAACTGAGTAGTTGTAACTCGGCGTCGTGAAGTGATTTAACTGAGTAGTTGTAACTCGTGTGTCGTCCTGAAGTGATTTAACTGAGTAGTTGTAACTCGTGTGTCGTCGTGATGTGATTTAACTGAGTAGTTGTAACTCGTGTGTCGTCGTGAAGTGATTTAACTGAGTAGTTGTAACTCGGCGTCGTGAAGTGATTTAACTGAGTAGTTGTAACTCGTGTGTCGTCGTGAAGTGATTTAACTGAGTAGTTGTAACTCGTGTGTCGTCGTGAAGTGATTTAACTGAGTAGTTGTAACTCGTGTGTCGTCGTGAAGTGATGTAACTGAGTAGTTGTAACTCGTGTGGCGTCGTGAAGTGATTTAACTGAGTAGTTGTAACTCGTGTGTCGTCGTGAAGTGATTTAACTGAGTAGTTGTAACTCGGCGTCGTGAAGTGATTTAACTGAGTAGTTGTAACTCGTGTGTCGTCGTGAAGTGATTTAACTGAGTAGTTGTAACTCGGCGTCCTGAAGTGATTTAACTGAGTAGTTGTAACTCGGCGTCGTGAAGTGATTTAACTGAGTAGTTGTAACTCGTGTGTCGTCGTGAAGTGATTTAACTGAGTAGTTGTAACTCGTGTGTCGTCGTGAAGTGATTTAACTGAGTAGTTGTAACCCGGCGTCCTGAAGTGATTTAACTGAGTAGTTGTAACTCGGCGTCCTGAAGTGATTTAACTGAGTAGTTGTAACTCGGCGTCCTGAAGTGATTTAACTGAGTAGTTGTAACTCGGCGTCCTGAAGTGATTTAACTGAGTAGTTGTAACTCGGCGTCCTGAAGTGATTTAACTGAGTAGTTGTAACTCGGCGTCGTGAAGTGATTTAACTGAGTAGTTGTAACTCGGCGTCCTGAAGTGATTTAACTGAGTAGTTGTAACTCGTGTGTCGTCGTGAAGTGATTTAACTGAGTAGTTGTAACTCGGCGTCCTGAAGTGATTTAACTGAGTAGTTGTAACTCGTGTGTCGTCGTGAAGTGATTGAACTGAGTAGTTGTAACTCGTGTGTCGTCGTGAAGTGATTTAACTGAGTAGTTGTAACTCGTGTGTCGTCGTGAAGTGATTTAACTGAGTAGTTGTAACTCGTGTGTCGTCCTGAAGTGATTTAACTGAGTAGTTGTAACTCGGCGTCCTGAAGTGATTTAACTGAGTAGTTGTAACTCGTGTGTCGTCGTGAAGTGATTTAACTGAGTAGTTGTAACTCGGCGTCCTGAAGTGATTTAACTGAGTAGTTGTAACTCGTGTGTCGTCGTGAAGTGATTTAACTGAGTAGTTGTAACTCGGCGTCCTGAAGTGATTTAACTGAGTAGTTGTAACTCGGCGTCGTGAAGTGATTTAACTGAGTAGTTGTAACTCGTGTGTCGTCCTGAAGTGATTTAACTGAGTAGTTGTAACTCGGCGTCGTGAAGTGATTTAACTGAGTAGTTGTAACTCGTGTGGCGTCCTGAAGTGATTTAACTGAGTAGTTGTAACTCGGCGTCGTGAAGTGATTTAACTGAGTAGTTGTAACTCGTGTGGCGTCCTGAAGTGATTTAACTGAGTAGTTGTAACTCGGCGTCGTGAAGTGATTTAACTGAGTAGTTGTAACTCGTGTGGCGTCCTGAAGTGATTTAACTGAGTAGTTGTAACTCGTGTGTCGTCCTGAAGTGATTTAACTGAGTAGTTGTAACTCGGCGTCGTGAAGTGATTTAACTGAGTAGTTGTAACTCGTGTGGCGTCCTGAAGTGATTTAACTGAGTAGTTGTAACTCGTGTGTCGTCCTGAAGTGATTTAACTGAGTAGTTGTAACTCGTGTGTCGTCCTGAAGTGATTTAACTGAGTAGTTGTAACTCGTGTGTCGTCCTGAAGTGATTTAACTGAGTAGTTGTAACTCGTGTGTCGTCGTGAAGTGATTTAACTGAGTAGTTGTAACTCGTGTGTCGTCCTGAAGTGATTTAACTGTGTAGTTGTAACTCGGCGTCCTGAAGTGATTTAACTGAGTAGTTGTAACTCGTGTGTCGTCCTGAAGTGATTTAACTGAGTAGTTGTAACTCTTGGTCGTCGTGAAGTGATTTAACTGAATAGTTGTAACTCGGCGTCCTGAAGTGATTTAACTGAGTAGTTGTAACTCGTGTGTCGTCCTGAAGTGATTTTACTGAGTAGTTGTAACTCGTGTGTCGTCGTGAAGTGATTTAACTGAGTAGTTGTAACTCGGCGTCCTGAAGTGATTTAACTGAGTAGTTGTAACTCGTGTGTCGTCGTGAAGTGATTTAACTGAGTAGTTGTAACTCGTGTGTCGTCGTGAAGTGATTTTACTGAGTAGTTGTAACTCGTGTGTCGTCGTGAAGTGATTTAACTGAGTAGTTGTAACTCGTGTGTCGTCGTGAAGTGATTTAACTGAGTAGTTGTAACTCGTGTGTCGTCGTGAAGTGATTTAACTGAGTAGTTGTAACTCGTGTGTCGTCGTGAAGTGATTTAACTGAGTAGTTGTAACTCGGCGTCCTGAAGTGATTTAACTGAGTAGTTGTAACTCGTGTGTCGTCGTGAAGTGATTTAACTGAGTAGTTGTAACTCGTGTGTCGTCCTGAAGTGATTTAACTGAGTAGTTGTAACTCGGCGTCCTGAAGTGATTTAACTGAGTAGTTGTAACTCGTGTGTCGTCCTGAAGTGATTTAACTGAGTAGTTGTACCTCGTGTGTCGTCGTGAAGTGATTTAACTGAGTAGTTGTAACTCGTGTGTCGTCGTGAAGTGATTTAACTGAGATGTTCTAACTCGTGTGACGTCGTGAAGTGATTTAACTGAGTAGTTGTAACTCGTGTGTCGTCGTGAAGTGATTTAACTGAGATGTTGTAACTCGTGTGTCGTCGTGAAGTGATTTAACTGAGTAGTTGTAACTCGTGTGACGTCGTGAAGTGATTTAACTGAGATGTTGTAACTCGTGTGTCGTCGTGAAGTGATTTAACTGAGTAGTTGTAGTCGTGTGTCGTCCTGAAGTGATTTAACTGAGTAGTTGTAACTCGTGTGTCGTCGTGAAGTGATTTAACTGAGTAGTTGTAACTCGTGTGTCGTCCTAAAGTGATTTAACTGAGTAGTTGTAACTTGGCGTCGTGAAGTGATTTAACTGAGTAGTTGTAACTCGGCGTCCTGAAGTGATTTAACTGAGTAGTTGTAACTCGTGTGTCGTCGTGAAGTGATTTAACTGAGTAGTTGTAACTCGTGTGTCGTCGTGAAGTGATTTAACTGAGTAGTTGTAACTCGTGTGTCGTCGTGAAGTGATTTAACTGAGTAGTTGTAACTCGTGTGTTGTCGTGAAGTGATTTAACTGAGTAGTTGTAACTCGTGTGTCGTCGTGAAGTGATTTAACTGAGTAGTTGTAACTCGTGTGTCGTCCTGAAGTGATTTAACTGAGTAGTTGTAACTCGGCGTCGTGAAGTGATTTAACTGAGTAGTTGTAACTCGTGTGTCGTCGTGAAGTGATTTAACTGAGTAGTTGTAACTCGTGTGTCGTCGTGAAGTGATTTAACTGAGTAGTTGTAACTCGTGTGTCGTCGTGAAGTGATTTAACTGAGTAGTTGTAACTCGTGTGTCGTCGTGAAGTGATTTAACTGAGTAGTTGTAACTCGGCGTCGTGAAGTGATTTAACTGAGTAGTTGTAACTCGTGTGTCGTCGTGAAGTGATTTAACTGAGTAGTTGTAACTCGGCGTCCTGAAGTGATTTAACTGAGTAGTTGTAACTCGGCGTCGTGAAGTGATTTTACTGAGTAGTTGTAACTCGTGTGTCGTCGTGAAGTGATTTAACTGAGTAGTTGTAACTCGTGTGTCGTCGTGAAGTGATTTAACTGAGTAGTTGTAACTCGGCGTCCTGAAGTGATTTAACTGAGTAGTTGTAACTCGGCGTCCTGAAGTGATTTAACTGAGTAGTTGTAACTCGGCGTCCTGAAGTGATTTAACTGAGTAGTTGTAACTCGGCGTCCTGAAGTGATTTAACTGAGTAGTTGTAACTCGGCGTCCTGAAGTGATTTAACTGAGTAGTTGTAACTCGGCGTCGTGAAGTGATTTAACTGAGTAGTTGTAACTCGGCGTCCTGAAGTGATTTAACTGAGTAGTTGTAACTCGTGTGTCGTCGTGAAGTGATTTAACTGAGTAGTTGTAACTCGGCGTCCTGAAGTGATTTAACTGAGTAGTTGTAACTCGTGTGTCGTCGTGAAGTGATTTAACTGAGTAGTTGTAACTCGTGTGTCGTCGTGAAGTGATTTAACTGAGTAGTTGTAACTCGTGTGTCGTCCTGAAGTGATTTAACTGAGTAGTTGTAACTCGGCGTCCTGAAGTGATTTAACTGAGTAGTTGTAACTCGTGTGTCGTCGTGAAGTGATTTAACTGAGTAGTTGTAACTCGGCGTCCTGAAGTGATTTAACTGAGTAGTTGTAACTCGGCGTCCTGAAGTGATTTAACTAAGTAGTTGTAACTCGTGTGTCGTCGTGAAGTGATTTAACTGAGTAGTTGTAACTCGGCGTCCTGAAGTGATTTAACTGAGTAGTTGTAACTCGGCGTCGTGAAGTGATTTAACTGAGTAGTTGTAACTCGTGTGTCGTCCTGAAGTGATTTAACTGAGTAGTTGTAACTCGGCGTCGTGAAGTGATTTAACTGAGTAGTTGTAACTCGTGTGGCGTCCTGAAGTGATTTAACTGAGTAGTTGTAACTCGGCGTCGTGAAGTGATTTAACTGAGTAGTTGTAACTCGTGTGTCGTCCTGAAGTGATTTAACTGAGTAGTTGTAACTCGTGTGTCGTCGTGATGTGATTTAACTGAGTAGTTGTAACTCGTGTGTCGTCGTGAAGTGATTTAACTGAGTAGTTGTAACTCGGCGTCGTGAAGTGATTTAACTGAGTAGTTGTAACTCGTGTGTCGTCGTGAAGTGATTTAACTGAGTAGTTGTAACTCGTGTGTCGTCGTGAAGTGATTTAACTGAGTAGTTGTAACTCGTGTGTCGTCGTGAAGTGATGTAACTGAGTAGTTGTAACTCGTGTGGCGTCGTGAAGTGATTTAACTGAGTAGTTGTAACTCGTGTGTCGTCGTGAAGTGATTTAACTGAGTAGTTGTAACTCGGCGTCGTGAAGTGATTTAACTGAGTAGTTGTAACTCGTGTGTCGTCGTGAAGTGATTTAACTGAGTAGTTGTAACTCGGCGTCCTGAAGTGATTTAACTGAGTAGTTGTAACTCGGCGTCGTGAAGTGATTTAACTGAGTAGTTGTAACTCGTGTGTCGTCGTGAAGTGATTTAACTGAGTAGTTGTAACTCGTGTGTCGTCGTGAAGTGATTTAACTGAGTAGTTGTAACCCGGCGTCCTGAAGTGATTTAACTGAGTAGTTGTAACTCGGCGTCCTGAAGTGATGTAACTGAGTAGTTGTAACTCGGCGTCCTGAAGTGATTTAACTGAGTAGTTGTAACTCGGCGTCCTGAAGTGATTTAACTGAGTAGTTGTAAGTCGGCGTCCTGAAGTGATTTAACTGAGTAGTTGTAACTCGGCGTCGTGAAGTGATTTAACTGAGTAGTTGTAACTCGGCGTCCTGAAGTGATTTAACTGAGTAGTTGTAACTCGTGTGTCGTCGTGAAGTGATTTAACTGAGTAGTTGTAACTCGGCGTCCTGAAGTGATTTAACTGAGTAGTTGTAACTCGTGTGTCGTCGTGAAGTGATTGAACTGAGTAGTTGTAACTCGTGTGTCGTCGTGAAGTGATTTAACTGAGTAGTTGTAACTCGTGTGTCGTCGTGAAGTGATTTAACTGAGTAGTTGTAACTCGTGTGTCGTCCTGAAGTGATTTAACTGAGTAGTTGTAACTCGGCGTCCTGAAGTGATTTAACTGAGTAGTTGTAACTCGTGTGTCGTCGTGAAGTGATTTAACTGAGTAGTTGTAACTCGGCGTCCTGAAGTGATTTAACTGAGTAGTTGTAACTCGTGTGTCGTCGTGAAGTGATTTAACTGAGTAGTTGTAACTCGGCGTCCTGAAGTGATTTAACTGAGTAGTTGTAACTCGGCGTCGTGAAGTGATTTAACTGAGTAGTTGTAACTCGTGTGTCGTCCTGAAGTGATTTAACTGAGTAGTTGTAACTCGGCGTCGTGAAGTGATTTAACTGAGTAGTTGTAACTCGTGTGGCGTCCTGAAGTGATTTAACTGAGTAGTTGTAACTCGGCGTCGTGAAGTGATTTAACTGAGTAGTTGTAACTCGTGTGGCGTCCTGAAGTGATTTAACTGAGTAGTTGTAACTCGGCGTCGTGAAGTGATTTAACTGAGTAGTTGTAACTCGTGTGGCGTCCTGAAGTGATTTAACTGAGTAGTTGTAACTCGTGTGTCGTCCTGAAGTGATTTAACTGAGTAGTTGTAACTCGGCGTCGTGAAGTGATTTAACTGAGTAGTTGTAACTCGTGTGGCGTCCTGAAGTGATTTAACTGAGTAGTTGTAACTCGTGTGTCGTCCTGAAGTGATTTAACTGAGTAGTTGTAACTCGTGTGTCGTCCTGAAGTGATTTAACTGAGTAGTTGTAACTCGTGTGTCGTCCTGAAGTGATTTAACTGAGTAGTTGTAACTCGTGTGTCGTCGTGAAGTGATTTAACTGAGTAGTTGTAACTCGTGTGTCGTCCTGAAGTGATTTAACTGTGTAGTTGTAACTCGGCGTCCTGAAGTGATTTAACTGAGTAGTTGTAACTCGTGTGTCGTCCTGAAGTGATTTAACTGAGTAGTTGTAACTCTTGGTCGTCGTGAAGTGATTTAACTGAATAGTTGTAACTCGGCGTCCTGAAGTGATTTAACTGAGTAGTTGTAACTCGTGTGTCGTCCTGAAGTGATTTTACTGAGTAGTTGTAACTCGTGTGTCGTCGTGAAGTGATTTAACTGAGTAGTTGTAACTCGGCGTCCTGAAGTGATTTAACTGAGTAGTTGTAACTCGTGTGTCGTCGTGAAGTGATTTAACTGAGTAGTTGTAACTCGTGTGTCGTCGTGAAGTGATTTTACTGAGTAGTTGTAACTCGTGTGTCGTCGTGAAGTGATTTAACTGAGTAGTTGTAACTCGTGTGTCGTCGTGAAGTGATTTAACTGAGTAGTTGTAACTCGTGTGTCGTCGTGAAGTGATTTAACTGAGTAGTTGTAACTCGTGTGTCGTCGTGAAGTGATTTAACTGAGTAGTTGTAACTCGGCGTCCTGAAGTGATTTAACTGAGTAGTTGTAACTCGTGTGTCGTCGTGAAGTGATTTAAATGAGTAGTTGTAACTCGTGTGTCGTCCTGAAGTGATTTAACTGAGTAGTTGTAACTCGGCGTCCTGAAGTGATTTAACTGAGTAGTTGTAACTCGTGTGTCGTCCTGAAGTGATTTAACTGAGTAGTTGTACCTCGTGTGTCGTCGTGAAGTGATTTAACTGAGTAGTTGTAACTCGTGTGTCGTCGTGAAGTGATTTAACTGAGATGTTCTAACTCGTGTGACGTCGTGAAGTGATTTAACTGAGTAGTTGTAACTCGTGTGTCGTCGTGAAGTGATTTAACTGAGATGTTGTAACTCGTGTGTCGTCGTGAAGTGATTTAACTGAGTAGTTGTAACTCGTGTGACGTCGTGAAGTGATTTAACTGAGATGTTGTAACTCGTGTGTCGTCGTGAAGTGATTTAACTGAGTAGTTGTAGTCGTGTGTCGTCCTGAAGTGATTTAACTGAGTAGTTGTAACTCGTGTGTCGTCGTGAAGTGATTTAACTGAGTAGTTGTAACTCGTGTGTCGTCCTAAAGTGATTTAACTGAGTAGTTGTAACTTGGCGTCGTGAAGTGATTTAACTGAGTAGTTGTAACTCGGCGTCCTGAAGTGATTTAACTGAGTAGTTGTAACTCGTGTGTCGTCGTGAAGTGATTTAACTGAGTAGTTGTAACTCGTGTGTCGTCGTGAAGTGATTTAACTGAGTAGTTGTAACTCGTGTGTCGTCGTGAAGTGATTTAACTGAGTAGTTGTAACTCGTGTGTTGTCGTGAAGTGATTTAACTGAGTAGTTGTAACTCGTGTGTCGTCGTGAAGTGATTTAACTGAGTAGTTGTAACTCGTGTGTCGTCCTGAAGTGATTTAACTGAGTAGTTGTAACTCGGCGTCGTGAAGTGATTTAACTGAGTAGTTGTAACTCGTGTGTCGTCGTGAAGTGATTTAACTGAGTAGTTGTAACTCGTGTGTCGTCGTGAAGTGATTTAACTGAGTAGTTGTAACTCGTGTGTCGTCGTGAAGTGATTTAACTGAGTAGTTGTAACTCGTGTGTCGTCGTGAAGTGATTTAACTGAGTAGTTGTAACTCGTGTGTCGTCCTGAAGTGATTTAACTGAGTAGTTGTAACTCGGCGTCGTGAAGTGATTTAACTGAGTAGTTGTAACTCGGCGTCCTGAAGTGATTTAACTGAGTAGTTGTAACTCGTGTGTCGTCGTGAAGTGATTTAACTGAGTAGTTGTAACTCGTGTGTCGTCCTGAAGTGATTTAACTGAGTAGTTGTAACTCGTGTGGCGTCCTGAAGTGATTTAACTGAGTAGTTGTAACTCGTGTGTCGTCGTGAAGTGATTTAACTGAGTAGTTGTAACTCGGCGTCCTGAAGTGATTTAACTGAGTAGTTGTAGCTCGTGTGTCGTCGTGAAGTGATTTAACTGAGTAGTTGTAACTCGTGTGTCGTCGTGAAGTGATTTAACTGAGTAGTTGTAACTCGTGTGTCGTCGTGAAGTGATATAACTGAGTAGTTGTAACTCGTGTGTCGTCGTGAAGTTATTTAACTGAGTAGTTGTAACTCGTGTGTCGTCCTGAAGTGATTTAACTGAGTAGTTGTAACTCGTGTGTCGTCGTGAAGTGATTTAACTGAGTAGTTGTAACTCGGCGTCCTGAAGTGATTTAACTGAGTAGTTGTAACTCGGCGTCCTGAAGTGATTTAACTGAGTAGTTGTAACTCGTGTGTCGTCGTGAAGTGATTTAACTGAGTAGTTGTAACTCGTGTGTCGTCGTGAAGTGATTTAACTGAGTAGTTGTAACTCGGCGTCCTGAAGTGATTTAACTGAGTAGTTGTAACTCGTGTGTCGTCGTGAAGTGATTTAACTGAGTAGTTGTAACTCGGCGTCCTGAAGTGATTTAACTGAGTAGTTGTAACTCGTGTGTCGTCCTGAAGTGATTTAACTGAGTAGTTGTAACTCGTGTGTCGTCGTGAAGTGATTTAACTGAGTAGTTGTAACTCGTGTGTCGTCCTGAAGTGGGTTAACTGAGTAGTTGTAACTCGGCGTCCTGAAGTGATTTAACTTAGTAGTTGTAACTCGTGTGTCGTCGTGAAGTGATTTAACTGAGTAGTTGTAACTCGTGTGTCGTCCTGAAGTGATTTAACTGAGTAGTTGTAACTCGTGTGTCGTCGTTAAGTGATTTAACTGAGTAGTTGTAACTCGTGTGTCGTCGTGAAGTGATTTAACTGAGTAGTTGTAACTCGTGTGTCGTCGTGAAGTGATTTAACTGAGTAGTTGTAACTCGTGTGTCGTCGTGAAGTGAGTTAACTGAGTAGTTGTAACTCGGCGTCCTGAAGTGATTTAACTGAGTAGTTGTAACTCGTGTGTCGTCCTGAAGTGATTTAACTGAGTAGTTGTAACTCGGCGTCCTGAAGTGATTTAACTGAGTAGTTGTAACTCGTGTGTCGTCGTGAAGTGATTTAACTGAGTAGTTGTAACTCGTGTGTCGTCCTGAAGTGATTTAACTGAGTAGTTGTAACTCGTGTGTCGTCGTTAAGTGATTTAACTGAGTAGTTGTAACTCGTGTGTCGTCGTGAAGTGATTTAACTGAGTAGTTGTAACTCGTGTGTCGTCGTGAAGTGATTTAACTGAGTAGTTGTAACTCGTGTGTCGTCGTGAAGTGAGTTAACTGAGTAGTTGTAACTCGTGTGTCGTCGTGAAGTGATTTAACTGAGTAGTTGTAACTCGTGTGTCGTCGTGAAGTGATTTAACTGAATAGTTGTAACTCGGCGTCCTGAAGTGATTTAACTGAGTAGTTGTAACTCGTGTGTCGTCGTGAAGTGATTTAACTGAGTAGTTGTAACTCGTGTGTCGTCGTGAAGTGATTTAACTGAGTAGTTGTAACTCGTGTGTCGTCGTGAAGTGATTTAACTGAGTAGTTGTAACTCGTGTGACGTCGTGAAGTGATTTAACTGAGTAGTTGTAACTCGGCGTCCTGAAGTGATTTAACTGAGTAGTTGTAACTCGTGTGTCGTCGTGAAGTGATTTAACTGAGTAGTTGTAACTCGTGTGTCGTCCTGAAGTGATTTAACTGAGTAGTTGTAACTCGTGTGTCGTCGTGAAGTGATTTAACTGAGTAGTTGTAACTCGTGTGTCGTCCTGAAGTGATTTAACTGAGTAGTTGTAACTCGGCGTCCTGAAGTGATTTAACTGAGTAGTTGTAACTCGTGTGTCGTCGTGAAGTGATTTAACTGAGTAGTTGTAACTCGTGTGTCGTCCTGAAGTGATTTAACTGAGTAGTTGTAACTCGTGTGTCGTCGTGAAGTGATTTAACTGAGTAGTTGTTACTCGGCGTCCTGAAGTGATTTAACTGAGTAGTTGTAACTCGTGTGTCGTCGTGAAGTGATTTAACTGAGTAGTTGTAACTCGGCGTCGTGAAGTGATTTAACTGAGTAGTTGTAACTCGTGTGTCGTCGTGAAGTGATTTAACTGAGTAGTTGTAACTCGTGTGTCGTCGTGAAGTGATTTAACTGAGTAGTTGTAACTCGTGTGTCGTCGTGAAGTGATTTAACTGAGTAGTTGTAACTCGGCGTCGTGAAGTGATTTAACTGAGTAGTTGTAACTCGTGTGTCGTCGTGATGTGATTTAACTGAGTAGTTGTAACTCGGCGTCGTGAAGTGATTTAACTGAGTAGTTGTAACTCGTGTGTCGTCGTGATGTGATTTAACTGAGTAGTTGTAACTCGTGTGTCGACGTGAAGTGATTTAACTGAGTAGTTGTAACTCGGCGTCGTGAAGTGATTTAACTGAGTAGTTGTAACTCGTGTGTCGTCGTGAAGTGATTTAACTGAGTAGTTGTAACTCGTGTGTCGTCGTGAAGTGATTTAACTGAGTAGTTGTAACTCGTGTGTCGTCGTGAAGTGATGTAACTGAGTAGTTGTAACTCGTGTGGCGTCGTGAAGTGATTTAACTGAGTAGTTGTAACTCGTGTGTCGTCGTGAAGTGATTTAACTGAGTAGTTGTAACTCGGCGTCGTGAAGTGATTTAACTGAGTAGTTGTAACTCGTGTGTCGTCGTGAAGTGATTTAACTGAGTAGTTGTAACTCGGCGTCCTGAAGTGATTTAACTGAGTAGTTGTAACTCGGCGTCGTGAAGTGATTTAACTGAGTAGTTGTAACTCGTGTGTCGTCGTGAAGTGATTTAACTGAGTAGTTGTAACTCGTGTGTCGTCGTGAAGTGATTTAACTGAGTAGTTGTAACTCGGCGTCCTGAAGTGATTTAACTGAGTAGTTGTAACTCGGCGTCCTGAAGTGATTTAACTGAGTAGTTGTAACTCGGCGTCGTGAAGTGATTTAACTGAGTAGTTGTAACTCGTGTGTCGTCGTGAAGTGATTTAACTGAGTAGTTGTAACTCGGCGTCGTGAAGTGATTTAACTGAGTAGTTGTAACTCGTGTGTCGTCGTGATGTGATTTAACTGAGTAGTTGTAACTCGGCGTCGTGAAGTGATTTAACTGAGTAGTTGTAACTCGTGTGTCGTCGTGATGTGATTTAACTGAGTAGTTGTAACTCGTGTGTCGTCGTGAAGTGATTTAACTGAGTAGTTGTAACTCGGCGTCGTGAAGTGATTTAACTGAGTAGTTGTAACTCGTGTGTCGTCGGGAAGTGATTTAACTGAGTAGTTGTAACTCGTGTGTCGTCGTGAAGTGATTTAACTGAGTAGTTGTAACTCGTGTGTCGTCGTGAAGTGATGTAACTGAGTAGTTGTAACTCGTGTGGCGTCGTGAAGTGATTTAACTGAGTAGTTGTAACTCGTGTGTCGTCGTGAAGTGATTTAACTGAGTAGTTGTAACTCGGCGTCGTGAAGTGATTTGACTGAGTAGTTGTAACTCGTGTGTCGTCGTGAAGTGATTTAACTGAGTAGTTGTAACTCGGCGTCCTGAAGTGATTTAACTGAGTAGTTGTAACTCGGCGTCGTGAAGTGATTTAACTGAGTAGTTGTAACTCGTGTGTCGTCGTGAAGTGATTTAACTGAGTAGTTGTAACTCGTGTGTCGTCGTGAAGTGATTTAACTGAGTAGTTGTAACTCGGCGTCCTGAAGTGATTTAACTGAGTAGTTGTAACTCGGCGTCCTGAAGTGATTTAACTGAGTAGTTGTAACTCGGCGTCCTGAAGTGATTTAACTGAGTAGTTGTAACTCGGCGTCCTGAAGTGATTTAACTGAGTAGTTGTAACTCGGCGTCCTGAAGTGATTTAACTGAGTAGTTGTAACTCGGCGTCGTGAAGTGATTTAACTGAGTAGTTGTAACTCGGCGTCCTGAAGTGATTTAACTGAGTAGTTGTAACTCGTGTGTCGTCGTGAAGTGATTTAACTGAGTAGTTGTAACTCGGCGTCCTGAAGTGATTTAACTGAGTAGTTGTAACTCGTGTGTCGTCGTGAAGTGATTTAACTGAGTAGTTGTAACTCGTGTGTCGTCGTGAAGTGATTTAACTGAGTAGTTGTAACTCGTGTGTCGTCCTGAAGTGATTAAACTGAGTAGTTGTAACTCGGCGTCCTGAAGTGATTTAACTGAGTAGTTGTAACTCGTGTGTCGTCGTGAAGTGATTTAACTGAGTAGTTGTAACTCGGCGTCCTGAAGTGATTTAACTGAGTAGTTGTAACACGGCGTCCTGAAGTGATTTAACTGAGTAGTTGTAACTCGTGTGTCGTCGTGAAGTGATTTAACTGAGTAGTTGTAACTCGGCGTCCTGAAGTGATTTAACTGAGTAGTTGTAACTCGGCGTCGTGAAGTGATTTAACTGAGTAGTTGTAACTCGTGTGTCGTCCTGAAGTGATTTAACTGAGTAGTTGTAACTCGGCGTCGTGAAGTGATTTAACTGAGTAGTTGTAACTCGTGTGGCGTCCTGAAGTGATTTAACTGAGTAGTTGTAACTCGGCGTCGTGAAGTGATTTAACTGAGTAGTTGTAACTCGTGTGTCGTCCTGAAGTGATTTAACTGAGTAGTTGTAACTCGTGTGTCGTCGTGATGTGATTTAACTGAGTAGTTGTAACTCGTGTGTCGTCGTGAAGTGATTTAACTGAGTAGTTGTAACTCGGCGTCGTGAAGTGATTTAACTGAGTAGTTGTAACTCGTGTGTCGTCGTGAAGTGATTTAACTGAGTAGTTGTAACTCGTGTGTCGTCGTGAAGTGATTTAACTGAGTAGTTGTAACTCGTGTGTCGTCGTGAAGTGATGTAACTGAGTAGTTGTAACTCGTGTGGCGTCGTGAAGTGATTTAACTGAGTAGTTGTAACTCGGCGTCGTGAAGTGATTTAACTGAGTAGTTGTAACTCGGCGTCCTGAAGTGATTTAACTGAGTAGTTGTAACTCGTGTGTCGTCCTGAAGTGATTTAACTGAGTAGTTGTAACTCGTGTGGCGTCCTGAAGTGATTTAACTGAGTAGTTGTAACTCGTGTGTCGTCCTGAAGTGATTTAACTGAGTAGTTGTAACTCGTGTGTCGTCGTGAAGTGATTTAACTGAGTAGTTGTAACTCGGCGTCGTGAAGTGATTTAACTGAGTAGTTGTAACTCGGCGTCGTGAAGTGATTTAACTGAGTAGTTGTAACTCGGCGTCCTGAAGTGATTTAACTGAGTAGTTGTAACTCGTGTGTCGTCCTGAAGTGATTTAACTGAGTAGTTGTAACTCGTGTGTCGTCCTGAAGTGATTTAACTGAGTAGTTGTAACTCGGCGTCGTGAAGTGATTTAACTGAGTAGTTGTAACTCGGCGTCCTGAAGTGATTTAACTGAGTAGTTGTAACTCGTGTGTCGTCCTGAAGTGATTTAACTGAGTAGTTGTAACTCGTGTGTCGTCCTGAAGTGATTTAACTGAGTAGTTGTAACTCGGCGTCCTGAAGTGATTTAACTGAGTAGTTGTAACTAGTGTGTCGTCCTGAAGTGATTTAACTGAGTAGTTGTAACTCGGCGTCGTGAAGTGATTTAACTGAGTAGTTGTAACTCGGCGTCCTGAAGTGATTTAACTGAGTAGTTGTAACTCGTGTGTCGTCGTGAAGTGATTTAACTGAGTAGTTGTAACTCGTGTGTCGTCGTGAAGTGATTTAACTGAGTAGTTGTAACTCGTGTGTCGTCCTGAAGTGATTTAACTAAGTAGTTGTAACTCGTGTGTCGTCGTGAAGTGATTTAACTGAGTAGTTGTAACTCGTGTGTCGTCGTGAAGTGATTTAACTGAGTAGTTGTAACTCGGCGTCCTGAAGTGATTTAACTGAGTAGTTGTAACTCGTGTGTCGTCCTGAAGTGATTTAACTAAGTAGTTGTAACTCGTGTGTCGTCGTGAAGTGATTTAACTGAGTAGTTGTAACTCGTGTGTCGTCGTGAAGTGATTTAACTGAGTAGTTGTAACTCGGCGTCGTGAAGTGATTTAACTGAGTAGTTGTAACTCGGCGTCCTGAAGTGATTTAACTGAGTAGTTGTAACTCGTGTGTCGTCGTGAAGTGATTTAACTGAGTAGTTGTAACTCGTGTGTCGTCGTGAAGTGATTTAACTGAGTAGTTGTAACTCGTGTGTCGTCGTGAAGTGATTTAACTGAGTAGTTGTAACTCGTGTGTCGTCGTGAAGTGATTTAACTGAGTAGTTGTAACTCGGCGTCCTGAAGTGATTTAACTGAGTAGTTGTAACTCGTGTGTCGTCTTGAAGTGATTTAACTGAGTAGTTGTAACTCGGCGTCCTGAAGTGATTTAACTGAGTAGTTGTAACTCGGCGTCCTGAAGTGATTTAACTGAGTAGTTGTAACTCGTGTGTCGTCGTGAAGTGATTTAACTGAGTAGTTGTAACTCGTGTGTCGTCGTGAAGTGATTTAACTGAGTAGTTGTAACTCGGCGTCCTGAAGTGATTTAACTGAGTAGTTGTAACTCGTGTGTCGTCGTGAAGTGATTTAACTGAGTAGTTGTAACTCGGCGTCCTGAAGTGATTTAACTGAGTAGTTGTAACTCGTGTGTCGTCCTGAAGTGATTTAACTGAGTAGTTGTAACTCGTGTGTCGTCGTGAAGTGATTTAACTGAGTAGTTGTAACTCGTGTGTCGTCCTGAAGTGGGTTAACTGAGTAGTTGTAACTCGGCGTCCTGAAGTGATTTAACTAAGTAGTTGTACCTCGTGTGTCGTCGTGAAGTGATTTAACTGAGTACTTGTAACTCGTGTGTCGTCGTGAAGTGATTTAACTGAGTAGTTGTAACTCGTGTGTCGTCCTGAAGTGATTTAACTGAGTAGTTGTAACTCGTGTGTCGTCGTTAAGTGATTTAACTGAGTAGTTGTAACTCGTGTGTCGTCGTGAAGTGATTTAACTGAGTAGTTGTAACTCGTGTGTCGTCGTGAAGTGATTTAACTGAGTAGTTGTAACTCGTGTGTCGTCGTGAAGTGAGTTAACTGAGTAGTTGTAACTCGTGTGTCGTCGTGAAGTGATTTAACTGAGTAGTTGTAACTCGTGTGTCGTCGTGAAGTGATTTAACTGAATAGTTGTAACTCGGCGTCCTGAAGTGATTTAACTGAGTAGTTGTAACTCGTGTGTCGTCGTGAAGTGATTTAACTGAGTAGTTGTAACTCGTGTGTCGTCGTGAAGTGATTTAACTGAGTAGTTGTAACTCGTGTGTCGTCGTGAAGTGATTTAACTGAGTAGTTGTAACTCGTGTGACGTCGTGAAGTGATTTAACTGAGTAGTTGTAACTCGGCGTCCTGAAGTGATTTAACTGAGTAGTTGTAACTCGTGTGTCGTCGTGAAGTGATTTAACTGAGTAGTTGTAACTCGTGTGTCGTCCTGAAGTGATTTAACTGAGTAGTTGTAACTCGTGTGTCGTCGTGAAGTGATTTAACTGAGTAGTTGTAACTCGTGTGTCGTCCTGAAGTGATTTAACTGAGTAGTTGTAACTCGGCGTCCTGAAGTGATTTAACTGAGTAGTTGTAACTCGTGTGTCGTCGTGAAGTGATTTAACTGAGTAGTTGTAACTCGTGTGTCGTCCTGAAGTGATTTAACTGAGTAGTTGTAACTCGTGTGTCGTCGTGAAGTGATTTAACTGAGTAGTTGTAACTCGGCGTCCTGAAGTGATTTAACTGAGTAGTTGTAACTCGTGTGTCGTCGTGAAGTGATTTAACTGAGTAGTTGTAACTCGGCGTCGTGAAGTGATTTAACTGAGTAGTTGTAACTCGTGTGTCGTCGTGAAGTGATTTAACTGAGTAGTTGTAACTCGTGTGTCGTCGTGAAGTGATTTAACTGAGTAGTTGTAACTCGTGTGTCGTCGTGAAGTGATTTAACTGAGTAGTTGTAACTCGGCGTCGTGAAGTGATTTAACTGAGTAGTTGTAACTCGTGTGTCGTCGTGATGTGATTTAACTGAGTAGTTGTAACTCGGCGTCGTGAAGTGATTTAACTGAGTAGTTGTAACTCGTGTGTCGTCGTGATGTGATTTAACTGAGTAGTTGTAACTCGTGTGTCGTCGTGAAGTGATTTAACTGAGTAGTTGTAACTCGGCGTCGTGAAGTGATTTAACTGAGTAGTTGTAACTCGTGTGTCGTCGTGAAGTGATTTAACTGAGTAGTTGTAACTCGTGTGTCGTCGTGAAGTGATTTAACTGAGTAGTTGTAACTCGTGTGTCGTCGTGAAGTGATGTAACTGAGTAGTTGTAACTCGTGTGGCGTCGTGAAGTGATTTAACTGAGTAGTTGTAACTCGTGTGTCGTCGTGAAGTGATTTAACTGAGTAGTTGTAACTCGGCGTCGTGAAGTGATTTAACTGAGTAGTTGTAACTCGTGTGTCGTCGTGAAGTGATTTAACTGAGTAGTTGTAACTCGGCGTCCTGAAGTGATTTAACTGAGTAGTTGTAACTCGGCGTCGTGAAGTGATTTAACTGAGTAGTTGTAACTCGTGTGTCGTCGTGAAGTGATTTAACTGAGTAGTTGTAACTCGTGTGTCGTCGTGAAGTGATTTAACTGAGTAGTTGTAACTCGGCGTCCTGAAGTGATTTAACTGAGTAGTTGTAACTCGGCGTCCTGAAGTGATTTAACTGAGTAGTTGTAACTCGGCGTCGTGAAGTGATTTAACTGAGTAGTTGTAACTCGTGTGTCGTCCTGAAGTGATTTAACTGAGTAGTTGTAACTCGGCGTCGTGAAGTGATTTAACTGAGTAGTTGTAACTCGTGTGGCGTCCTGAAGTGATTTAACTGAGTAGTTGTAACTCGGCGTCGTGAAGTGATTTAACTGAGTAGTTGTAACTCGTGTGTCGTCCTGAAGTGATTTAACTGAGTAGTTGTAACTCGTGTGTCGTCGTTAAGTGATTTAACTGAGTAGTTGTAACTCGTGTGTCGTCGTGAAGTGATTTAACTGAGTAGTTGTAACTCGTGTGTCGTCGTGAAGTGATTTAACTGAGTAGTTGTAACTCGTGTGTCGTCGTGAAGTGAGTTAACTGAGTAGTTGTAACTCGTGTGTCGTCGTGAAGTGATTTAACTGAGTAGTTGTAACTCGTGTGTCGTCGTGAAGTGATTTAACTGAGTAGTTGTAACTCGGCGTCCTGAAGTGATTTAACTGAGTAGTTGTAACTCGTGTGTCGTCGTGAAGTGATTTAACTGAGTAGTTGTAACTCGTGTGTCGTCGTGAAGTGATTTAACTGAGTAGTTGTAACTCGTGTGTCGTCGTGAAGTGATTTAACTGAGTAGTTGTAACTCGTGTGTCGTCGTGAAGTGATTTAACTGAGTAGTTGTAACTCGTGTGACGTCGTGAAGTGATTTAACTGAGTAGTTGTAACTCGGCGTCCTGAAGTGATTTAACTGAGTAGTTGTAACTCGTGTGTCGTCGTGAAGTGATTTAACTGAGTAGTTGTAACTCGTGTGTCGTCCTGAAGTGATTTAACTGAGTAGTTGTAACTCGTGTGTCGTCGTGAAGTGATTTAACTGAGTAGTTGTAACTCGTGTGTCGTCCTGAAGTGATTTAACTGAGTAGTTGTAACTCGGCGTCCTGAAGTGATTTAACTGAGTAGTTGTAACTCGTGTGTCGTCGTGAAGTGATTTAACTGAGTAGTTGTAACTCGTGTGTCGTCCTGAAGTGATTTAACTGAGTAGTTGTAACTCGTGTGTCGTCGTGAAGTGATTTAACTGAGTAGTTGTAACTCGGCGTCCTGAAGTGATTTAACTGAGTAGTTGTAACTCGTGTGTCGTCGTGAAGTGATTTAACTGAGTAGTTGTAACTCGGCGTCGTGAAGTGATTTAACTGAGTAGTTGTTACTCGTGTGTCGTCGTGAAGTGATTTAACTGAGTAGTTGTAACTCGTGTGTCGTCGTGAAGTGATTTAACTGAGTAGTTGTAACTCGTGTGTCGTCGTGAAGTGATTTAACTGAGTAGTTGTAACTCGGCGTCGTGAAGTGATTTAACTGAGTAGTTGTAACTCGTGTGTCGTCGTGATGTGATTTAACTGAGTAGTTGTAACTCGGCGTCGTGAAGTGATTTAACTGAGTAGTTGTAACTCGTGTGTCGTCGTGATGTGATTTAACTGAGTAGTTGTAACTCGTGTGTCGTCGTGAAGTGATTTAACTGAGTAGTTGTAACTCGGCGTCGTGAAGTGATTTAACTGAGTAGTTGTAACTCGTGTGTCGTCGTGAAGTGATTTAACTGAGTAGTTGTAACTCGTGTGTCGTCGTGAAGTGATTTAACTGAGTAGTTGTAACTCGTGTGTCGTCGTGAAGTGATTTAACTGAGTAGTTGTAACTCGTGTGTCGTCGTGAAGTGATTTAACTGAGTAGTTGTAACTCGGCGTCGTGAAGTGATTTAACTGAGTAGTTGTAACTCGTGTGTCGTCGTGAAGTGATTTAACTGAGTAGTTGTAACTCGGCGTCCTGAAGTGATTTAACTGAGTAGTTGTAACTCGGCGTCGTGAAGTGATTTTACTGAGTAGTTGTAACTCGTGTGTCGTCGTGAAGTGATTTAACTGAGTAGTTGTAACTCGTGTGTCGTCGTGAAGTGATTTAACTGAGTAGTTGTAACTCGGCGTCCTGAAGTGATTTAACTGAGTAGTTGTAACTCGGCGTCCTGAAGTGATTTAACTGAGTAGTTGTAACTCGGCGTCCTGAAGTGATTTAACTGAGTAGTTGTAACTCGGCGTCCTGAAGTGATTTAACTGAGTAGTTGTAACTCGGCGTCCTGAAGTGATTTAACTGAGTAGTTGTAACTCGGCGTCGTGAAGTGATTTAACTGAGTAGTTGTAACTCGGCGTCCTGAAGTGATTTAACTGAGTAGTTGTAACTCGTGTGTCGTCGTGAAGTGATTTAACTGAGTAGTTGTAACTCGGCGTCCTGAAGTGATTTAACTGAGTAGTTGTAACTCGTGTGTCGTCGTGAAGTGATTTAACTGAGTAGTTGTAACTCGTGTGTCGTCGTGAAGTGATTTAACTGAGTAGTTGTAACTCGTGTGTCGTCCTGAAGTGATTTAACTGAGTAGTTGTAACTCGGCGTCCTGAAGTGATTTAACTGAGTAGTTGTAACTCGTGTGTCGTCGTGAAGTGATTTAACTGAGTAGTTGTAACTCGGCGTCCTGAAGTGATTTAACTGAGTAGTTGTAACTCGGCGTCCTGAAGTGATTTAACTGAGTAGTTGTAACTCGTGTGTCGTCGTGAAGTGATTTAACTGAGTAGTTGTAACTCGGCGTCCTGAAGTGATTTAACTGAGTAGTTGTAACTCGGCGTCGTGAAGTGATTTAACTGAGTAGTTGTAACTCGTGTGTCGTCCTGAAGTGATTTAACTGAGTAGTTGTAACTCGGCGTCGTGAAGTGATTTAACTGAGTAGTTGTAACTCGTGTGGCGTCCTGAAGTGATTTAACTGAGTAGTTGTAACTCGGCGTCGTGAAGTGATTTAACTGAGTAGTTGTAACTCGTGTGTCGTCCTGAAGTGATTTAACTGAGTAGTTGTAACTCGTGTGTCGTCGTGATGTGATTTAACTGAGTAGTTGTAACTCGTGTGTCGTCGTGAAGTGATTTAACTGAGTAGTTGTAACTCGGCGTCGTGAAGTGATTTAACTGAGTAGTTGTAACTCGTGTGTCGTCGTGAAGTGATTTAACTGAGTAGTTGTAACTCGTGTGTCGTCGTGAAGTGATTTAACTGAGTAGTTGTAACTCGTGTGTCGTCGTGAAGTGATGTAACTGAGTAGTTGTAACTCGTGTGGCGTCGTGAAGTGATTTAACTGAGTAGTTGTAACTCGTGTGTCGTCGTGAAGTGATTTAACTGAGTAGTTGTAACTCGGCGTCGTGAAGTGATTTAACTGAGTAGTTGTAACTCGTGTGTCGTCGTGAAGTGATTTAACTGAGTAGTTGTAACTCGGCGTCCTGAAGTGATTTAACTGAGTAGTTGTAACTCGGCGTCGTGAAGTGATTTAACTGAGTAGTTGTAACTCGTGTGTCGTCGTGAAGTGATTTAACTGAGTAGTTGTAACTCGTGTGTCGTCGTGAAGTGATTTAACTGAGTAGTTGTAACCCGGCGTCCTGAAGTGATTTAACTGAGTAGTTGTAACTCGGCGTCCTGAAGTGATTTAACTGAGTAGTTGTAACTCGGCGTCCTGAAGTGATTTAACTGAGTAGTTGTAACTCGGCGTCCTGAAGTGATTTAACTGAGTAGTTGTAACTCGGCGTCCTGAAGTGATTTAACTGAGTAGTTGTAACTCGGCGTCGTGAAGTGATTTAACTGAGTAGTTGTAACTCGGCGTCCTGAAGTGATTTAACTGAGTAGTTGTAACTCGTGTGTCGTCGTGAAGTGATTTAACTGAGTAGTTGTAACTCGGCGTCCTGAAGTGATTTAACTGAGTAGTTGTAACTCGTGTGTCGTCGTGAAGTGATTGAACTGAGTAGTTGTAACTCGTGTGTCGTCGTGAAGTGATTTAACTGAGTAGTTGTAACTCGTGTGTCGTCGTGAAGTGATTTAACTGAGTAGTTGTAACTCGTGTGTCGTCCTGAAGTGATTTAACTGAGTAGTTGTAACTCGGCGTCCTGAAGTGATTTAACTGAGTAGTTGTAACTCGTGTGTCGTCGTGAAGTGATTTAACTGAGTAGTTGTAACTCGGCGTCCTGAAGTGATTTAACTGAGTAGTTGTAACTCGTGTGTCGTCGTGAAGTGATTTAACTGAGTAGTTGTAACTCGGCGTCCTGAAGTGATTTAACTGAGTAGTTGTAACTCGGCGTCGTGAAGTGATTTAACTGAGTAGTTGTAACTCGTGTGTCGTCCTGAAGTGATTTAACTGAGTAGTTGTAACTCGGCGTCGTGAAGTGATTTAACTGAGTAGTTGTAACTCGTGTGGCGTCCTGAAGTGATTTAACTGAGTAGTTGTAACTCGGCGTCGTGAAGTGATTTAACTGAGTAGTTGTAACTCGTGTGGCGTCCTGAAGTGATTTAACTGAGTAGTTGTAACTCGGCGTCGTGAAGTGATTTAACTGAGTAGTTGTAACTCGTGTGGCGTCCTGAAGTGATTTAACTGAGTAGTTGTAACTCGTGTGTCGTCCTGAAGTGATTTAACTGAGTAGTTGTAACTCGGCGTCGTGAAGTGATTTAACTGAGTAGTTGTAACTCGTGTGGCGTCCTGAAGTGATTTAACTGAGTAGTTGTAACTCGTGTGTCGTCCTGAAGTGATTTAACTGAGTAGTTGTAACTCGTGTGTCGTCCTGAAGTGATTTAACTGAGTAGTTGTAACTCGTGTGTCGTCCTGAAGTGATTTAACTGAGTAGTTGTAACTCGTGTGTCGTCGTGAAGTGATTTAACTGAGTAGTTGTAACTCGTGTGTCGTCCTGAAGTGATTTAACTGTGTAGTTGTAACTCGGCGTCCTGAAGTGATTTAACTGAGTAGTTGTAACTCGTGTGTCGTCCTGAAGTGATTTAACTGAGTAGTTGTAACTCTTGGTCGTCGTGAAGTGATTTAACTGAATAGTTGTAACTCGGCGTCCTGAAGTGATTTAACTGAGTAGTTGTAACTCGTGTGTCGTCCTGAAGTGATTTTACTGAGTAGTTGTAACTCGTGTGTCGTCGTGAAGTGATTTAACTGAGTAGTTGTAACTCGGCGTCCTGAAGTGATTTAACTGAGTAGTTGTAACTCGTGTGTCGTCGTGAAGTGATTTAACTGAGTAGTTGTAACTCGTGTGTCGTCGTGAAGTGATTTTACTGAGTAGTTGTAACTCGTGTGTCGTCGTGAAGTGATTTAACTGAGTAGTTGTAACTCGTGTGTCGTCGTGAAGTGATTTAACTGAGTAGTTGTAACTCGTGTGTCGTCGTGAAGTGATTTAACTGAGTAGTTGTAACTCGTGTGTCGTCGTGAAGTGATTTAACTGAGTAGTTGTAACTCGGCGTCCTGAAGTGATTTAACTGAGTAGTTGTAACTCGTGTGTCGTCGTGAAGTGATTTAACTGAGTAGTTGTAACTCGTGTGTCGTCCTGAAGTGATTTAACTGAGTAGTTGTAACTCGGCGTCCTGAAGTGATTTAACTGAGTAGTTGTAACTCGTGTGTCGTCCTGAAGTGATTTAACTGAGTAGTTGTACCTCGTGTGTCGTCGTGAAGTGATTTAACTGAGTAGTTGTAACTCGTGTGTCGTCGTGAAGTGATTTAACTGAGATGTTCTAACTCGTGTGACGTCGTGAAGTGATTTAACTGAGTAGTTGTAACTCGTGTGTCGTCGTGAAGTGATTTAACTGAGATGTTGTAACTCGTGTGTCGTCGTGAAGTGATTTAACTGAGTAGTTGTAACTCGTGTGACGTCGTGAAGTGATTTAACTGAGATGTTGTAACTCGTGTGTCGTCGTGAAGTGATTTAACTGAGTAGTTGTAGTCGTGTGTCGTCCTGAAGTGATTTAACTGAGTAGTTGTAACTCGTGTGTCGTCGTGAAGTGATTTAACTGAGTAGTTGTAACTCGTGTGTCGTCCTAAAGTGATTTAACTGAGTAGTTGTAACTTGGCGTCGTGAAGTGATTTAACTGAGTAGTTGTAACTCGGCGTCCTGAAGTGATTTAACTGAGTAGTTGTAACTCGTGTGTCGTCGTGAAGTGATTTAACTGAGTAGTTGTAACTCGTGTGTCGTCGTGAAGTGATTTAACTGAGTAGTTGTAACTCGTGTGTCGTCGTGAAGTGATTTAACTGAGTAGTTGTAACTCGTGTGTTGTCGTGAAGTGATTTAACTGAGTAGTTGTAACTCGTGTGTCGTCGTGAAGTGATTTAACTGAGTAGTTGTAACTCGTGTGTCGTCCTGAAGTGATTTAACTGAGTAGTTGTAACTCGGCGTCGTGAAGTGATTTAACTGAGTAGTTGTAACTCGTGTGTCGTCGTGAAGTGATTTAACTGAGTAGTTGTAACTCGTGTGTCGTCGTGAAGTGATTTAACTGAGTAGTTGTAACTCGTGTGTCGTCGTGAAGTGATTTAACTGAGTAGTTGTAACTCGTGTGTCGTCGTGAAGTGATTTAACTGAGTAGTTGTAACTCGGCGTCGTGAAGTGATTTAACTGAGTAGTTGTAACTCGTGTGTCGTCGTGAAGTGATTTAACTGAGTAGTTGTAACTCGGCGTCCTGAAGTGATTTAACTGAGTAGTTGTAACTCGGCGTCGTGAAGTGATTTTACTGAGTAGTTGTAACTCGTGTGTCGTCGTGAAGTGATTTAACTGAGTAGTTGTAACTCGTGTGTCGTCGTGAAGTGATTTAACTGAGTAGTTGTAACTCGGCGTCCTGAAGTGATTTAACTGAGTAGTTGTAACTCGGCGTCCTGAAGTGATTTAACTGAGTAGTTGTAACTCGGCGTCCTGAAGTGATTTAACTGAGTAGTTGTAACTCGGCGTCCTGAAGTGATTTAACTGAGTAGTTGTAACTCGGCGTCCTGAAGTGATTTAACTGAGTAGTTGTAACTCGGCGTCGTGAAGTGATTTAACTGAGTAGTTGTAACTCGGCGTCCTGAAGTGATTTAACTGAGTAGTTGTAACTCGTGTGTCGTCGTGAAGTGATTTAACTGAGTAGTTGTAACTCGGCGTCCTGAAGTGATTTAACTGAGTAGTTGTAACTCGTGTGTCGTCGTGAAGTGATTTAACTGAGTAGTTGTAACTCGTGTGTCGTCGTGAAGTGATTTAACTGAGTAGTTGTAACTCGTGTGTCGTCCTGAAGTGATTTAACTGAGTAGTTGTAACTCGGCGTCCTGAAGTGATTTAACTGAGTAGTTGTAACTCGTGTGTCGTCGTGAAGTGATTTAACTGAGTAGTTGTAACTCGGCGTCCTGAAGTGATTTAACTGAGTAGTTGTAACTCGGCGTCCTGAAGTGATTTAACTGAGTAGTTGTAACTCGTGTGTCGTCGTGAAGTGATTTAACTGAGTAGTTGTAACTCGGCGTCCTGAAGTGATTTAACTGAGTAGTTGTAACTCGGCGTCGTGAAGTGATTTAACTGAGTAGTTGTAACTCGTGTGTCGTCCTGAAGTGATTTAACTGAGTAGTTGTAACTCGGCGTCGTGAAGTGATTTAACTGAGTAGTTGTAACTCGTGTGGCGTCCTGAAGTGATTTAACTGAGTAGTTGTAACTCGGCGTCGTGAAGTGATTTAACTGAGTAGTTGTAACTCGTGTGTCGTCCTGAAGTGATTTAACTGAGTAGTTGTAACTCGTGTGTCGTCGTGATGTGATTTAACTGAGTAGTTGTAACTCGTGTGTCGTCGTGAAGTGATTTAACTGAGTAGTTGTAACTCGGCGTCGTGAAGTGATTTAACTGAGTAGTTGTAACTCGTGTGTCGTCGTGAAGTGATTTAACTGAGTAGTTGTAACTCGTGTGTCGTCGTGAAGTGATTTAACTGAGTAGTTGTAACTCGTGTGTCGTCGTGAAGTGATGTAACTGAGTAGTTGTAACTCGTGTGGCGTCGTGAAGTGATTTAACTGAGTAGTTGTAACTCGTGTGTCGTCGTGAAGTGATTTAACTGAGTAGTTGTAACTCGGCGTCGTGAAGTGATTTAACTGAGTAGTTGTAACTCGTGTGTCGTCGTGAAGTGATTTAACTGAGTAGTTGTAACTCGGCGTCCTGAAGTGATTTAACTGAGTAGTTGTAACTCGGCGTCGTGAAGTGATTTAACTGAGTAGTTGTAACTCGTGTGTCGTCGTGAAGTGATTTAACTGAGTAGTTGTAACTCGTGTGTCGTCGTGAAGTGATTTAACTGAGTAGTTGTAACCCGGCGTCCTGAAGTGATTTAACTGAGTAGTTGTAACTCGGCGTCCTGAAGTGATTTAACTGAGTAGTTGTAACTCGGCGTCCTGAAGTGATTTAACTGAGTAGTTGTAACTCGGCGTCCTGAAGTGATTTAACTGAGTAGTTGTAACTCGGCGTCCTGAAGTGATTTAACTGAGTAGTTGTAACTCGGCGTCGTGAAGTGATTTAACTGAGTAGTTGTAACTCGGCGTCCTGAAGTGATTTAACTGAGTAGTTGTAACTCGTGTGTCGTCGTGAAGTGATTTAACTGAGTAGTTGTAACTCGGCGTCCTGAAGTGATTTAACTGAGTAGTTGTAACTCGTGTGTCGTCGTGAAGTGATTGAACTGAGTAGTTGTAACTCGTGTGTCGTCGTGAAGTGATTTAACTGAGTAGTTGTAACTCGTGTGTCGTCGTGAAGTGATTTAACTGAGTAGTTGTAACTCGTGTGTCGTCCTGAAGTGATTTAACTGAGTAGTTGTAACTCGGCGTCCTGAAGTGATTTAACTGAGTAGTTGTAACTCGTGTGTCGTCGTGAAGTGATTTAACTGAGTAGTTGTAACTCGGCGTCCTGAAGTGATTTAACTGAGTAGTTGTAACTCGTGTGTCGTCGTGAAGTGATTTAACTGAGTAGTTGTAACTCGGCGTCCTGAAGTGATTTAACTGAGTAGTTGTAACTCGGCGTCGTGAAGTGATTTAACTGAGTAGTTGTAACTCGTGTGTCGTCCTGAAGTGATTTAACTGAGTAGTTGTAACTCGGCGTCGTGAAGTGATTTAACTGAGTAGTTGTAACTCGTGTGGCGTCCTGAAGTGATTTAACTGAGTAGTTGTAACTCGGCGTCGTGAAGTGATTTAACTGAGTAGTTGTAACTCGTGTGGCGTCCTGAAGTGATTTAACTGAGTAGTTGTAACTCGGCGTCGTGAAGTGATTTAACTGAGTAGTTGTAACTCGTGTGGCGTCCTGAAGTGATTTAACTGAGTAGTTGTAACTCGTGTGTCGTCCTGAAGTGATTTAACTGAGTAGTTGTAACTCGGCGTCGTGAAGTGATTTAACTGAGTAGTTGTAACTCGTGTGGCGTCCTGAAGTGATTTAACTGAGTAGTTGTAACTCGTGTGTCGTCCTGAAGTGATTTAACTGAGTAGTTGTAACTCGTGTGTCGTCCTGAAGTGATTTAACTGAGTAGTTGTAACTCGTGTGTCGTCCTGAAGTGATTTAACTGAGTAGTTGTAACTCGTGTGTCGTCGTGAAGTGATTTAACTGAGTAGTTGTAACTCGTGTGTCGTCCTGAAGTGATTTAACTGTGTAGTTGTAACTCGGCGTCCTGAAGTGATTTAACTGAGTAGTTGTAACTCGTGTGTCGTCCTGAAGTGATTTAACTGAGTAGTTGTAACTCTTGGTCGTCGTGAAGTGATTTAACTGAATAGTTGTAACTCGGCGTCCTGAAGTGATTTAACTGAGTAGTTGTAACTCGTGTGTCGTCCTGAAGTGATTTTACTGAGTAGTTGTAACTCGTGTGTCGTCGTGAAGTGATTTAACTGAGTAGTTGTAACTCGGCGTCCTGAAGTGATTTAACTGAGTAGTTGTAACTCGTGTGTCGTCGTGAAGTGATTTAACTGAGTAGTTGTAACTCGTGTGTCGTCGTGAAGTGATTTTACTGAGTAGTTGTAACTCGTGTGTCGTCGTGAAGTGATTTAACTGAGTAGTTGTAACTCGTGTGTCGTCGTGAAGTGATTTAACTGAGTAGTTGTAACTCGTGTGTCGTCGTGAAGTGATTTAACTGAGTAGTTGTAACTCGTGTGTCGTCGTGAAGTGATTTAACTGAGTAGTTGTAACTCGGCGTCCTGAAGTGATTTAACTGAGTAGTTGTAACTCGTGTGTCGTCGTGAAGTGATTTAACTGAGTAGTTGTAACTCGTGTGTCGTCCTGAAGTGATTTAACTGAGTAGTTGTAACTCGGCGTCCTGAAGTGATTTAACTGAGTAGTTGTAACTCGTGTGTCGTCCTGAAGTGATTTAACTGAGTAGTTGTACCTCGTGTGTCGTCGTGAAGTGATTTAACTGAGTAGTTGTAACTCGTGTGTCGTCGTGAAGTGATTTAACTGAGATGTTCTAACTCGTGTGACGTCGTGAAGTGATTTAACTGAGTAGTTGTAACTCGTGTGTCGTCGTGAAGTGATTTAACTGAGATGTTGTAACTCGTGTGTCGTCGTGAAGTGATTTAACTGAGTAGTTGTAACTCGTGTGACGTCGTGAAGTGATTTAACTGAGATGTTGTAACTCGTGTGTCGTCGTGAAGTGATTTAACTGAGTAGTTGTAGTCGTGTGTCGTCCTGAAGTGATTTAACTGAGTAGTTGTAACTCGTGTGTCGTCGTGAAGTGATTTAACTGAGTAGTTGTAACTCGTGTGTCGTCCTAAAGTGATTTAACTGAGTAGTTGTAACTTGGCGTCGTGAAGTGATTTAACTGAGTAGTTGTAACTCGGCGTCCTGAAGTGATTTAACTGAGTAGTTGTAACTCGTGTGTCGTCGTGAAGTGATTTAACTGAGTAGTTGTAACTCGTGTGTCGTCGTGAAGTGATTTAACTGAGTAGTTGTAACTCGTGTGTCGTCGTGAAGTGATTTAACTGAGTAGTTGTAACTCGTGTGTTGTCGTGAAGTGATTTAACTGAGTAGTTGTAACTCGTGTGTCGTCGTGAAGTGATTTAACTGAGTAGTTGTAACTCGTGTGTCGTCCTGAAGTGATTTAACTGAGTAGTTGTAACTCGGCGTCGTGAAGTGATTTAACTGAGTAGTTGTAACTCGTGTGTCGTCGTGAAGTGATTTAACTGAGTAGTTGTAACTCGTGTGTCGTCGTGAAGTGATTTAACTGAGTAGTTGTAACTCGTGTGTCGTCGTGAAGTGATTTAACTGAGTAGTTGTAACTCGTGTGTCGTCGTGAAGTGATTTAACTGAGTAGTTGTAACTCGTGTGTCGTCCTGAAGTGATTTAACTGAGTAGTTGTAACTCGGCGTCGTGAAGTGATTTAACTGAGTAGTTGTAACTCGGCGTCCTGAAGTGATTTAACTGAGTAGTTGTAACTCGTGTGTCGTCGTGAAGTGATTTAACTGAGTAGTTGTAACTCGTGTGTCGTCCTGAAGTGATTTAACTGAGTAGTTGTAACTCGTGTGGCGTCCTGAAGTGATTTAACTGAGTAGTTGTAACTCGTGTGTCGTCGTGAAGTGATTTAACTGAGTAGTTGTAACTCGGCGTCCTGAAGTGATTTAACTGAGTAGTTGTAGCTCGTGTGTCGTCGTGAAGTGATTTAACTGAGTAGTTGTAACTCGTGTGTCGTCGTGAAGTGATTTAACTGAGTAGTTGTAACTCGTGTGTCGTCGTGAAGTGATATAACTGAGTAGTTGTAACTCGTGTGTCGTCGTGAAGTGATTTAACTGAGTAGTTGTAACTCGTGTGTCGTCCTGAAGTGATTTAACTGAGTAGTTGTAACTCGTGTGTCGTCGTGAAGTGATTTAACTGAGTAGTTGTAACTCGGCGTCCTGAAGTGATTTAACTGAGTAGTTGTAACTCGTGTGTCGTCGTGAAGTGATTTAACTGAGTAGTTGTAACTCGGCGTCCTGAAGTGATTTTACTGAGTAGTTGTAACTCGGCGTCCTGAAGTGATTTAACTGAGTAGTTGTAAGTCGGCATCCTGAAGTGATTTAACTGAGTAGTTGTAACTCGTGTGTCGTCGTGAAGTGATTTAACTGAGTAGTTGTAACTCGTGTGTCGTCCTGAAGTGATTTAACTGAGTAGTTGTAACTCGGCGTCCTGAAGTGATTTAACTGAGTAGTTGTAACTCGGCGTCCTGAAGTGATTTAACTGAGTAGTTGTAACTCGGCGTCGTGAAGTGATTTAACTGAGTAGTTGTAACTCGGCGTCCTGAAGTGATTTAACTGAGTAGTTGTAACTCGGCGTCCTGAAGTGATTTAACTGAGTAGTTGTAACTCGGCGTCCTGAAGTGATTTAACTGAGTAGTTGTAACTCGGCGTCCTGAAGTGATTTAACTGAGTAGTTGTAACTCGGCGTCCTGAAGTGATTTAACTGAGTAGTTGTAACTCGTGTGTCGTGAAGTGATTTAACTGAGTAGTTGTAACTCGGCGTCCTGAAGTGATTTAACTGAGTAGTTGTAACTCGTGTGTCGTCGTGAAGTGATTTAACTGAGTAGTTGTAACTCGGCGTCCTGAAGTGATTTAACTGAGTAGTTGTAACTCGTGTGTCGTCCTGAAGTGATTAAACTGAGTAGTTGTAACTCGTGTGTCGTCGTGAAGTGATTTAACTGAGTAGTTGTAACTCGTGTGTCGTCGTGAAGTGATTTAACTGAGTAGTTGTAACTCGGCGTCCTGAAGTGATTTAACTGAGTAGTTGTAACTATCGTGTCGTCCTGAAGTGATTTAACTGAGTAGTTGTAACTCGGCGTCCTGAAGTGATTTAACTGAGTTGTTGTAACTCGGCGTCCTGAAGTGATTTAACTGAGTAGTTGTAACTCGTGTGTCGTGAAGTGATTTAACTGAGTAGTTGTAACTCGGCGTCCTGAAGTGATTTAACTGAGTAGTTTAACTCGTGTGTCGTCGTGAAGTGATTTAACTGAGTAGTTGTAACTCGGCGTCCTGAAGTGATTTAACTGAGTAGTTGTAACTCGTGTGTCGTCGTGAAGTGATTTAACTGAGTAGTTGTAACTCGGCGTCGTGAAGTGATTTAACTGAGTAGTTGTAACTCGGCGTCCTGAAGTGATTTAACTGAGTAGTTGTAACTCGTGTGTCGTCGTGAAGTGATTTAACTGAGTAGTTGTAACTCGTGTGTCGTCGTGAAGTGATTTAACTGAGTAGTTGTAACTCGTGTGTCGTCCTGAAGTGATTTAACTGAGTAGTTGTAACTCGGCGTCCTGAAGTGATTTAACTGAGTAGTTGTAACTCGGCGTCGTGAAGTGATTTAACTGAGTAGTTGTAGCTCGTGTGTCGTCGTGAAGTGATTTAACTGAGTAGTTGTAACTCGTGTGTCGTCGTGAAGTGATTTAACTGAGTAGTTGTAACTCGTGTGTCGTCGTGAAGTGATTTAACTGAGTAGTTGTAACTCGTGTGTCGTCGTGAAGTGATTTAACTGAGTAGTTGTAACTCGTGTGTCGTCGTGAAGTGATTTAACTGAGTAGTTGTAACTCGTGTGTCGTCGTGAAGTGATTTAACTGAGTAGTTGTAACTCGTGTGTCGTCGTGAAGTGATTTAACTGAGATGTTGTAACTCGTGTGTCGTCGTGAAGTGATTTAACTGAGTAGTTGTAACTCGTGTGTCGTCGTGAAGTGATTTAACTGAGTAGTTGTAGCTCGTGTGTCGTCGTGAAGTGATTTAACTGCGTAGTTGTAACTCGTGTGTCGTCGTGAAGTGATTTAACTGAGTAGTTGTAACTCGTGTGTCGTCGTGAAGTGATTTAACTGAGATGTTGTAACTCGAGTGTCGTCGTGAAGTGATTTAACTGAGTAGTTGTAACTCGTGTGTCGTCGTGAAGTGATTTAACTGAGTAGTTGTAACTCGTGTGTCGTCGTGAAGTGATTTAACTGAGTAGTTGTAACTCGTGTGAAGTGTTATTATGCGCTGTGTTGCTCGGGATATATACGGCATAGTATTGGTCGCAGGCAGTGACCCGTGGCCAGTGTCTATCTGTACACGATATGGTGATGTATGAAGCGTATCAGAGGACGGACAGGCTGCACCCTATTGGCTGTATCGTACATCACGTGACTGAAGCACTGCCGACACAGATTACCGCACGATACAAGATGAGCGTAGCAAGAAGTCAAGTTTTGGGCGGAATATTTTTAAAAGTAGTCATCCGACTTTGAGATCATTCAGATTATCATACCTTATTAAATTAGTTATCTGCGAAAAAGGCAAAAGTGTGAGTTTTATTCGCCGAAAGCCGCGTTGGAAGGGGGTTGGGGGGGAGGGTGTACACGTGGACGAGGAACGCATTATATCCACCGTTTATTGGTAATTAGTGACTTTCATGCGGCGAATGTTTTAGCACCTCCATAAAACTGTTTTATCACTGTTTTATGGCGCGCGAGTCTACATGCGTGGCTTGGCAACCTTGCCAGTGGGCCCTGCAGTCCATGGACGATCAGCCCCTGTAGTCCATGGACGATGAGGCCCTGCAGTCCATGGACGATCAGGCCCTGCAGTCCATGGACGATCAGGCCGTGCAGTCCATGGACGATCAGGCCGTGCAGTCCTTGGACGATCAGGCCGTGCAGTCCATGGACGATCAGGCCCTGCAGTCCATGGACGATCGGGAACGACGTGACTGTCATTTATATCCCTCAAATTAGATAATTTTGTAAAACAATTTTATTTTATATCTTTCAGATAATGGCGGCAAGACGGAACTTATTTGTATATACTTATTTAATTAATTATATTTATTTAATTCATTATACTTATTTAATGTATTCTGTTCTAACTATTCTTCATCACGAGTGTTCCAGCGAGTGCCAACACAAATCCACCTGTGTTGCTGAACGCGGAATTACTCCCGAACGGAATATCTCCCAACTGGAACAACATCCACACGGAACGAGTCCCACATTTTGCAGCCGCGAAGTTTTCGAGCAGCCGCATTTGAGTGAGTCATTTTTTAGTCCTTGTACATGTTAGGATATGTAAAATGTGTCTTGTTTAATGTTTAGTGTTGTATTTGTATCTATCCGCGTACCCTTCTGTCGAGGCGACTGGAACGCACTTTGCTCGCTCGTTTAATCTGTCGTATCTGGATATGAAAGCTGACTTTCAGTTAGAGATCCAATCAACGCAAGACGTAAGTTAATCTTAGCCCGGCGGAAGTGTCGAGTGAAAAGTCACTTGTCACGGATCTCGACCACTGTGCGCCCTTGTTGATCGCTGCAGTCTGATGGGTGTGCAGGTAGTGTCTACTACATGTCTTGCATGGTCCATACCCATCAAACCCGATGCTTGCTAGATTGCTCTGACGTCTGGCTCTTCCTTATCAAAGAAAGTCCAAACGTAGATTGATGAAAGATATCTACAAGTTATTGGAGATTTAAATGTTAATGTTTAGAGAATTCTAGACGGGATGGCGTGAAACACGTACATGTTTAAAGTTGTTTTGCTCGTTTACTAAAACCTCGGTTTATGTAAAGCAGTCGTCTGCAGTGGTGCCAACAAACTGGTTGCTGACTTAAACCTCGGCTCATTGACCGAGGCTGTTCGTTCGTAATGACTTGCTTTTCGTTGACATAAAGTGAGAGGAACACGAGTAGAAAGATGCAATAAAATTGAAACGATTTATAATTTAAATGATATTCAACGATTTCCATCAGCGGCCATTCAAGATTATGTTATCCTTCATTTGTTTCTACGTGAGCGTTACATGAAAGTGTCACCTACAGTACGCATAATTTGTTTCTTGCTGTGTGGGAATAACTTACCGGATACCTTAGGAGCTGAGAGAAAACATGTGTTCGATGTGGTGTAGTATTACTCTTAAACACGGTTCGATTCCTGCCACAGTCAATCATCATTGAAGGTTTACCCGATAAATATTTTAGGCGATGGAAGTATGAATCCTATAGATATCAACAAGTGGCTTACAGTGTTTGTTAGGCCCCTCGTTGTAAACACACGCGTATCATATCATGCAGGTGAGATACGACTAGCTCCAATGAGTTTTATACTTAAACATTATTGCTTTCAAATGGATTTATCGCCGCCAAAGCGAAGACTTACCCGACCGTGAAGTGTTCGAAACCTGGGCAAAGTTCATTAAATCAGTGCAATAGAGTTATGTGCACTGTGCAGTGCTTCATATTTTCTAAAATAATAAGTGGGCGGACGTTCGCCAATCTTCTCCGCGGGGGCTGGGGGGGGGGTCATGATTGACACTCTAGGTGATATCTTATCAGGACAATGAAGAACGCACGGGGGGTTTGGTTAGGCCGGGGCGGAGACCCCAACAAGAGCGCCGTAAACGAAAATGTTTAAATCGGGCTTTTCGAGTTGCTTTCTGAGCGTTTCTGAAAAAAATACCGGACTGAATGGAACCGAAATATTGTCGTTTTTGTAAAGCGAAAACCAGAAAACCATCAAACAGAATTGGAACATTGACGAGAACTACTTGGCTGTTGATAACTGAGCACGTTTCGTTGACGTTAAATAAATATATTTATTTGAAGTTGTTATTTTTCTAGCTAAGCGAATAAAGCTTAAAGCGTAAAACATACACTCGTTTATAATAGATTTCAGAGACACGTAATTCGTAAAAGTTTTATATTGAGAGTACGTTGTCTACATTTTATATTCGTTTATTTTTACAATATTGCAGTTTGGCCCAATTTACCACTTTACCAATTTGCCCAATCCATATGTTCCATGATATTGACGCTTCAGAAAACGAAATCGGTGGCTGCAACAGCCTTACATAATTTAATTATGTTACGCATACATTTTCCGACTGTAACTTGAATAATTGTCTCGCGTGAAATTAATTCCATTTGTCCTGCCAAGTTTTGTAAGATTGGAATCTCTAGTGGGCGCGAATATTCAAATCTAAGATTTCTCTAATCTCGCATTCAAGTATAACATGAAGACATACCGCTAACATTGTTACTATCACAAGCTCACATTTCCACTAATGTTAATCTGAGAAAATAGATTTCTCTATGTCCTGGACTAACACATTTGTCTTACCTTCAGTAATTAGTCAATTGCCAATTTTCTTGCTATTTTTTTGTTGCTTTTCCTGTTACTTCCATTTAAAAAAAGATGAGCCTGATATTTTGATTTGGTGTTAGATTAATTATTACATACTATTTCAAACTTGCAGTTCAGGCATAAAGGTGTTAAAGTAAATTGAGAACGTTATTACTAAACTTGGTGTGCTTAATTCAAGAATCCATTTTGCCCAGATAAAGGGCTCATACCCCCCCCCCCCCCCCCAACAAATCAAAATTTGATTATTTCACACTTTGTAACCTAGTTTGTAGAGTTGTAACAAGTTGTGAACCGCTGTTGAGATGTTGAGTGAGTGAGAATTTTCACACAACACACTGCCTTGTGCCACACTTCACTTGTGCATATAGTGGAAACCAATTAGTTCAATAATTCGCCACTAGCTACGCGCGCAGGCGTTTGTTAGTTGTTAGAAAATAGGCTCTTTAGGAACAAGTTTTCTGAAACTGACTAAACATTAACCGATTATTAGTGTATTTGAAGTTAGACGCAATTATACTATCATAAAAGACTGAGGATATGTGCAAAATAAAAATAACTGCTCATAAAACTCAACTGTCACTCGGAAATAACTCAAAATGTAGGTTTCAATGGATCGAATTTAAGCCTAAACACAACGCAAGAGACCTGCTGTCACACGGAAATAACTAAAAAATATACCCGTTACCTCCGTTTTTATTTTTAGATAATTGAAAAGCACACTTATTTTAGTGTATGTTGTGAATTTCAGCCAAATATCATTCATTATAAGTGAAGTATCAATGGATCGACTTGAAGCCTCAACACAACGCAAGAGACTCGCTGTCACTCGGAAATAACTCAAAAAGTAGGCCGGTTACCACCGTTTTGTTTTTTAGATAATTGAAAAACACACTTACCATAATGTATGTTGTGGATTTCAGCCAAAAATCATTATTAGTAAGGTTTCAATGGATCGAATTTAAGCCTAAACACAACGCAAGAGACCTGCTGTCACACGGAAATAACTAAAAAATAGACCCGTTAACTCCGTTTTTATTTTTAGATAATTGAAAAGCACACTTACCATAGTGTATGTTGTGAATTTCAGCCAAATATCATTCATTATAAGTGAAGTATCAATGGATCGACTTTAAGGTTGGAATTCATAGTCGGCCCCTACACCTAGGGGCGCCCATTGTTGCTATGGCTTTGTTTTCCTGGGAAATAACATGCAAACAATTGTTACCTTGGTAACAATGGGCGCCCCTAGGTGTAGGGGCCGACTATGAATTCCAACCTAAGCCTCAACACAACGCAAGAGACTTGCGACCTACCCAAAGAAATGTGCATTGTAAAGCGACCATTTGGCAACATTGGGTTTTGGATTCAGCCCATAAACCACAAAGAAAATTCGTGTGGCCCGCTTTTTACATACAAACGGCTGATTTGAACGTTTATCATAAAAGCTTAGCGAAGTGACTTAGATTTATCTGTATAATACTGGGGTATTTGTCAACGGTACTGACTTCGGAGACATAACAACGGAGCTTAAAATAAAAATCACTTGTTGGAACAAAGTGGGCAGACAATAAATACAAACTAATTATTAATGAAACATGTTCTTTTAATAGTGTGTCTCAATATCATAATGTTTCTGCTGACTGGAAAATTAGCATTTTGATCCCACGTTGATTCCCTGATTGCTTAGTAACACTTGCTACAGTTGTTTTTGATATTCAAATCTCGTTGTTTTGATTGCGCCGAGCCGTGCGCAAGCAGCCCACAGCAGGTATTTGATCAACAGGTCCCCCCCACCCCCCTCAGCTCAGCCCAGCATCTCGCCGCCTTCTCTCCCATGCAGCCAAGGTGCTCAGTTCGCATCCACCGCTTGCCGCAATAACACCGCCCGCTCGATCATTCCGTCGCGACCGTGTGTTGGTCAGTTAGTCAGTTCACCGCGTGTTCGTTCTCTATTCTCGTCGTTGTTTTAGTGATAACGAAGCCAATGAGAAACTGATCTGCCCGAAGACCGTCTTGGATTTTATTGGGTCTTCGCTTGAGGTGAGTACCGGCACTTGTTGCCTGACTTGTGTGAAGGGGTGGGGGGTAATATCAGGTCAGTTTGTCTGGTTTGTCGTTGCAGATGAAACACTCACGTGCCCTGAGCGATTTGTTTGTATTATTTAGTTCTACATTTCACTGTCATTTTAACATGTTGATTTTTGTTGTTGTTAGAACAACATAGAAACCGAAAGTATTTGGAAAGAACGTACTAGTAATTTACCACTTGAAAATAGGTTTGGATATGGTTTTGCATGAGTGCTATACTGCATCTAGTTCGTCCCGACTTTCAATTAAGCTATCTGAATTTATGTCAAAACATCTCAGTCAAAATATCTCAAATTAATTGAAAAATTTGGCAGTTGTGTCGAGTGACAAAGGTGGAGCCACTTGTTGATACAACCTTAAAAAATCATAAAATTGGATATGGTAACCCGTAAATAATTGTTTCGCCTTGCGCTGAAAATGAAAACATGCGCACTCGGCCATCAAACTGTTGACTCGGTTCCTCCTGTCAGTCACAGTCTGGTGGTTGGACCCAGACGACGCACGCGCAGATTGCGTCTGTTATCGGTGGCGGCCGAGAAAGTAGCCGACTGCGTTACTTGTCATCATTCCATGTGGAGTGTGACATCCACCGAGAGGACGTTTATACGATAGCCAATCTGATTGGCTGCACGTTTATGACCAAGGAAAGCCTTGCGTACGATCCACACCTGTTCTCCCCTTTTCATTTTATTACCTGCTTTTGATAGTTTGTTCTCTCCACTTAACTTTTTATCACCACAAATTTGTATATTAAACGAGTAGAAAACGTTCCTTAATTACTATACTTATAATAACATGACATTGTCATATTATAATGCTGCCTCTGTGAATGTGTTATTAAACTGAAGTGCATAAACAGACACTCGAACCCGTCACCTTTGAAGCACAGTCCCGTGCGCTACCGACGAGCTGCGATGCAGATAATATCCACAGGCTTGAATGAATACAAGACAATAACACGCGTTAAACACCATCATTTGCGCTAATCTAGACACTTGGAATAAACTGGGCGCATATTGAAGCGGGCAAGGTCGAGTAAACGTGATAAGTAGGTCCCTATCATTATTGACGATTAAATTCGTCTGGCTTGACGTTTTTTACACCCGATGTTATAACGTTGTGGTTTTACCATGTGTGAAGTTCTAGTACGATGATGCGTGATTGCTTGTTACGCAACAATTGCTGGCTGGAGTCACTACTAGATGGATAGTTTGAGGTGGATACGTGAAGTGAAGGTTTGGGATACTTGCGGTGGAAGTTCCTTTATGACCGAGTGAAACCTTCGACTAAATGCGTACAGGCGGCTTGTCAGTGTCGGGCATCGAACGAGTGACCTACTCAACAAACAGCTGAATCAGGCAAGCAAGTAAGAACATCGCAAGTACTCTGCACGCATGGCTCAAGATCGCTGCCGTTTTGCATGTTTTTGTTTGTGTTTGAACCGGAACAGAGTTTTCACTTTAGGTTAATTGATGCAAGATGTTATCACTTGTCTCATCAACGCTTGGCGCAAATAAGAGTAACATATTCAATGTGTGGATACAACGGTAACGGTACGCCCACTGTTTAGCAACGTAATTACCATCTTGGTATTGTGAATCAGAATGGAAAGATTGGATCGTGTTGGGAGATGCGGCCGACTGTCGGAAGTGAGATGAATGCTGGGGTCCACAGGAGAGATCGACGCCCGATACGCGGGAAACCTTGTCTTTCTTTCTTTGCACCTGATATATCTGTATCTGATTATGTTTGCTTTAGTATCTATTATTGCCGTTCGAGACGATGAAGTGTGATAGATTAAAGTGATGGACAATTACAAACCCCTAAACCATGGTATTCGAAACCACGTCACTGGCACCCACCCTTGTGTACGCTTAGGTCCTGCGCTCCAACAGCATCTGCATAAGCCACCGCGGGCGGCTATATCTTGATATTGTAACGTTACGGTTCTGTATTCATGTTTTGTAAATATTAGTTTTGTTTTCACGAAATTATTATTGTTTTATAACTGGATAATACGCATTATACTACATTGAGACCAATATTGGGTATTTAAATATAATATTCCGTATGTAGTTATAGCAATTGTAATCAAAGTTAGCACCGACAGAGGATCGAACCCAGTACGTACCGACTCTACCAGAACCGCGTCCATACATTTATAATATCCCGAGCTCACATCATTATGCGAGCCAAGTGACAACGCGACATACAGGGCCCAGTATGTAACTGATGACGTCACCACACGATATAGTGCGCGTTGCGTGTTTACCCATTGTCAACGTTTGACAGGCGAATTAGTGATAATAAAACGAAATGACTTCACAATCGATTGGACTAAATGCATATCAAAGTAGCACCAACCAACCTCTTCGTGCCTTGATGTACAAGGCTGACTCTAATTACACTAATCAGTGGCAATTGAACAGTCATGCTCTCGGCTGCCGTGCCGCATTTCACTTGCTTCACTTGGTTCCCACCGTCTGTAAGCCGTAAGCCGTAAGGTTTAACTGTTACCGTGGCGTAAACAATAACAACTGCATTCAAAACAATAACGTTTCATTAAGGGGATATGAGATTCCTCAACCGTTAACAAAAACTAGACGCATAAGTCCGGAAGTGAATGATTTGAAGGTAACGTTTACGTCTATTTAACGCCAATTTGTTTAAATCAATTAATGAATATGGAAAATTGAATAATTGATTAGATACAAAGTTAGGAGTACCTTATTGGTACCCCTAATGTCCATGTCCAAAGTAGGACATTTTCTAACAGTAAGTAGAAACTGCCTATGGAAGCGATATACGACATCTGTTGTTAGGAGAATACTGGATAAACCTCGTTGTATAAACTGTGACGTCTCAAAATCAATGTATTGATTGTTTTCAAAGGGTTTGGAAAAGATCAATTTATAAGTTGTTATCAACATTGATACAAAACAAAAGTGTTTATGTGGAGGTTTCCCGTGTTGTGACTCGAACCAGGAGCTTCTGGGTCTGCTACTTGTTGTGTTTGGTGATGTATCCAGAGTAGACAGTGCATCATCATAGGGCAGGACCAACCAGTAGTCGTAGCTATTAGCTTCAACGCTTACGCAATGAGCAGTGTTAATGCTCACTGTGAGTGAGTGTTGTCTTATTACGTGCTGTATGGTTTTGAAGGTGACATTGACGTCTTATGGGTGGGTGATAAGAATATTCATTCACTCAGTGTTGCGACGCGATATTTTAGCGCTCACTCCTAAATGTGGGCGAGAGAATGCTGACATTTCCCCGATATGGAGATCGCAAGCTTCTATGCTAGATCGTGACTTGTACGATTCTCCCACCTAAAAAACATTACTCATTGTCAACGGGAATAATGATTACACCAAGATGGTTTTATAAAATAGTAAGCTCTACAAATTCTTGCTTTTGATAGTCGGCATCTTTGTGTTTCATATAATTATTCACTCTTTGTTTAGACAGTTTCAATTAAAGAATCCAAGGGCATTGATGCTTGTAGAATGAAGCCACTTCCCGTTGAATGTAACCGTTTTCGTGTAATGCGTTCAATGTGCGGGCATGTTGGCCGTGGATAAAGCTCTTGCAGGTGGTTGAATGTAGCGAGGAGCGGTGGGAGGCCAACCCGCGGTCCGCGAGACACCCCGTGGTCTAGGAACAAAGACGGAAGATGAATCGGATCACATCAATACCGAGCTAAGCGACATTTGAAATTGCTGCCGTGTTATTGTGGAATAGAACATTTAATTCCGCAACAAACATCTCGTGGCCTTTAGGGGTGAGGACCGCTCTTATTAAAAGAATAAAAATGAACTAGTTGGAACATACGTCATCATACTCAATAGATGTTTGAGCCAGTGCGTTGGGTGTATATATACTGCGTTATGAAACGTAGGAGAAAAGCATTAATTGAAGAGGAAACATTCATAATAACTTAGATAAACCATAAACCTAGACTTCGTGTACGGCGATGTGAGTTATGCTAATATATTCCACGTTCACTATATTATCGAGGTACCTGACCAACGTCGCAAAACCCTTGAACTGCATCTGGCAAAGTCCCAACCAATCCCCATCCACCTTCAATAACTTCTCGGCATAATAAATAAATAAAAAACAAACAAGGTGCACATTTTCTAAACCTTACCGACAACTTTTTAACACAATGCATTCGTGTCTAAGTTTATAATTACATGCCATGTTCTCGTTGCTCGGACAAGATGTTTGGTCTCGTCGACGTCAATTAGGCATTTCCACGTTTATGATCTCTATAATTGTTACGAGGAATTACGAGGAGCTTGGCCACGCCCCCAACAAGTGTATGAGTGTCCAGGTATATGTATGCGCGCGCCTTGACCAACTTCGGCCGATGACGCGCAGCCTGACGGGAGCCGAAACACCGACGTGGACCCGTCATTAGTTTCCGATACAACCCGGCATTATGGGTCATCAATCATGTCAGCGCCCGGGGTCCATCACGACGTGAGGGGGGGGGGGTACTTGTGCCTCCGCTGACAGAGAAGATGAGACACATTGACGTGACCCATATTACGTCACTGTCGTTCTGAGACCCTGAGTCTGTCAACACTTCCATGGGTGACAGTAAAGGGGGGTCTTCACCCCTGGACTTTGACATATTCTCCGAAATGTTCGTCTGTTTTCTTGTCTATACGCTTGACAACCGCGCGACAGCTCAGCGTGATGGAAACGACGGAGTCCTCTAACAGACTCTTTGGTTGGGCTCGTGCTGATGCCACGTGGGTTCCTATGAGATAGCGTGCAATCTTATGGATACACTCACATTGCAAAATAATTGTCGAAAATAGTATTTAATACTGCGGCCGTGTCTCAGTGCTTCGTGTTCATCTACATTGTTGCCCAAACAACAATGAAAGTGACGTCTAAAAGGCGGCAGTGGAACTGTGATTGGCTGGCCAATGAGTGAGCTAGCAGACCAATATTTAGTCCGTACTTGGAGTTTTGAGAGGGCATTCTCGATGTGGTAACATCTATACCACTCAGTTTTCCTCTTCCTTCTGTACCACCCATACGTTGTCTGTTGACATTGTTGCCTCGAAGGCGTTCCAAGTACTAAAGAACTGACACCGCGGGCAAATAACTGAGCAATGAATCAGAGAGTGGGTTTTCTCTAACTCACATGGGATGCTCTGCTCTCTGCAGAGAAGTCACTCGACGTCGTCCCAGTCAAGTGCTCTGCTCTTTGCAGAGAAGTCACGTGACATCGTCCCAGTTAAGTGGACGAGTAACGACTCCAGGTTACATCACATCCTGTGTAAGCGGCTCATAAGCGCGCAGACTCCAAGGACGGGATCTGAGGAGTGTATAGTGCATGTTGAGTGCAGGTAGTGTACGCTAAGTGCAAGTAGTGCGACGTAATTGACTCTCCCATCACCTGCGCTGAATGTTTGTGTCTTGCACACCGACTAACCCTTGATTTTCATTAACTCAACCAGTCCTCTTCGCCCTTCCTTACATAATTAGGAAGAAGATTTTAGTCTCTACTTTAGGGTTAGGGATGATGGCAAAATGTATTTATTCGACAAGACGGCACCAAGAATAGACTAATGCGCATTCTGTATGGTGGCGACAAAGTTGTGCAGACATTGATGCAGTTCAGTAGCGCCTTCTAGTCAGACGACGAGTGTGGGACTCGATCCCGCGTCCCTTGGCCTCTAACGTCCTTGCCTCGGCCGTCCAGCCAGCAGATGTGCGACTGTGCGTAACACGTGACATAATTACCACCGCCTTGTTGTGGTCTTCAGTCTCTGAGTGAAAGTTTAGGCGGCGCCCGAGGTGTTGAGTGACCGCGCGTCACTTGCTATGACACTTGTTGGTCGTGTCGTGTTGTGTGCACAGTGTATTGCATGTTGGACGTATGCGACAGTGATTATGTAATAATGCAGATGGAGTAAATCTTCTCTTCTAGTTGAAGGGCCCATCCAATGACCTGACATGTGGTTTACAATATCTAGTTGGTAATTGCTTTGAAATATTTTCAAAATCGTCAATATTGGCAAACTGTTTTCTTTGATCATCCACCTTGAAGCTTATGGATCGGTTTTCTGACTGATGTTAAATGTAATTTATTTTCAATACCATATATTGTTGTGGTAAGAGTCTTGTATCTTGCCCTGCATTATGGCGCGCCAGTGCGAGAAAATGAATAATTCCAGCAACTGACCTAGAGATTGAGTTTGCGTGGTTCGGTTCCCTCCCCCGGCAATCTATAGCAACACGTGTACAAGCAGCACGGGTGAAGGCTTAGCCCTGAGGCGTTGTTACCCAACTGTAATAGCCTTATAGGGCTCGAGGAGCGGCTCATACACCCACAGCGCCCCATGCGGGAGGTCGGCTGTTCGATGTTTCCCTCAGTCACGAGGATTGAGTCGTACTAACAGTCCTCGGACTTTCCTGCGCTATTCTGCCGCAATAGGAGAATATTAGCCACCCGTTCTTGTCATGGAGAACGACAGTGGAATCAAACGAACGTGTGTTTGAATCCCGCTCGATCTATCCTCATAGTATCTAGAAGGGTTCAAGGGTAAAGGGGAGTCTTCAAGGTATTGATAAAGTGATCTTGAAGCGTTGTCAAGATATAAATAGCGTTCAGTTCTCGTGGTTTGTCGTTGCGAGTGTCCTCAGAGGCGCAACACGTCAACGACGCCCTCTGTACGGGCAACACTGACCGGATACGGAAACAGCCTCGAGCTTGATTGATTCTCCTGATCGACTATTGTTGTCGTTCACGGTCGATTAGCCCCGTGGAGCGCGACAATAAGGTCAGCGTGTCATCTTGTAGCCAGCCAATCACAGCGCCGCGTTCACTGTCATCTGCGCGGTGGGATTCGAACCCACGTTGTTCCTGCGCATGTTGCAGATAGTTACTTGCTTTATGATCGTGGTATATTGGAAACGAGTAATGTGTATCGCGTTCTGAAGGCCATAAACGTCGCAAAGGTGTTTGTGGGAGGCGGAAGGATACAACTGTTCAGTTTTCATATCAATCTATATCTTGTGAATTTGCGAACAGTTATTGGCTCAAACATTCAACATACTTGTCATAACACGTCCACAACGCGTCATTTTGATAGAAAGGTTCAACCAAACACATCTTCCAAGTCTCCCGTGCATCCAACGCGTACCGAACACTATAACTACGAGTGAAGTTTAAGGCCAAGGCCATGGGAGTCAGATTCTCCATCTCTCTCTCTCTCATGCAACCAACCATCTCTCCATCTCTCTCGCTCTCAGGGCGCACGCGATACCATTGCTCGCTCGAATCACTGTCATTACTAGCGTGGATTGTTTAGATATTCCCGTCCAAGTTACACAACAAGTAGAAGCAACAAGTGTTCCTAGAATGCGTCTACTGTGACGTCACAACGTGTTCGTCGTGTAATTATCGTAACCCGGGTTAACAAGACGCGGTATCATCACTATCATCAAGAACAATACAAAAGAACAAACGTTGCTTCTTTTTACTTTTATTTAAAGGACTTCCAAGTATTTAGTTACACAATGTTCTAATTGCATAGCTTTAAATAATTAATAACAAAAACACTATTCATACATTCTGTGCGTGTTGAAACAAGACAATTATTATTCTCGGCGAGATTAAGCTTGGAAATTGTAGATTAAAGTTGTGGGTAGATTAAGAGGTTAGCAACAAGTGTGATAGGAGATCATGTTTGCCCTGGTGTGTGCGAGTTAAGGCGAGTGTCAGGAGGGAATTGTTTGCAATGCGATACTTACTACCCCAACCGGGATACAATTTTAAATCTATTGATTATAATCAAACACTTGAACGATTCACTTTATCTGTGTAACGTAAGAAGAGTTGTTTTATCGAAATAACTAGGGTTAGCTGCTCCACTGGTATTGTTCTCCAGCGATGTAGCACAGATAAGCCCTCTTATCATTTTAACTTTTTCTTACTACATGTTCTCCCTTAGTTTCGCTTGCAATATTTTAAGTTGTATTCGAAACTGTAATCATTTAAACATATCAGTCGCAGATTGGATTGTCATGTGCACCTCGCTGCGTTGTTCCTAGTGAACCAACCACCTGTTGTTTAAAGAGCAACACGTGTTTGTTAGTACTGCCCACCTGTAGCGTGACGCGCCCTCGCATCCCACCGCAGTGTGCAGATCTGTCAATATTTACATCGAACAGCCTTGGAGATAGGACGCAACCTTGCGCTACCCCCATTTCAATGTCGCGCCGCCTCCGCTGCTGTTTTATCACCGCCTTGACGACCTACGTGCGCCTGCTATAGATCAGTACCCACTCTAGTGTGACATGACATCAAGGCTGTGAGCTTACTCTACACAGGCGCCGCGCTAGCTGATGGCGAGATGAGTATCTCATTCTGTTGGATATTTCAACTGAACATATGGCGTTCCGTTTTGTACGTAGACGTTGACTCGAAACTCAAGTGAATATGATTTATATTCTAAAAAATGATGTATTCTATCTACAATACGTGTCATTCAAAGTAAGTTCAACCTTGTAATGAAGCTTGATGGTTTTCTAAAGGAGAAAGAAATGTTCGCCCTGTTCGTGCGTTGAAATCTTTGCACAAAACTGTCTCTTGCAACACTCTGCAACAATGACAACAAGTGGTTAGCAGACGGGCATGCAACAAGTTGTCCAGTGTTGTCCACTGCGGTTCGACTGGTGACGTCATCAAAGCGATGTCTCTCACTGTCTCAGTTGAGACATACTTGAACCCGATCGTGACCCTCTTTCGTCCCACTACAGACTAGAATTATTACAAAACTGTTTTCGTCACTTCGGTTTCTGTAACATTCTCCAGCGCTAACCTACTCTATTAGCAGCTTGTCACAGCAAGCAGAGCAGTTTTCTGCGTGGGCAGACATGTTTAGCACGTGACTATGACACGTAGCCTGCTCCTAGCGAGGAGTACCAGGCGTGTCATGTGACTAGGGAGACAGAGCTAAAACCCCAGACTCGCTATCAGTCAAGCAAGTCAACTTCATGCCAATAAGGTAACTGTACAGGCTGTGCCCTGAGTGGGAGGGGGTCATGGCATTGAATATCAATTCGATTTCTAGGTAAAGGCGAAGTGTATAGCCTACGTGTTGCGTTTCACTGTCGCCAAACAACAAAGCTGCTCACTATTAAGAAAACCACCGTCGTATTCGTGTGCAGGTCTTTTATGTGAGATTAAAACAATGTGTATATTCTTCCTTACGACAGTTTTAAAGCACACACAGTACAATACAGTGAATACACAACTTATCAGAGTTCCTCTCGAAGTATGTGATGGTGGAGGCGCCTGGTACCGACACGGCATCTTGGATACTATATTAATTACTCTGTCTAAGCGATATCTAGTTAGCCTTGTTTCGTTCTCACAGATAAGCGCTAAACGACTGTGTCCATTCTGATAGTGATATTTTGATGTATTTATTGTAAAATATTATATTTGAATTTTTGAGCTTTTGTTGAACCTAAAATGGCACAGACAATAGAATAGCACTACATATAATTTCAAACAGTTTTAGTGGCATATCCAATCATAAACACTTTATACACAGATACTAATGTGTATATTATATTATCTAGCATTGAGCATCTACAGTTCATGCCGTAGTTTTCTGTTAACACCTCTGTTACCTCATATTGTACAGTAATAAAATAATAATTATAACGCTCAGATGAAAGCAACATGATATCACAACAATATTCGGTAGTTTGTTGTTTTACCGGCTTCCTTACTTGTCCATAAGTTTATCAGCTAATGAAGGTGGTATAACGCTATGTACCTAATTGCAGCGCCCATAACGGACAAGCAGCCGCCCATGTTAACACGAACCAACGAAAGTCTCGTAGGCCTACGGTAGACTATGTTTCACGTGTTTCGCGAGAAGTGAACTTTCTCACAACGAGATGAAATTAACGGCGTTCATTTGAATTTGTTCGTTTATTCACTTCCTATATATTATTATTATAGCCCGGGCTTAATTAAAGAACACCGTTGTATATTGTATACGTTTTAAAATACCTTATTATCATATATTTTTAATATCACGGCATTATTTTTCAGTATTTCACATAGTGTACAGTTGTAGTTTTAGTAATTTTACCGGTATAGTTTATAATTAAAAGCAACGCTAGTTTCATGACGTATCAATGTCATTGTACTGTATTCTTCTCACATATTTCCTGCCTGATATATTTTAATCTGTTTCCAGTATTCCGAGTATTCAATTAGGTAAAATATTTCTAACTCATCTATTCTAAAGAACCTATGAAAGACTGGGAGTCATTTTTAAATTCAGGCTGTCCGTTATATATATATACATTTTACTGTATTTCAACCAACAATTAGTGTTATTATATTACTACTATAATGGTTATACAGAGCACTCTATACCCAATCTGGTGGTGATTTCGGTAAGCTCTTTGCAGAGGATAGATCAGTCTGATGACTATGACACTGGTCACAATACAAGCAATGAGATGTATTAACCATCTCTATGGCTATAGGTGTGGTATTGAGTCGTAGCTATGAATAGATGTGAACAATCTACTCTAGAAACCTGGACGTGCGGAACTGTCATGTCCCTCAACTACGTCACACGCGTGACACGTGACTGTGACACGTGACTGTGACACGTGACTGTGACACGTGACTGTGACGTAGAGCGCGGGGGAGGGAAGGTCGTGAGATTACGACACCCAGTTGTGTGTTATACTGCAGAGGTTGAGGTTTATGTCCGTCGCTGTTTATCGTCACTTGTTCGACCTATATGCGTAGAAGGCATCATCACACAGGTGTTGTAGCCAACACAGTAAACCACAGATAGGGAAACCGGTAACCATGACAAGAAACAATTTGTTTAAGGTTTTTAAACTTGTGTCCTCAGACAATGGAATACAATTTGAACTAAATTCTAAAACAGAATTTTAGAACAAATTCAAACATACCGGTGTACGGCGCTTTTTGAACACACGGAAAGTAATATCTGACCATGCCAGGCAGGCAGACTTCAATTTTACAATTACGTCTTTAGATCTAATTCATCCTCCAATCTCTTTCCCCGATCTGACGTCATATCACCTAGCTGTCGAGTACGTCGATAAACCATATCTTCATATCACCTAGCCGTCGAGTACGTCGATAAACCATATCTTCATATCACCTAGCTGTCGAGTACGTCGTTAAACCATATCTTTATATCACCTAGCTGTCGAGTACGTCGTTAAACCATATCTTTTACATCACCTAGCTGTCGAGTACGTCGTTAAACCATATCTTCATATCCCCTGGCTGTCGAGTACGTCGCTAAACCATATATTTATTAAAGAAACTGCGTTACATAACACCAAATAATTAATCAATAGATCAATAATATGTTATGGATCAACGAACCTTGTGAGAACCCATGTTACTAAATGCTATGTCGGGTCAGACAGTTGACGCATGCGCGGTGTGGGTCGTCAAGCAACACCCCACTGCACAGTTCTGGCATTGAGCCACATGGGTCTGGTCCTTAGAGCAGAAATTAGGTCTAATTTCTGCTCTAAGGTCTGGTCTGGTCACCATGGATGCAACTAACGGGGCATCGGTACTAGTGACGTCATCGGTACTGCGACCCTCTGCAAGCTATGACGTCATCGGCGTCCTAGAAGGGTTATGTCAAGGTGTTGATTACTGTTCTACTAGGGTACATAACGTCAGGCCTCGTACGATAGGCAGTGTCCCGGGCCCAGACGGGGCTTGGTACCACTGCTTGCTTCGTTTAGTTTATTCTGGCTCTTTATAGTATATACAATACATACAGTATATAGTATAGTACGAACCTGGATCAATTACTCAAAAACTGGGATGTCACGCAGTTTTAAAAACGTTTGTGTATAGGTTATATAATGCAGATTAATAATTTACTGTAGGTGGCGCAAAACATATCAGGGTTTAGTTAAAAAAAATGATGCGTCTTTGGTTAATGGGGTATTATTTCCCGCACGGAGGTACAAACTTAGATCAATTACTCAAAAACTGTCGGGTGTCACGCAGTTTGGAAAACATGTGTGTATAGGTTATGTATTGCAAATTAATAATTTACTACAGGTGGCGCAAAACATATCAGGGTTTAGTTCACAGATGATGCGTATTTGGTTAATATGGTATTATTTCCCGCATTATTTGTTCCGCACGGAGGTACGAACCTGGGTCAATTACTCAAAAACTGTGGGATGTCACGCAGATTGGAAAACATGTGTGTATAGGTTATGTATTGCAGATTAATAATTTACTACAGGTGGCGCAAAACATATTAGGGTTTAGTTTAAAAATGATGCGTATTTGGTTAATGGGGTATTACTTCCCGGGAACCTTTCAACTCGGCTACGACCAACTGGGCTACGGTTTCAATTGAGCTACGATTCAATAGGGCTGCGTTGGCAGTTTGGAACGATCAATGAAAAACCGTGACCGAGTTGAATCATAGCCCAGTTGGTTCGTACCCCCATATTTACAATCTTTGGAAGGAATATATCTTAGGAAAATTCGCCAAGTATTACGCGGTGGGAATCGAACTAACAACCTTCGAATGAAACGTGTCGCCTGTTACTTTTATTGGTTCTTGTCCACTGTTTGTTTACACTGCCGAACAGAAACTACCAATCATCCGGTTTGTTTGTTTTGATGACGAAGTTTCGCGGTTGTGAGTTTAAACAAAAAACCGGCGAAATCCGAGCGAAATCCCCAGCGGTCTGTCACTCTGTCTGTCATCCGTCCGTCGTAATTGACAGATTTAGAAAGTCGGCTCGACTGTCTACGCACTGCATTTCGGTTTCCGGTGTCGGACCGAAAACACCCGACGTCCCCCGACAAATTCCGCGAACGAAAGTCGTCGCCAACCCACGTCGTGACTCTGACCGTGGAGTGACGTCATGATAGGTCGTCGTGACTCTGACCGTACAGTGACGTCATGATAGGTCGTCGTGATTGGAGCATCTTGAGAGGCTGCCCCGTTCCTTCACCCGCGTCAAACACTTCACTGATACAGCTGAGCAATGTTTTGATTTGTTTTATTGGTTGATTGAGATCTTGTTCGTTCATCAACCATGAGAAACATGTCAGATCGTTACTAAACTGTGTAACGAGGGTGTAACAATTTAAAAATTAACAATAATTATAACAAATTTTAACAAATATAATTTCCAAAATAATACCTTCAACTTGTAACTAAAATTTAATTAATTTTCCCCAAATAAATACCCTTCATTTGGTATTAAATGAGAATAACCTCTTCAGAGGTAGAAAATGTGTTTTTTATTCAGCCAGATGTTCAACGGTCAAATATTGTACACAAATATTGTATAAAAGTAAATAAGTGTCCTCAGTTCTCACCTACCATTGATTTACTTACGTAGCCTACCGTGTCCAACTGTGCATACATCTTTTAATCAAACGTTTTGTTAGATTATAAATACATGAAGTGTTTTCAAATGTGCTCTCAATTAATTTCGTTTCCTGCAAATTGTTTAAACTTTAGTGAGAGGGAAAGTATAAAACTTTGGATACAATAATCTCTGGGGTGCTCCACTTTCGTTTTCTCCGCCACTTTCAGGGACACAATAGCGAAGCGAACTATCGAACGCACTCTCGTAACTCTGTGTCGACATTAATCAACACCATCTATTCCACTGCCCTACAGATAAGTTTCCTAGAACTGAAAGTAAACCCGAAGAATCTGAACTACGGCTTTGTCTCTGAGCACGAAGTCGTGTCTGGGTTCGCTTTTTACGACGTTAGTTTTCGCTACGTTAATGTTTTGCTGCAATTATTCACGTTCCATTATTATATACGTTGGTTTCATGAACACGAGATGAATGAGTCTCACCGTCGACTAATGTGGTTGTGTCGGTAGACAGCACACACGCGCCCCTTGGGTGGCGGTGCAATCATCATGCACGCTGCGTCAACGATAAACAACACATTCTTGGCCTTCTTTCACACATTCGTAAAGGCAGTCTGGCACTTAGTGAAGAGCACAAGCCTCGTTAGTCACGCCCACTGTGTTTGGTATTAACAGGTATCCAACCCAAGATCGTAAATTATTCCGAATAAACTTATTTCAAGTAGACTATTGGACTCTGCTTATTCTTAAGCATGGCGCTAATTATGTTGGGGCAACCATAGAGGATGAGCGAGCTACAAGTGTCGTGCATAGACGCAACTACTAATGTCTACTTGTCGTGTCGTGGCTCTCGGCCATCTTTACTTCACTCCTCGCTATTCAACAGGTTCTTCCCATTCAGCTCGTCTTAGATTGACCCTAGTATTCACGACGAGATAAGCGTTTTCGCATGTAGATTTGCGTTGCATTAAACGGGCGTTAAACCCATCGTTTCATGTGAAAGCAATTTTGTTCTGTAAGTTTCATCCCCGTCTGGGGTTTGAACCCAGAACTTGTCGCTCTGGTGTTTTAGAATCTGTCTGCGACTTTTTCTCTCACATCACGCAACGCTATGTAACTTATCGGGGGGGGGGGGGGGGGGGAGGGGGGTTAGCCGCGTCGTTTCCAAAGGTTTGTGAACTTCGTCCGACCTGTGAGATGTTTTACTCGCCCGACTAGCTATTATTTTATATAGTAGTTATTATTACCGGGCCGAGAGGGTTTGGATGTGAAATCACAACAACAGTAGCAACAATGGGGGAATAGTATTTAAAACCCCAGAGATTCAACAATACATCCCCGCGGGGGCTTTGACCTTCTTGGGCGTTACTAAATATAGTGATTTAAATGTTCCTGTCAACATTTAAATGATGCCACACTGACGAGTTGTATAAGTCCGGCGGGGACTGTTTGAATGAAACGGGTTCAACATTGCTTTGTTATGACATTGACTGATTTCATCAGTCTCAAATTGGTGGTGGTCATAGTTACACAAACAGTGGCACTCGGTTAGTCACAAATATTGTAGCCATTTCGCGGGCTGTTTCAACAACTCTAACAAAACGTCAGAATAACAACAAAATACACTACATTTACCAATACTTACATAGAAGATTTTCATAAAAATACGTAACTTACTTGAGTTACCAGTTTAGCTAAAGCTAAACATAAAATGATTGCAAGTCCATGCCACTTGTTGAATAGCCCGACCACAAACAAGTAGGAAGCAGCTACTGCGCTGAGGGGGAGTGTCTGTTATAGCGGTATGTGTGAGCAATCGGGCTTTATTGAACACTTGCATCACGTCTTAATATACACATCGGACACCGGCGACAAGTTGGCTCAGCCGGTGCTGATCAAGAGCTTTGCAACACCAACCAGACCTTTCGGTACAAACAAATCATGAAAGTGCAATGATTTTGACTGAAAACAACAAACATTTGACCATGATTGTACACTGACTGTACAAGCGTAGATATTCATATTTTACACATTCTTAGCTACATTGCAACAATGTTATTTATTTATTTATTTATTTATTTATTTATTTATTCCGAAGGCAACGCAAAACGAGTCCCACTTCTAAGCACGTAGTATGCAGCTCAAGTAAATCCGAAGGTGACTTCTTAAATGGACGCATGGCATTTCAACACACAAGACCAAGATCCAGTTGTCACAAATACATATAAACATACATGTCGGGACACTGACCAAGAAACACGTCCACTTTCTATGAGCGACTGGTAAACTGTTGTGTGTTCCAGCAGTGACCCATCTCATGACGTCACGAGCGACTGGTAAACTGTTGTGTGTTCTGGTAGTGACCCATCTCATGACGTCACGAGCGACTGGTAAACTGTTGTGTGTTCTGGTAGTGACCCATCTCATGACGTCACGAGCGACTGGTAAACTGTTGTGTGTTCCAGCAGTGACCCATCTCATGACGTCACGAGCGACTGGTAAACTGTTGTGTGTTCCAGCAGTGACCCATCTCATGACGTCACGAGCGACTGGTAAACTGTTGTGTGTTCTGGTAGTGACCCATCTCATGACGTCACGAGCGACTGGTAAACTGTTGTGTGTTCCAGCAGTGACCCATCTCATGACGTCACGAGCGACTGGTATACTGTTGTGTGTTCCAGTAGTGACCTATCTCATGACGTCACGAGCGACTGGTAAACTGCTTGTGTGCGTCCCAGCAGCGACCCAATAGGCGACCACAGCCGCTGTGTTATGACGTCACGAGTGACTGGTAAACTGGGCGTCCCAGCAGCGACCCAATAGGCGCCCACATCGCGACATCAATAACCACAGCCGCTGTGTTATGACGTCACAGCCCAGCGCCTTCTAGGGAGACACCGCGTGTTGTGTTGGCAATACGTGTAAATTAGTTTCTGCTGACCCCGTCCATCGTGTGATTAGTTTTAATGTGCGTAACGTAATGAGGAGCCTTCGTCGACGACCCGATATCGCATTAAACTACTGTAACCTGTTGATGTCCTATTGGGGTCTCGTGTGCAGGAGGTCGTAGGTTAGACACCCGCCTCTGCGTGTTGTTAGTAACTGTTGTTACCATTTCTGTTGTAATTATTGAAGTGTATAAGTTGCATTGTCGTATAAGATCGCGTTATAGATAATCTTGACGTAAAAAAGCTCCAAATATGTTTCGATTCTGACTGCTGGGGACCCTGGTATTGCTTTCACCCCCTTGAAGTGAAAAAACTATTGATATTTTAACCCTGCTACTACCCGGATAGTTTTCACTACCCTGTACACCCTGGTTGTAAGGTTACTTACCGAGTTAACCACTCTACTCGGGTTGTAGTTTCGTTCTACTTTAGCATTGTTGTTTTACGACGTGCTCGACAGGTAATGGTCATACGACATTGGCCTCTTTACGACATACAGAGCTACCTTGGAGTACTCCAGAGTAAACTCCCTGCACTGGTGTACTCCCTCCCGTCTATGCATGCAAGTATGTCTGCCATGCACGGCCTGGTCGGTCGCCCCATCTATGAACTCTAAACAAGCAGCTCTCGGCTCCAAGGACAGACGCTCGGTCGTCCGGACGGGAGTACTCCAGAGTAAACTCCCTGCACTGGTGTACTCCTTCCCGTCCTTGCAAGTATGTCTGCCATGCACGGCCTGGTCGGTCGCCTCATCTAATGAACTCTAAACAAGCAGCTCTCGGCTCCAAGGAAAGACGCTCCGTCGTCCGGACGGGAGTACTCCAGAGTAAACTCCCTGCACTGGTGTACTCCCTCCCGTCTATGCATGCAAGTATGTCTGCCATGCACGGCCTGGTCGGTCGCCTCATCTAATGAACTCTAAACAAGCAGCTCTCGGCTCCAAGGACAGACGCTCGGTCGTCCGGACGGGAGTACTCCAGAGTAAACTCCCTGCACTGGTGTACTCCCTCCCGTCCTTGCAAGTATGTCTGCCATGCACGGCCTGGTCGGTCGCCTCATCTAATGAACTCTAAACAAGCAGCTCTCGGCTCCAAGGACAGACGCACGGTCGTCCGGACGGGAGTACTCCAGAGTAAACTCCCTGCATTGGTGTACTCCCTCCCGTCCATGCAAGTATGTCTGCCACGGCATCTAATGAACTCTAAACAAGCAGCTCTCGGCTCCAAGGACAGACGCTCGGTCGTCCGGACGGCAACGATTTCGCACAAAACATTCATAAGTCCGTCTGCATTTGACCTTCCAGTAACCTTTCGTGTTCCTCTAACTGCGCTGCTGTTCTTTGCGCGCGCACCCACGCTGCCCATGGGAACCACCGCCTTGCTCGCATAAACGGTTGTCTGCGAGACTAACGACGTAATAAGGATGGCGGTGGCTTCCCAGGGTGTCGTTCACCGATAGTTTAGATAAAAATTAAAAACTGAAAACGTTTTGCAAGAAAATGGATTGGCAAGAGGAAATTATAACGTCTTCTCCCTTTGAGCACTGGTTTCCACATTGTGAAATTTGTGTTATTGACAGTCAGCAGCTCAACATTTAAAATTTATAGTAAATTTAACGTTTACCTTGCTATAAATTTACAAAAATCTCACAACTATATGCATTATTTCTTGCGATTGATAAAAACAAGAAATTTCAATAATACCTCAACTTGCTGATGGTGTTTTCTTACAAAAGATCTAATGAACGTATGTTTACGTCAACCCTTGAGAACTTTATGTCGTGGTTTTAAGACACGATCGAAAACTCCATAACAATGGCCCTCTTATTCAGCTACCAGTATCGGACAACCTTACAGCACCGCCCAAGTTGCCAAAGCCCTTGCAACCACCTCAACCTCTTTGGCGCAACCCAGTTCAAAGCATGTCGGTCACCCGGTGACGTCACCAACCAATCAGGGTGCGAATGTCGAGTCATCGAACAGTTTGGTTGACCTCTAATTAAATCACCATAAGAATAGAATGAAGGATTCTGATTGGTGCTCACAGCTCGGGGCTGCAACGTAATTATATTTCGCTACTCATTCACAAACAAGATTGTCTGCTGCACTTGAAGCGCTATAATAGGACCCATGCAGGAAGTGTTGATGTGTACCGTATACGTAACACTTAGCACTTGCGCACGTGGACAGGCGCAGATATCAACTCACGATAGATGAAGCCGAACTGAACAAAACTCTGGACTTGGCCGTGTGACCAAAATCATAAATACGATCACTCGATGAAACGTATTCATGACCATGTTTGGATGGTTTATCTGAGAGTAAATATCATGGAGTTGATGAGTTTGCAATTGGAATTAGACAAGTTGAAGATAAGTATTGTAAATGCATTAATATGTGCAGTAGAGAAGAGGGTCAATGGCACCCACACAGATGTTTTACCAGAGAGGCAATGAACATTTCAATAACTTAAATATATACACACTTGCGCGCACACAGACAAGTACACATGCACCGAGTGTCGACCGTGATAATGTGTACAAGAGCAGCATAGTGACTCGGTCGCAGTCAGAGAATGGGGGGTAAGTGCCCCCGCGTCTCCCCCCCCCCTCACGGTCACCCTGTACATATATATGTTAGTGGACGTATAAGTTTAAGTTCCCGCTGTCGTTCTTTTTTCGTCTAAGAAACATCCTGACGATGATTGGAGGGTTTTTGAGTGATGCTCGGTCCCGACACGTAGCCTGCTCCTGGCTGAAACACCTAGTCTGCTGCAATCAAGGCATACAGTCGTGTTTTATCACCCTAGAATACCAACAGTCTGTAAAGCGCCCGCGGATGTTGGCGAGCACGAAGACAGACATAATATACGGCTGTAGTGCGAAGTGAGCACCAATGCGAGGACGTCACTTAGCGCCGACCAACCAGGTGAAGGGTTGTAATTTGCGAAACGAGAACTCGCTGCCGGAAGAAAGTCAAAGAGCTTAGATGGCAAAGACCGCATGTCACCGCCTTGGGTGCGATGCCTGTCATGTGGCTGTGACGTCACTGGAGGGCGTTGGCTGCGAGATGAGCGGGTGGCGAAGGCCAATGTTAATAAGGCCAAGCACGGTCGGATCTTCTTCATAAACTAATCAACTAGTTAACTTAGTTAACTATAGCTTGCAACTCAATCAATGTTACTTTCGGCTCCCCCTTTCCTATGTTGAAGCTACCAACACAACAGCAAACATAATTTGCCCACAACTTAACGGTTTCATCCAGTCGAAGCTAGGTATGAGATTAGTTTATAGACTATAACCTCGGCTATAACAGCGTTTTGTTGTGGAACTAAATCAACATACCACGTTAAATCATTGCAATATGTTATATTCTACGCATCATCTTGAGCAGATAAAGAGATATTTTGTGTATGTTCCAAATAAAATACTCTATTTGTGGACTCTCACACACTTAAAAAAATAAAATGATTCTATATTGCGTAGATGGTAAAAAGAGTAGGTGTAAGTTTTTCAGTAATGTTTTTATGTAACGTTTATGACTTTCAAAACGCACGCAATCCATTCCACTCCACGTTCTTGTAATATTTGAATTTGAAATCATAACGGTTATAAAGACAGAATGCGTTGTTGTAAAACCACTGCCCTTGAAATTGTTTCTCCCAACAAGGTTAAAAGCGAACTCGAACGCCCGTTAATCTAACTAACAGGCCGACCACTTAATCGTATGGGAAATACTTCTAGGAAGAGAAATACGTAACTAACTGCGTTTTGTTTTAATTGGACCACAGTTTATGAGCGGGGCCAGTTGTAGCCCACGGTAGTGTTTTGTTTCATTACACCGCCTTCTCGTAGGTAGTAAACGCATCCATTCACTTTCCGGCGAGACTTAACGATCCGATGACGCGTTGTTGACATTCTAATATACTACTGTGCATCCTACCAGTGTCCTTAAGAATGCGAGTTGCGTCTCACACATTTTATAGAATCAGAATCCTAGTTTCACTTATAATAACGGGAACGATGCACTTTCATAAAGATCTATATGTATTTTGTACCTTATTCCTGCTTATTCGATTATATAACGGTAACCTTACGAAACATGGATACACAAATCATGAATTAAGTGATAAAACAGATTATTTAACCATCATGGTTTCTTTGTATAACAGTGGCTATAAAGTTGATATGTATTCGTGAACAGAGGTGCATTCCACAGCCTGGCTGATAGAAACACTGCAGCTAAAGATTTGCACTCGTAAATAAAACAATCAGCGGACCCCTCCGAGCGCTTTGCGTGTCTATCATTGCATTGTTGCGCGGACCAATGGAGGGGGATTATAATGCATTCCACAGCCTGGCTGATAGAAACACTACAGCTAAAGATTTGCACTCGTAAATAAAACAATCAGCGGACCCCTCCGAGCGCTTTGCGTGTCCAGCATTGCATTGTTGCGCGGACCAATGGAGGGGGATTATGATGCATTCCACAGCCTGGCTGATAGAAACACTGGAGCTGAAGATTTGCACTCGTAAATAAAACAATCAGCGGACCCCTCCGAGCGCTTTGCGTGTCTAGCATTGCATTGTTGCGTGGACCAATGGAGGGGGATTATAATGCATTCCACAGCCTGGCTGATATAAACACTGGAGCTAAAGATTTGCACTCGTAAATACAACAATCAGCGGACCCCTCCGAGCGCTTTGCGTGTCCAGCATTGCATTGTTGTGCGGACCAATGGAGGGGGATTATAATGCATTCCACAGCCTGGCTGATAGAAACACTGCAGCTATAGATTTGCACTCGTAAATACAACAATCAGCGGACCCCTCCGAGCGCTTTGCGTGTCCAGCATTGCATTGTTGCGGGGACCAATGGAGGGGGATTATAATGCATTCCACAGCCTGGCTGATAGAAACACTGGAGCTAAAGATTTGCACTCGTAAATAAAACAATCAGCGGACCCCTCCGAGCGCTTTGCGTGTCTAGCATTGCATTGTTGCGGGGACCAATGAGGGGGATTATGATGCATTCCACAGCCTGGCTGATATAAACACTGGAGCTAAAGATTTGCACTCGTAAATACAACAATCAGCGGACCCCTCCGAGCGCTTTGTTGCGTGGACCAATGGAGGGGGATTATAATGCATTCCACAGCCTGGCTGATAGAAACACTGGAGCTAAAGATTTGCACTCGTAAATAAAACAATCAGCGGACCCCTCCGAGCGCTATGCGTGTCTAGCATTGCATTGTTGTGCGGACCAATGGAGGGGGATTATAATGCATTCCACAGCCTGGCTGATAGAAACACTGGAGCTAAAGATTTGTACTCGTAAATAAAACAATCAGCGGACCCCTCCGAGCGCTTTGCGTGTCCAGCATTGCATTGTTGCGCGGACCAATGAATAGGGATTATAACATTGCATGCCGGAGCGCTGGGGGGCTGACTTCGCTGCAGACGCGTTCTTGAGTGGTAATTAAACAGCCAGCTCTCTTTATAGGCGCCCAAGTCGCCACTACTCAAGCGAGACGCGGGAGATTGTTGTCTAAATGTCTGCAACGATTCAACCTAACATTTTAGAATGTATCTACATTCGTATATTCAATTCAATTGATGAAATGTGTAGACTAGAGTAACTATTTAATTTTACTCCGTATTTAGAGTAAACTTACTATAGTAGACATAATATAAGTTTATTAAATTAATTATTTAAACATACATCGTATCGCTTAAGTTCCTAGCGATAACCGAGATCCAGTGCCACTAATTACAAACACCCGCCTCTCCATTAGATGAAGATAGACTGACTCTACGGGCGTCCGTACTAACCACTTGTTGCGGCCCAGATGATAGATAACCCATCGCAAGTAGTCATTGATTGATGCTGATACAGTCTCGCATTCGTACGCAGCCATGTCTAATCGCTAATGAAGAGACATCTGTGATTGATTCCGACTGATGGTCAATCGGGAGAGGTTATCGACTCGCCAGTCTTAAACAACTCTCCTTGGACAAAATTTTTTTTTTTAATCTGGTTAAAATAACAGTGTTTTAACTGATGAAGGTGATTCCGTTATCTCTCATTGATATTTGTGAACTAGTATCGAGCGAAGACAATAGTGAGAACTATGGGTTGTCTGGTCGGTGAAGAGTAACATTTCTCGACGTTTCGCCACCGAGCTTGGTGGCTTCCTCAAGAGTCAAGACCGGACCTGGATGCAAGAGTTTGTCCATTTACTGACAGGAAGAGCATATTATACAGCTTCCGTCACACATTTGAACTGTGACATGGCTAACATCGTCACAGTTTCCATGTAAATGTATTATCAGATGTGTCGTTTGTTCCAGCATATCTCTCTATACGGTAAGACATCCCCTACGCGCAACAACATCAACTACGCCCATGTCGGTACCCGATAAAAGTGTTGCCCACCTGACAAGTGTACTCGGCCAATTAATAGAAGAAAGCTCCGTTCTCTATGGGCGGTAGAACTGAGATCTGTAGTGTTGTAAGGAGAAATCCAATAGGTGCGATTGTTCCGTGTATAATGACTGTGTCCTGACCACACTTCTATCCTTATTAGCGCTGCAACAAGCGGTCTGTGTTGGATATGTGACACTGGGGGGTATTGTAGGTCACACAACGTCATTACAAGCAGATTTACCAATGAACAAACTGCATTTCATCGTTTGCCATGCCGGCCGCGGTGACTCTCAGGTTCTAAGCGTGTGCCACCTCTATAGGGACGTGGGTTCGAGTCCCGCACAAGGTGTACGGTTATTAATTGTCCCCCATCTCCACCTGTCTCCCCTAGAGTAACATGATGGTAATAATAGAGACGTGGAGCAATGATTATTATCTTCAATCGTGATCGTTTGCGAAGAATGAATACATTTGATTTTATTATTAGTTCTCCGTATCAACCAACGTGTTGATGCAGACGTGCCAATCTCACGTCGGCCCTCACGCACTTGTACGCACATATCACGCGCGCATGGGGACGACGTGACAATCTCACGTCGGCCCTCACATCACGCCCACATCACGCGCATACACGCGTCCATATCGAGGATGCGCGCGGTATTGTACTCGATGTATGGATCGACTAGTCGAGGTCGAAGTGTTCGACTCTGCTGCCAAGTTCAAGGGTGGTCGCTTCACGTGTTTGTTTGCGATATTAGTTATGACGGTCATAAAACACCGGAGACTTCATCTTTACCGCTCGTTACAACCGTGTTATTATCACTCGTGTTAACAATATAGATAAATTAAGAATGCAACAAATATCTGCCGCCCTGCCCTGGCTTTTAACTTCGTGCGGTTTGAACACGATATATATATATATAATATACTTTTTACGAGTAGTGAGAATTGTGTTCGACTTTTATGTATACATCAGATCAGAGTATAATTTGGTTGAGCTACACAGTACACAGCTATCTAGCGAAATGAAGAACGACCTGGTCACTGGTTCGGTACCGGCTACCGGCAATACCGAGGTTTTTCTGTCGTTAAGCCGAATACTGAAAGCCCTCTGGTACTTTCCTTCTCAACTATCCAAAACACTCTAAGGTCCAGTCTTACAATGTTCCAATAACTACTTATTCGTCGAATAGCTTGTTTTCTCCATGGCAACCACCAATTAAAACCCTTGAAATCCTCCAAATAGCTTAATTGCATCAAATAACTTTCCTATTAGGTGATTGTAAGACCGGCCCTAATATACCTTTAGTTTGTCAATTGAAGAGTGGCACATCGGGTAAAGCTGGTGTGCACACTATACAGCAGACTCAAACGAAAGATCCTCCTCTTCGCGTGGCTTAGCACTGGAAGTGTACACCACGGGTAGATGGAGCCACTCTAATGTAGCTCTGGGTTCTCCTTAGGCAACTCTAATAAATTGCGTCTCGTGTTCTATGACGCAACAATTTGTTCCCGATGTTATCCTTCCCTTTCGGTTTCCTTCAGCGCTGAATGAAACTCGTTAAACCTGGCCCCGCCCACTTTATCCGGCACTTGTTCGCCGATATAATAACCGCCAATTAAAATATATACTGAACCTGAAAATATGTCTTAGATTGTGATTAATGGAGTCGAACACGTGTTGGCTGGACAGAGGTTGCGAATCTGTGGGTCGAGTGTGAAGGACACGGGTTCGAGCCCCGTGCATGGTCAGTGACCTTGGGTCCTCTGCTCAGAGACTGTATTGTTTATTCTGATTGACACAGGGGTCTCAAACTTACCATTGTCAACAAATTAGTAACCGACATTTTGGTAGCAAATTCGTTTAATATGTTTGTAAAATTATTTTATAATGCCTATTTTGAACGTTTCGTATCATAACATGATTATTCGAGGCTAACATAAGATCTGGGAGGGAGATATATCCGCCGCACCCCCTCCAGCTCGACCACTACTGTGCAAGGAAGCAACAGGTTAACACACAGCGCTCAAACTAATATAGTCTTCGGAGCAGCGATCACGTGATGGATGGAACCGAAACACTACCGCTCAGATCGCTGGAGTGTCCATCAGTCAGTCTTCCAGCAGCACAAACCTCTGGACAACCCGAGGTAGTGTCCACCAGTCAGTCCTCCAGCAACACAAACTTCTGGACAACCCGAGGTAGTGGCACGTATGTGTAAAACACCAGCATCAAGGTCAAAGCCATGAGCACAATCATGAGGAAGCCAATAGGCCACTTCCATGAGTCCATGTTGACTATTCGCGACTCATCCCGTTCATAACACATACTTCACACGATGATATCAACAGGTTGACATCTATATCAACAGGTGGATCACTGTCTGTCGTCTATTTGGCACTTTGCGTCTCGGGTTTCAATCGAGGAGTTTTAACATTCGAAAATTTAACATTTTTCGTTACCTTCTTCGCCTGTTACGTGGGAGTCTTGAAGAGTTGACATCTATCTCTTCTGTGCCTTGGTTATGTTTGGGCTTGTTTAGAAAACTTTGAGCTCTATATTATCGCCCCTGTGTAATAGAAGCTGCACGCGGTAAGGGTTGTACGAAAGGAGGGGTTGAGCACTCACGAAGCTCGGTGAAGGGAGTTTCGCCTCGGAAACCTCGAAGTCTACCCGGTAGTATTGAAGACACACCTGTTGGCTAAAGCCCACACACACGGATCACAATAAGTCCACCCACCCGAACTCGTTCACGTCGTGATTAACCTCGCTGCATAAGGACATAGAAACATCATAATATTTACGAACGTTCTCCTGAGAAAGGAAAGACAACAGTCTACAAACATCATTGTTGAGGTCGAGGCCCGTTGAAAAACATTGTTTCAATCCAAGGTCCGTCGATCCCCTAGCGGAGGTTCGGTAAAACGAGCCCTCGGGGATTTACGGACCATTACGGACCTTGATTTCAATCCAGATTCTCTAGATGGCCGTGGAAGAAGAAGTTTGCTCTGGAGAACAATTACTGCTTTATCGACTCTGCCGAAACTTTGCAACCTGTTGATCGAGAGGACCTTGTTTCTCCTACTTGTTTCAATAACAAAGGCTGTGTGAGAAGGCGTGATGGATGTGACCGCTGTCAAGGTGGCAGTGAGTGGGCGTAGGACGTATCTATGGGTGGCGGTGCACGGCTCATTTGGTCGGAAGTCATCGTAAAGTGTGGTCTTTAATTAGCGTGACGTATTAATAGCAGGAGTGTTGAAACTGTCCGGCCTGGACTCCCAATGTTGCAGCAACACAATATACGACGATGTTAATAATAACGAGAGTCGTTTGTTAGAACTCATCCTACGCCTTTACTTGTGTTGCGATGTCATACACGATTACACGATGCAGCTTCATCGCCTTGTGTTCACTTGTACTGCACTAGAACGAACCAGCACAGCACCATCGCCTTGTTACGTTCACTTGTACTGCACTAGAAGCAAACCCTTGAATACCCAAGTAAGACAAGTGATTTATGTATTCATCTTTTAATCATGTGTTAATGAGGATATACATTATAACTAGTAATTTGTTCGTGGAGCAAAACATTCCATTTCTAGATCATCATAACTACAACAAGTTTATCGTGTTCATCTATAATTTATACAGAGCTGCAAATTGTTGTAGCCAAGTAGTGTGTTTGATATGTTATCGAAGCTAATCGTTTCCCCGCCCATCCACGTCTCGATACATCTCGTTGCACGACGCTCTCAAGTGGCGTATTTAGTTTGACTATGCCTGACGGTCAACCGACGAAAAGTCTCCCATGTGTGTGTCTGATATTACACTTACACATATCATCGTCCGCCCACGTGTTGTCTGGCTTAGATGGACACGACAGCTGATTCGGGACACTTCGGCCATCTTCGTGTTACCGACCATCACGACTACTTGTTGCATTGTTGCCCAATGCGAGGACAATGCTATTGATTGGGCGCGACTAGAGAAGCATTTACATCGGCAAATACACATTTAAATCCCATGGACGACGTTATGAGTATAGCGTGATCGCGTAGTCATCTCCGTCATACAGAGGTAGAGAGAAGTTATGCACATGGATAATACTACGCGGTCGAGCTATAGTCTCGCATTCGGCTATGTATGTTATTGATAACTGTGAGTCGGTTTAAGTATAGCTACAACCGCATTCCCATTTTACTTACACTTTTTATACTTATTTCCGGTATCTGGATAAATGACAGTATCCCACTCTGAAGGATTCGAACCCAGATACCTTGGTTCCATATGACGTTGATAGTCACGTGACCTATGCCCAGTATAATTGAGAATGCATTGTTTTATGTTGACTTCCCTCATGCCTGGAACCAAACCCAATGGAGTGGAAATGATTACATGATCTTCTTCGCTGCGGAGTTTGTTGCCCCTCGGAGTTGACCTTCATGCAGACCACCTCCGCCCTCGCTCGCAGCGCCGTTTCTCCGGTGCAGCGGTAGGAGACCGAACTACCGGCGCGCTATCACAATCGAGATATATCATTCGATTATGAAAACGAAACTCGATAAATTAGATGTGGAAGTAGTAAATAAACGGCCGGCGGGAGTGAGGCTTGTAATCTGGCTGTCTGGTCTGCTGAGGAGTTGAGTTGGGTGACGGACTGACGGATATCGCTGTGATCTAGTTCGCTTGACCGACGGCCAATTACAGCAATCTGCTGAGATCTGACGCGGGGAGAAGTTTGTCAGAACTGACAAGAGTTCGGCCACTCGTTGACGCTAGCAAGCATGAATAATATGCATTATCTAGATTGTGCATTGACTCATTATCTGTGGTTGGGAGACCTCAACACGAAACATTTAGCCCCCGTTCTACCCCCTCCAACATGGTGGATATTAATTAACCCTCCTCTTATCTAGTATTGGTTCAGGGTATCTACAAGATTAGTCAATGATGAGATACTTTCGTAGCAAAATGTTAATCAAAATAAAGAATGATTTAGATATCCGCCATATTTATGTCAAGAATTAGAAAATGTCCCAGTTCAATTGGGAGTAGGGAAAGACGATCAGTGTAGAATAATATCCCTATTAAGTCCTGTTTTTGTATCTATTAAAGCTTATTAAAACCCATTAGCCGCTTTCTTTAACTCGAATTGTAGGGTGAAATATAAAAATAAGTTGTAGTTCTTTGAGATGATGTTAATGTTTCACTAAATGTGAGAACTTTCATGAAGATATAATAGATATTTTATACGAGCGATCAAATGTTATCTCCCTGGATAATCTTTTTGTAAATAAACAACTAAAACAGTTTTTTTAGATTTTTTCCTTCATCTAGGTTATTCTCAGAAAACTATAACGTATGAAGTGTAGATATCCATTATAAACTAGTTTTACCACAAGGTGTAGCCAATAAATAAATAAATGGCAGACGCAAATATAATTATTTATTGTACAACTATTTTACTCGCTTCACGTAACTGACAAACCAGATTCCCATTGTTGTAGATCAAGATTACGTTGATCTGAAATCAGTGAGACTGAGACAAACTTGATTCTGGAATTAATGGGTTAAACGAGACAATGCGGTCTAGTCTGGTATCCAACTGTCTATCTGTAGACTGGACTGTGCAAGCTGTCGTGGTCTCACTGTATTCTCTATACTTCTTGCTAGGAGTACAGGAGCTGGACAGAAGCGAGATTCTAACTTATCATCGTTCACATCGACTCATTTATCATCCTGATAAACCTGAAAACCATAGCCTACGTCTTTGTACCAGTTATCATTTATCAACTCTGACAATGACTATGACTGTGTAGGTGAGAACACTTCATACTCTGATGTGATTACTGATAATTATTTCTTTCCAACGTATGTTGCCCATTGAGTCGTAAATTAGATTGAGGTAGGAAGTGATAGAGTGAGTGCAGGGGAGTAAAGACACCGTGCTAAAAAAGACTGACTAAAGACTATCCGATCCTTGAAATACTTATTTTATTTAAGGATACACGATAACAATACATATACATTTTTTAATTTTCCGTTTACATTCAATGTTATATGTTACATGTTGCATAAAACATTATCCATTATAAACATAAACGCTCCATAACACTAATTTTAATGTCCGCCTCTCTGCCATTCGGCATTCAGTTATTATTGAATTGTATATCAACGAGTGCATCATGTGTATCTTATAAATGTTCAGTTGTTGTGTAACCAAGCAATAGTTGTAACTATTTGAAAGCACGTGGGAGTGACTCGAGTGTTCTATATTGATAATTGTATAGCTAAGAGCAGCTATAATAATAATAAACTATTATAATAATCCCTCATAAAGCGATACCATTTCACGCAGCCGCCCTAGTCTTACAAACTATCTTGATCCAGTTCTTAACATTCATTCATTGAGTAATCGATCAATAATAAAAAGTAGCATAATTACAAAACTATATAATAAACCACCCATTTTATTACCGAAACCTGTCTTGTAGTTTGTTGTTCTGTGTGTGAGCCATGAACAAGCTTGTTCACGTAACCCATCCACGCAGAACGAATGTTTGTTAGCTGCAGGCGACCAAACAACGATCAAGTTACTGTTACCCAAATCGCGCAGGCTGTGGTTACGTTTAATTCACTGCGGACAATAAATCAATTTAAATGTTGTTGTGCGATTGAATCGGCCCGTTTCCTTTTATGTCTTGTGTTTATTATTTTTAGAACGTTGCTTTAAATCCGGCGTGGATGCAAAGTGGTTTGACTGTTGCCAATTTAAAACCGAGCAATTGGAAATGTTTTCAGAGCATTGGGCCCCGGATCTCGAGCCGACTCGCTCGCGGAATGTCGGTTTTAATTACTTGTTTTCGGTGCCATAATATACAATACCAAATATACACCAAAGTATAGAAAATGATAACAAAAAAATGTCCAAAAGCATCAAAGAACAAACATGAAATGTAAAAGTTGCAGATGGTCGAAATTCAGTCAACCATAACAGTCAGAATCAATCATACATTCTACATAGACTCAATCAAATCATTTATGGATATTTTCCTGCCTAGAAAACATTCTGATTGTGTGTTATAATATAGGTTTATAAGTTACACACGTGGCAGGGCTATAACACGTGGGATTGTTACATCAAGCAGTGTGATTGTTACATCAAGCACAGCGGTAACACTATAAGCCATGATAGCAACGAGCCCACGCCGTATTATGTATTATGTCCTCCGGTGAAACGAAACTATTTAGTCACTCTGTGGGTAGACAATAAATACAAACGTCTTCCTTCTCTAGATGTGTGATAATAATTATCCGCGTAGAATACTAATTACTCAACGTCCTCAGGCCCAGAGAAACTAGACTCTGATAGTTGGGTTGTGTGGGCAGACAAGACAATAAATATACATGTGTGACTGATCATTATAATTAGCGGTTCTAGTTTTGTGTGAGTTACCACGACTTGTGATGTTGGCAGTCGTCTACTGGCCGGTACAACAGTCATCTACTGTCAGTCGTCTACTGGCCGGTACAACAGTCATTGCCTTCGATCTCGTTCAGCGAGGCTCATCGAGACGGTCTATGGGTTTAATTAAACTGGGAGCTAAACCACAGAACGTGAATGAAACCAAATGATGAAACAACTGCAGAGTATATACGCTGGTTATTGTTTTAAAACTTGTACAATCTTAATCATAGTAGATATTAATTCAATTTACTGATTTCTTTCAAATGTGGTGGATGTTTTTATAATAATTCTGCTAGACGTTGATAATATTTCGTCAAGCTACCTTCAAGAATCACAGCGAATGTATACGATAACTTGCTACCCCGAGATAGATTGCTTGCTGTATAAGACGGTGTGACGATCGTTTTTATGTTTCAGCCACGTGAAGTTCTATATTCATATTGCACTTTTAGGTTAACTAGACTTTAGCCCCATATCATTCCAAAATGTGGATTTCAAATCGCGTTTAAAAGATCCGAACGCAACCGCTGAATTGTCTCTAGTTTCCAAGCTGGCCGCGAGAGTACTTGCAACAGGTGTTTGCATGCAACAAGTAGCAAGTAGTAGGCTGATCTACCGGACACGTGTTTCTATGTGACATGGTTGCCTCACAGTGAGATTAGAAGCAACGTAGGAGTGAGGTGAGCGTGACGATGAAACCAAATGAAATAAATCTCCAATTGGATCCGGTCCAAGTTTAGTCGTGAATATTAATCAACACAGTCTTGTGTAAACATGGCGATTGTTTGAGAGTCAACTCTACTCGCTGTATGATGAGGTATTCGGGTGTTGACTCGGGATAGAATCACACATGTGCGAACAAACATGCGAAACTGAGGACACACCGCCTTGGGAACCTTCAGCTGGAATCTAGGAGGCTGTGGAAGATAATCAAACCCGTTTCAAGTGTATAGTTGTGAGCACAGATAAACCTACGTTTGATTCCATGGGAAAAATGAGAACCCAAGGCATAGAGAGCAAAGACAGTACGATATACCTAGAGAGTGTCTCTAGATGAGCATAGATACCTCTGGTCGTGCGGTTGTAGGAGAAATGTTCTAACTATAGCATGCTATCTATGCTGTGACACAATAAAATAGTAGGAGCATAAAGGAAAGGATCACAACAATCAAATATTATTTGGCTACGTCACAAATGGAGTGTTTTCCTCACCATTCATTCAATCCGTGCAGTGCTGTGTTTATCTTCATACGACGACTTTGCAAACCGCCAACACCCATGGTTGATTTGATCGCATATACACAAACATAGTCGACTCAAGGCTCAAACCGGAACGCAAAAAACTAGTATTTCTGCCGATAAAATCATTCATTACCAATATCAAGTTATTCCCGCGTCTGATATGATTTATGTGTAGTGATGTTTGAGTCCTTGGAACAGCATGTGCTGTGATTTACCTCTTATACTCACCCTGGCTGATTATACAGGCAGTGCTATCTGTGAGCTGTGGTGGCAACGACGCGTAGCTCATAGCTCTACCTGTCGTACGAGGGCGACTTTGTAGAACCTTGTGGAAGCACGTTGTTAAACAATACACACTCGTTATTAGTGCTATATATGTTGTGTCGCGCCCTAAACGCAATGAAATCGCGTGTGTGCTGATTTTAATGACATACTAATATTATTTAATAATAATAATCATTGGCCAAGGCCTTGTCTTTTATTTGACTGATGCACGCGATTTTATTGCCGAAAGCAATGTTGATTTATCTGTGCTAACATCGCTAATTTTCAATACTTAAAAATAAGAATACCAAAATAAAATAATACCACAAAAGGATTATAAACAAATGGTAACTATTTTTTAAATTATTACACAGTCACGAATATATGATAAAGCAGAGATGTGTTGCTCTATGAGGAAACTACTGCAGCCGGGCATCGAACCCGGGCAACGCGGTGTGGGCCGTCCATACCACATATAATAGCAGCCATGTATGTATTAACCGCAATTACTCGCTGTTAAGTTTATTGCAACCGCCGCTAAGATTTATTTATTTCGTACCCGCGCCTACGTTCATTTCGCCAATTAAATTATATGTCTACTCCACGCGCGGAGAGAGGTAATTTTATGGATCTGTTGGATCGAGACCGGTATACCGCCTCGATCTCGCTGTATATCGATAGGTCGATAAGAACATATCGTACACGTTACTTCCGTATCCCGTCTGAGCCCGGGGTAGAATTTGGTCCAGGGTGACTCTGTCAATCGTAGGAGGCGACGAAATGAGGTTCTCCCTCTCCCTTTTCATCCCCCTAACCCTTTTCAATATAAGTCATCCTCCTACTTCTCCCTGTCCACCATATTAACTGACGTAATGTAATCTAGTTTTCGAGTACGTCAATGTAAAGAACAAATATTAATAATATTAATAAGTGACTGCCGTGCTATTGTGTCTTGCGCCGACACTGGAGCGTTGTAGGCTGAAGGCCGCTGCAAGAGGAGACCAGCTAAGAATAAACAAGAAGTAAAACTATAACAGACATTCACTCGCTTTAAAGTATTTAGCCTTCGTTTTTATCTGGCGCATTGATCGAATCCCTTCGGTTATACAATGGAAATCAATCAAGTGTTACGGACTTCATAACGGAAGAACCTCATTAGTTTTCTTATATAATCACAATTATTATTGATTATTGACTGTGAACGAAACAATATTGGCAAAACTTCTTTGAGAATTATGAAAACCACAAACCGAAACACGAGAATGTAAGTATAATGTGTAACGAAGAACTAGGGACAAATAGTATTGATTGAAACCCAAGCGCAATCACTGAGAATTGATTGAAGCAAAAGAGCTCTCGGTAAATGTTCTAAAGCCTTCTCAATAGTCCTAGCATTATTGATTTTAGTGCCCACCACTATTTTATTCTCGTTTCATTCTCACTGCACAATAATACACATTGTATAATTGTAAATTCATACTATATCGACAAAATGCAGGTGTTTCTACGCAACGATAGTTCACAACATCTGTTCTGCGCTCATGTTGCAATGAGTGCATGCCTGAACATGTAGGGGCCGTGATGTTGTCATCGCAAACAACTCGGTATGCAGATACTCCAAGACATTCTTGTCATTTAAGATGGAAACAGTATTGAAGAGGGAAACTTGTCCAAGGAAAGTGTTACTTTATAAGGAAACCTGTCACGCGATGACGTGGTCACTCTTCGCTCGGACATGACAAGACACTCCAGTGGTTGGTTGACAAGCCGAGCTTAGACAGTGTCGGCCTCATAACACTCATAGCCTTACTCTAGGAACACGTGTGTCATTATCCTTGCAGTGACTGACTGGCAGTCTTTCATACTGACTGGACAAGGAGGAAAATAAATACAACTTGTAATACATTATGTGAAACAATAATAAAACACCAGTAAAAATCAATTACAATAGCAATTAAGATAACAAAAACAAAACTAGAGGACATTGGACAAGACACATTATACACATAAATATATGTGTCAGAAACGAGATACATTTACGCAACAGAATTAAGTGCGAAAATACGGAAAGCAAACGTCGTTATATTGACCGAAAGGTAGAGAATTTATATATAGAAATAAACAATTATGATTAACTAGGAAAACGCTCTGTTTGACGCGTTGATAAGCGAGCGCGTCAATATCTACGAACTTTCTGGCGAAAAGTTTTCAATGCTAATACGAACAACAATTAACAACAATTCAAGAATGCGCATTGCAAAAATTGTTCTTATTTCCATGGCTATTATACTTTCCGACATTGTTGTATGCAGTGCAATGTGCGTTGCTAAGAATTTTCGTGGTCATGTTTTCAACACGGTCCGCCACCGTTACTAACACTTATTGACAGCAATAGAAATGTAATTTCTGCCTCTAATACGTATTGGGTCGCGTTTACATTAGTATATTCGTGACCGGACAAAAATTTACTATAAGATAGCCACCTCACATTTTGCCGTTACTGCGTTTTAGAAAAATATTTTCGAGTAACTTTCGTGTAACTTTGCCAATATTTATCAGATCGCCATTACATTAACATATTCGTGACCGGAAAAAACTGTAAAAAAATCTGGCTATCTCACATTTTGCCGCCATTTTGTTTCAGAAAAATATTTTGCAGTAACTATGGTGTAACTTTGTAACTTTTCGAACGATTTTGCCTCAAAACTATACACCTTCAATCCACATCGAGGCTTGTGGATGGTCCAAATTTCAAGTTGATCGGACTTTCCGTTCGACCGCTATCGACAGACATAAAAAAAAAAAAAAAAAAAAAAAAAACAAAAAAAAAAAAAAACAGAACGAAGTGCCATAAGAGTCTCGTGGAAACGCTCGCTTCGCTCGCTTAATTATGAACAGTGAAAAGAAAGATGACATTGACAAATAATTAAAGCAAAAGAAATGACAAGAGAAAAGTCAACGAAAAGAAAATGTGGTTCGAAAATGCCTGAGTAATGTTCCTCAGTTCATGAGCTTTCATCGTTGATGTTCGTAACTCGTTCTTGACGCAGCTTCATATCACAGGGTGTCTTATCTCATGGGCAGACACACTGCCAGTGCAGTTGTTCCATTAGGCAGATATTCCGGGCTCGGTTCGAGCACAGGCAACACATTTCATCCTCGATCACTGCTGACAACTATACAAAGCACGCATAAAATTACTGCCTATACCATTAGTTACGCATTTACATCACAAAGTCATTTTGGCAGACAAATAATCTGTTGCTAGGCAACTCCATTGTTGTATCGTTCTTTGATTGGTGCATATTTAACGTTGCTCTCAAACAAAACACGTTTTAAGTAACTAAAACTGCAGGCGTTAATAAAATAATGTTTTATACCACATCCTGTTAAACAAAACAAAATGATCCAAGGAACATGATGTAAATGTGATATTCCACCGCCTGCTGCTCTGTAGTTTCCATGTCACCGCCTTGCATAGATGCGTGGGAGTGACGTCATGCGCAGCAGACCTTGCAAATGTGTGCGACGCACTCTGGTTTACATCGGCTCCATTGTCTTCTGTGTTTGGTAGGTTGGCAATGCAACTCGTCTGCCCATACTGAGACAGGTTCGTGCGGGGGTGTTGGTACCGCTCGTCACGTGACTTGTTCATCAACACTACACATTCATATAGGTTTTTATTCGCAGTATTTAATTTGGGAGCCTTGGAGTACTTAGGGTGTGTTCCAACTTGACGTTTTTCGTAGTGGACTAAGCTTAGTTATACTAATCGAAAGGAAGTGACGTCACAAGCAGACGACCAATGCTTCCTACTTGGGTAGTGGGTAGTGGCCGAAAGTGCACACTACGACAACGACTAACCCACTAAACCAAGATGGTTGATACTAGCCATCACAGCTGATACTTTTAGGTTAGGGAAATACCCAACCACGTATTGAATGTAAGTGGAAGTATTATCATCGTATTTATATCCATAAGATGATTGATAACAATAAACTTTGTGTTAGCATACAAGGTGGTGTGTCCAAAGCTGTTAGTTTTTAGTGTGTAGCAGGTTAGTGGTTAGTGGTTAGTGGTTAGCGGTTAGCAGGCGAAAATCAAGTTGGAACACACCCTCAATATAACGTGATAATAGTACTGAGATAGACTAGATTTATGGCAGGGTAGGGGCTTAATTCGAAGAAGAATATTGCTTTCGATTACGACTAATTTATATGTGTTTAAGAGGTAATTGATTAAATTAAAAAAAAGCCCATGTAATTTAAATGGCCGTGTGTCGCGCCAACAAGTAGAAGTGCCAACAAGTGGGTTACTCAACCCGAATCTCTCGCCGCCTTCTAGCGGGACTTGTTGCACGTCTGGTCATTCAGTCTGATGGAAATACAGAAGGTCGCGGGTTCAATTTCCGGTTAAACCAGTAGTATAGCTGCAGCGCTTTAAATATAGCCTATGATGTCATTATGTAAATGATACGAAATTACGTCATTATTACTGATGCATGGGAAATATGTAGATCGACTGCATTAATGGAGTTGTTGAGAATGTCACAAGCTCCAGACTGTAATAAAACACTTTTTGTCTGTGTAAGAAAGTGGCGATGCAATACATTTCCTTATTGCCATACCCGGGCATTATTGTGAACCACTATCGGGCAAACCCTTCCATGCTGTAATTGGTCCTAAGAGGGGCACACGATATAATGCTGGTGTGTACCCTACAGCAGGGCTTGTGTTGAAGAAAATGATTAATCAATTACTTCATGTCGTCCTTGTAAGTGACTGTTGAGATCAAAATTCCTGTCAAAATGCTGCGTAGTTACATTATTAATGATGTGTTTTGACTGAAAAACTAAAAACGTTTATGTAATTTAGGAAACCATTTATGTTGTACATGTCATTACGACATTATGTATAAAGAACATCATCATTTCGAGACAATAGTCTTTGGTTCGGTTCCCATACAGCCTTTTCATTCAGTTTTCAAGTGTGAGATATAATTACATACATAACGTTTAACAATAGTTTTGCAGTTAGCGTCCCAACCTTGGAGCTATATTCACGCAGGTTCCCACAACATGCAGTTAGCACAGTCCCCTATACAACGACGCGACGACACAACGACGCGTCCTTGAGCTTTGCAGCGTGTGAGCTGTGCTGTGTATATAGCAGGCTGTGAGAGTGACAGCCCGGCGACCCACAGCCTGTGTGATGGGATTGACGAGGTTCACTCAAACATACGATACGTATATCAGGCTGTGAGTGTGACAGCCCGGCGACCCACAGCCTGTGTGATTGACGAGGTTCAAACATACGATTATACACAAGCGGATCTTCGTTAGATTATGACGAGTTAATGCCTTGAGACTAATTGCTTGCGAGATACATCTGAATATAAATGGTTTGAAGAAAGAGGTAGTTAGGTTGAAGAGATATTGAGTTTTTCTAGAAGAACAACACACTTTAAGTTATAGATGGAGTGTGTAGGTTAACTTCGAAACTGTGGTGGTAGCTCCGAACTTCGCTACTTTTAACGAAAACTCTTAGGAGAGCGAACGAGTTTAATTGTCCCAATCAAGAGGACGATTTCACAATTGTTTTCAGGAATATCCTCTCTCTCTCTCTCTCGCAATCAGAACTACGGATATTCGAAGCAACGTCCGTCCATTCAAACGTTTAAATGCATTTCACCATTTGGTGTAGGTGCCGGGTCTAAGATGTGTTTTCTCTTCATTCAATCCACGGCTAGAAAATACCTTTGCCACAAATAATCTTGTCAATACATTTAATTTAAAATAAACCTAGTTATGGATAATCAAGGATTAATATATAATATAATATTACTAACAAGATATTAACCAGCGATAGAGATTCGCTGTTGGAAGACGCCATTGATATTGTTCAAAGATAACAATATCATAAGGAAGTTATTTTTGACTATATATTATCTAAACATGTAGTATTCGTTTGTATCTCCATTATTTCTTTTTGTCTGCCAATTCGTCTCTTTAGCGTCCATTTATTGATACGATATTTAAATAATTTACTTACAATAACAGCAATTACGTTTTGAAAAGCTGCAATGAAGACGTCACTAGATTGTGTTACTAGATTTATCGGTTAATCTCAACAATGCCACAGTTTCCGTTATAAGTCCGGTCTGCTGTATAATTAGACCCAGAGATCACGATCCTTTAATCTTACTGATTCAACGTTATATTCGGGTTTCGCTATACTAAACCGTCGCTTCATCTTCAGCAACAATCCTCTCTCTCTCTCTCGTTCCTTCTCTGCGATCATCATTGCCCGGGCATGATTAATATACCGGATTATAATACTCCGTGAGATGGGTGTACACGCAAATTACAGGCGCGCGGTTTGTTTTTTAGTTTTTTAATATATAAACACGAAACCCAGCTGATTAATGGTTGTAATGGCAGCGAATTAGTGTACCCCTCATTAATCTCGGCTGCCGTGGCGTTGTCGAGGTCATCATGAAGTGACAGCGACCACGTGTGAGGGGGAGGGGGGGGGGGGGGGGGGGGTTCGGGCTGGACACATTAGTGGTATTTGAATTATATCTAAACACCTTGAGCTTTGCTGTCATCATTTTGATGTGTTTCTTATGACAGGCTACACAGCCGTGCTGGATTTTATAATGGATTAATTTTGCATTAACTAGACCCTATACGATTGCTGTTTCTATGGTTCTATGAGTTATTTGTAGTGCAGTTCCATTCCATAGCAGGGGACAGTTTGATATGTGTCACTTGTTCCACTTGTCTTGGCCTGAAACCTGATAGGAACCATCCGATCTGATACCAGTTAAGAATAACCACCAAATATCGTCGGTGCACCTGAAACTCTATCGCCTAACTGTTTCGGTAACTCGACACAACCTTGGTACGATCACAGCCTTCTCAATACTTGTTGACGTGACCTGGACACGCGCGGTCACACCCACAGCCTTCTCGATAGTCCTGGACAGGCGCGGTCACGCTCACAGCCTTCTCAATACTTGTTGACGTGACCTGGACACGCGCGGTCACACCCACAGCCCTCTCGCTAGTCCTGGACAGGCGCATTGGTACCTGCTCGGTACATGACATGACAGATGTGTCTATAGGCACCGTGCGTTAGTACATACAGCGCGTGCAGCGGCAGAACTTTGCAGCTCGGAGAGGAAAGAAACAAAACAAGATCACGCCTCGGCCTACCAGCTGTCATTAAATGGCGTTCATGTAATTGAGATTGTTTCTTCCAATAAATGTTGCGTAATTGTATGATACATTATTAGTTATGGCTGAAGGGGCAGCAAGAAGTGACAACAAGGGTTGTTGTATTGTTGGCTGCACAAATCGGTACCAAAATACATCGATAAGCGTTCACATTTACAAGTTTATGAGCCTAGCCTAGGCCTACCCATATGCTAAGCCTATGCTGGGCCCGTTCTGTCTACAGAATGCAACAATGGTTTTTCTTTCAGTATACCTAAGTTTTAATTGCGTAGGTACTTAAAAGAGTCCTACTAGGTATAAAACGCAACACATAAAATAAAATATACAATGCTTACTTCAATTTAAACATCATAGGGCGTCAAACTCACTGACGTCTGCCTGACCACTTTCGACGTTATAAAATTAACCACAACATCTCGAGTTTCCGTTAAATCAAAAACATGGCCAGCTTTAAATAATCCTTGCCCTTTAATAAAAGATTGCTTTGCCTCGTAGCCTGGATTTATTTTATTAAATCCGTATTTAATGACGATACACTTCGTACCTTTCGCGTGGTTTTCCATTGCTACGGTGCAATGTTTTCATAACCGAAGTGCGCCAGTCTGACACATGAGCGCCTCAATCGATCTCACTAGCGCGCTCAGTGGCCAAACACGGTGCCTATAATCAAGCTAGATTCTAGAGGAGACAAGGGGGGGGGGGTGTCTTGTTTGGCAGCTTCGTTTAGATGATAAGTGTAGGTAGTCTATATGACACAGCCTTGTATAATGTTACTGTACTCTTCCCCTACTCACTGGTGGACAATGCCTACCTGTAGAACATCACAGCTCTAGAGCAACTACTTTCGTCCACCACTACTTTCGGCCGTTTTCCACAAAAGAAATAGCTCAAAATTAAATTTACAAAGTAAACAAAACCGATTTTTCCTACACCTCGAAGTAAATTGAAGGAAATAAAAAACGGAGTATCTTCCTTATATTCTTTGGAACAATTAGGCTTCCTACACAAACCAGAAGCTGAACTGCGCCAATGAGTAGACTACGTGCTAAGATATTCGTGCATTAATCAACTCGATAAACTTCACGTAACAATAGACGTGACCTAAAGACATACAAGCATACCGACATCTCTTTCTCCTCTCTTGAGAGTCCTATGTGCGCTCATAAAGTGTTCCCTTGGTGTGATATTTGCTTGTGTGACAATGTGCAATGTTTGCTAGTGTAAACTGCTCCGTTGCGGATGTTAAGGCTAGCGCCGTGGCTGCGCCTTGAGCCGATGTTAACGACATTCAAGGTCACGTGATGGCCACAAGTGGTTGTGATAAAAGTGAGCGGTCCATTGAGAGCCTCGAACCCAAAGGTCGTGGATTAAAATCAGATCGCTCCATTTGCATATTTTTTGTGTGCGTTGTAATTATTTTTGTTCGCAATTTACTCCGGGCGGAATGAATGTTCTTATCTATAAACTGTTTATTGTTTTATTTTTCATTTTTTATTGTACACTGCGATTGTCTTTTTTGTTTTTATTCAGCCTTGATGTTTTAAATACTTGAAAAATGTCATGCGAAAACAAAGTTGTTTACAAATTAAAATTTACGAGGTCAATCGGTGGCAAATGTTGTTTTCTAATTTTAATACACTAGTTAAAAATATAAAAACTATTTCTGACTTAAATCAGACAATTCTTACCAACAGTTTACAATCTACAGATGGGGCACAGATAGTCTTATTTGGTTGGTATGGTAGAGCTTCGATTCCTGCCTCGTATAATCTTATAATGTGAGATATAGTTTAGGGATTTACTTTGCTTGTTGTTTTGATAACTAACGTATGTTTTTTTCTCTCCTTCAGGTTTGTGGAATGATTTCTAAGATCTCGATAAGCCTCGCTGCACGAACGAGTCGTATTGCCATGGGACCCCTCACTGAGGTAGGCTCATCTAATGTCACCTATAAGTCTCGTAGTGTTGATCACGACTATACTATATGTACGCACAATGCCCGGCGTGTATGCAGGGCCCGTGGGTGGATGGGTTCAGATGTACGCACAATGCTCACTGTCTGCAGCCAGGGCCCGTGGACAGTGCGTGGGTGGATGGGTACAATGCTGAGGTTCTGGTCGGGGGCGTCGGCCGGGCCAATATTCGCAACATGACCTGGCTCATGTGACGTCACAAGTCTGCGTGGGCGCATTCGGTCGCGTACACGCTTATTTGGCCCGGACAGACAGACAGACAGACAGACAGACAGACAGACAGACAGACAGACAGACAGACAGACAGACAGACAGACAGACAGACAGACAGACAGACAGACAGACAGACAGACAGACAGACAGACAGACAGACAGACAGACAGACAGACCGTTGAGCTGCACTCGAATCATGCACCAGTGGGCGATATACACAATAACGCGATGACTGGCGGTTGTCTTATTGTCTTATTGATGTGGGAGGCGTCACCCAATCAGAGAGCTTAGCGCCGGCGTGACGTCATAATTAGCGCCGCGTCGAGCGACAACGCCACCAACAAAGTTCAATTACATTGAGAGATGAATGATATAAAATGAAGTGGTTTGTGGGTGGAAAGTGTCGGCTCTTGGTTAGGGGCTGCACTTGTTTCTGTCTAGACGTTGCGATCGGAGGACACTGGACAGAGCTATGCGTAGAGTAACAGGTGGCGTCGTATGACAACTACGTCACTGCCATGTGGAGTCAAGTAGTCTTGTTTACGTTCATCGTAGGCGTCAAGGCAGCCGGGACATTTAAATGTATTTGTTCGCGGAGTGCATTGGAATTAGCATGGTGGTGTCCTTCAAGCGATGTCGCCTGCATGGTTGCCGGAACTCTTTTACTGTGCGATACTATCCATGTGCTACAACCAGGCCACGCACTCAATGGTGGATACTTTCTGTGTTTGTGTGTGTAGTAACGTGAGCTATTCTATATTTTCTGAGTGGACTAAACGTTGAGGGCACTAGCAACACCGAAAGACAACAATGGAACAAATGAATTAAACTGATGGACAAACCATCAGCTGTAAAAATAATAAAATTGCAACCATAGAAATAAAAACAAGTGTAGCAATAGTAACTGCTCGCCATTTAAAACTTTTAATGATAGACAACGACTAAGTGAAAGTTTTGTATGTGTATTTGTTTGTTTTTTGTTTTGTTTTCCAAGATCAGAAGAAATTATTTTTTGACAGCTTGTTGTTTGTCCATCGGTTCAATTCATTTGTTTCATTGTTGTCTTTTGGTGTTGCTAGTGCCCTTGACCGTGTTCTTGCCGTTTGGAGTTGCATTATTCGAGTCGACGAACAAACGTTCCTCGGACTCAACATTCTGTGGCATTGAGGAAGAAGTCTCAGAGACTCCGAAATATCTGCGTTACACTTCCGTGTGATGCGCCCATACGTTATAACAGAACCCAGCTGATAAGTTAGATAACATGTTGCACAGTCACACTTAGCACCTCTCGCCCACGGATATTGACACAACATCACTGATTGAAAGTACAAATGACGCGAGTGTTTGCGTTACGACAAAGTAGATACGCAGAAAACTGCGTAGACGCTAAGATAACGTGCCTATTGACAAATGTGTTTTGTTTAATTTATTTCGTACAGACAAGTATTTTTGCAAGGGCTATATTAGTCATCTGCTCAGTGACTGTTAAAAAAATTTGTTGTGTATTAAAAATAATCGTCTAAACAAAATGGCAGATGTATAGACCAAGGCTGCGATAAGAACAACAAATAATGAAGTATGGTGTTGAGCACAAGCGAAACAATTGGGGTGTAAAGAACCACGCCTGAAAAGATGGACGGTCTGTAAGACTTAATGAATAAATAAAAATAAATAAATTCACATTTAGAGTCTACCCACTCAGTAACTAAACTGATTTGCAGTGGGAGACTTTCATTTAAAGTGACTAAACCAAACCTGTAGGCTTCGAACACCATCGACGAGTGAGCGATAACCAATCAAAAATCGATATTTCAAATACGAAACACATGAATCAGTGATTGGACAGTGCGAAAACCTGCGGACAAATGCCATGAATCAACAAGGTCGATTCAGAATAACTTTGAATTCATTGAGTGCTTCGTTGCTAGGACGACTCCAAAGTCACCGTTTACTTATTCCTAAGCCAAGAAGCAATGGAACTGAATCCACATTAGAAGTTAAAAAACTTCTGCCTGAAGCGGGATTTGAACCCGGGACCTTCTGCATTGGAAGCAGGGATGCTAACCACTGTGTATCTAGCTAGTAGTAGTGAAGTGCTGGAGGTATGTGAACGCAAGGCTACCGCAGCTGTGCAGTTGTGCATCCAAGATGATGCAGATGATAAGAGCCGCGAGGCCAAGAGATCACGATCAACATTCAGGAAGCGGCCGTAATCAGTAACTAGAACCAACAACTCTTTCTACTGCATTCCCCATAAACCTCTGTGAAACACTATACGGGCTGAAGTTAAAACAGTTGACCTTCGGAGAAGAAATTGCTTTAATAAAACAATGTAGTTAGTAATGATCATGAGTCGTGATTTATAACAGTGATTCCGTGCACCGTAGATTAACAATAGTAGTGCGATATCTCACCAGGAGCGCTGCATTCGACTCCAATATGGATGCTTGAGTGCGGATAAGTTTATCGTAAACATAGGGCGTAGGTTACAAAATCGGCCGTTTTAGGTGCAAATAAAATGTGTGTACCGTGTTGTATCTAGATATATCACATTATGAAATCTATAAGACACATCGAGCATCCATTTATCAAGGGTACTGAGGTTTTAAAAGCCAACAATCTTATGGAATATTGGCTTTTGTCTTAGACAATTCGAACTGATTGAGACTCGCAGGGTCGCTGAATTCAATCAGCAACTGTTAGTAAGGAATGCATGTTGGGGGTGAGGGAGTTGTGATAATTATCAGGCAATTGACAAGTTCGCAGTGGTCGTCCCTTGTTCCATGTAGTAGGGAGATAGGGAGCGGGCTCCCATAGTCAAAATTCAATTCATATTATGTTGTGAGGGTTAATTGATTCTTTGTTGCTTAACGACGTACTCGACAGCTGAAGTCATGTATATGACGTCTTCCGAATTAGATAGATCGCGGAGGTCATCATAAGGGGAGTCCAGCAAGGGAGGGCAGAGCCAAATGGGAGATTTTAAGTGGGACAGTTGAATGGAAAGGGACAGGGTTTAAGGATGTGAATAGAATGGCTACTCTGCTTCCTAAACTTTCCGGTTTTCGCTTCCGTTTCCGTCTCCGTCTCCGTTTCCATTCCCATTTCCGATCCTATTTCCGTTTCCGTTCCCATTCCCGTTTTGTTCCCGTTTTGTTTCCGTTTTGTTTCCGTTTTTGTTTCCGTTTTCGTTTCCGTTTCCTTTTAAACCCATTCCAACCTAACCTAACCTAACCTAACCTAACGAAACCTGACCTAACCTAACCTAACCTAACCTAACCTAACCTAACCTAACCTAACCTAACCTAACCTAACCTAACCTAACCTAACCTAACCTAACCTAGCCTAACCTAACCTAACCTAACCTAACCTAACCTAACCTAACCTAATCTAACCTAACCTAACCTAACCTAACCTAACCTAACCTAACCTAACCTAACCTAACCTAACCTAACCTAACCTAACCTAACCTAACCTAACCTAACCTAACCTAACCTAACCTAACCTAACCTAACCTAACCTAACCTAACCTAACCTAACCTAACCTAACCTAACCTAACCTAACCTAACCTAACCTAACCTAACCTAACCTAACCTAACCTAACCTAACCTAACCTAACCTAACCTAACCTAACCTAACCTAACCTAACCTAACCTAACCTAACCTAACCTAACCTAACCTAACCTAACCTAACCTAACCCAACCTAACCAAACCCAACCAAATCTACATCCACCGATGTCAAGCGCTCATCCAACGCCGTGTTAGTACACTACATCTAGCTAACCTAACCTAACCTGAGCTTACCAAACCTAGCCGTACTTGAGCAAATTTCTCCCTCAAGCTACTCCCGCAAGTTTTTGCCCGCAAGTTAGTCTCGCAAGTTAGTCCCGGCAGCTACTCCCGCAAGTTACTCCCGCAAGTTACTCCCGCACGTTAGATTGCAACTTAATCCCGGCAGTTACTCCCGCAAGTTAGTCTCGAGAGTTAGTCCCGGCAGTACTCCCGAAACTTACTCCCGCAAGTTACTCCCGCAAGCTACTCCCACAAGTTACTCCCGCAAGTTACTCCCGCAAGTTAATCTCGCAATTTAGTCCCGGCAGTTACTCCCGCAAGTTACTCCCGCAAGTTACTCCCGCAAGTTACTCCCGCAAGTTACTCCCGCAAGTTACTCCCGCAAGTTAGTCTCGCAATTTAGTCCCGGCAGTTACTCCTGCAAGTTACACCCGCAAGTTAGTCTCGCAAGTTAGTCCCGGCAGTTACTCCCGCAAGTTACTCCCGCAAGTTTATTGGTCAAGTTTATCCCACAAGTAACTCCTTACAACACCACCCCCTCAATCAAGCAGGCACATATTTGTCAAGTAGCAGAGAGGGTGGGGAAAAGTCCAGTCGGCACATTAGTACATTGACTACAGTACACAGCGGGAGTGACCAATGAGAGTGGAGCACTCTACTGACCGGAAGACCGGAAGGAACAGGATCCACTGAAGACAGAGCAGTGACGTCACAGCGGGAGTGGCCAATTGCCGTTGCTATGACGGTTGCCCAAGTCACCATTTGCATCTACACCACTATATAGATAGATTAAAGTCATTTTCCAAAGTTAAAAAATCCCATCCCGAGCCGGGAATCGAACTTTGGACCTTCTGCATTGAAAACCCAACCAGAACAATTAACAACACAACGAAATCTTAACGAAAACAACTTGCTCATACCAAATCTCACACGCTACAACACAGCTAAGGCGGTGAGCTATCCGCACTGAGTTGATGCCAGATTCTCTCACCAGAGGTCAGCCACTTTGAGTTTAAACGCGTAATGATTGGTAGCATCACGCGGTACTTTAGGGTTCCCGCTTCGCCTTTTCATTATATACCAACTATCGATCTAATAGTTGGACGCGCAGGTGAAGCTGGTGTGCACCCTACAGCAAGGGTTCCTGTGACAACAGTGGTTATTATCACCAAAACAGCGTTTGGATGTATGAAAAGGCCTCACTGGCCTTAATCCCGCCCATAATAAAGACCGAAATCAATCAATCAATCAATCTTAGCAGCAGCGTCTCAGTGCAGACCTGTGATTGGCTAGCATCCTACTCTAAGTATGAATGACTAGGCAAGGTCACAGGCTCAGCACTTATACACTCTAGCCCGGCACCTCACTATATCACAACAATAGAAGACTGACCATTGAAGTCAGCGCCGCTCTCTTTACTTCACCTACCTGTCACTACCTGTTGCACCGCGAAGCATAGAAGGCTGTGCAAAACACTCAACACATTAGGCCGAGACGGATTATACATTACGCACGCGTTGAGTGCGTTGGGCGTTGGTTCAGTTAGGTCTAACAATAGAATATCCTTCGCATTCTTTCTGTGTGATAACAGGTGCGCATAATGCGAGAACTGAAAGCTAATGGTCTTTCTATTTGGCTTTTGAATATTCTAACGATCCTACGGTGACTTGACAATACAAGTAAAACATGTGGGCTCTACTTGTACATGTATCTCGGACACGTGTTGCTCTGTCTGTACTCAATACTCGTACATCTGCGGATGAGTGAATCTGTTATTACTTATTTTCACTACTTCCAATGGGGTAAAGTGTAGAATCTGACTTTGCTTCGTTCATCGTGAACTCCCAAACCCAACCCGAAATTTTGTTGTGAACCTTCTATATTGGAAGCAAGAATACATTATATCCCCATAGAACCTCACTGAAATATCTTCTCTGTCTACCTACACAGGAGTCAGTTATTACCTTCACAGTCTTATCTTCTTCCTCTTCTTTGCAACCTGGGTAACCGAAACCCACACACATTAATGCGATTTTATTTTTATTTCCATCGCGCTTCAAGATTACAAAATAAAATAATGTTATTAAGCGAGCGAAGCGAGCGTTTCCACTTGACTCTTATGGCACTTCATTCTGTTTTTTTTTTTGTTTGTTTGTTTGTTTTTTTTTTTTTTTTTTTTTTTATGTCCGTCGATAGCGGTCGAACGGAAAGTCCGATCAACTTGAAATTTGGACCATCCACAAGCCTCGATGTGGATTGAAGGTGTATAGTTTTGAGGCAAAATCGTTCGAAAAGTTACAAAGTTACACCATAGTTACTGCAAAATATTTTTCTGAAACAAAATGGCGGCAAAATGTGAGATAGCCAGATTTTTCTACAGATTTTTCCGGTCACGAATATGTTAATGTAATGGCGATCTGATAAATATTGGCAAAGTTACACAAAAGTTACTCGAAAATATATTTTTGAAACACAGTTACGGCAAAATGTGAGGTGGCTATCTGATAGTAAATTTTTGTCCGGTTACGAATATACTAATGTAAACGCGATCCGATACGTATAAGAGGCAGAAATGACATTTCTATTGCTGTCAATAACTGTTAGTAACGGTGGCGGACCGCGGCGAAAACAAGACACCGAAAATTCTTAGCAACGCACATTGCACTGCATCCAACAATGTCGGGAAGTATAATAGCTATGGAAATTAGAAAAAATTTTGCAATGCGCATTCTTAAATTGTTGTTAATTGTTGTTTGTATAAGCATTGAAATCTTTTCGCCAGAAAGTTCGTAGATATTGACGCGCTCGCTTATCAACGCGTCAAACAGAGCGTTTTCCTAGTACGTAGAAAAGATAAATATGTACTCGTTTCTAGAATCCAAAACATATATTAAATTATAAACTCTTTTGCTACGCCAGTAACTATATTGTCAACAGAATCGACCAGGTTACATAATTCGCCAAATGTGGCCATTTGACAGCAACAAGAATACACTTGTCAAGATCCAACCACAGTCGTGCTGTGGTTGAACCTCGTTGCGCGTATCGAGACGTTACAGAAGGCTGTGGATGGTATAAACGTCCACGCAGAACACAGGCCGTGTTGCTATGTCATCGGAGATAATGCCCAAGAGTTAAAACTATTTGTCAATGTCGAGGAAAGCATTTAGCGGCAATTTGTAACTTGAAAACATAAAACATAATAGTCCACCGCCTTGAGATGTTTGTTGTGGGTTTAATTGAGTGGAATCAAGATGTTTCTCGAATTAATGGAGGGCCGTAGTATCCTCGTGAAGGTGAGAGACAAGTTGCTGCAATCAATTATATCACGTCATCTTTTGAGAGAGCAATTTGTTGAACACACGTGTTGGCCGGGGTTTACACTAGAACAAAGAACTTAGAGCTAAACACCTGTGGATCGTCAAGTTAGTGAATGCCACCGTTGAAACTGTGACAGTTTAAAAAAACTAACACAAAGAGCTTAGCTATCCAGTTAGTGAATGAATTGACGCCCACTTGGCTTGTCCTTGTAACCATGCACACATTTGGTAGTTTGTGTCCAAGTTTCACACAGGGGAAGGGGGCCCAAACAATACATTTTGTAGATTTCTAATCTAAATTATAAAGCGATCTTGAGATCAAACGCTTGTGAAGTGCAACAGGTGCAATGCCTGAGTGACCGCCGATGTCCTCGGGCATCCAGTGGTGAAGCCAGTATGACGTACGACAAGCTTGATATTCCTCTGATGTTTACAAACATGACATCGTAGTTATAAGAAAGTGGAGGTTAATCAAGAAACAAATTAACTGTCTGTGCTACATCAACAAGCACGTGAGGCCCCCACTGAGCCTAATTGACACAAACACTCACTTTAGTAATTAACTGTATGTCAGCTTTTTAAGTCGTCACTTCAACCGACGGTTCCCACATTTATGAACATTCTTGCGATCAAGCTCTTGGGTGGTAAAGAAGGCGTCTTCCTGTGCCGACATGGCAAAATCACGTCATTTTTCACGAGAGCGTAATTCTTCACATTTTATATTTGTTGAAAACCTGTAGTTTAATCACAGCTTGTTTCCGGGTGTAACGCGATTGGGGCCTACGTTTGTTGTGTTTTTGAAGTCGTGTGGGTGGGCGTCGGTTCGCGCATAAATCAACGGTCTAACTCAATTAATGTTAACCTACAACAACCTCCAATACAAACTGAAAGGTTTCTCCTAGTTCAGTTCAGTTATAACACGAAATTGTTGATTCCGTCATTATTTACTGTAAACGATCTAAGTTCCTTCATCATTAATTACCCTAAGACTAGCCAAACATAGCAATCATTTAAATACACACTTATACTATACGAAAATTCCTAGCTAAACATTTTATAGGAAACCTAACCAGCCAGGGACAACCTGTTATGTCAGTAAACTATCTAGGTTCTAGTTGCAGAGAATGTCCAAGTGAAATATTAGACTCAAATTCCAGTTGCGTCTTTTGACTGAGGAAAACTTCAAGAAAACCGTATTCAGGATTGCCAAAGGCCGGTATCGAACAAGCCACTCGAGTTAGTCGCACGTGTTACCATATGCGATCACTGCACTATATCAACATGAGTATTTTGGAAGATAGTCCACTTCCTTCCCTTTCCCATTTTCTTCCTTTTCCCCTTTCTTCACTTTTCTCCTTTTTCTCTCCTTTACGCTCTTCTTGTCTATTTCTTCCAAACACCCCCCAACGTCAAATGAACATTGTTGTCGAGTACAGATATTTGTATCTTGAGCGTGAATGTATCTGAATGGCGTAACGTCACGCCGGACAGAGGAAAGTGAAGTTGTGCGATGCGATGGCCGCTCCTCCAGTGATCATATAAGGCGGATAGATATAGTTGAGTAACAAGTGGCTGCATGGTGAGACATCAACGCCTTGGGCAGCTATTTGGTTACTCGTCTCTATCTTCGGCCCACGTCGCATTAGACAACCGAGGTGTGTTGAGGCTGGGCCCCCACGCAAGGACCATCAGTCAACTGCTGGAAGAATTGCAACTCGGGGCCCACTGCACGGAGAAACGATCACCAAATACTATAATACATACAACCTATCGGACTCACATAGATAGCGCTGCTAAGCAACCTCCTTATAGCACCATTGATGATTTGACAATAAAACAACAATGAAAATTGACAGCTAAACCACTCCTAATAGAAGTGTATTTTCTTGCCACCAGAATGCATCTAGTCTATTTTGAGTGCTCTATAGTATATACAACCTATCGGACTATGGTATTTGCTAACAAATCGATAGCGCTGCTAAGCAACCTCTTTATAGCATAGCACCATTGATGATTTAACAATAAAACATCAATGAAAAATTGACAACTAAATTCCTCCTCATAATAGTTCATTTCTTGCCACCAGAATGCATCTAGTCTACTTTGTTCTCTGTTGTGTATCTGCCCTGGTAATGGTATTGTGGGTTTATTCCTGCTTTCAATCCTGAAACTCTGTGGTTCGATTCCATTTTATAACTTTATAAATTGACTAAAATTGCTATAGATGTAAACGGTGAGTTTGTGGTGATCCTTGATAGCAACGAGCTTGTGAACAGGGACCGCGAGTACTCGAGTCCACCACGCTCGGGGCAGTACCCGGACCCGGGTTCGATACCCTGCACGCGACAAGAGATCCCCTGACGATTTCTATCGTGGCATTCTTGAACCTCCAGTTTACCCCGTCCGTGTTCTCAGTCTTGTCACGTATAACGCAGCCCTAGTGTATAAGGAGAACACACGGGAGCTGGTTGGTACAGGTGCGCGCAAGAATGCTGCAGCACGCGGGCTAAATGAGAATATACGAGCAATATCTGTAGGTTTCATGTTGCAATGTGGCAACAAGATTGTGTATCTCCTTGGTAGGTTGGCTTTACTTCAGTTCAAGCAAGACATGAAAACAGCGCTGCCACACGGAGCGGCTCTAGTTAAACTAAGAGTGGACAAAGAAAGTTTTCCCGCCAAAAACAACTTCTGAAACCCCCGCTAGGATCGCTAGGAGCGCCACCAAAAATGTCTCGCTGATTAAAACGTCGAGTTGTCTGTATATTAAGAGTCTGCAGCAGTCGGAGCTCAAAGAGCGTGAGAAGTGAAGGCTTTCCTTTCGTGTCTTTAAAACAATTGTGATCAGTGAGAGGGTGGGTTCGGACAAACTCGTAAGTCTCGCGATCATGTTCGGCAAACATGGCGTCGAGCGTGCGCAGCAAACAACTGTCGTGGCTGCCAACCGGAAACAATAAAATCCCCACCCGAAACCAGATCGTAGAACAGGTACCACACATATATTAGGACTTGTTTCCGATAGCCATACGGAGCGCCCGAGTAGAGATCTGGTATTTATTATCTCACTTCTCCCATTCGACAATCTTAACCAGGTCCATAAAACAAATATGTACCGGTTCCAGCAATTGCAGTGGAGAACGTAGTAAGGACCTTCTACCGATCTAACCCTGGCCCTTCTGCCAACACACAAACATCACTATACAGTATACACTTTATGATAACGTTGTTACCAGTAGGGCCTTACCTTTCTGATTATTACGTGAGAAATATTGAATATTGATCAGTGGTCATACTTTCTAACAGAATTTACCTACACTTTCTGCACTACGTTTGTAGTCTAGCATGGTAAACAATGCGAATAGTGCAGGTAATCAAACAAGACTCGTAGCGCCACCAAGGATGATGTTGTGTGGAGACGGAGGAATCAATCAGAAACCGGCTGCGATGCCGACGCTATAAAAGGAAGACAATGGTGGTGGAAAGTGACATCGGTCGCCTTAAGAGTTTCTTATGGGCATTTGACATCGTTACATCGAGCTTTCAGTTTCACCGAGTAACCAATACATCGCATTAAAAACAAGTGTGTACAAGTAAACAAGCTCTGACATGAGGCATGTGATGATAAGGGACTGATCTAGATAAGGGACTGATCTAGATCAGGGCACTGATGATAAGGGACTGATCTAGATCAGGGCACTACACTATGAAGAGATTCTTGAGTGGTCTTGCAACAGTTTCCTAAAACTCGAACTGTAGCTTCTTGTGGGCAATGCGCATTCAGTACATTTGCAACACTTTTGTGTACAGCTGTACTTGTTTAGAAATGCCCACCATGAGCAATCTTAACCTATATTTTTTTGTAAATGCATTCAATTCCATATTTAGACCTGCATATAAGAAGTAAATCAATTATAAGTAGAATTAACGTAATTAATTGAAAGGAAATCACTGAATTATCGCAGGCAATTGACCTCTGGCAATCAAACGCACTCGCTCTCACTCGAATGTGTTCTTTTCTTGTTTACATAGGATTCATTCCCGCCAATAAGAGCTCAAGTTATCTCAATGCGGACCGAGATTGATATTAGTTTTATCAGCTGGCCATGAGTACAGAAGTACAGGAGTACAGGAGAACAGGAGTACAGGAGTACAGGACGTCGGCAAGGGGTGACACTTGGTCGTTGGATTTTTCATTAACGAATTAAAATACTTTGTTTAAAATGAAAAAGATTGAGTGCTTTTGTTCCTTTCAATCATATCATATTTCAATAAAGGGCTCAGATTTTGATTGAGATAATGATGATGATATTGCCTTGTAGAATGGAATAGAGTGATAGTGCATAAAACAATGATACGTGAGTGTGAAAATGGCACCAACAACCATAATTCGATTTCTAAAGAGGTAAAAAGCGTCAAAGAACACACCCGTCATTGTGAAACTGAATTTCCATTGAATGACCAATCAGAAAACGGGAGAGAGGGTTTCTCCAACCCTAATCAAGAGAAAACATGCATATTATATTATGTTCCTATAAGGTAATTATAATACGCCACTCTATCGATGGGTAACGCTGCTTAACCTACCCCCCCCCCCCCCCCCCCCCTCCCTAGATCCATTGGCGAACACTTCATCCTATCCATCGTCTCGAATATAACAAATAAAATAAAGGGATAAGAAGCTGCCCGAATACGAAATGTACGAGTCCGTTAGAACTGACTTTTTATGCTCAACAATGGCTCAACAATTGACAAATAACCGGCCCCTGTCTTATTAGTTGCCACCAGATCACGTTGATTGCATACGATAGATATACTGCTTTACGAAAGCGCGTCAACCTCTTCGTTGTTGTGTACATTGTAGCCTCATGTCTTCTCTCATAGTGTTGCGGCGCTCGTCCGCTAGAACGCGCTGCCGCCTCCAGCGGGTCCGAAGGTCGAAGGGGCGGCGGGGGCGGACATTAGTTGGTGGTATCGCCGCCAGATCGCTGAATGAATCTCGGGATGGGCTGGGCGGGTTGCATCCTGCTTTGCTTTTTGCAGCTCATTACTAGTCTCAGTCCTCGGGCATCTTCAGTAAGCCCGACAACTTTCCGAGAACCCTTACTACACAATACTTATATAGCAGCAACACTACACAGAACCTAGCTGTACATTATGACGTCACAACATTGTGTAGGGTCGTGTGTGAATCAGACAAACCGTGTTGTGGTCTATTCTGTTCATGGCTAGTTCCTTCACGTTGCAATACATTTTTTCTACGAAGTATGGTCATTTTGAACTTGCAATGTTACATTATTGTTGTTTCTTTGACAGAGAAGTAAACGAACAGTTCGATAATACAAGACCGCAAAGGAAGAGATGTAGCTACAGTGGCGCTCCTGGCGGAGTGGCTTGAACTCTGCAAAGGGCGGGAAACGGAGCCCTACGTTGCTAACTATAGAGCTACAGTGGCGCTCCTGGTGGAGTGTCTTGAACTGCACAAAGGGCGGGAAACGGTGCCCGATGTTGCTAACTATAGAGCTACAGTGGCGCTCCTGGCGGAGTGGCTTGAACTCTGCAAACGGCGGGAAACGGAGCCCTACGTTGCTAACTATAGAGCTACAGTGGCGCTCCTGGCGGAGTGGCTTGAACTCTGCAAACGGTGGGAAACGGAGCCCTACGTTGCTAACTATAGAGCTACAGTGGCGCTCCTGGCGGAGAGGCTTGAACTCTGCAAAGGGCGGGAAACGGAGCCCTACGTTGCTAGTTCTATAGAGCTACAGTGGCGCTCCTGGCGGAGTGTCTTGAACTGTGCAAAGGGCGGGAAACGGAACCCGACGCAAAGGAAGAGATGTAGCTACAGTGGCGCTCCTGGTGGAGTGGCTTGAACTGTGCAAAGGGCGGGAAACGGAGCCCAACGCAAAGAAAGAGATGTAGCTACAGTGGCGCTCCTGGTGGAGTGGCTTGAACTGTGCAAAGGGCGGGAAACGGAGCCCAACGCAAAGAAAGAGATGTAGCTACAGTGGCGCTCCTGGCGGAGTGTCTTGAACTGTGCAAAGGGCGGGAAACGGAGCCCGACGCAAAGGAAGAGATGTAGCTACAGTGGCGCTCCTGGCGGAGTGTCTTGAACTGTGCAAAGGGCGGGAAACGGAGCCCGACGCAAAGGAAGGGATGTAGCTACAGTGGCGCTCCTGGCGGAGAGTCTTGAACTGTGCAAAGGGCGGGAAACGGAGCCCAACGCAAAGGAAGGGATGTAGCTACAGTGGCGCTCCTGGCGGAGAGTCTTGACCTCTACAAAGGGCGGGAAACGGAGCCCTACGTTGCTAACAAGCCACGGGGCTCTGTACTCTACATCTCCTCCCTGCCATTAGCGTGGCATACATATTGATGAGCGGACCGCGGGCCCTGTATTGTTTAGATATAAGCTGACTCCCTGGGTTGGTTCCTACCTCGAGAGGTTGGCATTGTACCTGTCTGTCCGTCGCACGACAAGGTCTTGCAACGGTCACAGTGTTTTATCGCATTTTTGGGTGTGTTCCTCCTTTCAAAGCAGAAGTTACAGGGTTCACGAGTTGAAGGGGAGAAGAAGAATGGTTGTAACAGCCCGCTGCGTGGCTGGAGATCCAAGCGGCGCGCCAGACACAATCGCGGGCGAGTTTTCCCTTCTCTTGTTTGGAGATTTGGTCGCACCTGTCGACCAAATCATGATCTCAATCCAACATACAAGATATGACGTACATATAGACCGTTCAAACAGTGACCTATCTCAAGCCATTCGTGTAAAAAATTACTACATACGCAAACGCTTTTTCTGAGATTTTTTTCTGTAAATTGATAAAAATTGATATTCGATTGTAAAAATAAGGATTAAGATGAGATCGGGATGTTTTGTTATAGCAACTATAATGCAATTTATTTCCAACCGGGAGTCTTACCCTGGTTCTGGAGCCAGACTCTGGGTTCTAGTACCGTGCGACGCCGACCTTTCTCACGTGAATCTCGATATGAGACATAGTAACGTCGGGTCTTTCATATTATCAACCCCTCCCTCGGCCGCACCACTTGTTGCACCGTTACAACACCTGCGCAGTCCAGTGTAGTTCAAGCTACTCCCGCTGTGACAACAATGAACGTACGCACGCGAAACCACGCCCCCCACTCGCACAGATAATTATAGGACTAGGAGACATTTTATCACCGTAGACAATGGTGGGTAGGGTCCGACCATTCTTTCGTAATTGGCTGTGTTTTTAAATGTGGAATCTATTCCAGGTTAGATGGGCCTAATACCGGGTCGGTGGTTTAACCGGGGTCACGGTTAGTCGACAAAGTCATCGGACGGAATCTGGGAGGGCACTAATTTGTTTACTTACCATACAGTACTAGTTTTGTTCGTAATTCTTATAATAGTGTTAAAATATGATATATTGTAATTATATTTCACGAGCGGAGACGTAAATAGTACACAGTGCAGCGCTTGGCATACATATAATATTAAATACAGAGTTTAGTTTTTATTGTAGGCCACTATGAGGTTATTATGATGGTATATAATATATTCGTTATTAACGCTATTGCTTTGCTGCACAATAAATGCACTTCTTGCTATGTATAAGATGTCACCTCACAGCCCCCTAGATGTACAGCGCGTAGTCTCGTATGGGTGTCGTGGTTGTATTTATAACGGTGCAACCTGTGGGCTGATAACATCATGATGCAGTGTTGGTCTACTTGACTAACACGAGGTCGCGAGCTCGATACCCGGCGAGGCTCCGTGTCTGGGTCACGTGATGGAGTAAACAATACCCACGTGTGATAGTACGATGCGCGCGCATACTGTAGCATCTGCCCACATAATCTTGCGCCGAGTCGTGGCTCCAAGTTCAAAGTCAGTGTTTATAATCTAGAGCTAAAAAGCTGACAACCTAACGGTGTATGTACACTATTTACAGTACAAACAATGTACAATCCGTACTTTGTTTCTAGTCTTCAACACTATTTGTTTTTATAAGTGGTATTTATAAGAGTGGTTCACACACTCTGTGCTAAGGATTGTGGCTATAGAAGTTGAACTTCTAGAAATGTGTGTTGGCCCCTAACCCTAACCCTAACCCCTATAACAGAATACATACAGTGAAAGATGTGATTGCTTTAAATATACTAGACTCGTTATCTTGTTGCGGAATGCTAAACTTACTTATCACCTTCAGCCAATCAACAAGCCTATTATATTATTCGGATAATGAAAAATGTAACTTTTTCGTTCGCATTCCTCAATGAATAGCTACGTAATTTTCTATACCGAACTATAATGCAAACTAGTAATACACGATGTATGAAATTAGCTGCATTCAACTGCATCTTGCATGACATACTACCGTAGAAAGTTATGACAAAACTCTTCTTAGAAGTTGAAATATAATGAATAAACAATGATACGTATTTAGCATGTCACCTTCACAAACGTCCGTTAGCGATCAGCCTACTTGAAGAGAAACCGAGTCTATTGAAGACAGGCTAACGGTTTAGCTGGTACAAGTTATAATAATTAATTACTACCCTGTCACGCCCGCCCTGTTGCTGGAAGAGCGTTTTTAAAACTCCCGCGTCTTGTGTTTCTTACACCGAGCTGGTTTAGGACATCCACTCATACACGGGGGCGCCCCCACTGCCGTGGCCATATATCACACCCTGAACGAACACTCTCGGTGACCCCACGACCCCTTATATGAATATTGTCTACCCCCTCAATTACAAGACCTGATCATACCGTTTATTATGTGCATCGTTGGTATGACGGCTCTCAAGTCACCGGTATGATGCGCCTATGATATATAAGGTAATGAGGAAGTTCAAATACCCCAGCTCGGGCAAAACATTTTCAGGTTACGGATTTGTATCTATTTGCTGCACATGTCTCATCTCATGTGTGTTTCTACACCAACTCTTTCATCTAGAAGGCTCTGTTGTCGGGGTCACAGCCCCCTCTAGCCACGTGGCCCTTTCATCTAGAAGGCTCTGTTGTCGGGGTCACAGCCCCCTCTAGCCGCGACGTTGTTTTCTTATTCTAATTCAGCATTCAGTGGAAATACACCGCCTTGTCGTGTCGTGTCGCAGTTTCCTATGCAGAGTGTTTTTCTAGCACTCCATATCCATATATAGAGTGTCGGGTATTTTAGCGGCAGTGTTCGTTTGACAGGCGCATAAGTCAAGCCGAGCGCGTCGGAATACCCCCCCCCCCCCCCTACATTATCACTCGGACAGACGCATCATTAGAATACACATTGATAGGGGTGGCCAGGCACCCCAGTGTCGCCAAAACTGTCACAAGCTAAGCTGTACCATTTTGTCTGCACCATTTAGGATCAACAATGGCTCAACAATTTGAATATTCAACAATTGGCTGCTAAACACCTACATGCGAATGCATTGAGCTGCATTGTTGTAATAGTTGTACAGTACCTACCACATGAGATCATTAGTTACAATCAATGTGGCTGTGAAATCACATTGCAAACAGTCGGTAGCTAGGCAACTCCATTGTTGTGTATTTCTTTGATTGGTTGGTGAATATTCAATTGTTGTCCGAAATGACCATTCACCGTATTCTGGACACAGCCTTACGGAGCAGTGTGAAATGGTTGGACGTGGGTTCGAATCCCGCTCAAGGCTGCTGTGTACCCTCTCACTCGTTGGAGTAACACGACTAATACAAACGTAAAACATTGACCATTACATATGTTCGCCTTAAAATGTCGTCAAAGCTAAAGACAAATTCAAGCGATTAGGGTTTAATGGCGGTTGTCCTGCAGTCATTCCCACACGGTTCGCTCAGTAAAAATATCTGTTGATAGTTTCGATGACATATCTCCCGGATTCTTTCAAGCTGGCGTTCTTAGGAAGAGAAGATGGCAGATAGAACGAAATGCCATAAAAAGAGATGATAACTATTCCCTGTAGAGATATTAACGACTACCTTGTGTGAGTGAGTGAGTGAGTGAGTGAGTGAGTGAGTGAGTGAGTGAGTGAGTGAGTGAGTGAGACTGTGGGAAGATGCTATTCTTGCGCAAACAGGAGCGATACAATCTGTTTCATTTAGTGAACTACCGTCCTATAGTCACATTCCGTATGAATCTCGAGGGATTTAGATAAGATTAGCTAAGATTCTTCGCATTCAAGGGATTTAAATGCAACACTCTTTCACTCGTAGATCGTCCATTTGTTCAGGAGTTGCGCCCACATGATCTGCCCACTGTTCTTGAAATAACCTTGCGTTGTTTTTAAGTATGAAACTTCCTCGTCGCGTAGAATCCCTTCCACGAAGCCGCGAGCGAGCCTACCACACAGATCACTACCAAACATCGCCCACGTGACTTATTCTCGTTATTTCTGTTGTCAACTTGTAGAGATAAGTCAGCACGTGGTTTCTACGTAGGAAGCTGGAAGTGAATGCGAACACGGTTTGTCCATCTACGACACTAGGACGGTGGTTTTAGTGCCTGGCTTGTGTGATTTCAGATTACTAATGGTATAATAATCATTTACCGAGTAATAACTAGATAAACATCTGTTTGATTCTATCTCTAAACTGCTTACAAAACGAGGAAATCAAATCTGTTAAGCAGTCATTTTGATTGCGAATTTCACGTATATTACTGACTATGATTTACCGTATATCAATCACAATCAGTGGTAAACACCGATAGACATTCAATTGCTAATCGATTACATAGCTCGTTAATATGAGCTGCCAGTCTGAAAAGATCAGAATCAATTTCTATATTGATTGATTTCGTTTAAAGAACAATTTGTATTTAATTCCGTTGTCCAATTCAATCATAATCGAAATCATTGTCTTTTACGGTGCTACGCAATCATTAGTGAAAGTTGAAAAGTATTGATTATTGGCAAGGGGTAACTCGCGATATCATACCACTCAAAATCAACGGAATTTTATTGATATCTTCAGAAAGCCTCAAGATACGAAAAAGTAATTCATCTACGGAATTCGTTATTGTATTGGCCAATCAATGAATTTTTAAACTTTCAAATAGTGTAATTGTTGTGATTGTTTTCTTCTGTAATTAAAAGTATATTATATTTATTGAAAGTTTTAAACTGATTGTTTAGCTGATACAAGACTATTATCCGTGAGTGAGTCACTTTTCAATATCCTGAAGCGTTCGTATTGTGTGCGTAAATTGCGTAGTAAGGCTTCAGGTGCCGGAATGTCTAGTTCACAACACTCTATTGCGCAAGGACGAGATGATAGCGTAAGTCAAGTGCACGCGCACTAAGCTAGTGACATCACTGCCTCCTGATTGGGTAATATTACCGTGTTGTAGTGGGACATGTTGGACAGGGTTGTTAACAAGACTGTCAACCTTCAGGATGTTGATAAACAATATGACGAGCAAAGAGTTTAGTTGATCAGTGTTGCTCGGCGGTGGAGGTTGTCGATCAAGTGCTTTGGTTCATGCGAAGCGATGGACAGGGTTGTTAACAAGACTGTCAACCTTCGGGATGTTGATAAACAATGTGACAAGCAAAGAGTTTAGTTGATCAGTGTTGCTGGGCGGAGGAGGTTGTCGATCAAGTGCTTTGGTTCATGCGAAGGGGTGGATAGGATTGGTTCTGAACAAGAAATACAAAACGGAACAAGGTATGTTCATGTTACTTGTAAAGGGAAGGTATTTTTATTTGTTATTAATTGACACTCGTGGTGAAAGGGGGTTGACGGAAAAAGCACAGTTCCAAAGACAAAAAGTAACTGCCAACCCGTAGTAAAATTTACTATAAACTAGTTATAATATTAAACATAATAGCAGCATGCAATCAATAAGGGAAAATGTTATAAAAAATAACTACAACCTGTAGAAACAATGACAAGTAGACCTAGTTATAACGAAAGATAAAATATGCGACACAAATTGAGAAAGATACTCAAGTATTTTAAAATGAAGGGATAAAACATTGCTAAAAATGAACTGTTAGAAAAAGTAATAAATAAAAAATGAGAAAAGAACCATGGCTGGTGACCGTAGCAACCTTCAGCATGTTTCCACGCAGCTTTTAGAGTGAAGCCTTCAATCAAAAGTGTTTACAATGTCAGCAAAGATAACGATATCACACCTCTAGCTAAAGAAGCAGAAGAAGACAAGTGTTTACAACGTCAGCTGAGATACCGACATCACACCTATAGCTAAAGAAGCAGAAGAAGATAAGTGTTTACAACGTCAGCTAAGATAACGACATCACACCTCTAGCTAAAGAAGAAGAAGAAGATAAGTGTTTACAACGTCAGCTAAGATAACGACATCTCACCTCTAGCTAAAGAAGAAGAGGAAGATAAGTGTTTACAACGTCAGCTGAGATACCGACATCACACCTATAGCTTTAGAAGAGAAGAAAATGACACTTGGCACACGATATCACGGACACTATGAGTAATACCATCACTTCTCGCGCAAAAGATAATAATAGTGCGCACTATACAAGGCAACAAGTTGCTTCTGATTGCGAAGGTGTTTAGCGCCATTAGTCGGCTCTTGTGTAGCTGACATCCGACACACGGGTCGTGATCAGGAACATAGTATAGACTATCTTGCTTGACCATAGGGTCGAGGGAGGAGAACATAGTATAGACTATCTTGCTAGACCATAGGGGTCGAGGGAGGAGAACATAGTTCGCAGTGCCGACAAGTCACATATAAATGGCATCTTCTGCATCAACACCTCTTCTAGTTCATGAAGTCCTGTTTCCGTGATTGTTTCGTTATGCTATTGCCTACTTAGCCTACTGTATGAAACTTTTAAATACTTGGACCTGCGTGTAGATAGACTGTAGACTGTGACCTGGGTGTAGATAGACTGTAGACTGTGACGGTCCTGGGTGTAGATAGACTGTAGAATGAAGAGGCTTAGCATTATACCTATGTTGTGAATAGTTTTAGATCTTGCTCTCATTTGTCCGTGTCAAATGCTATTAGCCTAAAAAGCGTGTTCTGTTTCCTCTTACACATAATTACCGGCCAACGTCTCAGCCAATCACGCGTCAGAGCCAACGCATGCGCATGGCGAGTGTTACTAATTAAGTCACCGTTTATCTGTTTGGCCCTGAGATGACCGGGACCATTAGGAACATTTACAATAATTGTGTTGGTAACACTTTGAGGAGTGGAACGGCCCCGAGGCTTGGGAGTAATTCATGTTCTCTTCTCCTATAGATGATAATCAATAGGGAGGATCGCCGGATATGGATTTGATCACGAGGTTTTGTTGTTTTGTGTGTCTGTTAATAATGCCTCAATATTGTGTTCCAAATGTTGTATCGCAAGAAGCTAAACAAATGCCTTATCAGGTAATTCATAAGGCTTAGCTTTTGTTTTACTAGTTTACCGGTAATGTTGCTTTTAATTTAGGATATCATTTTCTAAATCGTCATAAGATGGGAGTCTGTGGTACAACATGTTTTGTTCATTTCCTGAAGCAATATTGAGCCGAGTGCAGCAACGTTTTTCTTCCACTTCATCCATGTTTCTCCCTATTGTTCCAGGATGCGCGAGAGCGGTAAGGGATGCCGGATGTGAGCTAGTTGTCCCTATATGTTGTCCCTATTGTTCCAGGATGCGCGAGAGCGGTAAGGGATGCCGGATGTGAGCTAGTTGTCCCTATATAAAGTCTTATCTATCTAAAGTCTTAAAAAGCACTCGGTTACAAAACACAAACACACAAATCCTATCCCCAGTAACATGTTAGTTCCTGATGAGATTAACGCCTTCTTCAATCACGTTACAAAAAATCAAATCAAAACTCCTGAATTAATTGAAGAAATAAATCGTTTAAGGACAGTAGACACCCTAACACATATTCCATTCTCTTTTAGAAACGTGGTTTGCGATGACGTGTCAAAGCACCTTTCGAAGATAACAACAACGGCCACAGGTGCCGACAATATTAATATAAACATACTACAATTACTATCGCCTTATTTAATAAATATAATCACCGATATTATTAATACAGCTTTGACAACTTCAACCTTCCCAAACAGCTGGAAAGAGGCTATAATTACACCTATACCGAAAACGAACACAGTAAAATCACTGAATGACCTTAGGCCAATAAGTATTCTTCCTACTACATCAAAACTTTTAGAGAAGATAATGGCAGAGCAAATTAATGAGCATATATCCAACAATCTATGTGACTTCTTTAAAAATCAATCGGGGTTTAGAAGAGATCACAGTACTACCACCGCGCTTATTTCTGTAGTAGATGAACTGAGGAACAACATTGACAATGGTAATACTAGTTTACTCTTACTCCTAGATTATAGTAAGGCCTTCGACACAATTGACCATGACATGCTTCTGGCAAAACTCTACAACATGGGATTTTCTAAATCAGCCGAAAAGTTAGTTAAAAGTTATTTATCTGAAAGAACTCAAAAAGTTAAAGTTGTTAAGGACAATGAAGTATTAATATCACAACCGCTAACAGTGCATTGCGGAGTGCCACAAGGATCAATCCTTGGACCATTATTCTTTAATATATTTGCCCAAAGTCTGCCAGCAGTGACTAGACGTATTAATATATATCAGTATGCAGATGATGTGCAAGGTATTTTGGAAGTAAATCTAGAAACAATAGAAACAATAGAAGAGAGTTTTCATAACTTTAACACTGATCTTCAACTACTCGCGGAATGGTCGATGAAAAATGGTCTGAACTTTAATCCTAGTAAGTCGACAGTTATCCTTATAGGTAGCAAACACAATGAACAAGTAGTCCGAAATTTACTAAATGGGAATAAGATTTCTGCTATAAAAATGTGCGGTACAACTCTGCCTTTGTCAGACGAAGGGAAAAACCTTGGAGTATTGTTTGACAGTAACTTATCCTTCGATAAACACATCCAGAAACAGTGTGCAAAAGCCTATGGTGTACTTAGATCCCTCTATAAATGGAAACTGGAGCTTAGTGAAAATGTTAAATTAAATCTCATAAATTCCTTAATAAACCCATTGTTTGATTATGCGGATACAGTGTACATGGGTATTAATGAAAATGTATTAAAACAAATTCAAAAGGTACAGAATGCATCAATTCGCTTTGCGTGTAATATTAGAAAGTTTGACCACATTAGCCACATATATGATAAACACAAAATTCTAAAAATGCACCAACGTAGAACCTTACATTATTATTGCAATATCGCGAGAATCATAAGAAATAAAAGACCGGGTTATTTATATAATAAACTAAAACATACGGGCTCGTACCACAGTTATAATACAAGGAATAGTACGTATGAAATCCCCTTACATCACTCTGTGGCAGGCAGTGCTTCTTTCTCAGTTCTCGCCCCTAAGCTATGGAACATGTTGCCCCATTCAATTAAGCAAGCAACCAATAGTTCGTACGTATTCAAACAAAAGTGTTATAAGTGGATTCTCAATACCTAGTTTAGTTACATTTTATGCATATTTCTATTTTAGAGTTACTTTAATAAGCATTAGTTTTTATAGTTAATTAGGCGTATCAATGCATATATTGCATTTTTTTTTTGTACTGTGTATATATTTAATGTGTATAGTTGTTAACGTCTGTAAGCCATATAACATGTCTAGGTATATGCGTTGCAGCTAATATCTTCATACAGTGGAACATCTCTTACTGCATTAATATGATTATAGACTAAGACTGTAAACATAGGTTAGGTGGAAGAGCGAACTCTGTTCGAACCTCGCCTTTTTGTATTGCTTATTGCAAATAAAGACCTTTGTATTGTATTGTATTGTATTGTATTGTATATGTTGTCCCTATTGTTCCAGGATGCGCGAGAGCGGTAAGGGATGCCGGATGTGAGCTAGTTGTCCCTGTATGTTGTCCCTATTGTTCCAGGATGGGCGAGAGCGGTAAGGGATGCCGGATGTGAGCTAGTTGTCCCTATATGTTGTCCCTATTGTTCCAGGATGCGCGAGAGCGGTAAGGGATGCCGGATGTGAGCTAGTTGTCCCTGTATGTTGTCCCTATTGTTCCAGGATGCGCGAGAGCGGTAAGGGATGCCGGATGTGAGCTAGTTGTCCCTGTATGTTGTCCCTATTGTTCAAGGATGCGCGAGAGCGGTAAGGGATGCCGGATGTGAGCTAGTTGTCCCTGTATGTTGTCCCTATTGTTCAAGGATGCGCGAGAGCGGTAAGGGATGCCGGATGTGAGCTAGTTGTCCCTGTATGTTGTCCTTATTGTTCCAGGATGCGCGAGAGCGGTAAGGGATGCCGGATGTGAGCTAGTTGTCCCTATATGTTGTCCCTATTGTTCCAGGATGCGCGAGAGCGGTAAGGGATGCCGGATGTGAGCTAGTTGTCCCTGTATGTTGTCCCTATTGTTCCAGGATGCGCGAGAGCGGTAAGGGATGCCGGATGTGAGCTAGTTGTCCCTATATGTTGTCCCTATTGTTCCAGGATGCGCGAGAGCGGTAAGGGATGCCGGATGTGAGCTAGTTGTCCCTGTATGTTGTCCCTATTGTTCCAGGATGCGCGAGAGCGGTAAGGGATGCCGGATGTGAGCTAGTTGTCCCTGTATGTTGTCCCTATTGTTCCAGGATGCGCGAGAGCGGTAAGGGATGCCGGATGTGAGCTAGTTGTCCCTGTATGTTGTCCCTATTGTTCCAGGATGCGCGAGAGCGGTAAGGGATGCCGGATGTGAGCTAGTTGTCCCTGTATGTTGTCCCTGTATGTTGTCCCTATATGTTGTCCCTATTGTTCCAGGATGCGCGAGAGCGGTAAGGGATGCCGGATGTGAGCCGCTCCGACTCCCAACGTTCCGACACCTCCACCACTCGGCCGCGCGTCTCGTTCAACAGGGACGTCCACGTCAAGCGCATCGGTCAGTATACTACACTAAACTACACTATACTACACTATACTACACCTCCACCACTCGGCCGCGCGTCTCGTTCAACAGGGACGTCCACGTCAAGCGCATCGGTCAGTATACTACACTAAACTACACTATACTACACTATACTACACCTCCACCACTCGGCCGCGCGTCTCGTTCAACAGGGACGTCCACGTCAAGCGCATCGGTCAGTATACTACACTAAACTACACTATACTACACTATACTACACTATACTACACTCTAGTATATAGCCGGTAGTATACACGTGCATCTAGCTGAGCATCTAATGCACTTGTAGAGGGCTCTCTGCTACACACTAGTCTTTAGCCTCTATAGTTATTTTATTATTTAATTATTTTATATATATTGTATTAGCCTAGATGAACCTATCGTTATCATAATATTTTATAATGACATGTAATACACTCTGAACATGTTATACATGGGAAGAGTCTAAAATTACGCAAATAAATCTTATCTTTTTTATCTTATAGTTCCCTCAACCTCAATAGCCTCACGCGTACGAAACAGCAGAGTCCAGTAGAACCTTCTTTTACTACTCTAGTTGCTACAGTCTACTTGAAACACGTCCATTAGGATCACTTACACCATTGGGTTGGATACCTGGAAATTATCAACACACCGGGTGAGACTGCAAGAACGACAGGAATCTGTTGATGGTCGTTGAAGCAGCGTCCATAAAAGAGGCTGTATGATTGGACTATACACTGGGAGCGTCCTCATTACACGCATGTCCTATACTCTGACTACAGTTACAACAGTATCCGAGTACAGTGCATCGTTTGCTCGCAAGAAGTCGTCTAGACCGTTGCGATTAGTTGCGAGTGCTCGTGCGCACCTGGTGTCCCAAGTAGAACAGCTGCGTCGGAACGACGTTGTATTTGTGGCGTGCAACGGCGGGAAATTTTTCTTCGATTACCGACGCCAATCCAACGTTGGTCCAACGTTGGATTTAACGTGGATTCCGCTGCTACACTAAATTAGGATTTGAATCGTCAAACGGCGTCGGTACCACGTTGGATTTGTTTCGGATTCCGCTGCTAGGCTAGGCATGTATTTGAGCCGTAAAACGGCGTCGGTACCACGTTGGATTTGTTTCGGATTCCGCTGCTAGGCTAGGCATGTGTTTGAGTCGTAAAACGGCGTCGGTACCACGTTGGATTTGGTTCGGATTCCGCTGCTAGGTTAGAGATGTATTTGAGCCGTAAAACGGCGTCGGTACCACGTTGGATTTGGTTCGGATTCCGCTGCTAGGTTAGAGATGTATTTGAGCCGTAAAACGGCGTCGGTACCACGTTGGTTTTGGTTCGGATTCCGCTGCTAGGTTAGAGATGTATTTGAGTCGTCAAACGGCGTCGGTACCACGTTGGTTTTGGTTCGGATTCCGCTGCTAGGTTAGAGATGTATTTGAGCCGTAAAACGGCGTCGGTACCACGTTGGTTTTGGTTCGGATTCCGCTGCTAGGTTAGAGATGTATTTGAGTCGTAAAACGGCGTCGGTACCACGTTGGTTTTGGTTCGGATTCCGCTGCTAGGTTAGAGATGTATTTGAGCCGTAAAACGGCGTCGGTACCACGTTGGTTTTGGTTCGGATTCCGCTGCTAGGTTATAGATGTATTTGAGTCGTAAAACGGCGTCGGTACAACGTCGGATTTGGTTCGGATTCCGCTGCTAGGCTAGGCATGTATTTGAGTCGTCAAACGGCGTCGGTACCACGTTGGATTTGGTTCGGATTCCGCTGCTAGGCTAGGCATGTATTTGAGTCGTCAAACGGCGTCGGTACCACGTTGGATTTGGTTCGGATTCCGCTGCTAGGCTAGGCATGTATTTGAGTCGTCAAACGGCGTCGGTACCACGTTGGATTGGTTTCGGATTCCTCTGCTAGGCTAGGCATGTATTTGAGTCGTCAAACGGCGTCGGTACCACGTTGGATTTGTTTCGGATTCCGCTGCTAGGCTAGGCATGTATTTGAGTCGTCAAACGGCGTCGGTACCACGTTGGATTTGGTTCGGATTCCACTGCTAGTCTAGGTATGTATTTGAGTCGTCAAACGGTGTCGGTACCACGTTGGATTTGGTTCGGATTCCGCTGCTAGGCTAGGCATGTATTTGAGTCGTCAAACGGCGTCGGTACCACGTTGGTTTTGGTTCGGATTCCGCTGCTAGGTTAGAGATGTATTTGAGCCGTAAAACGGCGTCGGTACCACGTTGGTTTTGGTTCGGATTCCGCTGCTAGGTTAGAGATGTATTTGAGCCGTAAAACGGCGTCGGTACAACGTCGGATTTGGTTCGGATACCGCTGCTATCATAGTCTAAAGTCTGCCAGGGAAAGATTGCACTGAGGCAGGTAAACTTCTCCGCCGCGCTCTTCCCCCAGCGTGTGTCAAGATGGCCCGCCCAAAACAGCCAACCCATTCACTATCATTTAACGGTAAATGCTACGTTAGTGCTGGCTAGTGCTCAAATTTCCATGTAAGTGCTGGAACCATTAAAAAAGTATTGAGCTTTAAAGACGGGACGGCCAAGTTTACATCAAGTCGGCTACTCAACAAGGGTCAACGACTATTGACATTCCGCAGAGATGACCCATAAAGGTAATGGTAATTGGTAACAGTTGAAATTTAAAAACTCACTTTTTGGTTGTTTTGTTACTTTTATCGAATTATTATGAATATTGAAGAAAAACTTACATACCATCGTGATTGAATTACAGAAAACACCAGAAATTGAGGTAGTAAACACATGTGAATTAAACCTATGTAGTTTTTAGCTTTGGTGATAGATTATGTAATAATCTATGTCGAAATAGTGAGTGAGTGAGTGAGTGAGTGAGTGAGTGAGTGAGTGAGTGAGTGAGTGATTGAGTGAGTGAACGAGTTGTGTTCAATGTTTGATAACAATGACGGTGACGATGAAGTGATTCAATGTCATATAAACAGAAATGAGATAATAGTTATTTACTAACATTCACTCTTCATATTGTAATATGATCAGTTTTGCGACTCAAACGCATATCAAAGGTCAAATCATGACTTTGAAAATCAGTTTTATATTACATGGGAATTAGATACCATTAAAAATGTACCAATAAAACAATACATAAATAAAAACAATGATGGTGAATTAAAATTTATACAACAATTTACCATAAACAACATAAACAATAGATGCCTTGTCAGTAAATGAAATTGTAGACTAGCAAAGATTCACATGAACCACAGGGGCATTGTTAAACATCTGCAAAATATGCAACTATTATTAAAATGTACACCGTTAAATACGCCACATACAGTAGCCAACTTGAAAATAAATAACAATAAAGTTAACTTATGGAAAAAACCATTCACAAACAACTATCGATCATTATCGTCACCGTCATTGTTATCAAACATTGAACACAACTCGCCACTCACTCACTCACTCACTCGCTCACTATTTCGACATAGATTATTTCATAATCTATTACCGAAGCTAAAAACTACATGTGTTTAAGCTAGCTTAATTGTTGGTGTTTTTTTGTGATTGAAAAACGAGGGTATGTTAGTTTTGCTTCAATATTCCAAATAATTTAATAAAGGTTACCAAACAACCAAAATTATTATTATTATTATTTATTGGTATTTTTTCGCCCGGAGGCGAGAAGGCTGATTTAGGTCCACAATATACAGCCCTCTGCAGCCTAATAAAACAACCATGGACCTACAGGTCACCAGGTACACAAGGAAAAAGACAAATCAAATACAAATACAAACATACAAATTGAAATGTTTTTTCCGTTGTTGCGATGTGAATGTGTCAGAGTTTTATAATGCCATGGGAGTTTTCTACGACTGCGGAACTTAAAAACAGAACATCCACTTCTACATTCCGCTGTGTTTTCCAATTGAATCATCAAGCCTACGAGACAAACTCTTCGTATCCATAAATTACAAAACAAACCCCGACTTAGAATTAAATCCGCACATGTTCGTCGTAACTTTTGACTATTGACTATTGACTAACGAATTGAAATATCTCAATTCCTTGGTCAAGTCTTAGTCACAGCCAATCAGCGCGCAGAACTCTCGCTCGCAGCCAATGAAAGGAGTCTTGTTGGTTTTGTGGCTTGACTAAGAAATAATCACGGTGGGGTTGTAGTCAATAGTCAATTTAGTCAATAGTCATTTATGCTTGTTTGCACACTTTGCTATCACATCGCGTTATGATTGTGCTAAAAGAGAATTGAGTTGGTGAACGCCTGTTTATTTATTTCGCAGATATTTAATTATTATTAATATTATTATTATTAATATTATTATTATTATTATTATTATTATTATTATTATTATTATTATTATTATTATTATTATTATTATTATTATTATTATTATTATTATTATTATTATTATTATTATTATTATTATTATTATTATTATTATTATTATTATTATTATTATTATTATTATTATTATTATTATTATTATTATTATTATTATTATTATTATTATTATTATTATTATTATTATTATTATTATTATTATTATTATTATTATTATTATTATTATTATTATTATTATTATTATTATTATTATTATTATTATTATTATTATTATTATTATTATTATTATTATTATTATTATTATTATTATTATTATTATTATTATTATTATTATTATTATTATTATTATTATTATTATTATTATTATTATTATTATTATTATTATTATTATTATTATTATTATTATTATTATTATTATTATTATTATTATTATTATTATTATTATTATTATTATTATTATTATTATTATTATTATTATTATTATTATTATTATTATTATTATTATTATTATTATTATTATTATTATTATTATTATTATTATTATTATTATTATTATTATTATTATTATTATTATTATTATTATTATTATTATTATTATTATTATTATTATTATTATTATTATTATTATTATTATTATTATTATTATTATTATTATTATTATTATTATTATTATTATTATTATTATTATTATTATTATTATTTTTATTATTATTATTATTATTATTATTATTATTATTATTATTATTATTATTATTATTATTATTATTATTATTATTATTATTATTATTATTATTATTATTATTATTATTATTATTATTATTATTATTATTATTATTATTATTATTATTATTATTATTATTATTATTATTATTATTATTATTATTATAAGAATGGTTACAAGGTAAGTTTTGTTTACATATTATGATGTTTTGAAGATATTTGAGAATACGGGGCTCGACATGCTACAACTCCAATGAGCAAAAGGAAAGGTGTCACGATAAGACATATGGTTCTAGTTGCATTTGTTTCGAAGATGCAAAGAGTTTTGCGAAATCCGTGTATATTGGCGTTTACAGTATTAGTAGTAGTATGATGGCGGATGGGGGGGGGGGGGGGGAGACTGTTGACTCTCTAGCCCCCCACTCCCCACATTAAACATCAGTTGTAATTATATTATAAAACACGTATGCAAATAATACACGAAATTACCATCACATTTGATAAAAGCTAAAAGTAGTTATTTGTGCAAGTGATTATGATGGCGAACGATTCTGATATATAAGTTCATATCAAATTCCGATGAATTATTGTCAATAATTTGAAATTTTATGTATATTTAACATTGGGATTTCACATTAAATAAAAATAATTATCCTACTAATACAAAAAGTGAATATTAAACTGCAAAATAAAAAAAGTGCACAGTAAGCTGGCTCCATAACTACAATTAGACAATGGTCAAGTGCACCCACATAATTTTTACCAGTGGGAGGTGGGGCAATGAAAATTACAATAACCTCTCTCGCACGCACAAGTACACATACAACAAGTGTCTCAAGAGAAACATGTTCGGCTGGAGACTCGGTCGAAGCCATCGGGGGGATAATGCCTGCCCCCCCCCCCTTCCCCCCAACCCACCCACACCGCTACCCAAAGTATTCCACCCAATATTTGAAAAGAATGCCGTTCAAACATGCAGGGTGCGAAGGAGAGATACATCAAAAGGTTGCGTCCTTCGTGAGTTTATGACCAGGATAGTGTACTCTGCCACTCAAGGGGGCTCAATTGTCTTGACTTCGAGCTGTGCTTCGAGTCGAGTTTGTCTGATAAGCGATGAAGCAATGTTTTGTAATTATATTGTGTAGCGCAGTTGTATTGGAGCCAATGGAGGTGCGAGACAAACGCGAGAGTATTATATCATGTGTAAATCATTCATCTGTATTAGTTTCTAAAATACACGTAAATTATATTCACTAGAGAATAGTTGAGTAAACTAAAACTCTAGGGGTTAGGCATTGGCAGTAAACCGCACTCTGCTTTCCAGTTTCGAATTTTGCTGGGCGTAAAAGTAATAAGTATCATTGTCACAACACTCTTAAAACATTCTCTGAACAAACGGAATGTGAATTACACACTTAATTGCAACTCCGTTTACTACGTTTAAATTTTAAAAAGTAACAGGTTTTCTTGAAATTTTGTCACGTAAATAACGAGGCTTGCATATTATTACCAATATCATCTACTTAGTACAATATGATGAATTAGACACTCTTTGGTTCTTAATTCTTATGGAATTACTTATTTCAATTGGCTCATCCTCAAGATTGTCACACAAATTTAGACCGCGCCCCCTCCATAACCCATCATCTACGCCACAAGTGTGCTTCCGATCGTACTGAATTTATTTTACCACACACGAGAAGATATATACTCTCGCTGCAAGACTATAATTGTGATGATTTAAGACATTCATCTTACACATGATTACTGGTATAGATTTTAAATCGTTCCTCATCTCTACTAAGAAACTTTCAGTTAGGATTACCGGTGCCTGGAATCGAACTGGCGTGCTGGCGAATTGGAGCATCGTGTGCTTACACTGACCAAACTATTGGTGTTTCGTCATGATAAATAATGCATAAGGAGCCGTCAAAACTGAAGAATTACATTTAAAGCCATACATGGGCAACGTACAGTATTGATGTAAATCGAAATGTTTTGTTTTTACGTAGGCCTAAGCCAAAAATCGCAAATGTACGATTTCCTAAAATCCATATAGCAGCCTGTTCTAGTTGTAATTCATTATGCTATTGGTAATACTTGGAACCGTCTTGCAAGGATCCCGTACACGGTGTGACGGTCTTACTAAATTGTCTCATGTAAACCTGTGCAATATTTATTTTATTACTATTTTATTTTTTTGCCGCACAGGCAACAACTTCATCACGAAGTGAGCTTGTTATCTGTGGTTGCAGTATTAAAAATAATACAGTAATACATTGATTTGAATAAACATTACTAATAGAGGAGACCAACTGCCGATACAAATACCAGCACTTACGCCAATAAAGCACAGATAATTAATTAGAACTTTCCGTGTGATTGAAGCTATTGCTAGAGAAATCCACCCCAACCCACCCACCCCCCCCCCCCCCACGCCCTGACCAACACGCGACAATACATCATAAAGCCCATAGAAGCTCTGTGGGCTCAAGGCCAGCGTAACGGACATTGCCAGATGTGGAGAAAAACTTTCGCCGCGGTCAAAAGACAAGACTAGACCCTTCGCTTGCCTCAGTTCAAACTAAGTCGTCAACTAGAGTACATGGAGGCTACAGGCATAAGCTGATCCAATTGGTTTTGTTGTTTCAGATTTCAAACACGAGGGGTCGTCAAAACACGAATATAACTGCATAATGTTACATTTATTCCAAGGTTCTGGCATATGAAGAGTCTCGAAAATGGTACCTATACTTGATTCGAGATAATATCGCAGAATTAACAACTTATCCATTTAACGCTTTGTTTTGGGATAATTGTCTTAGTTTGTTACAGGACTCTGAGATGATACGACTTATATATGCGTTTGTCTCCAGGTCTCCAAGACGAGATGACTTGTTCTTTCACCAGGGTGCTGAGACAAATTATGTGTCTTTCACAAGAGCGCTTAGTATAGATGGCATGTGTGTGTTTCCCAGGGTGCTAAGATAAGTCGACTTATACGTGTTTGTTTCAGAGAGCGCTGAGAGGATATGACTTGTGTGTCTTTCACCAGGGCGCTAGGAGGAGTAGACGTGTGTCTGAGTTTCCCAGGGTGCTAAGATAAGTCGACTTATACGTGTTTGTTTCAGAGGGCGCTGAGAGGATATGACTTGTGTGTCTTTCACCAGGGCGCTAGGAGGAGTAGGCGTGTGTCTGAGTTTCCCAGGGTGCTGAGATGAGTCGACTTATACGTGTTTGTTTCAGAGGGCGCTGAGAGGAGATGACATGTGTGTCTTTCACCAGGGAGCTAGGAAGAGTAGACGTGTGTCTGAGTTTCCCAGAGTGCTAAGATAAGTCGACTTATACGTGTTTGTTTCAGAGGGCGCTGAGAGGATATGACTTGTGTGTCTTTCACCCGGGCGCTAGGAGGAGTAGACGTGTGTCTGAGTTTCCCAGGGTGCTGAGATAAATCGACTTATACGTGTTTGTTTTAGAGGGCGCTGAGCGGATATGACTTATGTGTCTTTCACCAGGGCGCTAGGAGGAGTAGACGTGTGTCTGAGTTTCCCAGGATGCTGAGATAAGTCGACTTATACGTGTTTGTTTCAGAGAGCGCTGAGAGGATATGACTTGTGTGTCTTTCACCAGGGCGCTAGGAGGAGTAGACGTGTGTCCGAGTTTCCCAGGATGCTGAGATAAGTCGACTTATACGTGTTTGTTTCAGAGGGCGCTGAGCGGAGATGACTTGTGTGTCTTTCACCAGGGCGCTAGGAGGAGTAGACGTGTGTCTGAGTTTCCCAGGGTGCTGAGATAAGTCGACTTATACGTGTTTGTTTCAGAGGGCGCTGAGGGAAGATGACTTGTGTGTCTTTCACCAGGGCGCTAGGAGGAGTAGACGTGTGTCTGAGTTTCCCAGGGTGCTGAGATAAGTCGACTTATACGTGTTTGTTTTAGAGGGCGCTGAGCGGATATGACTTATGTGTCTTTCACCAGGGCGCTAGGAGGAGTAGACGTGTGTCTGAGTTTCCCAGGGTGCTGAGATGAGTCGACTTATACGTGTTTGTTTCAGAGGGCGCTGAGGGGAGATGACATGTGTGTCTTTCACCAGGGCGCTAGGAGGAGTAGACGTGTCTGAGTTTCCCAGGGTGCTGAGATGAGTCTACTTATACGTGTTTGTTTCAGAGGGCGCTGAGCGGAGATGACTTGTGTGTCTTTCACCAGGGCGCTAGGAGGAGTAGACGTGTCTGTGTTTCCCAGGGTGCTAAGATAAGTCGACTTATACGTGTTTGTAACAGAGGGCGCTGAGCGGATATGACTTGTGTGTCTTTCACCAGGGCGCTAGGAGGAGTAGACGTGTCTGTGTTTCCCAGGGTGCTAAGATAAGTCGACTTATACGTGTTTGTTTGCGCTGAGCGGATATGACGTGTGTGTCTTTCACCAGGGCGCTAGGAGGAGTAGACGTGTGTCAGTGTCTTCGTGTGTCTTCGTGTGTCTTCCATCACGTATACATTTAGGTTATGAACATGTCATGACAGTTGTCATGTTGTCGTTTGCTCGTCGCGTTAGATCTACCAAAGATCGCGCTACTGTAAACACTTCGACGCAAGCAACGTTCTACAGTGACGGCAGCTTGAGCTGTTTTTATCTTTTGAATTGTAATGGTCGGTGCACAATAGCCCGGGAAGGAGCTTCCCGTTACCGTTAACGTTACCGGGCAATGTTAAATTATATAGCGAACTTTCCCGTTACCGCTACCGGAGCTCCTTACCGGGCTATTGTGCACCGACCTTTAAGGTTATTAATGGCCTACGATATCATGATATCGTTCCGATATGAGTATGACAAAATCAACATCAGCTCGATTTTCTTGCATATCGAATTGTATCAAATAATCAATATTGTTAAATACATTAATTAACCCCTTCGTAGGCATAATTACTAAGTATATGAGTATTTGCTCTTATTAATTACTACATATCTACATTGTTGGTTATAGAATACATGGGTTTGGTTGTAAAAGTACGTCTGTCTCATGAAAAATGAATCTGTAATAAACAAACATAATCTCTACTGTAGTAAAAAGTCTAACAGATGTACTATAATTCCATACAGTTAAAACAATACCTTCCACTACTTGTGTTAGAATGTATATAATATTGATATTGAATACAGGTGTTTCCGACTGGCGTGACTGACATGGCGCTTCTACTACTGAAACGAGGGTGAATACGCTACTAATACGGCGTAAATACGCCACTTATTGCCACCGACGGACCAACGCGTATTCGGGGCGTATTAGAAGTGGGTTTGTGCCGTTTGCATGGCGCTTCTGCTGCTGAAACGAGGGTGAATACGCTACTAATACGGCGTAAATACGCCACTTATTGCCACCGACGGACCAACGCGTATTCGGGGCGTATTAGAAGTGGGTTTGTGCCGTTTGCATGGCGCTTCTGCTGCTGAAACGAGGGTGAATACGCTACTAATACGGCGTAAATACGACCCTAATTTCCACCGTCGGACCAACGCGTATTCGCGGCGTATTAGAAGTGGGTTTGTGCCGTTTACATGGCGCTTCTGCTGCTGAAACGAGGGTGAATACGCTACTAATACGGCGTAAATACGCCACTTATTTCCACCGTCGTACCAACGTGTATTCGCGGCGTATTTGAAGTGGGTTATTGCAGTTAACATGGCGCTTCTGCTGCTGAAACGAGGGTGAATACGCTACTAATACCGCGTAAATACGCCACTTATTTCCACCGTCGGACCAAAGCGTATTCGCGGCGTATTAGAAGTGGGTTTGTGCAGTTTACATGGCGCTTCTGCTGCTGAAACGAGGGTGAATACGCTACTAATACGGCGTAAATACGCCACTAATTTCCACCGTCGTACCAACGCGTATTCGCGGCGTATTAGAAGTGGGTTTGTGCAGTTAACATGGCGCTTCTGCTGCTGAAACGAGGGTGAATACGCTACTAATACGGCGTAAATACGCCACTAATTTCCACCGTCGGACCAAAGCGTATTCGCGGCGTATCAGAAGTGGGTTTGTGCAGTTTACAGTGCGCTCCTGCTGCTGAAACGAGGGTGAATACGCTGCTAATACGGCGTAAATACGCCACTAATTTCCACCGTCGTACCAACGCGTATTCGCGGCGTATTAGAGGGGTTTCGGTCGAGGGATTGAGGCCTGTTTCGGTTGTTCTGATCCTGTGGAGAGCGTAAACCGTCGTCGTACCGATGCCGTTCAGCTAGTCATAACTCCGGAAATCCGCCGCAGTATCACGACATAAATCCGACGTTGTTCCGACGCAAATGGTACCGGCGGAACAACGTTGGAACGGCGTTCGTGTTCTACTTGGGGTGTCTTAATTGCGAACCTCTTTGGAATGTACGTGAGCTCTTTGCATGATACCCGCGTAGGCCTACTGTCTGTGCGGTATTTCGTTCTAAAACACAGATGTAGCCAATTTATTTTGAATTACAGCACAACTTACAGGTACACAAAGGGTGATTTGTATGGAAGATGGAAATACTGAGTGGATTTTTGGTAGAAGTTATTTTTTTATATTATCAATCTGTGAATTGGTGAACCAACTCTCCATTGTTTTATCTGTTCTGTCAGTCTACTCGTTGTTTCTACGCTAAATCCATTACAACGCAGTATTTGTTGCACGTATTGCAATCTGTGTCTGTCCCCCTTCCACTTGGCTTTCGATTATATTCGAGATATTATCCCGAACTTGAATTTGAAGGTGAAGGTTGCGATATCATCGTCAAGAATAAGTTTCATTTCGTGTTATTTAGGAACATGATATCACATTTCAATTTCACTTTTCAGAGAAAAATTCTCTTCCAGAAATTAATAGTACATAATACGTTTTGAGAAGAATATACTTAAAATAGTGAGACAAGTTTTGGTCTGAAGATAATAATCATAACGTTGACAGGCATTGTGTTTAGGTAGCAAGTATATGAACTTGTTTTAAAATACATTCAAATGCATCTGACTTAGTGCCTCACTTGTCACCAAAATGCCTGCGTGAAATGAGCAACAAGTCTCTTGTATTCCAGCCAATGGCGTGACAGAGCCTTGAGGGAGCCAGACGTTTAAAAGCAGCCTCGCCTAGCTGTAATTTATTCCTTCTCTGCTAATGCCAATGTTGGTATTCGTTTTTTGTTTGTTATTGGATAATATTCAGATAAGAACGAGATTCATTTAACAAACTAATGGAATTATAGTGTGACAGTTGAAGCCGATACGAAAACGTAAACGGATTATAAGTGCTGGTCCACACTTAACATTTAGGGGCCGACTAGGATTAGCGAGGAATAGGAAGCCTGCAAGTAGTCGACAGCTCCACTGATTCGTGACGATGTAGATGAAAAAGTCTCAAGCGATGGATGTTGTAAACTTGACACAAGAACCAACTACCTGTACGACAAGGTCGTTTGTTGATTTATTTATTTTACATTTGAATATTCACAATGGAATCTACAACAGCTGATTTTTTTTCTGCTGTGTGTATGTAATAACCACCATGGATATATCATTCATTTGGTTTATTGAATACAGCATGACCGTGCATTGAAAAGTGTGAAAACAAACATATAAAATCAGTAACAAAGAACACGAGGCTCTCGCGTGAGCTCTATTTTAACACGAAGTGTGCTCAAGCAATAAAAAGATTTCAATTTACTTGTTGGGTTCATCAAATACAAATACAAGTGGTCTTGACAGGATTGCCTTCGGTCGTCGAGGGGTATGTCGAGGGGTAGGAGGTATAGCGGGGTATAGGTGCGGTATATAGCGGGGTATAGGTGCGGTATATAGTGGGGTATAGCGGGGGTATAGGTGCGCGGGGTATTTGAGAAGTGCCTGTCAACCCACACGGCCCAACAAATGAAGTCATTCCCATAGTAACTTGCATCACAATGAATGACCCGGAATAACTCAACTGAGTCTCAATGCAAATCACTCCATTAACAGAATTAGTCTCGGTTCATCATTACCATACAACGTCTGTATTAACTTGACACACACAACTCAACCGAACATTCTGTGGGTCCAATACCCGAATAGATATTCTAAGACATGTTTCTGGTAACGACACAGGCCGCTGTGTATTGTATATTGTATATGTATTGTATATGTATTGTATGCAACACCAGACTGGTAAAGCCTCGTGCAGGCAACATTCAATCATAGCCACCTGTCATAGTCTAAAGACAACGATTATTAAATGTAGATAAATTAATATTCTGGCCGAGGATTCGCAACATTAATTACATTCCAGCCGAAGAGTCACAAACACGTCTACGACTTGAGTTCAAGCAAAACCAGGGAATATGTTGATGAAAAACAAAAGATGGCCTCCCGCAATAAATAAAAACAAACGTAAATATTAAAATAAATCACGTTTTTGCTATTTACGTGCGTGTTAGCGAGGAGTTTAGCATTCACGTCGAGGAGCTTTACTCATAAATTACCATTAAATTATGTCTATAATGGATTCTGGGGGGTAAAGCGCGGTCGTGGGTACCGAATTCATAAACAAAATTATTAAGTCGCTTGATTTTCACCCAATATTGGCAACTTTTGGGAGATCCGGGCGTGAAATATCCTCAAGAACCATAATCACGCTTATTATTATATTATCCCCAAGATATAGTTTCATCCCGATCTCAGAACCTTAACTATAGTTGAGAAACTGTAAGAATGACGGCCCCCTCCGTATCCCCTCCACAGCTACCGGACCCCCCTCAACTCCACGAAACAACAAACTGAACAACTGAAACAAACTGATTTCCAGTTACGTATTTAATTTTGTCGGTTTGTCACGGAGTTGAGGGGGTCGGGTAGCTGTGGGGGGGATATGGATGGAGGGGGCCGTCATTCTTACAGTTTCTCAACTATATCACGCACGCTCGCACGTTCACGCACGCTCCTTCAACGAACTCCAACACATTCCTAGTCTTCCCCTTTACTTGTAGCGTGCACACAAGTCTCATTACTCATTAGCTATCCCCCTGCGTTTGGGGTTGACAGATACCGTCATAAATCATCACTAATGGACCTGGTTCAAGTAGATATAGTAACTGGAGATGTAGTTGGACCAACTCAAGCTTGAAACTAGTTAGGTTGTGACAACTATAACCTATGTTTACAAGGGAGGAGGACACTTATGCATCTGACGGTGATAGCAGTGCTGACTGGCGGCAGACTCGTGCACTACAACTGCAAGGTGTGTGGGTTGTGAAGGTGGTTGCACTGATGCAACAAGTAGTGGAAACTAGAGCCGCGTACACTCGTAAAAGTCGGACAAGAAAGATAATTATATACCCCAAGTATCCACTCAAATGATGAGATGAGTTGTTGGAGAAAATAATGTGTGTTGTTTCGAAATGTAAGTTATTAATATTATATCCTCTCTAACCGCAGTAGATTACATCGAGATGCATGTGTTAGTGTTATACAACTGATTGCTGATGAGATGTGAAAGTAAAAGACAGTTGTGGTCCATCCACAGCGGCATCTCTCTTCCCAGCAATTTTGCATTGGTCTCATCTCGATATATAGTGTCCGAAATGTGAGTTGTAAGCCCCAATGTTCTTTTTGTCATAGACGAGTGATTCTTAGCCAATCAGCGAGCGAATCAGCGCTATCACATGTTACCTATCGAGCTTACGGGAACTACCGACAGAGTGGACATAGAAAGATTCATAGCTCTTTATTAGTGATACCTGTTTGTCTGTGACCCTTTGCATGAGCTCAATAAGGATATACAATAAACGCAATTGGTTCTGGTATGATTTACAAGGTGTTTGAAATACATTCCAATATAGGCCGACCTTTAGCGCAGGTCAGCGTTTCACAATAGTTCCAATAAATCCCGGCGTCTGCTCCACGGCGCATGTGTGTGTGGGCCTGCAGACCGCTCACACGAGAGAAAGGAACAATTAAACCATCGACAGACAGTCGGGTCTCGAACTCTCGACCTTTGAGTGCGAGTGGGAGTGATCTAGGCGGCCGTGGGCCAGGGCTGTGGCTGCGACGTAGCGGGGGCTGTGCAATGATGCTTCATGCACTCATACCGAGCGTTTAAACTTGTATGCGAGCATATTTCACACCATCTAACTCTACCTTTCTACTCGCAATTGTTTCTTGCCAAAGGCGTTTGTTTGCAGTAAAACAAGTGTTACCATAAGATATATAACTAGAGATAGATTATAATGTTGAAGTTTTGAACGGGGAGGATTTTTTACCAATCGCAAGCTATATCGAGGGCAAATATCTGCACTCCTCAGTAAATAACTGGTGTTGTTGATTTCTGCTGAAGGGGAACTGTGGATTGAAAAGTTATAAAAGTGTTGTTATAGAATTGAGATATACATTGTTTGGTCTACAATCATTTTGAAATAATATCTAGTATTTCTCTTGTCCATTTTAGCATGTGAGTATTTCGCTTTCTGTAAAACGAGTGGCAATATGTTCTATTTCTTCTGACAATATTTAAAATTGGTCTTGTAGAAGTCAGTTATTTATGTATATATTGTCTATATGCCCGCCTAATTATCTGTATCTGTACATCATCACGACTGTACAGTGTAGAAGGAACATTGCATACGAATGCACTTTGTATTCAACCGACATTATATGTGAATAGTTTAGGAAATGGAGCGATCATCAACGTCCCAAGTCGGGACCCACCGTGACCGAGAACTACATTGCCAAGGTTCTCTACCCACAGACATACGAGACATTTCTTCCGTGTCTAATGCGATAAGTTATTCAGGAAATGACCAAATTATTAGTTTTTTTACCCCGCGTGCGGCTGCGGTGTCGGGCAGACATTATTCTGCTCGTCTAGACTCGGGCACGAAGCAAACGACCATTGATGTTACGTGGTTTTTCTCTCAGTAAGCATTCTATCCAACATTTTGCATATTATGTAATTGAAAAACAAACAATCGCTAATGGACATTTAAATCATGAACATAATGTTAATTCACCATTAAAACTCCCAACAAGCTTTGCTTCAGGTTGCCCCCCATTCTCGTTGCCTCCTACACGACACACGACTTTCCCACATGGCTTTATCAAGTTCTGTTGATAAGTTGTGACATCCAGTTGTAATTAGACGACTTTAAATTCTTGACGTCAATTGATTACCAAGTCTAATCACCGGGTGTGACCTTTGGTAAACAATACAAATAGTTTTTCCACATGTGAAAGTGGACATACGTTGTAATAATGGAAATGTGTTGTGAGGTTGGTAACATGTTATTTTTGTTTTGTTGCAGGCACTGCTGGCGCCCCGAGGGTCGTTGGAGCCCTCGCGGGTGACGCGTCGGGTCGCTTGCAGCCCCTCGCAGTCCGTCGCGAGCGTCCTACGCGCCTGTCTCGCCGCGACCTCGCCAGGGAGGCGCAGAGAGTCCTTGAGCAAGCCGACAAGGTCACCTGCACCAGTGAGTCTCTGGGGCTGCCCGTGGATAAGTACAGCACCCTCCCCCCGCTGCGGCGCAAGAAGCACCGCCCTCTCAAGCCGTCCCACAGCCTGCGCGAGAAGAACGCGCGCGTTGTCAGCGAGCTAAGGGAGGGTAACTCGTCGTCGTCCACAGAGCGCGGTAGCAGCGTCAAGAGGCCGCGCACGTCGCTCGCCAGGAGCGCTAGTGACGTCGGCAACACCCCCGACGACGTCAAGACCAAGTTCTGGTCCCTGGACCGGCTGCGATCCCGCAAGAACAAGACCAATGACGTAGACGGGACCCAGATCGCGTCGATACTGAGCAAGAAGAGTCACAGCGACTCTGAAAAGACTTCCAGGCGGGTAAACAGCGACTCCGAGACGGGGTCGTTGACGAACCGGAAGAAGAAACAACTGTCGCCCATCATAGAAGCGTCCCCTCGCGAGGACTACTTCGCCAGATCAGACGAAGTTGAGGTAGAGGCGCCGAAACGACCGACGAAGGAACCCAAGGTACCGAACCGGTCGCGAAAGTCTGTTAAGAGCACCGCAAAGGAAAGTGACGTAGTGAATAGTTTACCTACGTCAGACAAGATGGAGACGACGATACTACACAGCAGTCAGACCATCTCGAAGCCGGTCCTGACCCGGGGTCGAACCGTAGACTCGATGGTCAGGAAACTGAGTCAGGACCGAGCAGGTCGGGGTCCCCCAAGGGTCGTGAGCCCCCTCGCGCTAGTGGGGTCCCCGGGGGAGGACCGCCAACACAATAACAACCTCCCCTTCTCGTACACCGAGCCGCCACTGGACTCTCTCCTGGGCGACGCGGTCATACTCCACAACGGCTACGGGAAAGGAGTGGACAAGTATGTTGTGCCCACACCACCGCCGCCCACTAAGGACAATCCTACGAGCGAGACTGTAGATGGCTGTGAGCCTACTCAAGTGATCTACGCGGAGGTTATTTGCAATGGAGGCGGCAAGTCGGGCGGAGCTCTAACCAAGCAGACAGTGCACACTAGCGTTCAGCCGCTGGCCAAGGACACATCCATGCACAAGTACACGAGCAATGGGGGCTATCGCAACGACTACGTAGCGGAGGGACGCGGTCGGGGCGACGGGATGGACTCCCGCAGGAACCAACACGAGGACGAGTCCTACAGGAGAGTCTCTCCCATACGGCGCAACCTCATGGAGGACTTCATCAACAACGAGGGTAATCGCTCGTACGGATACGACGCGCGCATCGAGCCCGTCCTACAGAAACCCAGACTCGTCGGTAATCTTGACCTGAGTTCGCGACGCGATCGACTCGAGTCTCGTATCGAGAGTCAGCGCAAGGATCGATTGTTGAGCTCGAGGAGTCACCAGGACATCAACGACTCGCGGATCATCGAGAACCACCGGAAGTATCCGTCCAACCCGCGTCTCGACAGCGAGTACAATAACCGGCGGGAGTTTTTGAACTCTCAGCTGAATCAGTCGAGCAATGACGCCCTCGTGGGGAGGACCTACCACAACGAGGGGCGGCATAACAAGGATCAGCTGACGGACTCCGGTATCGACATCAACTACCACGGCGGCGAGGTCGGTAAAGTAGTCACGGAGCTGCGCAGTTACCACAACACCTACGAGACGACGACTAACACAGACATCAACGTGAGAGTCCCTAAACAGAAGCCGGCCAAGTCCTCAAGGCAGCCGACGGTGACCAATGTGACCAAGGTGGACGTCAACGGGCACATCAAGCCGGAGGGTAGCGACGAGGAGGACGATGACGTCGACGTGAGCCCCAAGTATTACTACAACCAGCAGGAGAACATCGATCAGATCAAGAAGAGGACCGGGGGCGGGGGAGGGTTGTCGTCGACCAAGCTAGTGCAGGAGAGTAAACGCAGTGCCGACGTGTTGCCGCCCTCAGCAGTGTTGATCCGTCACTACGCGCCGGCCGGAGAGAACGGGGAGTGGACCGAGGAACGCAACAGGTTGAAGCGCAAGTGTGGCGACCTGGGAGACATCGAGGAGACGCGTCGCTTCCTGGCCGAGGAGCGGCGGAGGTCGGGGGAGGACGAGGGTGGACGCCGCCCCGAGAAGGTGGAGGTGCGAGCCAAGAAGCCGGGGCCCATGGACAAGGTCAGGGCGCTCTTCTCCCGAGGAGGCGACGCCAAGAAGAAGAAGAAGGAGACGGCGACGGTGACCAAGGAGGACCCGCTCACGTCGCGATACTCCGAGTACAAGGGGAGCACCGTCGAGCTGGACCGAGCCACGCCCACTCAGAGACAGACCGGCAGGGGTGGACAACACAAGGCGACCTCCAGCCATCTACACGTGAGTACCATACCACACTTGTTGCATGGAACGATCACTTTACCTGTTGACTCTGGGATGTAGGCAATTACATCTACCAGAGTAGGTCTACATGTCACAGGGCTGCGTTGAGATTAAGACATTTTAAATTGCAAACACACCACATGTTACGAGTTAAGATTCAATTTGCTTGCGGTTACTTATTTCTCATTACCAACGCGTACATTGGTACCCCATATCTTGCCTGAATTCCTTCACCTTCATGTATTCCTGTATCGATGGTGAAATATTGTCGAGGAATAGATATTTATTTATGTTTTCCTCGTTTATAATAATTGTTGTTTACTTTGATTGCCGCATAAATATTATACGAAGCAATGTGATGATTGAACAAGTACATCATGAGAAGATTAACTGCATTGAATACATGACAACCTCATTACACGTACGACTTGCTTTACAATTGCGATAGATTGATTGAGCGTGTTCCCTAGATTGAGATTAATACTTGACGATGTTCATTTGTTTTTTTTTAAATTTGGTCGATATTTGGCATAAATTGAGTTATTTGATGATTTATACAGCAATGCGATAAAGCAAGTCAAGGGTTTAACATACACCTTCGTAACTTCTGCACATATCTGTTACGATAGATTGGATTGAGACTATAGAACACATCAAAGCAAGTACACGATAAACGCTACGGTAAAGACAGCTGTTGCTCTCCTACCCCTAATGCACACACGTCGGCGATAGTGAATGGAAGTATCGCCCTAATGACCAGACATAACCGTGGCACAATCTCTCTTACATAACATGAGGTATTAGATCGACTTCAAGGTGAATCGATGTTTCCGCGGTCTGGCGTGGAATTGCTTCGATATAATTCCATGTCGATTCTATCGTTTACCGTGACTGCAATAATAACTCAACAATCACAGGTATTATAATATGCTCATGTTGGTCGATTGCGAAAGGTAATTTAAAAGCCATTCCCTTGTTTTAAATATTTATCTTCGTGTCCGGCGTGTTTTACACGGCTTACAATCCTAGCAGGGCAACCATAAATACTGAAAGGAATTGTTATTTAATTAATTACTATCTAGTTGATCTCATGTCCGTGGTAATTGTTAATGGCAACTCCAAGGGGGATAATTGTGGCGGAAAGCATAAACGTGTAGGAAATGTGCTGGGACACTGTTGCATGAAACACTTGTTGCGCGTAGCCCTCTTCGCGCGCATGGCAGTCTGGGAGTGATATTATGTCTTGTGATCCGCTAGGAGCGAAACACTAGTGTTGTTTACCTTACGACCGAAGAAAGACTGAGAACTAGCAATAAGTAATGATGTAGGTAGCGGGATTCGAACCTGTAACCTCTTACATGAGAGTCCCGAGCACCAACCATGCCAACTATACTGTACAATAAATCTGAGTTAGCTGATCGGTTTGGCTCAAGACACAAGTGAATCAAGGGTTTATCACTTTTTATTTATAAGTAATGGTTCCTAGTCGTTATTTCTTATCAACGTATATTGCCTTGATAAGACATAAAGTATTAGGGTGAGTGTGAGAGTAAATCCACGTTTGATTTACTTATGTCTCCTAGTGTACCTGGTGGCGTCGAGCCGTGCAATGTGTTGACAAGGATAACGGGACATTTAGTCCCAAGGTTCGCGGTGAACGCTTTAAACCATCGTACATGAGACGAGAGAAGGCCGGGCCGCGGGTATCCCGACCTGGGCAACAATACCACATAATACCGCACATAGCAATCTAAAGGTAGCTTGCTCACAATAGCTATGATGCTAGTTGCGAAATATTGGTACCTACATTCTTAGAGACATCAACTGTAAAGACACAGTCAATACTAACCTATAACGTGCTTCTCCGTTCTACGAGGGTAAATATTAGTTGTATTGAGCTTCGCAGGTGCGGTATTTGTTCTTTAGTAGTTGTGACAATTGTGACAAGTAACATTCCTCTCTCGTGAATCTAGTTTCGGTGCGCGCGGTTTGTTTAGGCAAATAGTTCTCTTGGTTTTCAGTGACAATATTTGAGTGTATCGGTTCCTTCGTTACAACTGGCCATGCGTCACTTTGACTTGATGTTGAAGGGAGGGTTGTATTTGCACCCACGAGCGTTGCACTCAGTTCCGCAGTCTTGGCTCGAACCCGGGTCCCCCACGTAGGTCGGCCTATAGTGGGAGAGGAACCAGTCTACTGGGCGTATAATATAGTAGGCTGTGCATGCGCTGGGTTCGAGGGGGCGATAGCACTGTAAACAACGACAATCAACTGCTTTGCAATCACTTTGATTAGCTACAAATAGCTTCTTTGTTACTTAGAACCTTTTAGTTGTATCAAACAACTTGTTTCCCAATTGCGCCCACTATCAAGTTCTGTGAAGTAATCTTTATTGCGCCTTATTAGCTTGTTTTTGTTATTCTGATGGGTAGGGTTCCTTGTCAATAACATCCTCTGTATCAATCCGCCACAGATAAGTCGCAGATAACTGTAACTTATCACCAGTAGGCAATGATATAGAATGGAAGAACGAGCAAAACAACATCAATATCAATACTGAATTAACTTGAAACACACCTCTTGTAAGCATTTTGTTGAGGAAACTGCATGCACAGTGTAAACATAGCATAGTGCAGATAAAATTCTTGTTTACAAGTTTGATGCATGCTGCTTTAAAAATGACCCAGGCAGAAAATCAAACACACTTTTCTATGTTGATATTTCTTCCCGCTTTTCACGGTAAATTATTGTTAGTATTGTTTCTTGTAGTGTTGACTGTGGTTAGTAGTTGCTTTTAGTACAAGATATACTCAATTGGAGCCATTAATCATTTAGAATGTAAACAAAGCATGCACACCTACACGATAGCCGCATGGTTGCAGAGCTTGGCCTAGCACATGGTACTAATAGCCGCATGGTTGCAGAGCTTAGCCTAGCACATGGTACTAATAGCCGCATGGTTGCAGAGCTTAGCCTAGCACATGGTATACTAATAGCCGCATGGTTGCAGAGCTTAGCCTAGCACATGGTACAAGGACCCCTCTATAATTAGCGGCCGTCGCATCTGATGTGAGTGGGCCCGGCCGCTGTACTTATAAGGTCAGGCTCGCCGCTATATAAGACATCCCCACTCTAAGCTTCGCGAGGATAATTTGGTCAGGGACGAAGCAGATGCGTTGGGCCTAGTCACGGCGCGACCAGAAACTAGAACAACGCAATCTAGCTGATAGACGAACATCATGGTCGCGGAAAGAGGCTGAAATATGGTCCCAGATGCAGATAATATGTCCCCTGGTAAATAGGGAAACACCGGTTGCTATGGAATTGTTGTATATATGCGTTATTTGCCACACGAAAAACAAATTACTACAATCTCCTAATAGGGACGTTGTTTGTAGCAATAAAGCTATTTGGAGGATTTCAAGAGTTTTGATTGGTGGTTGCCATGGAGACAACAAGCTATTCCACGAATAAGTAGTTATCGGGACATTGTAAGACAGGACCTTAAGGGTCTTGGTCCCAGGACATCTATGCATCCAGGCCTGAGTGATGTTGTGAACGCCGTTGTATGCCCGGGCTTTATTCCCGTATCAAGTAGTTGAGTACTTGTCTTGGGTTATCGCAAGAATATTTCTCAACGAGCTAACTAGAATTTCAATATTCTAAGAACACACACACACAAAATGTTGTGCTAACTCGGCAGGACAAATGGCTGTTCCAAGTGTAGCGCGCGGGGGGGGGGGGGGGGGGGGGGGGGTAGTCGTTAACGTAAAGCAGCTACCAAGTAAACCAACAAGAAGACTCGACACTCCTATACGGAGAACTCACTCGGCGAGATAAAACAGTCACGACTGTGAGACTGTTCTTGGAATATCTGCGCATCTGCATCTGCGCAGGCTGACCGCATCGTCACCTGTCAGCCTCACCAGGAACCGTGTCCGCGGACCCTCTAATGGCTCCATGCAAGGCTCTGGTTCTGGTCTGGATGTTTCGGGCATCCCAGTACAGGTGGGGTCGGTTAGATATTTGCAAGTTTAGAGGTAGATTCACTAGAGATTCCGCGGGCGTAGCCACTTGGAAAAGTCCTTTGAAGTATAGTTTGCCAAAACATTGAAGGTTGACCAAACAGGGTTAAGTAAATCGGTCAGGTCTTTAAGAAAAGCGACCACAAGTTATGATTATGTTCACTAAACATGCACAATATTTTTGTAAAGATTAAGTTTATTGGTTCATTTTAGTCATCACCACAAAAGAATATGGTTTAATACGACAAACAAGGAAGGGCATTCATTATTAGCAATTAAAATTCTTCCGTTAACAAAAACAAAATAAAGAGAGCGCCTAAGTGGCGAGGATGTATAGGCGCGCAGAAATGAACGAGAGTAAGAGGAAATGTAAAAAGTGCATCCTATAAGAAAGCCTGTAAGTGTCGTGTGTTGTCACTATACTATAGCGTGAGTGAGAACGAAAGCGAGCGGGTTCACAACCTTGCGACGTCCGGCCGAGCGGTCACTTGTCTCGATTGCTTGCATTGCTCGGAGCGACAAGTGGAGCTAATGGAATACTCCACATTTGAAGCTGTGTCGTACAGATTAGCAGCCTGTTGCACGCACCCATTGGCGACCCGGTGCATTCTAACAGTCAAAGAAGCGAACCATTTCATTACCCAAAACTAATCGGTATCGGTACAATGTTTTATTTTTATTAATCAATGTAGTGTATTAAAATGTTTGATTGTTTAACCATATGCCGATATCGTACCGTATACCAACTGAAATCGCTTCCCCCGAGGCTTGAAATAGAGAGCCTATAACTTATATAGGCTCTATATAGCTTGAACCGACTCTCGCTAAACCCGGCACCTCCACCAATTGTCTCGGATATTGCGTTATTCGGCGTCACACCCGACCTAGACATAAGTTACACAGATACAAAACACTGTCAACTGATCTGTTATAAGAAACCTTATCAAACAAATACTGTGTTATTTATTTTATATAATTATTAATCTGAAACTTTCGAACACGGCAAATTATCCGACTATAGGAGCCGTTGACGAAACGAATATGGTTTTCTCTCAGAAGGAAGATTGATATCAGATTTGTTTGTTTATTTGTTTGAAAACGTCGATATGTTATAAGAACACGGTATGTTAACCATTATGCGGTCGTTGTTTTCTTACTATTTTCACAGATGTATGAAGTTTTAAGAACATTTATATACTGTTATGATTTTAAAGTACAGAGCTTATATGCCTATTCCCTTCAAGTCGGTGAACTTATTATTGGTAATACTTATGAGGCATATTTTTGTACAGATCGTGGACTCAATTTACATGACGGCGTTTCGGTGTTTGACGCCTATAGACGTTTCGAGAAGTATAGTGTGTCCGGGGGGCCTCGGGGTAAGCGTTCACGACATCGCTAACGCTGACAGGAGCTTTATCAGTACTGAAAGTAATGCACAAGGATAATTTATATCAACTCGTTCTATTAACTATATAGAGCTCGCGTAACCTCGTTGCGCAAGCCGAGTGTTATACCGAACACGTTGACCACAGCAAGTGTGTGTGAGTCAACAAGTGGTCAGACGCGTCTATACGTCGGTAGACACTTTGTCATCAACGCATGCTCGCTTTAAAACATGGTCTAAAGCTGGATTCATGATATTGCGTTGTTCGCAGGACGGTGCGCGACGGAGATTTTGGGCCAATCAGGAGCGACCTAAGTGCACGCAGGTCGCTCCTGATTGGCCCAAAACCTCCATCGCGCACCGTCCCGCAGAACAACTCTAATATTGCCATGCATTCTTATACTTCAGGCAGACAGACAGCCACCATTATGATTATATCGCTTTTTATTTCCCGTTTAATTTATCCATTTTTAATTTATCACAATTTAATTTATCATTGACTTATAGGCTATGTAGCCTATACTTTTTAAAATTGTGTATTTACTTCGGTATTTATTTTAGTATAAACATCATTAAATGTATGTGTCTATAAATGGTGAAATATATCTCATTCCTTCATTTTAATCGCAATGCAATACGGCAATGCCGGACTTGTTGCAATGGGCTGTGAGGCGGGTTGCCCGACTTATGGGGTTAATTGCAGCATTTCAAGACTACTGAATCACGACATCAATAAACTAGGTCTGATAATCGCAACACGCTAATTAATATCAACCTATAATTAAGTGGTATCGTGGTGACGCAAGGCCGGACCGAGTCCAACTCAATGGAATGTGTGTTTCAAACAACCCGAACTAATGGGCGTAAGAATTGACCCAAAAACTTGTGTATTTTTACTAGGACGACGTTTTGATGATGTCGAAGTCATCCAATGCCAGCGTCGTTATTAACATGATTGTAGATTAGATGTGAGGGCAGAATAATCTATAATAACGGATATTGCAGGATATCGGATATTTTATGGCTCCGTCTGGTATTCACCCCAAAACATCACACTTTAGGGAGATGTTGAGAGGGAGAGTCTGAGATTGAACATCAGTTGTGTGGTAGGTTCTAATCAAAGAAGTGTAGGTCTACTTCACATTAGAGTGTTTATTTTATCATAGTTGCCAGAACGTACTATACTCTCATGCTTACAATATGGGTGAGTCCAAGAGTACCAACTTCATTTTATATTTCTTTAGGTCTACGACAATTCGGTTGGATACCTAGAAATTCCTAACACTGCGGGAGTAGCTATGAGGCTGTGTGCTCTACTAAACGGAAGAAGATCGCCTCAACGATGTGTGAAAGAACGACAGGAACTTGTTAATTTTCGTTAAAACAGCGTGCATGAAAGTGGATACGGATCTGAGTTCAGTATGAGAGGTTACGTTGGGACTGGTTACATTCACATTTTTGTGACATTTTTAATGTAATTATGCCAGTTTTTTGTGTACACAATTTAACACATGCTTTAGTTTTCTTTTTGGCGGTGATTCAATTTGTCATATTCTGGTTCGTAATTCATCGGTTCGTGTTCGTTACCTAAACTGTCCGTAAAGTGGTCGTGGCCGATGCAGACCGGGAAGTGGAGGACCGGTTTCAGGTAACGCAGCCGCAGCAAATTGTCGTAAATATCTCTCTGACGGGTTTGAAAGTGTTGCTGCATCCAGTTGCGATCATGTTGGCAGTCATGCATGTGAAGGCGACCCGGTGTCAAAACACTCACTTCACACTTGCAAGGAATCAATACCAACTACCTGTAACTATACATCCGTTCAAAAGGTTTTATTTATGACAGAATTAATTGTTTTTTAATTTACAAACTTCATTTTTATTCAAGTGTGTGCTCGGTTCTATCCTACCACCCCTAAATCACACTGACGTTAGCCGCGAGGAGTCCAAGGGCGTCAGGCCTCCTTTGCTTCATTTCTTTCAATGTTCGTGTTTGGCACAAATTAGCTGTTTAACGCAACACCTAATCAATGTTAGCTGCGTTGATCTAGGTATAGGTCTTCCTGCAAGAAATACTTCTAGGCTTACTGGTTGATGTATGATTCGAATCCCAAGAGGTAATGTTACAGAAGAAACAAAAACTGTAAATGTTCTAATTTCTTGGCCAATCTGGTTTTAATACTAAACGAGAGATAAACGATTACCCAGGATACAACGTACCAAGTGCAGGACATTTGAAAAAGTCTTGGGCAGGTTTCCTGTGAATAATTATTAATACTGTATACCCGCCAAAGAAGTTGCAGTGTAAGATATACTCCCCGAAGCGACACCGGCTGCCCAAAGGTCGCAGCCTTGTGCGCGTATATAGATAGTTTATCGGCGACCATAACTCAGGTTTAATAAGCAGGCCCAGCACTCTTGCTTTTAGCGGGCACCTGGTTTGCGAGGTACGTGCTTGACCCCTGACCTGTGACTAGCAAGCGTAGCGGTCAACAAACGACATCAGTTGCAACATGAGCATCGTCTCGATAAGCCAATGGTTCACTTGTACAGTGGAGAAGAGAGTCGGTACATACTCTCATACTGAAAGTATCGGAACAAGTATTTTATAATATTGATGATCGCGAGGCTTGCCTCACAACACCGGTAGAGCTGTCACTGTACACACGTTAGAACAGTGGCGTAGTTCAGCCTAAACTCTAATGCAGTCACGTGACTATCTAACAGAGAAACTGACTGAACGTCCAGTGTTTCAGTCCAGTGTGTTTGTTTGTTTGCCCAGTGTTGTTTCCACGTAGGCCGGACGAGACTCAAACGCAATGTTTGTGTAATATGTAATTAATTGGTGCAAAAAATGTAACTAATATACCTGTTAGTTGAAACATTCCGCTATAAACGTTCGAGACATGTTCTAAAGACATGTTTTAATGTAAGTAGAGTTGGAAGCGAAAGTCGACATTACTCATAACTAGACGGATCTTGGCTGCCCGACCGGGTTGTTAAAATAATTATCGAATTTGTTTACGTCCAACTTAACTTTCATCTGTGACATTGATTAAGGTAATTAAATTAAATTGCGTGAGTTGCAGTTGCATCAAGTAGTACAGTATCATGTTGGGTGCACATGTACCGGGCAACGGGGAGGCGAATAGCTTGTTCGCGCATTCAGCTCACTGGCTTAGAACATGCGTCCGTACTTTGTTTACCTGTTGAATGGGTTTCATAGTAGTAGTAGTAGTAGTTGTAGTCTAGATAATATGTACTTATTTCTTGATGATATTGTCTTTCTTATGTAGTATAGCATATCTATGAAACAGTTCCATATTGCATTTTCATCAACGTTTTTTAAATCAAACAATATATTCTCTCCACAAGGAATCTAATTACAAAGTCAAGTACAGTTTTATTCGAAACATTCTCTCGGGCGTAGATTTGATGTTAAATGCAGAAGGGGGTAGATTTGATGTGAAACGCAGGAATTTCTTCAGTGGTGCGTCTTACGACTGGCAGAGTCAGCCTGGGCCCAGGATGAGGAGACTTTTCAATATCCATGCTTCTTTCCTAAGCGTGGATTTCCATTAGCGATTTTCTTAGACGAATTTGAACTCTCAAATTCAAGGAATGATAATAATATCATGGAGTAGACAAACGCGTTTCCCGCTGAGAAGTTCTCTCTCTGATCGATCACCGCTCAAGATGAAATGAGAGAAACGAATTCCCCGTAAATACATTTAGAACCGGAGAGAGAAGATATATCTGTTCATCCTCGTGAGAGAATCTTTGTTGGTCAGGCGAGCAGTTCTTGGAAGAGATAAGCGCTCGGGTTGTGGAGGTCAGGGGTCAGGCAGAGGTCACTGGACGCGGCCGAAACCTGACCTCTTCCAAGACGTATCGGAAGTGTGGGAGGGGTTTGGCAGTCTTCGTGTACACCAGCTGACTCAAGTAGATCGAGGACTCTTCTGCGCACACTTTTCTGCGCACACTCTTCTGCGCACACCCACTGATAGTTTTCAATCGTCTACAATGTGACAATGATTTATAGATTGGATATTATTGCAAATTGTGTCTGATGGATCTACAGTATAGAGATCACCTATTGAAAGATGTAACAACTTTGGTTAGAAGGTGACGGATTGCCGAGTCCCATGAAGAGATAACGAAGAGTAGTTGACCAGATCCATCATGATGGCTTGACAGGCCACATGTGGGCAGGTGATAAGAAGAAGAAGAAGATTGGTTTGACAGTGGAAGATTACTAGACAACGTAAAAGAATCGAATGCATGCACTAAAACATCGAAGGATTTCATATATTTGACGAATATGTGGGGATCATACAAACCAAAAGAATTGACTTCAATGACAGGAGTAATTCGAGATACTCTAGCGCATGTATATTATAGCCTAGCTATGATGACTGCAAGAGAGAAGTTAGAGTAAAGCCATGATCATTTACTCGTGTCCGTGAGGGTACCTATGTGTGTACAGCGTCTGGTGTTTGCGGGTGTGGGCCTTGCCTTGCTATTTCCAAGTTATCGAACTTTGCATACTGGATGCTCGGGCCAACTTGTTTCAAGGCTTCAAGGCTGCGTCGACCGAGCAAAAACCAAGACTCGCAGAGCTCAATGTGAAATATGGACGATGTCGGTTTTTTCCTTAGATTTCTTGTTATTTTATGCCCACTCTTCTAGGATTCTCCCACCGCTTGCTTTGCTATAAACTCACCGCTGCGTATTCGATACTTGACTCACTTCGCTTATGGAGTATTCGCGTACAGTCAAAACGGTTACATTCTACTGACTTTACTTGTCTGCTGTCAATAGAAAACAAATACGCTTCCCACGAAATATGAGCCTTCGTAACACCGTTTATATCCACTGATAAAGTGTTTCACTTTGCAAAAGTTAATCATAAAAAGAGTGGACGAGACAAAAGAAAACTAGTTGTTGCTTTTCAGCAATAATACCAAACCAATGTTGAAGAAAACTGTTAACCAAACGCCATCTAAAACGCTCAACAACGTTTTGGCCGCCCGCTGTAATGTACCATGCATGTCTCCCGTCTGCTAGCAGTACATAGTGTGTACAAGTATACCGAGCCCTATACACACGTCTCAGTGGTCAACACTGTCATGTGCACACGACGCCTTCTCTGATTGGTCTTACAAAACACGCGTGAACCGGGCCTAACGGTTTTCCCACCGCCTTGTAAAAACAACACATACATACGGCTTGAGTTCTATAAAATCTATTTTCTGTTTATTATCTACTTATCTCGTGCCTAGAATTTTGTTATTCGGTGGGCAGTTAGGATAAGTCAAAGGTTAGAAATGTCTTCGTCCATAAAACACAGATTGTTTTGGCCCGAGGTGTAAACATCGTGAGATATTCTGACCATTGCGATATATCCCGGTAATCACAGAACCCGTAGTAAAACCAAAACACAGTTTAGGGTTCCATAAACTCCACTTGTTCGTCATTACTACGGTTGGGAAATGGTGAACGCGTGCTGTGCACTCTGAGTAATGCATGTTGATGTTGATGATGCAAGACTAGTTTGAGATACATTTGGAGGTCTATATGGGTGTGATAATAGGGCGTTCGGTTCTCGAGGATCATAATTTTCGTAAAACAGTAGATGTTTAGGTATTGTTTAAGTTCTAAATTAAATGAAACAATAATACGGGTTTAAAGAAGTTATTAGATGGGTTACTAAAAAAAAAAAACCTTGAAAACTGTAACCATATATTCTGGTGGAAACCCAATCTACATTCTTCAAATAAACACACCCATCACATCGCGATGAACCTCGTTGCAGAGATATACGTTGATAGGAAACAACACAACTTATTACGATCAATAAAAGTGCAAATCTGAAGGAGGTCAAGCAAGTGTTGGAAGAAAGTTGGCCCCACTATATCAGTGCACTCGATTACACTCATTATACCCGGTGTTTGCATCCATCATGCATCATCTCGCCGAGGAGAAGAAGAAGAAGAAAGCTGCAAACCATAACACGACGTGGGGGTCACCTTATGTCACGGCTTCATTAAGGCAAACCGCGCCTCTATGTAGATCGTAGCACGTAGTTGTGACAACCGCTGCGGTTTAACATAAATTAACAACACAATTCTTTGCGCAAATTGTCGTATTGTTAATTGCGTCACACGCTTGATATTTGTGAGACAATGGTGCGTGACGTGTTGCGGTGAATGAGGAGCAAGGACCATAGGAGTGTCCTGGGAGAGTCCTGGGAGAGTCCTTGTTGAGTAATGTCTTTCTGCGGTGATGTTCCGGTCGACCTCACGAAGACTTTGTGCTCATCTCAGCATCATCGCGGTATTGTGACATTGTTGCAACGCATTCCTTGACACCCACAGACCACAATGTAAACACTGTCTTTGTCATCTTACTTCTTGCAAGAACACTCAATAAACCTTGCAGTTCAATGTCAGTAACTGAAGACATTCTACACTGACAGAAAGAAATTGCACATTAAAACAGTGTAGACAAGAAATAGACATTGAAGATGACAAAAACAGGTTTGACGATTGAAATATGGTTCAAGTTGCCAAAATATTTTAATAAATTTCAAAAACATACCAACATTTAAAACAAGTGTTGATTCAAGTCTGATAAAATACAGAATTGCAATGATGTTTGGAATTCCACCATCATCTTGCTATTGGTATGAGCAAGAGCACGAGAAGCTACGTGAAGACATGCAACCGGTGGGTGTAAACCGCACAGTATTCAATGTAGGCGCACGTGTGCTGCGTAAACAACAAGACACACAAATCAAAACAAAGTCCTTGCGGAGGAAGATATGCTAGCGATACGTTAATTGGTTTCAACAGCCAATGAGATATTGTTTCTTGGTTCTCCCGCCTGCTATGAATGTCGAAGTCAGGCTGATTTATCAGGCCTTGGCTTCTGATAACGAGATGATTGTAACGGTGTTTTAATTAACGACATCGGCTCCAGGATAATAATGTGTTGTATTTGTTATTGACATGACTGTCCTTGTCAATACAAGAGAATGCCCGGCGACAAATACGTGAGAGTCTGTCACGATGGTGAGGTGGTAGCCAGTAACAACGTTGAATATAGGGGTTGGTGGGGTGGGTAGCCAGCAGGTAGCCAACATACATGAGCAGATCTACAGGGTTAGAGTTTTGGGGCCATTTTCTGTAACTTTCTTTCTGAAACGATGTCTTCCTCAATTCGAAATTGCATGTTTGCCTTGCGTTCAAATAAAATAATAACTAAATTGTTAATAAAATTCGTCCCATAACAAAAGATATCCACCGCCTGCCGGAATGGAGTGCTGGGGCTTTGGCGCACAATGATCGGATACCATATTGCGCTTCTGAAAAAGTGAATATTCAACTGGTGGTTATATTTACCACTTGTCACGGTCACAGTTTTTGTCTCCTCTCTTTTTGCAGAGTGATATTGTTGCTAACCTGTGGCATGTCCTTCAGATCCTATCAGTGACATTATGCCCTCTCCTTGGAATGTACCGCGAACTACGCTCGAGTTAAACGTTTTGATCACCGAATCGTTCGATCTATATAATTTGAAAACAAAACGCACGACAAACGTTGTGTTTTGATTACTTGACCAAATTATTCGATTCGGATAATTTGAAAACGGAACACACGACATACCGTTAACTTGTGATTGGTCGACGAGATTGTTCGATCTAGATAATTTGAAAACGGAACATATGCACGACATCGTTCAACCTCCCATTCTACCAACCGTGCAACGAAAACACTTTCGCCAACCTTCAATATTTATGTTCGTCGAATCGAGAAACTGCCTTTGTGAAATGTAAAACTACTCGTGTAGGGGTTCGTTTCGAAATGGTCGAATTCCTTATTTAGTTTGTGAGAATTGGGTAACGCGCTAATTGTGTGGGGACAGGGGGCAGGGGGGGGGGGGACACGACCAGTGGCGGGCCGACCTATCAAATCTTGGGGCCAGGCACCGATTACTTTCGGGGTGGGGTGTGGTACCCCCAGGGTACCCAGCGTCGTAAAAAAATGAAGATGGATAGAGTAATGAGTCGTCGCGGCACCTCTCGCTACACAGTGCTCTAGCCTAGGACAACAACCACGTGTTGCGTCACACAGTGTTTCACATGCGAGTCTTCTTCACTGGCTTATGTAACAGAGATCCCACGCGATAGAACAACTTGATTGATTGCGGCTGAATTAGCAGAGAGCATCGTGGGTCCTTATCCCTAGTTGTGTTAGACAGGGGCGCCTACGGGGTCAGACCGCTCGGCTTGTTCCACAACTACAACAACAACCTCACGACCTGGGCCCGATTGGGAGAGTATACTCTCTTCATTTGGGCATGACTGTACACACTCTGAAACGAAACAAGAAATACATCAACACGTGCAGAAAACACTGGACTTGGAGTTTCGCGAGGAAGGATCCAAAAGCCAAAACATCAAAAACTCAAAAAATGAAGAATAAAGAACGAAACGTAAGAGGGACGCATATAAGCTCCGGCTTAGGAGGCGTCACTTCGAAGAGGAAGGATTTAATGAAAGAAAAAAAAAAATGTACACACTCTGTGTATCTGTATGATAGCAGTCTCTATATGTTGCAATTAACAATGAACGTTGACTAGGTGATTGTGATGATCAATATTAGATCGGGAAGGTCCCCGAAAGTATATATATATATATATATATATATGTTGAGTTCATTGAACTCGAGGAGCATTTGGTAGAAATAATGTTTTATTCGTGTATTACCCAAGGCTACCCGATAATTGATTGATTAAGTGTACATACTTGTCTTGAATCCAGTACATTATTTAAAGAAATAATATGTTTTAGGATGTTGTAAAATAGTTGCTAAAATAATAAATTGATGATATATGAACGTTATTATGATCTGTAAAACATAGTAGGTACGATTCATCAGAATTTTCTTCAGATTAAAATGTCAACAATGATTTGATCTTGAACTCGCATTATTGAAGACAACAGTCGTGTCTGACACCATCGAGCACAACCCAAGCCCAGCCGTAGTACAAACTGCGTCCTCCCCCCTCGTGACGTCAGCAGTATGACTCAGGCGATCAGTCTCCCATAAACACTGTAATTCATCGGGACTTTTTCCACGAGAATCGCGCTGAGCGTGTCACGGCCCTAGCAAAGATCCTTGCAGCACTCCAAATATGGGTGTTTGACACAGTTCCCCGTCCCTCTGCCTCGTAGCTCAGGGGATGATTGTCGGTGTGTTTAGGGTGGCGGTGCAACGGGGTGGGCGCTGACAGGTGGCCGTGGGGTCGCCGATCACGGGATGGCAACAGGTTGCCCGCTCCGTATTTGGTCGCGTATAACTGGGTCACCGCCAGTGAAAGTCAATGAGTAGTGGATCGTGATGAACGAACGAGCTGGTCAACCAGGGGGCCGTGGCCTATTGTCAGTTGTGGCGCATTCCGACGCTTTTCTTGCCGGTTTGCTCCGGGGCGTGACGGACCGATCGACGAGGAAAACGAAAACGAAACTTCGACTCTCGATTAACGGTTTCTACATAGCTCGAACTTGTACTCGGTAGGTTCAAGATTAGAACAGCCGCTTTTAAATCCTCGGGTAGTGTTGTAATTTGAAGTTATCTACCTATTTTAAAGAAACATAAAAAATTATATGAGGTGTGTATAAAATTAACCACTTTATTATTTCTTATCATTTTAACATCAAGGTAAGTACTACAAAACATAGTCGATGCGCTACGCAATGAAAGCATACCTACATTAGATAGCCTTATCAACTATGTTTTGTATTACGTAGCTGGAATGGAGAGATGTTTGACTCTAATCCATTGGTTGAAAGCGGGAATAAAATACTAGCAACAATGCAAACAAGGCCCATGTTATGTTCCCAACATAGATTAATCATTGAACGTGGACGGGAGCCCAGCACGGTTGTTAAAACGTACATCGCTTAGATGTGTTTAGTCAATCCCGCTCGTATCTACAGCTGTGATTGGCCACTGTCTTGATATCTGTGACGTAGCTCGTGTGAGCACGGAATGTCCTAGCAGATGGTGGTAGGTACACAAACATGGGTGACTGTATGATATTATAACACTGGAGGACCTTGCGTAACTGTGGGTCCGGCCTTGGTTCCGAGCAACTTTGCGGGAATGTGGAATTACGTGCATAGGCCTAAGTATCATCATTCACGTGCATAAGTATCATCATTCACGTGCATAAGTATCATCATTCTATCGTGTGTGCATAATTCGTTTAGCAGAGCTACTGTGCCCGTTTTGGTTCTGCTCGAAACCGAAATAATCTTCACGTAGAAATTTAAATAAATTCCATTGAAGAGTCACGATATATTTGCGCATCTGACCATCTGCGCTACATTCAACGATTGTGTTAGCATAACATAAAGGTTAAACCTTGCATCTTAGATGGACCAACTCAGTAAGATACAATGGTGAATTCTGGTAGCTCTTCAACGTAAGTTGAAGAGCGCAGAACGTGGAACGCCAACGAACCAATCAGAACGAAGCTGTATGGCATCACAGATTCTTCAGCGTCCGGGAATCCACCAAAAGATAGTGATAGTTTAGTGTAGGGGTGCATGTGCAAGCCGTGTGCTACAAGGGTCGCAGGTTCGAAGCTAGGACAAGGACAAGTGTTGGTTTCTATTGTTGTGTATGATACCCTCGCCTAGCTGTAATATCACACACACGACGAGGCTACCGTGGTATTAATATGCCCATCGAGTGGTAACAACAAGGGTCGCAGGTTCGAAGCCAGGACAAGGTTGTAACAAGTGTAAGTGTTGTGTGTGATACCCTAGCCTAGCTGTAATATCACACACGAGGCTGCCGTGGTATTAATATGCCCATCGAGTGGTAACAACAAGGGCCGCAGGTTCGAAGCCCGGACAAGGTTGTAACAAGTGTTAGTGTTGTGTATGATACCCTCGCCTAGCTGTAATATCACACACGAGGCTGCCGTGGTATTAATATGCCCATCGAGTGGTAACAACAAGGGTCTCTGGTTCGAAGCCCGGACAAGGTTGTAACAAGTGTTAGTGTTGTGTATGATACCCTCGCCTAGCTGTAATATCACACACGAGGCTGCCGTGGTATTAATATGCCCATCGAGTGGTAACAACAAGGGCCGCAGGTTCGAAGCCCGGACAAGGTTGTAACAAGTGTTAGTGTTGTGTATGATACCCTCGCCTAGCTGTAATATCACACATGAGGCTGCCGTGGTATTAATATGCCCATCGAGTGGTAACAACAAGGGTCGCAGGTTCGAAGCCCGGACAAGGTTGTAACAAGTGTTAGTGTTGTGTATGATACCCTCGCCTAGCTGTAATATCACACACGAGGCTGCCGTGGTATTAATATGCCCATCGAGTGGTAACAACAAGGGTCTCTGGTTCGAAGCCCGGACAAGGTTGTAACAAGTGTTAGTGTTGTGTATGATACCCTCGCCTAGCTGTAATATCACACACGAGGCTGCCGTGGTATTAATATGCCCATCGAGTGGTAACAACAAGGGTCTCTGGTTCGAAGCCCGGACAAGGTTGTAACAAGTGTTAGTGTTGTGTATGATACCCTCGCCTAGCTGTAATATCACACACGAGGCTGCCGTGGTATTAATATGCCCATCGAGTGGTAACAAGGGTCGCAGGTTCGAAGCCCGGACAAGGTTGTAACAAGTGTTAGTGTTGTGTATGATACCCTCGCCTAGCTGTAATATCACACACACGAGGCTGCCGTGGTATTAATATGCCCATCGAGTGGTAACAACAAGGGTCGCAGGTTCGAAGCCCGGACAAGGTTGTAACAAGTGTTAGTGTTGTGTATGATACCCTCGCCTAGCTGTAATATCACACACGAGGCTGCCGTGGTATTAATATGCCCATCGAGTGGTAACAACAAGGGTCTCTGGTTCGAAGCCCGGACAAGGCTGTAACAAGTGTTAGTGTTGTGTATGATACCCTCGCCTAGCTGTAATATCACACACATGAGGCTGCCGTGGTATTAATATGCCCATCGAGTGGTAACAACAAGGGTCGCAGGTTCGAAGCCCGGACAAGGTTGTAACAAGTGTTAGTGTTGTGTATGATACCCTCGCCTAGCTGTAATATCACACACGAGGCTGCCGTGGTATTAATATGCCCATCGAGTGGTAACAACAAGGGTCGCAGGTTCGAAGCCCGGACAAGGTTGTAACAAGTGTTAGTGTTGTGTATGATACCCTCGCCTAGCTGTAATATCACACACGAGGCTGCCGTGGTATTAATATGCCCATCGAGTGGTAACAACAAGGGTCGCAGGTTCGAAGCCCGGACAAGGTTGTAACAAGTGTTAGTGTTGTGTATGATACCCTCGCCTAGCTGTAATATCACACACACGAGGCTGCCGTGGTATTAATATGCCCATCGAGTGGTAACAACAAGGGTCTCTGGTTCGAAGCCCGGACAAGGTTGTAACAAGTGTTAGTGTTGTGTATGATACCCTCGCCTAGCTGTAATATCACACACACGAGGCTGCCGTGGTATTAATATGCCCATCGAGTGGTAACAACAAGGGTCGCAGGTTCGAAGCCCGGACAAGGTTGTAACAAGTGTTAGTGTTGTGTATGATACCCTCGCCTAGCTGTAATATCACACACACGAGGCTGCCGTGGTATTAATATGCCCATCGAGTGGTAACAACAAGGGTCGCAGGTTCGAAGCCCGGACAAGGTTGTAACAAGTGTTAGTGTTGTGTATGATACCCTCGCCTAGCTGTAATATCACACACACGAGGCTGCCGTGGTATTAATATGCCCATCGAGTGGTAACAACAAGGGTCGCAGGTTCGAAGCCCGGACAAGGCTGTAACAAGTGTTAGTGTTGTGTATGATACCCTCGCCTAGCTGTAATATCACACACACGAGGCTGCCGTGGTATTAATATGCCCATCGAGTGGTAACAACAAGGGTCGCAGGTTCGAAGCCCGGACAAGGTTGTAACAAGTGTTAGTGTTGTGTATGATACCCTCGCCTAGCTGTAATATCACACACACGAGGCTGCCGTGGTATTAATATGCCCATCGAGTGGTAACAACAAGGGTCGCAGGTTCGAAGCCCGGACAAGGTTGTAACAAGTGTTAGTGTTGTGTATGATACCCTCGCCTAGCTGTAATATCACACACACGAGGCTGCCGTGGTATTAATATGCCCATCGAGTGGTAACAACAAGGGATATTGTTTTAATTATAAGAACCGGTTGGCCACGACTATAAATGGTTTGACATTTAAAACAGTCGATTGTTCCCTGGAGCCGATCAGGGCCCCGGGCTAAACAGAACAGGATCAAGTTCACATGGAGCAGCCTTGTAATGTCTGATCTTGGTCCTCTATTCGAACAATATCAGCCCTTATTAGGCAGCTTAGCATTGGGCCCAGGGCCGGCGTCTCTTGCGGTGATTGGAACTAGCTGATGCCACCAGTCAGAAGTCACCGCACAAACCGCGGTCAAGGTTCGAACCCTGGCTTGGGCATGGATGTCATGTGGCGGTGATTGGAACTAGCTGATGCCACCAGTCAGAAGTCACCGCACAAACCGCGGTCAAGGTTCGAACCCTGGCTTGGGCATGGATGTCATGTGGCGGTGATTGGAACTAGCTGATGCCACCAGTCAGAAGTCACCGCACAAACCGCGGTCAAGGTTCGAACCCTGGCTTGGGCATGGATGTCATGTGGCGGTGATTGGAACTAGCTGATGCCACCAGTCAGAAGTCACCGCACAAACCGCGGTCAAGGTTCGAACCCTGGCTTGGGCATGGATGTCATGTGGCGGTGATTGGAACTAGCTGATGCCACCAGTCAGAAGTCACCGCACAAACCGCGGTCAAGGTTCGAACCCTGGCTTGGGCATGGATGTCATGATTGTGGCGGTGATTGGAACTAGCTGATGCCACCAGTCAGAAGTCACCGCACAAACCGCGGTCAAGGTTCGAACCCTGGCTTGGGCATGGATGTCATGTGGCGGTGATTGGAACTAGCTGATGCCACCAGTCAGAAGTCACCGCACAAACCGCGGTCAAGGTTCGAACCCTGGCTGGGGCATGGATGTCATGTGGCGGTGATTGGAACTAGCCGATGCCACCAGTCAGAAGTCACCGCACAAACCGCGGTCAAGGTTCGAACCCTGGCTTGGGCATGGATGTCATGATTGTGGCGGTGATTGGAACTAGCTGATGCCACCAGTCAGAAGTCACCGCACAAACCGCGGTCAAGGTTCGAACCCTGGCTTGGGCATGGATGTCATGTAGCGTTATTCCATCTTCTTACCCACGTGTTCATCGTCTCGATTGGCATTGTTGCCAAAGTGTGAAACGTAAAGCCAAAATGAAGGATTCAGCGGCAAAGGTAAAGAGTCCACTAAAAAATAGACATTCCATACACATGCATTGTGAGGAGACTGTGTTCCTAGGCAGCCCATACACTAAACACATACATTGTGTTCCCAGCCGGGTGGACCACTGAGTGAATTTTGGCTATTTGAATACACTAACACGATAGATTGCCGTGTTTTGCATATTTACCGGCGAAATGCCAAGAGCGTGTTTGTTGAACAGACTCTATCCCGGCAGCAAATGATCGCTTTCGTTCTCCATACGCGAAATAACGGAGATTAAGATTTGTTTAGGACTTACATTATTACCAAAGCTTGTTAGTTGTTGTATTTGCGACTCAGCGGCTCCAATTTGAGTAATTCTTGAGATTGAGGGCTCAGTTACCATTGCCACCCCCGGCAATCTAGTTGTAACGTAAATACATACTGGGTTTGAAAAATGGCCCACGGACTTTCCGTGCCAAACTTAAAATAACCCGTTATTATTACATACAATTATTGTCTTACAATAGTAAATGTGTATGACAATGTTACTATTGTCATAAAATAGTAATAGTGTATGACAGTGTCCGATCCAGTGTTATAATTCTATTCACAAGTCTCACGGTTGAGAGATCTCAGAACCGTCGCCTTCTGAACACACACGCAACGAGGCTGATCGAGACGACGCATGTGAACCATCCATTAACTCCCGGGATATTTATTGTATTTTAAATACCGATTTTCGTGAACACCTCCAAGTGTTGCTGGTCGACTTTCTTAGCACGAAGTCGTGCCCGGACCGTGAGACAGCGTGTGACGTCACTCGGTCCGTCTGAGACTCGAACCCAGGTCTCTCAGTAGCGGGACTGGCGCGTTGACCACTCTAATGACGGCTCCATGAAACACACTGATCTGTATTGAAGAGCCGTGAGTACCTCAGTGATGGACCCGACATTGCCGTAAATATTCAGCACATGATTGATTGGATTATAAGTTTGAAAGGGATAAATGTATCTTTCTTCAAGATCTGCGAAATTTGAAAAAAAAATAATACCCGAGAATTTTTCCGCCATAATTCAGGTCTTGATTCGAGTCAATGCAATTTGGGCACCAAATATTAAAATGTTCATTAAAATTTGATTAGTCCATAACGGCAGCGTTCTTACCCATTCATTTGTGGCTCTCGAACCAGTGTCTTTGGAGTGGTGGGACTCAAATTAAGGGGGTGGCCCCCTGCTCCCCACTGGACCTGCGCACAGCAGCATCCCACACGGCGGCCCGTGGGCATCGCGTGGCGGTGAAAGTGGTCCCCGGCGCACGCGCAGAGCCTGCGACACGCGGGTCAACGACCTTGCACCCAAACATCGCGGAGACTCACTTTCATTACCTATCAAAGATCTTTGCCGGGGTTGCTCAAAGACTTTGGAATGCGTATCTAAGATCTTTGCACCTCGTTTGAATTAATATTTTGAACTGTGTCGAATGCATTTCTTTATGACCATACAATCGGACATCGGTCATGCTGGGTATAAAGATGTCGGTATTGTTCACTCTGCGAGTCATAAACCAAAACCACTAACACTAACCACTGGGCTCAAGAGAGAAGCTATGGTTACATCGGCGCTTTGAAAAGACCGGCAGTGAATGGGAGAGAGTGACAGATAGATAGTTGCATGCATGCATATAAAAGAGCCAAAGGGTTGCTACCCTGCGGCTACCGTGTGTGTGATGGTGCATTATGGCGGTTTCTCACAGTCAAAGGATTATAATAACCGCCTTACTTTACGCTGGACATCACTCACTTTCCAATCAACCCGGGTCCTTTACGTTTAGCCGCTAGTTCTATCCTCGCGCAGACTTCAATAAGAAATGTTATAATTAGGGCACTTCGGAATTGTGGACTTTTAAGGGGAAATTAAGGTATTGGTTTAATGTAAGCGTTTTAAATATTAATGGGTTGATAAATTACATCTGTTGTATGGTTTGATTTGATGGTACATGTAATTAGTTCCGCAAACAAGCCCCGTGATTTTAATTCAATTAAGTTTAATTTGTTTTCACTTTCTCTACATTTAAGCTTATGATTATGTGGATTAATTTGAGAGGATAACCAAGGGATTGGATACTATTGTGTGGGGTCTTGTCAAGTGGCTGTTAATCAAGTACAAATTTCGCGTGCTTTTATGCGAGGGGTGGGGGGAGGAAGAATAGGTATTTATCCCTAAAACAGTTCCTTTTGGAAACAAGTCGTTCACTTTTAGAACACTTCTGTTGATCGGGAAACGGTAACGCACCGTTTCCCGATCAACAAGTCTTCAGTAAAAGCTCAGTAAGACGTGTTTTGCGAACGTACTTGATCAACAGTCACAAACCGTTGAATGTGATTAAAAACACTGCTAAGCTCGTAAAAAACTTTTTATTTACACTGAACGTTAAAAGAGATCATTAGAACACATTACGTTACATCAGTCGAACTTAATAATAGTAATTACTGTTTAATTGAGCAAATGATTGATTATATTAACCTTCAGTTACTTTCAACCATATGCTGGTATTAAAATGATAAGTAGCCTATAGCCATTGAGTTTGTTAATGTATCTCCTACACTAACAAAACTCAATGGTATAGGTACTGAACTGTTAGAAAAACTACGGACACTCGAAGACCGACATCTACATGTATTGTTTGTGTCAACTCTCAGTACAAATGTATAAGTCATGTCAATTCTCTCTCATGCTACTTAAATATAGAGTTACATATTTACTGGAATAATAACCGAGGCAACACACGGTAGATTTTCATTTTTACATTATCGTTAGCTTTTACTGCCGATAAACGTTTTAAAAGTTTCATTCACGCACATTTTCACACCTGATTTTCAGTTATAATAAAACACCAAAACGTTGTTTAGTACTTCTTTCAATTTGTCAATTTTTTTGATGGGCCATGTTGTCTGTTTGGTAAATTTGCTTTCATACGACTCCTTGCATATATTTCCATGCAAGTCTACTGAAAGCCGGCATAGATAGACCATTCTTAACACAACACCGGATACATAAAGACTGTTCATCTTCCACATGAATGGGAACTAAATTAAGATTTCTTTACAAAATAGAAATTACAAAGCGAAAATACTGTTAATAATTTTGAATTTGAAGCCAAGATGAACTGAAACCTACGTGGCTTGGTATCCTCTTCTGTCGTGCCGATTGGTTCACCCTAGAAGGGGTTAATGTTGCGGCAGTTGTCCTTACCGTCCGGCCGGCGGTAGGGGAGGTAACGGTCCGGAGAGCGCCGGAGGGGTGGAAGGATGGACTCTGGTGAGTTGAATTCAGTGTGACGGCTGCGTGGGGGTGTTGTTTGGCCATCTTCAGCAACCCTCTCGCCTCCTTCTGATGTGTCCTGTAACGCAACCGTTGTCAGTGTTAGACTGAGCTTCAAGCACCTGCTGGCAACCCCCCGTGCGTAAACCACGAGGGACGTTGTCGAAGAACTATTGAAAGGAATTCCACGAAAATACACTACTTGTTATTGCTACATAGTTTTGAGTGATTCAATTCTTGAAGTGGAGCTAAAATTGTTCAACGCGCTGTAAAAAAGCAACATCGGGAATACTCAAATAACGAATGATGACAAAGACAAAAAGATGAAAGAAACCGCACAAACCGAGTTTTCCGTCTACTGGTTGGTTTCTTCCTAAACTTGAACAATATTATACATACATGTTTATAACTAGTAACTTCTGAAACGAGTTCCAATATTAGCTTTATAATTATAAGAGAAACAGAGACTATGCACATACGTGCACTTAATGCCACTTACCATTCCGCTGGAACAAAGCATCGACCTGGGCATGTGGCTGCTTTGACTGGGACCCGCCGTGTCCATATTGTACGAAGAATCATGTCCAGTTTGCAAGTCCAGGGCGCCTTCGTCCCCATCAACTAGCAAGGGACCTTCTACGCCGTCGGTAACATCGTCTTCTACCGAGGAATCGTCGGTAATTCCCGCTGGCTGTTCGACCACAAATGAACCGACTTCCTGGTCTTCTTGTACCGGGACATCTTCTAGGTTGGTAAATGTAGCGGGCTGTTCGTTGACAAATGGGCTGTCTTGCTCGTCGTCTTGAACCGGTAGATCTTCAAGGTCGGTAACTGTAGCCATCTGTTCGACAGATAGAAGGGCATCCTCGTAACTTGGGAGCTCTTCCTTGTGGTCGATCACTACAGGTGGCTGTTCGGTGACAGACAGACCGGAAGTAGATGCTTCTTGGCCAGGAGTATCCGGCAAGGTCCCGGAGATCGCTTCGGATGCAGTAGGGATCACACTGGCTGGGGCGACCACTATCATGCCCGACTGTAGGGAATGAATCTCGCGAAGGTCTTCGCAAGCTGCCAGTTGTTGGGCGTATATATCAGCCAGGTCGATGCATTCAGAGTGTTTGTATCCAGCTGGACTTTCGTACTCGTCTTCTACGGGCGAGTTGCTCACCTGGCTTTCGAGGTCCGTTGATTGGCTGTCTTCTGAAATTAGCAAAAGGAAATTATAATTGACTAGTTATAGGTAGATGGCTCCTCAAATATATTGTGCAACTCTGGAAAAGTAATAGTGGGTCTCTCAGAAGCTAACCGTTGTACCGCCGCCAATAACTAACATAATACACCATGATTTGAGTACCCTTTGAAATTCATGTTCATGTCATAACGAGTACCTATCCAGAAGGCGACAAAGTATATTAAAACGGAGCCCAGTCTTCCTTCAGCCATGCATACACACAAAATTACCCAAATGTGAGGAAATCAAAATTTCCAAAAATCATGCGAAATATATATTGACTGATTACACGTCGTTCAAATAGTGACAACACATCAATATGATAATCAAGAGTTCAAGACCAATCTATAAATTGATGCCATACCATGCTTGCTATACCAAAGAAGGACAAGGAAGGGATGTGGTTGGGTAAGCGCTTGCAAGAAGCGAGCCAGAAGTGGAGATCCCAACCATGCATAGTTTGACAAGACACTACTGATGGTTGTGTTTGTAAGACCCGAGTGCAAGCGGATTCTTACCGTTGATATTCCCAATGAACCAATGAGTTGTTTGTGACTGGTTCGAAGAAATGGCACACACACACCATGGCACCTCAGCTTGTGCAAAGGCCTCTTCTTCATGGGCAAGATAATCTAAAGATGAAACAATGTTGAAGAAACAAGACCAGTGCCAATACGTACTTGCACTGAGCTCCGTAAGATTGAATTAATATTAATTTGAATTCTCCCTGGTCTAAGATTTAATCAGCAGATCATTTTGCTGGTCAATGGTTAGATTGGAACTCTGTCGATTTTGATGCAGATAATCTACAAGATCAGACTACCTGTGCAGGCAGAGTAGTGCCAAGTATGTTATACTGGAAATCTTTGATCGACCCTAGTAAATCAGTGTTGGTACCCCTTGCTAACTCGCCAGATGCCAAATACACCCAGCACAGAGGAGGTAACTTATCCCGGCAGTTCACTACTGCTGCTAGTAGGAACAAACTTCATGTAACTATTGAGAGTTGTTGAAAGAGCGAACTTAAACAAGTTTGGAATTGCTGCAGATACATCACATGGCAGAAGAAAGAGTAAGGTCACGTCATACTATTCAATCGCTTGTTATAGATCGGGTAAAATATAGACATACTGAGTATCTTCACCTATACGTATCTGGAGAGAAAGCGTTTCCAAGTACATTTCAATGGAGATACCTTAGGTATTCAATATTGCCAAGATTGGCTCCTAAAGAACCCTTACCGCAAATCCATTGACTGATTTGGCCTGGGCGCACACAAGAGCACTCCCGCAAATCTGAACATAAAACACATGGTTATACGTTTGTGTTCAGATTAGTACAAAATACGTCCCAACGAAACGAAACATTCACGTTACATTTGAACGAACTCTTACCATCTGTTGATCCAAATGAATCACCAGCAGCATTAGCTTCAGTGCCGCCCTGAGAATCTGAACACAGAACACATCGTTACGTTTGTATCCGAAACGCTACAATAAAAATTAAACGTTCCAATTTTGTCGATGGTTCTGAACAAGTTCTTACCGTTTGTTGATGCAATCGAAGAATGGTCATCATCGTTTACTTCGCAAATTTCAATGTTGGCCGTGAAATCTGGACAAAAAATATTGTGCTACATTTAACAGTTTACAAGATGCGCTTCTATGGAACTCATCTCGTTGCTCTTGCACAGATTAATCGACTGCATTAATTCTTACCAATCGTCGATAGCGTCGATTCACTGCTAAAGTCGTCCAGAGGCTCGTCCGGGATGTCATTGTCCAGCACGTTCTCCAGGACACCTGCTCACGGACAAAGCAAGTGATCACGTGTCTTATCACCTGAACGACCTTATGGACGGTAACGTGTGACAGAATACCTACCGGTGACGAGGTTGGGTAGATGGTAATCCTCCATGTCGTGCAACGGTGGTAACTGTCGGGGAGCCATCGCACCACGGTAGCTCTGAACACCTGTATACAACACACACTGCTCTCAGTAACCAAATACACAAGTCGAACTCTCATTGGCTGGAAAACGTGGATGGGCCCGGTTAGCTACGCCATTGCCACACACACTTTACACGTAACATAAAATATGTTCTTACCTCTTTATCATACACTCTTGGACTTAGGGCCGGTCTTACAATCTCCTAATAAGAAAGTTATTTGTAGCAATATTTGGAGGATTTCAAGGGTTTTGATTGGTCGTTGCCATGGAGACAACAAGCTATTCGACGAATAAGTAGTTATTGGGACATTGTAAGACTGGACCTTAGATTCCGTGTTATACACTATTTAATCATTCTTATATTTTAGTTGTTAATTCATATTGTCGTGTACGGCGGATGGTGCGCCTGAACTGGACTATAAGTACTGACTGTATAGTACGCGACTCTCACTGGGACTCCCTCGGTATCTCCTGAGTCTATTAATAGACCGATAGGGTCACTCATTGCATGCACGTGCGAGATGACACAATATAGTTCCCAAGCGTCGGTTCAATCTAAGCTCTCTTATGACGTAGTCGTGCTGACGTGGTTTCAGTAGTTATCATTATAAAGTGTATTGTAAGTTGTAATCTTCATTGTATTTACCCTCATTACAATCTTAACATCCACAACAGTCAACAAACATATTTGGTCGTAACATAAATATAACGAACATAAACTATCTTCAAATCTGTTGTAGATTTTCCACAAATACTTGTATAGTACAATGGCTTTCATTACTAGGTCTCATTCTTGTTTTGATCCCAGTGCAAAAATCCATTGTGTTCGAACAGTGGGTGCTTGGCAACGGGACCGCAAGTGCGATTGTTACAGGCGATTTTAGTCACAATCAGATACAAAATTGCCGCCGTGAGTTGTCACCAGAATAGGCTAGAACTATGCGCTAGAAGACGATTTGAATTACTGGCCTAGGCCTACATTCATAAACGTTTTATTTTCATTGATAGTTTCTATTTTTTGTCAGATCAGTTTTGACACTTTTGGGGAAAAAGTCGTAGGCTTAGATTTCAACAAAACTTTGTGCTGATTTTAGGCCCTATTTGCTTAAATTATGAATGGTATAGGCCTATGTTATTTTGGGTTAGGTCTAGACCTAGGCCTAGGCCTAGGCCTAAGCTTAAGCCTACGCCTACTGTAAACTTCAGTAATGACAAGAAAAATAATATAGAATAGGTCTAGGCCTAACCAAACTCGGGCCTTACCAGTCAACAATCAAATATATTTTGCTCCATATCCAACTTCCCCCTCTCCCACATACAGCTAAACTGAACCATGAATGATCGCACTAAATGCAACAACCAATCAGATCTTGAGAACATTTAGCGCGGTTTCACTTCTGATCATTCAAGACTAGGCCTAGGCCTAAATATTTATCGAGCTTGCTTTTCAAGAGCAGCCTAGGCTCTGTTATATCGCAGGATGGGGATTTGAATGGTGGGCCTAGGACTAGGCCTAGGCCTAGTAGTCACTTACCCATAGTAGACCTAGGCTAGGCCTAGTAGGCCTAGGGCCTAGCTTATTACAATTCAGAGAGTACTCACACTTTTCCGAGATGACTGCTGTTGGTGAGAACGGTCTCTTCGCTCTCTTTTCAACCTAATTAATCACAAACCTAACAGAAGCTTTCGATAGCATTCAGTGTTACCGGCGAACCAACTATCTCAATCAAATACTATAAACATTTTTAAGCATACACTAAACAGCTTCGACTTCGAGAGAAGAACCGAGATTCGTTTTCGCGCTAAACTAAAGGTGCATTCACAATCTTTACTAGTACTATGGTTTAATGATTAAAACTAAGACAAACCTTAGTCACAGCCAATCAGAGCGCAATATTCTCCCTCCCAGCCAATGAAAGAAGCCTGTGGCTTAGTCTTAATCATTAAACCATAGTACTAGTAAAGATTGTGAATGCACCTTAAAGGCCTGCTAGGCCTAGGCCTAGCCTAGATAGCGTTAAACATTCTAGACCTAGGCTAGACGATACAACAGGCATGCACACAGTACAGATTAAACAATAGACATAACAGGAAGCTAAGCTAGGATATCAGATACGAACGCAAAACTTTGTTATGTTGTTACGTACTGGTGTTCGGTAACAGGAGAACTACGTCGTATTGCTTCTCACCTCCTTCGTATCGCAGAACGTTGTGACAAATCTCCGCGCCGACTCCGAGTAGAGCGCTCGACTTACGGAGCGGCTGTTTGGCCAAGTAATTTTGTTCTTTTCATCTACCCCGAAAGTGGTGCGACGCCGAGCCGTACGCTGGCGTCCCAGGCGGTCGTTTAGCAAACTACTCCCGTTCTTTTTTTTATGTCGTTTCAAATGTTTCTGAAGCAAAAGGCCCTGAATAATATTTCATTGTAGTGGTGATAAAAATAAGCCTATCGACATAAATAATACCGGCTTACCAGGAGATGGAGAAGGTGTATTGTATGTCCGGCCCACTTTTCATGGACTTCAAGTCTTTCAACAGGACTCATAAAGCCACACAGCCGTCCACGCACTTCCACATGAGATAAAATACTACTTGGAACTTGGAAGAGGTTGTTGTGAGTTGCTCGTTTTTGAGCGTTTGCAATATCGTCTACGGGAAGAATAGAGACTCGAGTTACCAGTTGTGCCGAGTGTAAGCTCACAAGAAGTCCTCGTCAGCAACCCGACTCCGTTGAGGCACGTTCACACTGACGCCCGAATGTTTTGCGATTAAATCAACTTCTGGAAGCAATAGTCGACGTTTTACTTTACGACTCTAGTATTACAGTCGTGCTATTCGAGACGATGAGGGGTGATATAATTATGAAGATGAGGGACGATTACAATCAAAAACCCATGCCGTATGCCGATGCGGGATTCGAACCCTCGTCCCCAGCAGGTAACGTGCGTAGAATCTGCGCCCCAACCGCATGAGCCACCGCGGAATACTCATTCAATTTGGGATGAAAGCTTTTAATCTGATTAGGCAATAACTTTGGGGAGATTCGATGCCCAATTGAATTGTTGTTGGAGTTTTTATCCTACTTGTGTCAAACATCTTGTCAGGTTGTGTGTATGCATCCCCCCCCCCCTCAACCCTCCACTCAACCCGGTAACTTCGATCCATGAAGATGAAGTTTGTAGCAAAGTTCACTTTAAAAAAAAAAATAAGAAATTAAGATGATAGTACTTCATTAAAGTCTCTGCCTTCATGGAATAGTTGACGCTAGGACACAGAATATTTTTTTTAAATTTTAATATCGAATTAATGTGAAATTAAACACTCATGAATAAGAATATCAACAATGAATTGCTAAATTTATAATTTTATTATTAAACTTGGTTTAAGGCTTGACTTCATACTTTTTGCCGTATAAATGATTCCTAGAGAAGAAAATGGAACCCTTCAAAGCAAAAAGAGCTTCATCATAAATAAAGATTCCAAAAAAGACAACTTTTGTTTCTCATTTCCGACGTGTTGATGGCTCTGGGGGAATAGAACGCATGTTGGTACCTCTCAACGTGCGCACAGATTGGATCTAGCTTAACGCCGAGCGCGCCAAAGATCAAACAGATATCTCAAGTGTTGTAGCAACCCAACTATTTCCGAATGATTAGTTATCACTTTTCATCAGTTTAACCTATTTTGTTCGTGAATGTAATGTAATATAATAATTGATGTTAACACACAGCTCATACCTTTCTTGAGTAGATAGTTCACAGCCCGAAGCAACATTCTCTTTGGAAACTGTTCGCAGTTAACATTCACTCTAGTCTTATATCCTCATTGCGTGTTGAGCAGGGTTATCACTGCGGAAGACTTATTACTTTTGTTATTAGGACATAAACTGGACATAGGTCCATTAGGAACAATTTAAGACATTGGGTTGGATACTTGAGAAAGTCTTGACACGTAGAAGACCGCCCTTACTAATTTGTGAACGAACGACAAGAATCTGTAAACTTTCGTTGAATAGTCGTGCACGACATAGGCAGTTTGAGATCGGTATGAGACTTACGTTGAGGATAGTATTTTAATGAGTTACAACAACAAGTTCGGTGGCAAAAGCTCATTACAGTTCAACTATCAGTTACAATGATAAACAGGAACTATTTATAAGCTGAACAACACAACTCATAAACGCAAGAAATGAAAAGTAGAGATCTACGATTCAAGATGTGATTGTGTAAACATGATTATATGTTTGTTCCAACTCATTACAGAGCCAGATGATAATATTCTCATTGTGCTAAGTGTAGAATGAAACTAACCTCTTCCTTTTAAAACGACTACATCGAAATAATTGAAATGAACTTTAAAAACACAGTTTCGAACTTAGCTCTTCATACAATTTCACATCACGACATGGAGCGCTTTATTTATGCACTCACTCGGTCGACACTTTCGCCGGTAAAGGAAGGAATTAAAAGCTCTGCAATGAGTGATCTAATATCATGACACGGCTTTCACGTGTCTGATGGGTGATGGACAACTCCTTCTGTTGCGCGACCATGCAGATACATTGACATCGGCTATACGACGTATAGTCGCGTCGCGTTAACTTGCAAGCTGTCGTCGTCACGGATTATATAATAGTGAAGTGAGGCGTGTGACAACTACCAACCTAAATCTAGATGCATCCCGTTCTCCTGACTCAAGTATTGTAGTGATAATATTGCTCGCATGTTGTCAGACGTGGCGGGGTCGCATTCCATTCACGGTTGGTGCAGTCAATGCAGTGCACAATAACAATGCAGCTATCGAGCAATCTCGAGTTGAATACCGTTGAAATAGACCGTGTGGAGCGACCGTCTCTTCTCAGAGTTTTAGGGGACACCTTGCTTCTTACGGCGTCGCCAGTATACCTATATTATGGACGGGGTCTGCCGCTCGGCCCAAACACCCGCAGATATGTCCTTACGCCCACATGGGCCCTAACCCCGGGCTATACCGTGGCTGAACCGTGGTCTTAGGTCCTCTGTAATTAAAGAGTATCTCGACATAATCCTAGGGTACGACGTACGAGGTAGATTGCAGATGGGCGTTGGTCTCGAAAGATGTATTGAGAGGTTGGCGAGCCTGTCATAACATAAGACCGAGTGTGCAAGTCCTATTTAGTCTTGGGACCCGGGCTAGCTGACTGTGGATGGGCTGAGAACATAATTAATGGTCTTTCTGATCGCTGACACTTCTCTGGTTCAAGACGCCGTCAGCGTTGTGTATAAAGTTGACCCAATAGTCTCTCGTGCATGCCATATATATATATATATAATAGCACCAATGCGATTGAAGGCAGTAGATTGATTACCTGGAAATTCCAAACACAGCGTGCGTGTAACTATTGAGGCTTGTTCACTATACTATAAGCGGAAGATTAACTATATAAGCGTGTGTGAACTATGTGATTGCGTGAGAGAGAGAGGATGCCAACAGCTTACTTGTGAAATGATTGTAAACACTGTTAATTATCGTTGAAACAGCGTGTATGAAAGGGGCAATAGATAACGATATGAGGTCGGCATGAGACTAGTTACGTTGAGACTGTCTGTCTATCTGTCTGTCTCATGTCTGTCTGCATGTCTGCCCGATGCCCGTATAGAGACGACGCGGAGACAACAGCAGTCTGTCTAACTGTCTGTCTGTCTGATGTCTGTCTGATGTCTGTCTGCATGTCTGCCCGATGCCCATTTAGAGACTACGCGGAGACAACAGCAGTCTCTCTATGTCTGTCTCATGTCTGTCTATCTATCTGTCTGATGTCTGTCTGATGTATGCCACATGTCTGCCCGATGCCCATATAGAGTCTACCCAGAGACAACAGCAGCACAAGCGTTTAATTAGTTTAATACAGAGACCGTCATGTTTGCCCCGCGCTGCTTTCACCGGCCAGGCTTGATACAGACAGGGAAGTAGCACTGCCAACACTGGACAACTAACTGCATCGTGCCCAGTGCACCCGTACTTGAACGAGCCAGCATTTCAATAACTTCACGATATCGGAATATCTAACCACGCCCAGAACTTTCGTAGCTAAATGAAATTCAGAACGGCGAGGGAATAAATTTAAAATGTTGATTGTTTGTGAGATTAGAGTGTCGACAATAGTTTAAACTTGTCCGGGAATTGGCATGGTTCAAAATAAAGTAATACCCCCCTGCATTTTATTGTCTACCACTTTGTTACAAGAACTGATTTATGCAGTGAGGTATACAGGTCGCTCAGCGACCGTGCGACGAGACGCGAGACTCTAATTCGGGAGGTCGCCGATTCGATTCCGACCACCGGCAATCCTGACTGAAGGTTTATTCCCGAGGTTTTCCTTAGTCGTAAAGGCGAATGCTGGGATTGAGTCCTACTAATAGACCTCGGACATTCCTTCCCAGCTATTCAAACACCCTAATAACCTAGTAAGTCACCTGAAGAGAGTCACCCATCAGGTAAAGCTGGTGTGTACCCTAACAGATATTCTTACGAAAAATTATTATTTTGACGATTTGAAAACCACCGATCAAATGAAAAAACGAACATAATCTACAAAAAAAATTATATCCTGAGGATGTTAACTATGGATTCAAATTTCAAGATTTGCTTCAGAAGTTTCATCTCAACAGTGCTTTGATTGGTTCACAAAACAGAATACAAAACAATTAATCAATATTTTAAAAGTTCTCAAACCTTTTGTGCAATGTAGGAAGCGGCCAAAATGTAGTTTAGAAAGGGCTGACATCGTAAACATCACTTCAGGGCCGATCGAGGCGGAGTCTGGTGGGAACTAAGTTCTTTGACAGAAAGACAAAGTGGTTCGAGTGCAAACCAAGCTGCAACAACATTGGGCGTAGCCGTGCGGAGGTGAGGGATCAAGGAAGACCCTCTCACTGGTCAGAGGAACAATACGGTCTGGTCAGAGGAACAATACGGTCTGGTCAGAGGAACAATACACTATGGTCGGAGGAACAATACAAGTCTGGTCAGAGGAACAATACGAGTCCTATACAAGCCTTCATCTCATTATATTATTTGTTATTTCACACCTTAGCTCGACACTATGATCATATGACGTCGGGGGATATTTGGAAGAAAGGGATGAACAAGTATAGCGCGTAAAGGGGAGGAACACGGAAAGGGTCTGGCTTCTCCTGCCCGGCTAGGGTTTCCCTATACCAGAAGCATACGCTTCCGCCGTCATAGTCCCTGGATCAAGGAAGCCAGTCCCTGGGCGGGCAGCGTCCGTCTAGAGCGAAAGTGACACACATCACATCACACGTAATTGCCAGGCAATGCGGGGAAACAAATTACACTTGTCGCATTAAATGGGTAATAATCCTATTTGCAATTACACAGAGAAGGTGCTGTGTATCTGTGTCGGAACACATTGAGGTGTATTTCGTAGCCTTTGACCCGACGTCGTCAGGTCACAGCTGCTGTGATGATTGGTATTGCAAAGCGACACCCGAAACAGTGGAACATTTCGTTATTTGAAAAACGTTCAAATTAACCCTTGACTGGTATGGTGGGGTCTGTGCCGACCCCAGCACGATATAGTTCTATATTTGACCACCAGGAATTTCTAGCATGCGGCTGGCGAATTAGGTAATCTCAGTTCCCGCTGAGGCGTTGAAGATAGTGGTTGTGTGTTTTTGTTGCTCCGAAGCGTTTGGCGGCAATTAATTCGTGGGGTAAAAAAAGACCCCAGGATACCTCTTACGGGACTTTTTCTTTTACAAATTATTTGACAATATGGATGAAAATGGCATCGTGACAACTCTTCTGGTTAAAAACAAACATAACTTTGCGTATTGTAAACCATTGTTCACTATAATGGGCAAAAGTAAACAATCTGGTTGAACTAACAAGAAACAAAAACTGTACTCATGACATACAAAACAGACACCCTTGTTGGTTTGACATACAAACATAATATTTCCGATTTTTTTATTTCAGAGAATGATTTGAATAGCTATTAACAATAAATCGACGCGCAAGAAGAAAAATACAAATGGTATCTTTTAATATAAATTTTTAAACATCCACTGTTTCTTTTAGTTTGAAAATTACTTACTTTCAGTAAAAAATGTGTAACTTGCGCTAATAATTGATAAACCATTAATCAATATTGTAAATACAATGAATAAAATGTATATCAATTAGTCCTCAGCACAATAATTCATATTTGTGGTTATTTAGGCAGTTTAAAAGTGAAATTAAAACTGGGGTAATATTTGACCCCACCATATCAGTTACGTATATGAAAATAAGGATACCAGTCAAGGGTTAAGGAGGCGTGTTTGACCCGTGTTCGGGAGGTCAAACTGTGCGTATAGAGAGATTGTTTATGTGGTAAGTCGAGGAAGATTCCAAAGAGTTTCGGATTGCGAAGAGTTGCCTCCAGAGATATTAACACACAAACAGCTCGACACACAAGTGTTGTAATCGAAAGTTTGAGTAAATTTTGAGATGAGAAGTAATGGTAGATCGTCTCATTTCTTTGAGTTTCAAGCTGATGTCAGGGTCAACCCTTGCAATCTCTCGCCTGCAAACTTTTCAACGACCTATACAGTAAGAACAGATTAAATACAGTCTTGTTTGTTATCATATTGTATTACAATTCGTTACCTGTATGAAGTCCAATGATATTTCTAAAAGTGTACACCTAACTCTCAGTTATGTACGCCAGTTTTGCGTGTAAATAATACATTTAGCTTTTCACTTTGTTTTTTGATGGAAGGTTATGAGTTTCTTTCGAATCGTTGTCGTTCTAACGAGACTTCAGAAAAAGTGTTTCTGTAAAACCGAGCGTAACACAAAACAAAAACGCATCTTATACGGACTGCATATTCGAATAATTATATTATGTATTTTCTTTCTACATTTTCAGAATATTTTTCCTTATAGTGAGATTGATGGATTGATTGTTATCTCTTCAGATGATGTGGGTGACTTACACAACACAACACCCTCAGGTTGTGAAGCAACGTGTCTTGTTCTTGTGTGAATGATAAATGATTGATGGTTACCAGAACAGTGAAGCTGTTAATTGGATTGCCGATATAAAGTAGCTTCTCTTGTTCCTGCAAGTGGTCTCTCTCTCTCTCTCTCTCTCTCTCTCCTCTCTCTCTCTCTCTCTCTCTCCTCCCCCCCCCCCCCCCCCCACCATCATGCTTTCTATACATTTCACACCGTTAGTCCTGTTCTGTCACGTTAATTGCAACTGTTTTTCAATTTTAGTGATTAATTATTCACATATTAATCGAAGACATATACAAAAATAGCAATATTGTTTAATAAATCTGTTATATGTCAAGGGGGCGAGTGTACTGTGCTGTGCAATCCTCTGCTAAGATATTGAAGGCCTTGTCGTGATCACACTTGCTGCATTTTAATGCCGATATTAATGGTAATCAGCCTCTCTCGGTGCGTAAATGTTGGAAATATGGACAGTTGGGAAATAAATCTATGAATAATTCGTGTACGTAATCGATGAATCCTTGATACGTCAGCAGATGCGTTAGTTATGTCCAGTGCTGTACAAGAGCAGTCTTACCATCTTAGTACATGGTCACTCAACGACCAGGAGTCGCCTGTGACTGGACCCACCCGGCATATACCTGTGTGGGAGGGTTCATCCCTCACCACTCGACCTCACTAAGGGTAGGTATTATAATGCTCCCATTTCATTGGCTGCCGTGCGACGTTCTGTGTTGCGCCGAATGGTCGTTGCGATGAAAGAACTCAGCATCAGCCAATGAGAAAGGATCTTTGTTATACAATAGTGGCCAATGTCTGGGAGGACACAGACAGTTTGAAAGAGGAAGTCATCTCACAGGCTGTACGGATCCAAGGAACACAAGCAAAGCGGCGAAGGTATTTAGTTGTCTCGCCCCCTGAAGGTCGCTACTGCTAGTGTAGTGGATATCACTGATGTTATTGCAAGGTATGTTCCCTGCACTTGTTGCAAGGTATGTTCCCTGCACTTGTTGCAAGGTATGTTCACTGCACTTGTTGCAAGGTATGTTCCCTGCACTTGTTGCAAGGTATGTTCCGTGCACTTGTTGCAAGGTATGTTCCCTGTACTTGTTGCAAGGTATGTTCCCTGTACTTGTTGCAAGGTATGTTCCCTGCACTTGTTGCAAGGTATGTTCCGTGCACTTGTTGCAAGGTATGTTCCTGAACTTGTTGCAAGGTATGTTCCCTGCACTTGTTGCAAGGTATGTTCCCTGCACTTGTTGCAAGGTATGTTCACTGCACTTGTTGCAAGGTATGTTCCCTGCACTTGTTGCAAGGTATGTTCCCTGCACTTGTTGCAAGGTATGTTCCCTGCACTTGTTGCAAGGTATGTTCCCTGCACTTGTTGCAAGGTATGTTCCCTGCACTTGTTGCAAGGTATGTTCACTGAACTTGTTGCAGTTGCAACATCCGTCACTGTACGATGCGGCTCGTAAACGTCGACCCTCGTTTTTCTTACATTTGCATAAAAAAAAATGCGTTACATTATGTTATTTTTATAAGTCTTTCGCTCAGTATTGCACCTGATAGCTGATGGCGATGTTGGGGGGGGGGGGGGGGGGGGGGGGGCTTTTATTACTTGTATCGAAGAAGGTCATCATAAATCAAGGAGGTAGGTGAGAACAGTAACACGTATTTACTCGAACAACTCTGCATTCGTTTTTGTTTTTATCGGATGTTTTTTAACTGATCGTTATTTCCATCAACGTAATCATCAACGTAATATGTTCCCTAAGACAAGAGAAAAGGCTAAACGTAATGAGGTGGTTGTAGAAGACTTGTTCTCTCCGACCCTTGATTTACTTATGTCTACGTTATTTTACCAAGTTACATGTCCGATAACATGGTCACAGGGGTCGGGGGTTCGACTCCCGCATCCGGCATGTCGACGTACAACTGTACGTCTCACTCAAGCCCTCCTCAACTCAGCCTCTCTTCAGCCTCACCTTGCCACCAATCACAGAGCCGTCCACATGGCAATGCCGTTCTGTGATTGGTGGTTAGGCGAGGCTGAGGAGAGGCTGAGTTGAGGAAGGATTGAGTCTGGACTATGCATTCGGACCTTACTCTCGATGAGCACAGCTGGAACTGCATACTATATCGTTCACAAACATCAGTCGACAAAAGTCAGTAGTAGTTACCCAAGCAAGACATTGTCGTGTCGGTGGGTCGCAAGGGTGTCGTGTGTCGTAGCAAGACTGTTTGGGAGGGCGGCAGCTGCTGACATACGACCCTGCTTGCGGGGCAGACGCAACAATCGAATGGCGGGGAAATAATTGTCAAATGAGACAGAGTTACTAACAATAGCTGCGCGTGCCAATAATACACAGTGCAGTCCACACCCCAATCTCCACCTCCCCTTTCCCCTTTCCTCACGCTCCCTCCTACTTGCCCCTTTCCGCCAAACAACTCCATTTTTCATCTTCATATATCACCCACTCATTGTCACGATTAGCCTCGTTGCAAAAATATGAGACGTTAAGCCCAAATATCAATCAATCAATCAGAAGCCCCCCCCCCCCCGAACATAATGCGTTCTGGTGTAATTGCTGAGGGAGTAATCCTAGATCTTAGAACAAGGTTTATAACGCTTCTCTCATTGAAGTGTTATTTATTATATTAAAACTCAAGGTTCATTGTTTTATTAACCATCTAATAGTGAAGTGGCAATGTTATAAATATGAATATGATGTTTGATAAGACTTCAATAACAAAGACAATGCTATTAAGTTTTTCCGGGTAGAACCGGGTCAAAAGGTGGAGGAAATCTCTTCCCTGGATTTGTCACGGCTGTACCCGGAAAACGTAATAAGTATAGTTGATTCCGGGCGTGAAAACCTCGGAAATAGACAGTGAATCTGAATTTTCTACGAAACACCAACATATGTACTTTATCACTGATGGCTGAGGCCAACTCTGAACAGAACACCAACACTTTAGAATAATCGAACCCGGAATCTCTGCTAAGCTAAGTAATAAGTTATTAAGTTAAGTTATACGCGGGTCGCTATATATTTTAGAGGTGTCGCATTCCTGTGCTTTATGACCTCCACAAGGATTACTGTAATTACAGTAACAGTACAAGGACAATTATCCACTTAAACACTTCACTCAACACACTCACTGCAGCGTTCATGATAATGGTGGTGTACTTAATGAAATAAACAGGTTTCAAGCATAATGAGCACCTTGAAATTATTTCAAGTCGTTAAAAAAACAAAACTCTCAAAATCAAGTTTAGAAAGAAACAATGAGATGTTTGGCGTAATGCTAACTCTCATAATCAGGCGCGGGACGGGGGTTCGAGTCCCGCGTAGCCCATCACTCTCATGCTTCAACAGCACTGGGTGCATTAGTACAGACGTAGAACAATATCAACTACTCCTTTAGTTCGACAGTCATTAGAAAGTCCACTTGCTCCGTTACCTTGACATTGTCGAAATCAATTCAATACAGATATGATTGAGAAATACTAATGAGTGTTGTGTAGTTACACAACTCTTGATCTCAACCTTTATTGTGTTCAATTACATTGAGTCTGTTTGTTGCCCGGGGATATTTACCAATCAATCCAATCAATGGCGTTCAACTTTGCATGTAACGGAACACTTGGAGATCGCCGGCGGGGGTGTAGCAAGTATACAACAATGCGACGCGAGTGCAATATTGTTGTAAAGGAACGACTGACAACAATAAGGAATGATTCTTGCCAGTGTGTTTGCATGACCACGTGGTCGAGCTGATAGACACGTGTCAGTCACGCTTCAACGCGGCCGCAGAATAACAAGACATTGATTGGGAGTCACATTACGCCAGTCCACCCCACTTACAGTCACTACGTTTATCAAGCGGACTGCGGGTTCGGACTTACTTCAGTACGCACTGAGTTCGGAACCCGTTTAGCAAGCGTACTTCAATCCGGACTCCTCCTATTAAACCCTATCTCTAGTCCTATTAAACCGGGCTAGATCGGTTTCTTGACAGAACTGAAATATAAGCTCGAGCTGAGGTGTTTCTCAGTCGAACTCGGTGCGCACTATACTCGGCTCGCACAGCCAAGTGCGACCCGGACCCCAGTCCGCTTGATAAACGTAGTGAGTTATACACGCTCAAAGCAACGTTGTACCTTCACATGCTCGGCTGTGTCCCTTAGAGATGTACACTTTATAGTTTATATTTTAGTCTTTATAAGGGCCGGCTCACACCACATGCCACTCAGAGGCGCATTGATTCAAATGTGAGCTTCTACGACGCATCTCCGTCACACGTGTGAACGCTCCCATTTGAATCATGCGCCTCTGAGTAGTATAGCGTCGTGTCTCTTTGCTTGTGTTGTGTCTCTTCTGACCTTGTTGTTTGTCTCAGGTGGAGGAGGGAAGTCGGAGTCGCCGCGAGCGCCTCCCCACCCCCAGCCCCTCGCCCTCCCGCCCGGCCACCCTCAACCGCGTCAACAACCGCCACGTGGTCGAACAGGACACTAACAACACAGGGAGCTGGTTCAAGTCCCTGGACAGGTTGCGCGGCAAGAACAAGCCCAAACCCAAGGTGAGACGTTCAACCATGAAACTATCTTACACTGCATGCGTAACAAACACATTATAAGTAACTCCCCAGCCCTAGGAGCCTTGTGGATGAGGAGATTATTCCAATTAAAGTTTTACTCTTAGTCTCCATTTTAAACCACATACTTTGAATCTAACGGATAAATGAGAAGCATATGCTAGGTGAAGGTGCCGCCCGCGGTTGCGGCTCAGGTGATAAGCGTATACGGCACCTAGGGACGTGGGTTCGAATCCCGCAGGCTGTAGAAGGCATGTGTGTCCTGTAACAACTTCATCTAGCATCCCTCATCGTCTCGAATAGACGCAAAGCCACGACAATCCTCATGTTTGAAGACAGCCCCCCTCCTCAACACTCTAGAACGCTCAACAAGTGTGTGTGATGTGTGTTGTATAGATCGAGCACCAGGCTGTGATCAGCGAGAACGAAGCCGAACACGCAAAGAGCTTCGTCTCCCGACAACAACACAACAACAACAACAACGTGGACAAGACCAACAAAAACCTGAGGTTCTTCGGCGACACCGACGCCGAGTCTGTCCGCTCTCACAAGGTCATCAAGCCGATGACGTCACTTCCGGAGAACCCCTCGCCGGCCCCGCGGTACAACGAGGGCGGGAGTCAGCAGTCCTCCAGCAGGTATGACGAGGGTACTTCACCCGTGGGTAGGGCGACTGGGTAGGGGGAAGTGGGAGGGCGGGAGTCAGTATTCCTCCACAAGATACTACAAAAGTACATAATCCTTCTCCCTTGGGTAGGGCGACTGAAAGGGGGGGGGGGGGGGGCAGTGGCGTAACTCAAAATGATGGGGCCCATATTATGCACGTTAGATTTTTGTGCCCCCACTTTTTAAGGGTTGACAACTAGAATGTAAGTAGTAAGACAAGTGAAGACTGGCCGGCTGGAGTGCAGAAAGAGTGGAAAGCAGTTTTTAACTAATCCATAGATTTAGCAACATGAAAGAAGTTATGCAGTAATCCTACATTCAAAATGTTTGATTGCCCTTTTCTCATTTCCCTTTCCAATTCTCTTGTTCCTCATTTCAGTCATGTATTTATTTTATATTTAATATTTTCATAGTTCATTTTCTTATATTTAAATCTCACGATTCATTTTTATTGTTCTTGTACTTATTTCTATAGTACAGTAGTTTGTTTTGTTGTTGTTGCTATTTTATGATTTCCATTATCATTTGTATACTTAGCTTGATTTATTTTCCTCCTTTCTAAATCAGTTTTACAACTGAATAGAATGGATACTGATTAAATAAATAAATAGCCTAAATAAATAAATAAATAAATAAATAAATAAATAAATAAATAAACAAATAACCCTGTGTGTTTGAGCTGTAGCGCTATACTAAGGTGTCTCCTACCTGTGTTTGAGCTGTAGCGCTATACTAAGGTGTCTCCTACCTGTGTTTGAGCTGTGCGCTATACTAAGGTGTCTCCTACCTGTGTTTGAGCTGTAGCGCTATACTAAGGTGTCTCCTACCTGTGTTTGAGCTGTAGCGCTATACTAAGGTGTCTCCTGCCCCCCAGGTATGTCCCTCTGAGGGACAGCAGCAACAACCGTCGCTACAAGAGCGGTAACAACAACAAGCTGCAAGTACCACGTCGCCGCCACCACCGCAGCGCTGGGGAGTTGGCAACAAGCTCGGCAGAGAGCACCACCGAGGGGGACAGTAGCCAGCAGTCACAGCGCTCCGTAGTTTACCTTCACGCAGCCACAGGTGGGGACACAAACTGAACTGTATTTTGTATTTATTGTATTTAGAATTGTAATTTGATTTTTCATTATTTGTATAGCCTACATAGTTCTATTTAAAGTAAGAATACATTTTTCTGCAAAACCAATCCAAAGTTTATTTAAAATAATAAGTCAATGTCTTACTTTACATTTTGCAACCAATAAAATTGTAGAAATCAAATAGTTCTATTTGTTGTCCTCCTTTGTAAATCAGTTTATAACCGAAATAGGATAGACATTAAATAAATAAATATATAGTATTTGACACAGATAGCTTGAAAAGCAATGAGTATTTATTGTTTTTAATTTTTATGATTACTTTGTTAATACCATTAAATGATACTAGACTCTGAACTAGACAAGACTTCCATACAAACATGTTGCAAAGATCTACAGGTAGTTTAAAAAAAAAGAATACACCCTACATGATTGACTGCTTTCCAGTAAAATCTATAGGTATATTGTATAGGTTTGACTCCTCTTGGGAGCAAGTGAATAAATATTAAAATACAAGACTGACAGAAAAAGATACGAAGAAATACTCATATAATAAACCAACGAATATTAGAAGATAATATACAAGACCTGTACAATGTGTAGTGTTGTGGTTCTAACCGTTGTGTGCGTTGTTCTAGTGGGGGACATCCCAGGCCGCGTCCCATCTCGCAACGGTCGTCGCGCTCGCAGTCGGGAAGAGCTTTCCTCGACCACGGGCTCGACCGTCGTCCCCCAGACTCGGACAGTGTCGCGCTCCATCAGCGTCCTGGCCCCCTGGAAGCCCCGACACTACCGCGAGGGGATGGAGGTTCACTACGAGAACGGGGGCGGCAAACCCCCCAAGATCCCCCCCAAGTCCACGTCCACCCTCGGCCGACTCAAGTCCGGCAAGGACAAAGAGAATCTGTCGAGGAAGTCCCTCAACTCGTTGAGTCGAGAGGGGCGACGCGACAAGGAGAACTACGAGTCAACGGACTCGCTGCAGAAGGGTTCGCGTCGCGCGTTGAACACGGCCCAGTCCATTGAGTCTCTGAAGGGGAGGGGGCGCATGTCCAACGGTCTCAACGTGTCTGCCGTGGAGCTCAACGGAACCAAGGGGGGCTACAGGACGGGGGGCGCAACCACCCTTAAGAAGGCCAAGACGACAGACGCAGCCAAGAAGAGGGCGGACTTGTCTCGGTCCGTGTCCATGCCCAAGGACTCCAAGGTCAAGTCCGGCTGGTTCAGGAGGAAAACTAGGTCGTGAGCGTCTACGGCGGCGAGTCGGGAAAGAGGGAAACTAAAACGTGTTTAGGGGAGTCTTCAGGCAAAATGAAATAGGGAGAAGGGAAAAACGTGTTTTGAGCGACAAAAGGATACTTGAGAAGACTGTTTTGCAATGAATTGCAAGCCTACACATTCACACTTCATGATTTCCATCACACATACATTATAATTTCATATTAAAACTAGCTTCTACCACTTTTTCCTTTCTCACTTTCCAGTTTTCTAGATACCTTAAATTATTATCATGACCTCACTCAAAGTTTAACTTTTATCCAAACACTGAGTCGAGCAAGAACTGCTTCATTTACCTCTTTTAATCATCCTAGTTTGCCCCAGTATGCCAACTTCTTACTAATTAACCTCTCAAACTTGTAAATATTCCAAACAAACTTTTCACCCTTACATTTTAAGTTAGGTATGAATGCGTCTGATTGGTTAGAGCTTCGTGCAATACCAGTTAGTACTGATAAATGGTGCTTCTGTATAAAACAGTACAATTTGTGCAATCTGTACTACCCAATATCCACACATAAAGCGTAATAATTGCGTAATATATATGTATAATAATTTTAGTCCTAACTCGTAAGGCATTCACTTTCGTAAGAATAAAACTAATGTTAATTGTTAGTTAAAAAAAGTTACAACAATCATTCATAAACATTTCAACAACATTAATTTCATCTGGCTTGATTGCTAAGACGAAATCTGGGCATCGAACCTATTTATGATATCGTTAGCAGGTTTTCAATTGGATGTAATAATAGCTACTTGTCTTTTACACTTTCTTCCACATGTACACATGTATTTGTGTAATGATACGTGCAAGTCTAATAGTCTTTGTAATAATACTGTGACAATAATACACAACGTATATCACGCACGTTAAAGCCGCGGCAACACAATGAACGTTGTGAACCACGCACTACTAAACGGTAGCGTTGTTCCGAGACAGGTCTCTGCATGTAGGCTTTATAGGTGCCATCGTTTGCAAAATTACACACATCACTGGACGTGCGAAGGAGGCGATATGGATGAGAGAGAGAGAGAGGAGATGGCGAGGTTATTGAGTGCAAGAGAGAGTGCAAGAGATGATTGAGAGGTACAAGAGAGAAAAAACGCGAATCGAGAAGAAGGTTAAACGTCACAGCAAATGCACATTTAACTGCGAGTGATACGGTACACGTAGTGATGGATACGCTTTACATCGATAGACTTTTAACATTTAACAAGGATCTAACAATATTTCTATAAATATATGTATTAATATGGGGGTTCTCTCACGGAAAACATTAACTACGGTGCGCTAATGAAATACATAGTAAAGACAGCAATCTTTATGCAAGTTGTTGAATAAAATGATGTTGTTTAAATTGTACTTGATATTCTGTGATTGCAACCTGCACCACAATTTGCTTGCTTTAGAACAGGAAACATGGTTTGTGAATTGTCTCTGTCCCTTCGTTCCTCAATCACAACAAACGTCCCTGGCCAGACAATTATGTAGCATTGATGTTGTTTTACCATCCTTGGTGATAGAAAATATTAATAATGATGCATACAATAAGACATGCACCAACCAACCCACATGAATCCACTACCACCAACCGACATGAATTGCCAACTCTGCACATGAAAAAAAAATATATATACAGTATATTGAAATCTACAAATTCATTATGATTTGTGATCATAGAGAATTCTAGTGCATAAATTGTATTTTGTGTTCTCCCTCATATTTTTATTAGATAGCCTATGTGTACCTTATTTTTATAACTGTGCCCTACATATTGGTGCTTCATCTGGGTGCAGAGTAGCACTGTCTGTTGTACCAGGTGACACCAAATGTAGTTGGAGGTGTGATGTATAAATCAGGTATACTATGACGATAGAAGTGAAAATAAACCCACAAACTGTTGATATACACAACCTATATTTACAATAAGTACAAAACCGTGTAGTTATATATAAGCAGTTAAATACAAATATCACATACAGTACCTATACATACATTACAACATTCAATCGGTTAACATGTGATGCACCATGAGCTCTTGGTTCATTAAACCTGTTGCCATTGACGTTGCACCAATACTTTAAACTGATGTCCACATGCACACGATGGAGGTAACTTCACATGTGTTTTGATGTATGTATGTCTCCTCTCATAATTCAAATTGATAAAGTCAACACAGACGAAATACTGTCACTTGCTGCTGCTTTCTGATTTCAGTTCTGTAAAAGAACAAGGACAAATTTGTTTTACGTATGCCCAGTGCACAATAAATATTTCACATCAATTGACCTCATCCTACCCTACAGTTATAAAAATGATATCCTACATACAGTGAAAGATCACAACTAAATTATTTCACATGTGAATAGTATTTTAATTTATTGTTTCACATTATTTTGTCCACGAAATATCAGTTTCTGCTTGTAGCATTTGTATTTTTTTTTTCGTATTTGTGTTGTCTTTATTTAAAAAGAAACAATACATCCACGTACAGTCCTGCTGCTTCGAGACTCCGCAGATGGTTGAGCGGTTGTATTGGACGCACGCAAGCGGTTGGTTTGGTCAGCCCTCCTCACGTCGACGCGAGAGTTTTGTCCAGGACGCACAAACTGATGCCGGCAAGAACGAGGCCCACGCCCAGATACACGTCTATAAGAAGGAAATAGATTAACCTTATGAAATAATGGACACAGAAACTGTGAAGTTGAAAAGGTGTTATTGTATTGTAACTTTATTAGTCAATTACATAATATTATTGGTTGCCTACTGAAAGGACTAATGACCAAATTTAAAAAAAGAAAAATTTGGCATTAGTCCACCGGTTGTCATGTTTTACACAACTATTGATTCCTCATCTCCACTGCTTCCTTAATTTTGTTTGTTGGGCTCGAAATTACAATGATTTCTGATAGTTAATATTTTGTTACAAAACCACCTGATGCAGCAAGCCAAATAAAAGATTATTCTATTCTTCCAAAGCATATATGAATGTTAAAAAAGTATTTAAGGATAATAACTTGATAAGAGACAAGTCGAAAGGAATTTTTTAAAGACAAAGATCGTAGGGCAGCTGCTTAATTGGGCTGAGAAGGTTGAGCTGCCTGAGGGTATGATCACTGCAGAGGAAGCGAGTGCCTTGAGGCGTCTGAACCGCAACGGGATGAAGGTATTGTATTGTTGTGTAGATTAGACTTAACAGGATGAAAGTGGCGCAGATGTGGTTTAGCGATATCACGCACCTTTGCCAGGTGACTCCTCACCAAAAGCGACGCCTGCCAACGCGGTGAAAACAAATGTCAGCGAGTTGGCAACAGGTACCGCCAATGACAGATCAGCCTTCTGCAGAGTGATGAAGTAGACTACAGAACCAGTCTGATTCAACAAAAATGGCACCATATACTGGAACAATATAATGATGACATATTAACGGATTTAATGGCAGCCAATTAGCAATTATTACACAATATTATGACTTGCAAAAGTAGTTCTAGGGCCTACATCTTTTCAGCTTACGTAGTTTCGATAATACGGTAAGTCAAACCAAGAGTAGTAAGACCTAGGCGTGTCGCCTAGGTCTTACTCTCGGCAAGAAGAGGCTAGGCCTAGCTGATCTACTGATGAGGACTGTCTGAGAATCTTACCTTCCAATTCGTGACAAGAAACTTGATTTCATAGACAAATTGCAGCACAGAGTTTCTAGCTTTGATATTTTCTATACCAGCACTTCCATATTTGATTAGAGGGTTAGTGGCTCCCCACAAGACTCCAACAAGTACAAGACTAATACACACGTCTGAAATGGAACAAACAGAACATGTTACATATTATCTAAGAGGATGGGCGAGGCCTAGGGCCCTAGAAACAGTTAGGAAGCCTAGGCCTAGGCCTAGCACTTACCAGCTAATTCAGAAATCATATTTCTTTTTCATGTAACAATAATGAGACCATGGACATATAATACTGTGATGAGACAGTGGTTATTACCGAGAACATGAAAATTTGTGAAATTCAAATCTTCAAAAAAATGTAAACATGTCAAAACAACTTAACCTCACTTTACCAAAACCACACCGTGTCACGTGGTGTCACGTGCTTCATAAAGGTCTAGAAACCTAACAAAAAACTTATTTTATGAAAAGTATGTTTTTACATTTCTGCTTCAACTGTGCTGAAATTAAGGAAAACTATTGAAATTACTGGCAACTTAAATGTATAGATTAAATAAAATAAGAAGATAATAAGATATATCAATAAAATAAAAAAACAAAAATATAACAAGTGGTTTGTACTTTTGTTAAGTTGTCATCAGGTAACAGTCACAAACATTTTTGGCGCTCCTAGGCCGTTTGTTTACGTTTGTTTTAGGTTATGTCCAAGTCGATTTTGAGCCCTTTTTTAGCGTAGAAGTAGAATGGAGGGTCTATATGACATCGCATCGAAAAACGGTGTGTGTGATGTTGAAGTGAAACTATTGACTCCAACATATCTTCGGGCGTTATCACTTTCGAACACATTACTTGTCCACAAGAAATCCAAATTCGTAAGTATAGGCCTAGGGGCCTAGGCCGCTACGCCTAGGTAGGCCCTAGCCTAGAGATAGACCTAGGCCCAGGGCATGCCGTGCCTAGGCCGAGGACACGCGTCAGGTTAGGTCTTTGAGATTTTTGCTAGGGCTAGGGTTGCCATAAGTTGTGGTGGTAAAAAGAGGACATTTTAATTTAATAAAGAGTGGTAGGCTAGGCTATACTCAGGGATTGATGCATAGCCTAGGCCTAGGCCTACAGTGGATCAGGGAGGGGTGAAACCCATAGTAGGTGTACAGGCTGATGTAGATAGCTTGTAGTGGGCTAGTGAGAGAAATGTGTTTTCGTTGCCTAAGGTGATCGCAGCTCGCAGTGAAACCCATAATATGTCTAAAGCCTGATCTAGATTAGCTTGTAGTGGGCTAGTGAGAGAAATGTGTTTTCGTAGCCTGAGGTGATTGCAGCTCGCAGTGAAACCCGTGATAGGTGTACAGGCGGATGTAGATTAGCTTGTAGTGGGCTAGTGAGAGAAATGTGTTTTCGTAGCCTGAGGTGATCGCAGCTCGCAGTGAAACCCGTGATAGGTGTACAGGCTGATGTAGATTAGCTTGTAGTGGGCTAGTGAGAGAAATGTGTTTTCGTAGCGTGAGGTGATCCCACCTCGCAGTGAAACCCATAATATGTCTAAAGCCTGATCTAGATTAGCTTGTAGTGGGCTAGTGAGAGAAATGTGTTTTCGTAGCCTGAGGTGATCCCAGCTCACAGTGAAACCCATAATAGGTGTAAAGGCTGATGTAGATTAGCTTGTAGTAATGTATGTATGCCACTGAAAATAATTATACCATTTATATTTAAAGCAGTGTTATAAGGGACCTGAGGCCTAAATGCAACTAATCGAATGATGAACATGACACCTGCATTTTTTTAAAAGACGCGATCCGGCCGAAGTGTAACCAAAAACCCGGACGCTTCATGCTTTTATGAAAAAGCCGCCCGGACGCATGAAGAGCATACGAAAAAGAGGACATGTCCGGGTTTAACCGGACAAATGGCAACCCTAGCTAGGGCCTAGCTAGCATTAGAGTTATAATTGCCCTAATGAGAGCCAAGTAGGCTTAGGTCGAGCCCTAGATTCAAGAACTACTGCCACTAGACCTAGGTGTAGCCCTCGAACTACATAATATTACCCCTATTTAATACTTAGAAGCCCACACCTAGGCCCACTAGGAGACTTGGGATAAGGATTAGGCTTGTTAACACAGTTCAACAACAATTCACCGTTTGTTCAACAGCCTCGATTGTCGGTACCGTCTCACAGCCTTGAACTCGAGGACAGTTTCATCGACGCGGGAGACGGCGAGTTAAACCTGACTGGCGCTCCGCTCGAGTGTGGGCTTGAGTTTGACGACAGCGTTTGCAACTCTAGTGGTCTCGTGCCGAGGCTCTGGCAGAATGATGAGACGCTCCACATTCCACTCACATTTAAGCAAGCCAGGTAGGTCGTAGCGCTCGGAGGTTTTGTCTTTTGTTTGCACCTTGACGGAAGAGGGCGGTTCCAGTATTAGAACCACGACAATTACTGTTTCTAGTCGTGTCTTCAGAAAGCTATAGGCCTACAGGGCCTACTAACATTAAAAAGTAAGAACATAACTCAATGCTGGTTTTGTAAGAACTCGTTAGGCCTAGGCTTTTATGAAAATCTTTTTCTAGTTTTCATTTATTTTAGCCTATTTATTTGTCTAAACCTATTCCGTTGTAAATCTTATTTATGACGGACAACTTGATTCAGAAAGGAGCACAATAGAAAGAGAGGCCTAGATATATATAGTAACAAACAGTCAATAGGTTTGTTATTTTTGTATCAGTTAAAACAATAGAATAGATTAAAAAAATCCCTGAATCTTGTAACCTTGTTGCCTATAGGCCTACATGTCAAAGCAGGTAGGTTCTAGAGGGGCAGCACAATGTTGCCTCGCGACCAGTTAGGCTCCCACACACCCGAGGTAGTAACCAACAACCGGTTCTGTCTCTCAGCGCGATCCTGACCGAGTACAACCTGAGCGCCGCGGAGAACCAACCTCTGGGCGCGACGGTCTGGGTCGTGTGTGACGGCTCGGATGCGCGACGCCTCGTCCTGATGGGATCGCACGTCGACGCGGACCGACTCTGGTTCTCTCGCAGCTTCGTCACTCTGCAAGACGACGTCTGCAGGAAGGACATTCAGTCCTTTGCAGAGACGACCGTCAAGCGGCACTGTAGCTTCGCAGGGATGCCCGAGGATGAGGTAGTCTGTCTTATTGTATTATTCCTGTATTCTGTCTTTTTCACAGCCCAGACTGGCAGTTGGTCAGGCTGGTAGACCTGTGTTTCCTAATTGTATCTGTCACTTTTTGTACCAATTTACAGAATGAATTACCAGTAATGAAATTTAATTTGCAGTGAATTATTATTTGTACACATGCAAACAGTTGCAGAGCTTCCACTATCTTCTTTCTTAAATGACCACATTTGGCTATTATGCCATCATGCTGGCTGGATCTTTCTTTCTTTCTTTCTTTTTATTAGCATTTCGCAGTACACTCATAAGCATGTCAATACAACAGCGAGTATTGAAATCTGGCCTACCAGTAGACATGCACTCTCTGGAGAAGAATATTCCTACTATGTAAGAATCAAATGTGAATACCGGTACATAGAGAAATTATATCTCTCCAATACTAAATAAATAATCGTAATTATGAATGAGCTACCATCGGGTTCCAACAGGAGTCATGTCGGCTCCTCTTCTTCTAGGTTTCTAGGACGGATGTTTCCACAGTTCGTTTCACTTTGTCTGTCCTCCTGCATCGTTATGCATTGTCACTAGATATTTTTTATTTTATTATTTTTTTTTAAATTTACATAGCCTTCCTTAAAACACTCATGTGCACGTCACAGGAACATGCGAGTATGCGAAGTTGTCATTTAGGATTAAAATAATACATATATACACACATAAAAAGTAAAAACACATATACACACAGTATAGTACAAAAGGAGTATAAGTACAAGAGTCGAACTTCCACGAGTCATTACCACATTACATATAGCAATTCATACACTATACTAATAACTAATAACTATATTTCAATTACTACAGTACATTAGAAGTACCTAGTTGAAATGTCATGACATAAATTCAGTAACAGAATAGAAACAGTGATCCATTAAAAAACCTTTTACTTGATTCTTAAATAAAGTTCTGGTATTTATATTTTTTAAGTTATCAGGTAACTTATTGTATAACTTTATACCAATATTGATTGGATCACTGTCCAATAGTTTTAACCTATGGTGAGTTGAGTGCAATTTGTTCGAGTTATGGGTATTAATATTATGCACACTGTCATTTGTTTGGAACATGTCCGGATAGTCTCTCACAAACATTAAAACTTCTAGAATATATAAGCATGCAACAGTGAGTATTTGATTATTTTTAAAAAAAGGCCTACATGAAACTCTGGATCTTAAGTGCCACATATACCTCAAGGCTCTCTTTTGGAGGCAAAAGATTTTTTTGGCATTAGGTGAGTTGCCCCAAAAAAGTATTCCGTACGATATATGGGACTGGAAATTTGCATAATATACTGTTTTTACTTTTTAGTGTACCTATATCACATTGTGAAGCTAACGACTTAAGCATGAAACAGGATGAATTAAGACGCTTACATAGGCTTTCAATATGAGCTAACCATTTCATTTTAAAATCAATTGTTATACCAAGAAATTTAGTTTCATCTACTACATCTATAGATATATTATTATGACTAATGGTTATGCTTGGTTGAGCACCTTTAAGTTGGAAACTTATAATCTGTGTTTTAGAGCAGTTAAGTTTCATTTTATTGGATGCGAACCAGTCTTCTAATTCCTTGAGGATGGATTCAGACTTTTGCTTTAGTTCATCTAAGGTCCTTGCGGTTATTGCAACACTTGTGTCATCTGCAAAAAGAATAACTCTGGCATCTTTTGAAAGATTAGCTGCTAGATCATTGACGTAGAGACTAAAGAAAACAGGGCCTACATTTGAGCCTTGAGGTACACCACTACAAACATATTCCCAACCCGAATAAGTCATGTTATTATTACAAGTAATATCTACTCTCTGTTTTCTGTTGGTAAGGTACGACTCAACCCAACATCCAGCAATGCCTCTCATACCATAATACTTTAATTTGTCCAATAGAATTGTATGGTTTAACGTATCAAAGGCCTTTGATAAGTCACACAGTATGGCTCCCACTACTTGTTTATTTTCTAGTGCATTATTTATTGTGTGAATTAGTTGAAATGTTGCTGTCATTGTAGAGCGTTTTTCTCTGAAGCCATGTTGTTCGTCACATAATACATTGTGCCTCTTGAGAAACGGATTAAGTCTGTTCAAGAATAATTTTTCAAAAACCTTTGAAAGGGTCGGTAACAATGCAACCGGCCGATAATTTTCTATGTTTTCTCTAGCTCCCTTTTTAAACAAAGGTTTTATAACAGAGTATTTTAGTCTTTCTGGGAATATACCCACTAAAAAAGAGCAATTACATATATGTGATAAGGGCTCTGCAATGAAATGGCTACTGTACTTCAAAATAACGTTTGAGATTTCATCCCACCCCGAAGATTTTTTTGGCTTTAAGCTATTTATGATTTCGATAATTTCAACAGGATTAGTCTGACATAAGTCAAGGTCCGGTATGTCACCATAATTAAGGCTATTTAGATTCGCTCTACATTGTTGGGTGGTGTCCTTTTTGTTGTTTATTACTTTATCAGCAGTTGTAACGTAATACTGATTAAAGGCTTCAGCTATCTCATGCTGATCCGTGACTTGTAGATCACCTATTTTAAGCTTAGTAATAGGACTTCTGTCATTAGATTGTTTACCTGTTAAATGATTTACTAAGTTCCATGTTGCTCGCACCTTGTTGTCTGAATTGTTTATTATCGATGCATGGAAGTCACGTTTAGCTTTATTTATGGTTTTTGATAAGTCCTTCTTAAAATTGCTAAAGAATAGTTTAAAGTCCCTACTGCTATCAACCTTGCTCTGTTGATATAATACACGCTTCAATTTACATGATGCTCGAATTTCCTCTGTTATCCACCCTTTATAACAATTTGCAATATTTTTTGGACGGAAGAGCTTTTTAGGGAAATGTGTTCCAAATATAGAAAGGTAGATTTTAAGAAATTGGTTGAATTTTAAGTCAACTTGATCTAATGGTATGTTATACATACTAGTCCAGTCTACGCAACCTAAATCACATATAAAATTTTGTACATTATCTGGTTTAGAGCAACTTTTAAGAAAATTGTTCGAGTCTTGATACACCTCACCTCTACTCAAGAAGTGCGGAACAACAATTAGTTGACCACTATGATCTGACAAGCCCGAGTCAATATTAGTAAGATTTTGTGGTGAAAGAAAATTTGTTATAACATTGTCGAGAGACGATCCTGATGTGCATGTAACTCGGGTTGGGTCAAAGTTAAAGGGCTGATAGCCCATATATTTGCAAAATGTTTTCCAACAGGGATCTGCTTCTATTCTGTCCTGAGAAATCTATATTAATATCGCCACAAATTATGAATTTTGAGCTCTCCTGACATAGTATCTTAATTAGTTTTTCAAACAGATTAATACATCTCTTAATACTTGAATTATCAGGGGGGCGGTAGACAGTTACGATTACCAGAGGATATGGAGATTGCAATTCAATAGCACAAATTTCCAAAATTTGTTCAGTTGATATCTCAAGCCCGTGTGTGTTGACAGGTGCGCTACGAGGTGACTTGCACCTACGAGGTGTTTGGGGCGCGCAATGCCGGCGAGGGGCCACACTGTGCAAGGAACGTGGAGCAACACGCAAGCGTCGTGCTCGAGACCACCTGGGAGAACACGAGCTTCAGACGGAGCGTGACTAAGCCGCCACTCGAGGCCGTCACCGTCCTGGTACGTTTCTTACACACCTAAATGAGCACGTTTGAAAACGGGAATATTCATTGCAACAAAGAAACATTCATGAGAAAGAGCGTTTAAGGTGACGGTATCTGGGTAACTAAACTTTTTTAAATTAAGTTTTTTTGATGAAGGCAGGGGCGGACTGGGATAAAAAGGCCCAGGATGCTGGGTTTCGTGAGGGCCCCCACGAGGTTGTGCAGCTGGGGTCTGGGGCAAAGCCCCAGCCGCCGGAGGCAAATAAGCCGAAGCCGTACAAATTTTTTTGGGGTTGCATTGAATTTTATGGCCTAAAATACGATTTTAGGGCGCAATTAACAGAGGCCACCCTACCGTGAAATTTCCATAATATTCAATTAATTACATTGAATATTTACATTAAATATTACAATAAATTCAATTATAATTTCAAAATAATACTTATAGAGTGGAGTTAAGATTTTTTTAGCAATATACAGAGCAGTATTTACATCATAGGAACTTTCTGGTAGCAGCCCGGGGACCCAGACTGCAAAATAGCCCGGATTTGCGATCGCATCCCAGCATCCCTAGCCAAGTATGCGTCTGCCTACGATGCACGGTTTAGCTGTAAAATGCAATTAAAAATTGATCCCATGGCAGACACTAGTTGTGACATGTGACGTGTGTGACACCGCCTTGTCGGGTTGCCACTAACCATCCCACAGCCTTCACTAAACCTGGATGCTCACCATGTCGATGTATGGGATTGGGGGTCAGTCATTAAATAACCTCGCATATAGACACATCGTCTACAGACCTTCTTAATTGTCATCATGTAATCTAAAAGCATCCTACACATCCTAAGTAAGCCCATCACACTAGTGTTGTATGGGAGTCTAGTGAGGGTGCCTGTGTGATGCCAGAAAAAGCCCCGTTTCCCTCTACGATGCACGGTTTAGCTGTAAGATGAAATTAAAAATTGATCCCAAGGCAGCTACTAGTGTTGAAAGGGAGTCTGCGTGATGCCAGAATAAGCCCCGTTTCCACTACGATGCACGGTTTAGTTGTAAAATGCAATTATAAATTGATCCCAAGGAAGCCACTAGTGTTGTATGGGAGTCTTGTGAGGGTGTCTGTGTGACGCCAGAATAAGCCCCGTTTCGCTCTATGACGCACAATTTACCTGTAAAATGCAATTAAAAATTGATCCCAAGACAGCTACTAGTGTGGAATAGGAGTCTAGTGAGGGTGCCTGTGTGATGCCAGAATAAGCCCTGTTTCACTCTACGATGCACGGTTTAGCTGTAAAATGCAATTAAAAATTGGTCTCAAGACAGACAGTAGTGTTGTATGGGAGTCTAGTGAGGGTGTCCGTGTGATGCCAGAATAAGCCCCGTTTCCCTCTACGATGCAGGTTTTAGCTGTAAAATGCAATTAAAAATTGATCCCACGGCAGGCACTAGTGTTGTATGGGAGTCTAGTGAGGGTGCCTGTGTGATGCCAGAATAAGACCCGTTTCCCTCTACGATGCGCGGATAACTGTAAAATGCAATTAAAAATTGGTCCCAAGACAGACAGTAGTGTTGTATGGGAGTCTAGTGAGGGTGCCTGTGTGATGCCAGAACAAGCCATGTTTCCCTCTACGACAGGGGCGGACTGGGATAAAAAGGCCCGGGACGCTGGGTTTCGGGGGGGCCCACAAGAGGTGGCTTTGGTTTGCTGGGGTCTGGGGCAAAGCCCCAGCCGCCTGCGCAAAATACTTGTTCGTGTTGCATTGAATTTTATGGTTTAAAATGTGATTTTAGGACGCGATTAACAGAGGCCACTAAGTAGCAAAATAATTTCTATTATATTATTCAATTAATTACATTGATTAGCCTGTTTACAGTAAATATTACAATAAATTAAATTATAATTTCAAAATAATACTCATAGAGGGGGGTTAAGATTGTTTTAGCAATATACAGAGAAGTATTTACTTCATAGGAACTTTCTGGTAGCAGCCCGGGGGCCCGGACTGCCAAAGGGCCCGGGATGCGATCGCATCCCGGCATCCCTACCCAGTCCGCGCTAGGATGAAGATTGATAAATATTGATATTATGTCTGCAATAAGTGGTTTTAAAAATATTACACTTTTAATTTGTATGTGTACCGATAGCTTCAAAAGTCTTTACGTTCAGTACTAACTCCTCTAGACCATATTTGTCATGTACACGAAAATGTAGTATGCTTGCTCTCTTAGGAATGATGGTATACAATTTTAAATCACAATTATGTGACCAGTTTTTTTTAATGAATTTGTTCGTGTCCCGGGGAAAAGGCACGTGAGTATATGCTGTTTTTACTATTCCATAAATTAATTATGAAAAGAGTCACTTACAACTTACAAGAAATAAAGTGCTCATCATGCGCTCGACCCTTATCTTCCCAAAATGCTTGCAGTCTCAAGCCTATGTAAAAAACTTTTTGAGTGTTGGTGTAATACGTACACGGATGTAAAGCGCACCAGTTTGCTCGTGTCACAGTCCAGCCGTAACTACTTTATGGGTCTAGACAGGTAATTTGCGCAAAGAAATTGTCTCCTTGTGTCCTAGCACCGCTCAACCATAAGTTGAGAACGCAAATGTACAGATGCAATCCAAGTATTGGAGGGAAACCAAGTAATCGGAGCGGCGCCTCGCCGACAGTGACCTTGCTCTAACAAGAGCCTGCGCTCGACTGAAATCAGAACGAAGCGCGCGGAGGTCGGTCGGAGTTGTGGTAGTGGGGGAGAGGAGGGTTACACTTCATACGTCACACATACACATTTACAAGTAATTCCTAGCAAAAGTGTTGTAACAGGGGGGGCTAGATTCACCTTAATTGTCTAGAGGATGACATATTTTGATTTATTTTGGGACAGTTGAAAACATTTTCAAGCAGTTGCCGGACTGAGATCGGGTGTCCCACTGGGTAGGTGAACATACTGCCTTAATATAAACTGCCTTGTCTTGGTTTGTAAAATGTTGTGCTGGGGAAAGCTAACAGAAATTTTTACGTACATTTGTGGACTTATAACGGTTTTGTCAAATTAATGTTTCATCATCATCATCTGTTGCCACGTCCAACTCTGCGTTGGGTCGGCATTGAAGATAAGGCTCTCCATCTTCTTCTATCCAGCCACCACTCTTCCCCTTCCACTACATTCCGGTCCCCTCCTCGCATTTCCACATAATCTCTCTGAATGCGGATCATTACTCGATGGGATGTTATAGACAGATGGTTCTTGCAGGATCTGCTAGTGACCGTGGGCCAGGACACCAGTGAGACGTACCCACTGTGGCAGCAGCTCTCGTTGCTACGGCGACTGAGCGAGGCGATATCGCGGGGGGGCGAGGCTGCGATGCCCCCCGACGGTGTCCCGGTGTCCGGGGGCGAGGGGACCGTGTGTAGCCGCGTGAGGGAGCTGCTGGCGACGGGGGATGGCAGCGCGTCGGATCAGTGGCGCGGGGGAGACCAGGCGGACAGAGACAACAAGCCAGCCGCAGACCTGGCAGAGATGGTTACAGACATCGCCACCAGGGGCAGGACGCAGCGGCTGGACCTCACGCACGCGCTCTGGAGGCTGACCATGCGTGAGTACACTGTAGACCAAGTCCGAGATGTTTAAACTGCAGTCAATTTGATACCTGCCCTGGTGTAAATGTAAACGATAACATTAGAGCCATTTTGCGTCCCCGCTGGGTTTTGTATCCAATAAACATTTATTTATATGTTTGAATGTTTTTGTTTTAGGCTGCAAGAGTGTCGAAGACTTGGTCGCCTGTCTTACGATGGTTTTCGAGGAGGTGAAGTCCGGCCACTTCGTTCCTTATGTAAGACGATATCCTCTATGTAATGCGATGCCCTTCTTTGCAATTTATCTCTCTTAGTGGGCCCTCCCTCAACTAATAATGATACCGCTGTATTGTACGTCGACACTTGTCTCAAAGTGGGCCCACTCGGGGATTGTGGCCGAGCGAGTGCCCTTTCAAATAAGTCCGAGAAAAGACACTCACTAGTCATACTACTTTCCAGTTTTCCCTCATCAGTTTTCCACAACTGATGGGGTCTTAAGAGAACTATGTATACAGTAATCCTCCTTGATTCAAACTCTGTTTATTCAAAGTTATGTATAATTCAATGTAGTTACAGTATTAAACACTCTGCTGAAGGTTAGCATAAGGCTTAATGTCAAACATTTTAAATTAAAATTGAGGTTTTCCGGGTCCCTTGCACTTTGTTTTTAAAAACGATTTTACTGCAATGCAGTTTTATGTAATTCATTTCAATGTACATCAGATGTGAATAGTGTTGAACGAGGTACGATGGTTGCTTCAGATCGACCCCGAGAACACTTCGCGTGTCGCCACCGAGCTGATAGCCCTGCGGTCTGGTGCGGCCCTGCCCTCGCTGACGGGCTGGACACCCCTGGAGATGCTGCTGGAGATGGGTCTGGAGTCCCTGGAGCGAGACTACCTGCACGTGTTGTTGGCTTCTCGCGTCGCCTCGTTTGCCCAGCTTGGCTTCGAGCCGGGCCGAGACAGGCTGTCGTGGCTGCATCGCACTCACTGCCTAGTGGAGTGTCTGCTGGCCACCCAGTGTCACCTAGACCTGCCCCCACGCAGTCTCTACCCCCTGGTGGGGGCCCTGGCGGGGGCGGAGACACTCCAAGGTCGCGCCGTGGCGTTCCGGCACGTCGTGAGGACCGTTGACGTGGCGTACAGGCTCGACACGGCAGAGTTCTCTGCCTGGAGGCTGCGGGTCACGTCGGAGGGGAGGGGCAGGAGGGCCGCTACCGTCGCGCTCTGCAGTGCGCTGCCTGTCTTCCCACCACACCTCGTTGCACACGGTGAGGCAGACACTTGTTACACTCCATTGATGTTCATCTGTAAAACATTTCACCTTGCAGCTTAGTTTCTTTCTTTCTTACTTGCATGGATCAAAGTCAAGAACATAATATTAGTTTTGTTTTGTTTATATGTGTTACTGTGATGGCTCGCTCAATATTGTTGGAACTTCTTCTTACTTTCACAGCCTGAAATTGGCGTTCTTCACAAAGCCACGTGTTTCTAGTTTCCAAGAGGTGCAAGACATCTTGTAGAGCAATCTGTACCTTCCTCATATTTTCATTGAGTAAAATGTATTGTGGTTTTTCAGATGGCAACGGTACAGACGAGAGTTTCCAAGATGTCGAGACCAGAGACTCGAGCTCCTTCTATTGTGTCGAGCTGAAGACGATCGCGAACAAACTGGGTTGAATCGACCGGACGTCGTTTGAAGTGAAGCAAGACACTTCAGTCTTCTAACCACGAAGAGTTTCAGGTAACACGCGAGCGAATCTATTCGGAACATAAGGGCAACGTTTTACTGCTTGGTCAATGCGATGTCGGTATAAAAATGAATTTTACTATTCTATAACATAACCAATATTCAGTATTCTTTTCGGTTAAATTGTCGAGATATTGTGTTGCCATCCAATCTTGTTGCCTGCGTGATTGTACTAGTTGTAACACTTTATTTGTTCAAGAATTGACTGACGTTTAATTTTGTATAGATGATGACATTTATAGCTAAATGGGTAATGTATGTGGGAGGGTGGCATTAACGGTATGCGGTGTATGCCCCACCTAAAGTCAATGCCTGTTCCTGTTTATGTTTCGTGTAGCCAACTTCTGGGCACATGTGACAAATCCCACTAGGAATTGATACGTTCGTATATCTTTGGAGGCAACTTTCCAACAATATTCGGGAAAAATAAGATAAATGTAAAGAGGTCTCAAAAGTGTAGTTTTTTAGAACGTCTGTTTATATTAAGAATCTCTTCAAGATGCGACCATGTTGGCATCAAATGAATTATTTTTATACTGTTGAATATGTAGTAAATACCTACAACCAATGTTTGTTTATTGTATATGTAAATAAATCAATACACGTAAAAGCTGTTGATTCATTATCTTGAAACGACACGATTAATATAAATGCCTTCCACCCCACAGGGCTCACAGCTTGTTAATGGGGACAGTAACGTCTGCTGGCCAATAACTGTAGGGTGCATGCGATACTATGCAACACCAGACCAACACTTCCCAGTACCTCTTGGTTGACTCCACATTACTGGGTAAGTTCACTCACCCACTAACAACCAACTTTCTACATAATTAACTACTATCAACTACGTATTCTGCACAACTGCACTGGCCACAACTTTGCAGTGACAATTGCTGCATTCTCAACATCCCTTCGACGTTGGTGCATTTACGAATGTATAGTTTTCTTGATTAGGATAAGAGGTTGAGGTTGTGGAAGAACAGATGATTTTGGAAATTATCTTTGCCCAGATATTAAATTTATAGTCTGTCTCAGTTTAAGAATATTTATTTACATAGCTATAAATAAGATGAACACAAAATAATGAACAATTTACACTTTAAAAACAGGATACTAGTCTACATTGAGTACAAGAATAAAAATTGAGTTTTCTTATCAATCCATTTTGATTATTTGTCCCTAAGTTTCGTGAAGGAAACGTCCTTGCTTGTACATTCTTAAGACTTTCACCACTAATGCAAGGTGTGATTAGTGATTTACAGTAGGTTATGAAAGTAGGTGCCAATCGGCTGGAATGGTATATTAAGTGAGGAAAGGATCCAACAGCTTACCTTCGTGTAGTAAGATGACGGATTTGCGAGTTTGAAGTACACATAAAGACATAATACAAAATATAACGAGACGTTTTGACCGAGGTCTTGCTTCTCTCGAGTGAGCAAGACCTCGGTCGAAACGTCTCGTTATATTTTGTATTATGTCTTTATGTGTACTTCAAACTCGCAAATCCGTCATCTTACTACACGAAGGTAAGCTGTTGGATCCTTTCCTCACTTAATATACCTGATTTACAGTAGGCCTATAACATTTCTCATCGAGTCATTGATGTTGATTTGTATTGCATTTCCTGCCTATAAGTACAACTGGATGACAATAATACACACTTTGCCCACTCGTCCAGTTGTCTCAAATAACTTCTAGATTCAATCTCATCCTCGATAGTAGAAAACAGACACAATTAATTAAGAAATTTAAGGATTTACTTATATAGCAAAACATTTGGACGGAGCTTATATTATGTTACCTACTTATTATTAGCAAGAAAGAATAATTTATCGCTGAAGTGGAGCTATCCACACTACACTACCGGAATCGTTAGATTACGACGTTGCTACTCTTCTATCCGCTCGCTGCCCTGTCGCTCCTTGTACTCTTGTATTAGCAGACACATGTTGAACAGCAGCTGTTTGGCGACCGCAGCCATGTCAGCCCCGACCGAGTCGCTCTGGAGTCCCACGACCCGACTCGCCTCCTTGATGAAGTAGATCAGGTCGGATTCGCTGTCGCCCTTTGAGTCGCTGTAAGGGGCGAGCACAGTGTCAGTCGGCGACCCAGTGCGACAGTTGGTTACGTGGTGTAGCTACGCAACGTATCTGGGCATACACTTGTTGGCTAGCTACGTAACGCAACGTACCTGGGCATGCATTTGTTGGCTAGCTATGCAACGCAACGTACCTGGGCATGTGTTGGGCGAAAGGAAGCTACGCAACACAACGTACCTGGGCATACACTTGTTGGCTAGCTACGTAACGCAACGTACCTGGGCATGCAATTGTTGGCTAGCTATGCAACGCAACGTACCTGGGCATGTGTTGGGCGAAAGGAAGCTACGCAACACAACGTACCTGGGCATACACTTGTTGGCTAGCTACGTAACGCAACGTACCTGGGCATGCATTTGTTGGCTAGCTATGCAACGCAACGTACCTGGGCATGTGTTGGGCGAAAGGAAGCTACGCAACGCAACGTACCTGGGCATACACTTGTTGGCTAGCTACGCAACACAACGTACCTGGGCATGTGTTGGGCGAAAGGAAGCTACGCAACGCAACGTACCTGGGCATACACTTGTTGGCTAGCTACGCAATACAACGTACCTGGGCATGCACTTGTTGGCTAGCTACGCAACACAACGTACCTGGGCATGTGTTGGGCGAAAGGAAGCTACGCAACGCAACGTACCTGGGCATACACTTGTTGGCCAGCTGAGCGAGATGAGACCGCTCGGAGCGGAACGCATCGTCCAAGTCAAACAGCTCGAGGGGGGGTGGGGGGAGGTCTCTGAAGGACGGCGGGAACACCTGCGCAAAGAACAACGTACGTGTGATAACAAGTCAGTGTATAATTGTAAATTGTAATTCTTCTTCTTTGGAATGTCCGCATGTCCATGCAACCACAAACTGTGGACTGCTGCAGTAGTGTGTCGTTGCTAGTTAGTAATAGCTTCAAGGTAACACTTTAAGCAGGCTCATTGCATCGCTCACAACAAGTACATACACTATCACCCCGAGTACCACACTCACCGCGGCCTGCAGTGACGGCGTGGGTGTCTCGAACTGTGGCGTGATGAGCCTCAGTGTCTCGTGTTTGAGCCCCAGCTTCTCGTACGCCTGTATGGCGGGGGCAACGCAGGCCGTGTTGATGGAGAAGAGTCGCTGGTTGAACAGCTTTGTGTAGTCGGTCGGCACCTCATCTGCCGCCTCCATCAGACACAGTCGGGGGGTCTCGGCCAGCAGGGCTGTGTCCGGCACCATCGTGTAGTCCGATATCTGGCACACCATCACTTCAGTTTTACTTTACAATTTATACGTGTACAGTAATTAATAAATTTTGATGTCAAGGTTAAAACGAGCTATTTTATAAATTAGGGTTATAGGAGGGTGCCAAAAAGCTGGGAAAGAAATAGGATGCCAACAGCTTACCTGAGTAGAGTGATGGTAAGCCACGATAGGTTGTTGTTATGTATACAATTAATTAATTCATTAGCATTTGTCGGTATCATCACATCAGTTTGTAATTGACATTGGCAGTATACCCACACTTACAAAATGTTTTCAATGATTTTACGCGTATACAAAAATCGCAATTCAAATAAGTTTCAAACATGTTTCATGAACGTTTCTACCGTTGAGTCATGGAATACAAGTTTACAGAGAAAAGTGGGACGTGCCAAGTAAATCAACGATTTAACGAGTGCGTGCGTATATAACCGACGATCACCTCCGGATCCTCGGCGTCGATCTGATTGAGTTTGACCTCCGAGGTGGTCAGGAACCTGAACAGGACCTCTCGCAGTCTGTCGTTGTCCTCCTTGTCGAGATATTTGTCCTCAAAGACGTGGGCGGAGCCGACCACCGCCATCTTGCCTCCGCCCTCCGGCTGGGCGTAGAGGGCGCACACCGGCCGGTTGAGCGGGAACGTGACCGTGCCGGTCGAGAGGGCCGCCACAGCCGGTTGAGCCACGTTCAGCGTCGCACCAAACGGGTACACAAACGTGAGGCCCCTGAAACGAGCGTGTATCAACATGTCTCGATATTGGATTACGTGGGAAACAAAGCTAAGACCGAATAGTAGGATGTGACAAGAGTATAACAAGACGTAGCAAGCACCAAGTTTATTGTCTCAAGTCTCGACACAGTTAGTAGTTAGTACGATGTCTCTTTCTTGAATAGAATCGGACAGTCGTTGGTTAGAAAGCTGCAAATAGATTTCAACCAGTTCCGTTGTTGTGCAAGATGTTGTGTATTTTGTGTGGTTGGGTTGGATCCTACTCACTGACTTATGTCCTCGTAAGAACTTGTACTGGTCTTCCCAGACGCTTCGGTTATCGCTCGATTCAGAACCCCGTTCGAGATGAGGCATTCTTTTGGGTGGAAATATTTGTAATAATGGGTACGGACTACGGAATCTGCAACAAACGTTACAGTGCACTTGAAACACTGCATAATTTATTTGACACTAAGTAGGTTTATCGTTGACAACATTTACCTGTTATGTTTCTAAAATATTGAGCTATAGTTACAACTATGCTAGACCCATCAATTGGCTACATCAAAGTGTTCACGACATTTTCCCTTATCTGTTTTCTTGTAGCCTTTTGCATTTGTGGAAATGTTATTCTAGTAAGTTGCACTAGTAAGCAGGCTAGTTCTAGGTGCTCCAGCATGTTTAAAATTAATAAAACGAATTCAAATAGTAGCAGGGTAAATTTATAAATCTTACCACTGTTAACCATTATACCATATTCTTCAAGGAAGAAGTTCATATTTGTTTGACTAGTTTTCTCTCCTCCCTCACCGAGCATGGCCAGAATGCTCCCCCCTGAGTCCAGATACTTTTTCATACAGTTGAATTCATTTTCAGTGAATTTTTCCTTTGGGCCGGGTAATACAAACAATGACGCTTCTGATAACGTGTCAGCTGTAATTTCATCCTTGTTTCTGAAAAGTAATTACCATATCGTGTATGCATTTATTACACCAACCACTGTAAGTTTCTTGTACAAAGACAGCAGTACAGAACTAAACACAATGCAGTAAAGTACCGGTAAGTATAAAGTAACTCGATTACAATGAGGGTTGTGAACACATGTTCTTGGCAGACTGTTATCTACAGATAGAAGGAAACGAGTTGAAGTGTAGCAGGGAAAGATTGTGGCAAGCCTTCTCCGACCAATCTACTCAGCACCGTAGAAAGAAGACAACAAAGACATAATTCTTAGTTATGCTGAATGTAACTTAACTCATCAATCAAGTATAAAAAGAGCTTTAATGTCACATTTCTCGTACACCTTCTAGACTTCTCTATAGATTGTGAATAGTATAGTAGAAATTGAACCAAGAGTGTAGTGTGGGTCGAGGGTGAAAGGATCGTTCCTGGTCCTTGTGCACTGATCTTTGGGTGGATTGATGCTCGCCACGTGCAAGCATTGTGTATTAGAAGTATCGCCCACGCCTTACTTACACAATTATCTTCCAGCTGCCTTTAAGTTTGCGATTTAATGTTTTATAATTCTCGTATAGCTTACAGGATTCGCTTTTTGATGCATTGAATATTATCGTGTTTCCTTTTTCTTTTATATCATTAGAAATGGCCTGAAAAGGTTATAATATTTAATTAGCAATTATTTCTTGGAACATTTTTCTAGAAGAGCCCCAGTGTCAAATCAACTGGGTTCGGGCTCCAGGCCTAGATACCTATTCTAGGCCGTACGTTTTGAAATTTTGTTAATAATACATTTATTACATACAAATAGCAATTACATAGGCCTAGTGCTATTATACAAGTATGGTAGGTGTTTACGTTATTTTAAGCACAAAATATTAATTAATCTAGCAGAAATACATTTTTGTTTACCTCTGTGGGAGCCATGTTTAAAAACATTCCGATGGTGTCGAGTACCAACAAAACAACCGTATTAAAAAAAAATGTGTTTTCCAGTTTCGCCAACCAACTAATTAGAAAAGATACAATTTCCATTAGCTGTCAAAGTAACCTTGTGATTCATTGTATTATCACGGAAATTTAGGGTTAATAAAGTATTCCTTTCAACTCAAAAGTAAAATGTGTGTATAAACACGTTGCTGATTGTGATAGGCAATTTCATTCAGTGTTGTTTTCATATTTGAAGGATGCAAGGGGCAATGGCTTCATCACAAGGTATGTTTGCCTAGGCCTACTGTGTCCTTATCATGACTAGGCCTAGGCCTAGTTTATAGAGTAAGACTAGGCCCTAGGCCTAACTCACGTACAGGAGCCTAGGACTAGGTCTGGCCTAGGCCTAGGCCTAGACTTACCACACTAGGCTATGTAGTAGTAGGCCTAGTAGCCTAGACCTAGTAAAAGCTCTCTTCTGCGGCTGGGCCTTATAGCCCGGTGGCAGAGGCAACCCTCCCCCAAGATTTACTAAGTGGGCATTGGCATTGGGTTGGTATAGGGTGCCCAGATCTACAATCCGAAAAAGCGGGACGAGTACGAATATTTCAAACTTGGTGGTCTAGCAGGTTGGGATTGATAGGGGGGGGGGGGGGGGGGGAATAAGAGAAATGTTGTTACAGTTTTGAATATTTTATATTGTTGGGCAAAATAATAGTTACAACGTGCTAGCAATGCTTCTTTATGTTTATGTCTCTATGCATGTTTTTCTATGTCGTGTCGTCCACCGTGGTCTGTTGAAAATGTTCCCTTGCAGATCGCACACAACACTTTGTCATCATCAAACTCGTGTTGAACAAGATAAGGAAAGTCCTTCTTAATACTGTCATTGAAAATACACTTACGTTTAGGCGGCGGCATTTTACACAACACACGAAAACTGTTGATACGAAACGAAAAATTAACTCGAATTACACATGCGCGCTCCTGCCCTTGCGAGAGCGAGAAGAAAACAAACAAAACAAACTGCCACTTGTCAACGGCGGCGGCCGGGCAGCGGGTAGTGGCCACTTCCAAGTATTTCCAATTATGTCAGAAGGAGAGCGTGCGCTGGCTGACAGCGGACTTGTCCATTTTTTGATAAAGAAAGGAATACAAGGTAGTAAGCGCGAAGTTTGAAAAATTCAAAATCTGAAATTTTGCATTTTCGAAAAATCGGGACAAAGGTGCGTCCCGCCGGGAACTGTGGCGGGACACGGGACACACAGCTGAAAATCGGTACTGTCCCGCCGAAAACGGGACGTCTGGGCACCCTAGGTTGGTAACACCCAATGACAACATAACCCTGTATCGTGCTTCGTGCATACATGCAAAACAAGTAAGAATATAAAAAGAACACTACTACTCCTAGTCCTAGGCCTAGGCCTACCACTGCTTTTGTATATAGGCCCTATACAAAGCCTCTGCAGAAGGGTAAGAAGATTAAAGTTCAGGTGACACCTAGCCTAGCCTAGGCCTAGGGCCTAGATCTACTATAATCACTGGAGCCGAGGGGTCTAGGGCCTGTCCAGTCTTAAACTAAGCCTAATTTCATAAACACACTGTTTAAAGTGACTATTTGCTTCTTCTCAATGGTATGCCTGCCATTAGGAAATTCAATAATAACTTGGTAGCTGGTCATTACGTAAGATCGTTCTGTCCAATTTTGAATGATCTATGTAGGTAGCATAAAAAAGTGAACTATGTAAAATATCTTGTTTTTCCAGATGCCAATCGTCCAGAACTGTATGAAGAAGTTAAGCTGTTCCGAAATGCTCGCGAGAGAGAAAAGTACGTAATTTTAGCTTAAGTTAACAGTTCCGTAAATTTACTTGTTTCTAAAGTGCTGCTAGGGAGGTGCGGATGTAGTCACTGTAATACAGTGTTACATTGTAAACTATGCTAATCCTCATTGATAAATGTTCCTATACAAAATTAACACGATAGTTTGTGTGTTCTTCTTTCTAGGTATGACAATATGGCCGACCTCTTTGCCGTCATAAGTACGCTTCAAAATCTAGAGAAGGCTTACATTCGAGATTGCGTTACGCCAAAGGAATACACAGCAGCATGTTCGAAACTCCTCGTTCAATACAAGGCTGCATTCAAACAAGTGCAAGGGGATGAGTTTGCCACAATAGAATCCTTTGTTAGGAAATATAAGGTAAGGCATGAAATTCCTTGTTAAGAACAGTGCATACATATCCAAGTAGTGCTTACAATGCTCTCTTACTCTATGTTTCAGCTGGACTGTCCCGCAGCGCTAGAAAGGATAAGGGAAGATCGGCCAATTACAATCAAAGATGATAAGGGCAACACTAGTAAATGTATCGCTGACATTGTTTCGGTAAGGAACGCTGTTTCAAGTAGACCTAAGAAGGTACAACGAAGTTGCCGACGAAACTTTGTTGATACAAAATTACATTTGTTGGAACTAAGTCATGTATTGAAATAGATAAACTGCACTACAAGTAGTCATTGCGATAAACAACCCTTATGAATTTCAACCAGATAATCAAAACATTAACAGCACATCATGATATAAAAGTGAGGATGAAAGCAGTTCCTGAAATCTTTATAAATTTGAAAGTTACCAATCACTTTTATTTATTTATTTACTTGTTTTTAAATATTATATCTGACTAACTTGACTTGATGTGAACTTGACTTGAACTAACTTGAATTAAATATATCTGAGCCAGAAAAACTATTTAAGGTAGTCGTAGGCCTACACATTTCATTTCATTTCATTTCTTAGCTGTATAACCATTAACCACAATACAAGATTGTATGTACTACATTGTCAAGATCGGTTAAATATTACATCATAAGGTCGTATAGGCCTTTTTTTGGGGTATGACAGTATGACTGCTTAGAGTGGACACAGTATCGGTCGCTCATCAAGCTGTCACCTGTTGCAGCTGTTCATCACGATCATGGACAAGCTGCGTCTTGAGATCAAGGCGATGGACGAGCTTCACCCCGACCTGCGAGACCTGATGGACACTATGAACCGGCTGAGTCTGCTCAACTCGGACTTCGAGGGCAAGACCAAGGTCGCCGCGTGGCTCAACACCATGTCTACGATGCAGGCGTCGGACGAACTCACCGACACGCAAGTCAGGCAGCTCATATTCGACCTCGAGTCCTCGTACAACGCGTTCAACAAGATACTGCATCTACAGTAGACGACGTCTTCTAATTATGCCTTTTTAATATTGCCAGTAGAAATATACGTATATAGCTTTACTATGATATTCAAGGAGCACGAGACATGAAAACATACCATAACTTACCTCTTCAAGAATTTAGTAGGGATGGCCAAGAATATTTGGATTTGTTGAACCCCACAGTCGATGTTTCATAAGAAATAAAATATGATGGATTTTTCTTCAGGATTTTTTTTTCCCAGTCCTGAAAGTAGAGTGTAAAAACAAAAAACAAATGATTTTTCTTTAATAATGTGCCCATAAAAATATTACTTGTTTAGTTTGTTATTTGCACAATTTATTATCGATGATATCGATATGGATTTAATTTAGATTTATGTTTACTCAAAGCCCATCCCTAGTGCTTAGCTTTGTTATCAGGATCGGTGCAAGCAAGGTTTAGTAAAAAAATGTATGGTGAGGATTTTGGTAGAAATTCAAAACAGAAAATTGTAATGAATCTATATAAGAATGTGATATGTATGCTTAAAATAAGGAGTTTTAATAACTTTCTTGCACTACACTTTGGAAACACTCGGAATACATTGGTTACAAAAATTAAAATACAATAATACATATATTTTTGTAACTTTGGGTGAACAATATTTATTGGTACATGCATAATTTTGTGTTTTTTACTGCTAGAAGCAGATTAAATACCTTGTACTGGTAGACATTTTAAGTTAGTTGAAACTTGAGAGCAATATAATCAAGCCACTAATAATTACTATAGAACCACTCTTGGACATAAGTTTTTTTAGTGATGACCAAAAACTAAACTAAACAATCCAGCCCCAACTGGGACTTCAAGTCACTTCTCAGACTTCATTTTGCTTGTCAGATCTTTGTCATGTAAATAATTACAAATTATGAATCTATGATATATTTATAAAGATAAGATAAAAAAATGTACTTTTACTGGAGAATAAAAAATACTTTCAATTAAGGATATATTTCACATAAGTATCCCTTCAGATGGTAATCCAAGCATTGTAATTGTAACAACACAACTGTTGGCCAAGAACATCCATCACCATGAAGGTTGATTACTTCCGTTGTACAAAACGTAGTACGTACAGGCAAGAAGCGGCTGTGGCGTTACGAAGACTACAGCCATGTGCCATGATCACCCCTGAGCGATGGAGGGAGCTGCCAGTCTCCAAAACATCGTCGTTACAGCTACTTTCTAGTAAGGCCTGAAAAGAAAATACCTTGAATATAAAGTTACCTTCCTTTACCAACACTTTGCACGAACCTTCAAAGCCCATTGATCCCCTAGTGGAGTGGGAGGTTTATAGACCTCAACACTTCCCAAGATATTATTGTGTTTCCAATGGCTGCACAGGGGCGCAGCAAGGGGGGGGGGGGGTCAGGGGGGTTGATCTAGATCGGGAAAAAGAAAATATTGAATATAATTTATTCATAACATTAATAATGATGATGTGTTGTCTTTTCATAAACCATATTAAACTTGCATCTCTTGACTCCAAATGAAACATATTGTACAGCGGCTGTACAACACTGTTATGTTATTACTCTGGACTAACAAGTGCAGTCTGCACCCAGCCGAGCACAGTACGTCAGTACTTCTTGAAGACTACATGATGAGGGGGGGGGGACTGACACATTCCTGCTCGGCCAACACTAACTCACAGCAACAAGTGCTACACTGACCCATTGCAGCTCAGCCGACACTGCCTCACAGTAACAAGTGTTACACTGACACATCCCTGCTCGGCCAACACTGACTCACCGCAACAAGTGTTACACTGACCCATTGCAGCTCAGCCGACACTGCCTCACAGTAACAAGTGTTACACTGACACATCCCTGCTCGGCCAACACTGACTCACCGCAACAAGTGTTACACTGACCCATTGCAGCTCAGCCGACACTGCCTCACAGTAACAAGTGTTACACTGACACATCCCTGCTCGGCCAACACTGACTCACCGCAACAAGTGTTACACTGACCCATTGCAGCTCAGCCGACACTGCCTCACAGTAACAAGTGTTACACTGACACATCCCTGCTCGGCCAACACTGACTCACCGCAACAAGTGTTACACTGACCCATTGCAGCTCAGCCGACACTGCCTCACAGTAACAAGTGTTACACTGACACATCCCTGCTCGGCCAACACTGACTCACCGCAACAAGTGTTACACTGACCCATTGCAGCTCAGCCGACACTGCCTCACAGTAACAAGTGTTACACTGACACATCCCTGCTCGGCCAACACTGACTCACCGCAACAAGTGTTACACTGACCCATTGCAGCTCAGCCGACACTGCCTCACAGTAACAAGTGTTACACTGACACATCCCTGCTCGGCCAACACTGACTCACCGCAACAAGTGTTACACTGACCCATTGCAGCTCAGCCGACACTGACTCACAGTAACAAGTGTTACACTGACACATCCCTGCTCGGCCAACACTGACTCACCGCAACAAGTGTTACACTGACCCATTGCAGCTCAGCCGACACTGACTCACAGTAACAAGTGTTACACTGACACATCCCTGCTCGGCCAACACTGACTCACCGCAACAAGTGTTACACTGACCCATTGCAGCTCAGCCGACACTGACTCACAGTAACAAGTGTTACACTGACACATCCCTGCTCGGCCAACACTGACTCACCGCAACAAGTGTTACACTGACCCATTGCAGCTCAGCCGACACTGCCTCACAGTAACAAGTGTTACACTGACACATCCCTGCTCGGCCAACACTGACTCACCGCAACAAGTGTTACACTGACCCATTGCAGCTCAGCCGACACTGCCTCACAGTAACAAGTGTGACTGCGTGGAGACTGCGACCTGTCTGGTAAGCTCACACACTATTCATTTGCCTTCGGAGTGGCGCGTGCAGTTGGGGCGCAAGTCCTAGGGACGTAGGTTCTAGGCGTACGGCATCTAGGGACGTAGGTTCTAGGCGTACGGCAACTAGGAACGTGGGTTCTAGGCGTACGGCATCTAGGGACGTGGGTTCTAGGCGTACGGAATCTAGGGACGTGGTTCTAGGCGTACGGCAACTAGGAACGTGGGTTCTAGGCGTACGGCATCTAGGGACGTGGGTTCTAGGCGTACGGAATCTAGGGACGTGGGTTCTAGGCTTACGGCAACTAGGAACGTGGGTTCTAGGCGTACGGCAACTAGGGACGTGGGTTCTAGGCGTACGGCATCTAGGGACGTGGGTTCTAGGCGTACGGAATCTAGGGACGTGGGTTCTAGGCTTACGGCATCTAGGGACGTGGGTTCTAGGCTAACGGCATCTAGGGACGTGGGTTCTAGGCGTACGGCATCTAGGGACGTGGGTTCTAGGCGTACGGCATCTAGGGACGTAGGTTCTAGGCTTACGGCATCTAGGGACGTGGGTTCTAGGCTAACGGCATCTAGGGACGTGGGTTCTAGGCGTACGGAATCTAGGGACGTGGGTTCTAGGCTTACGGCATCTAGGGACGTGGGTTCTAGGCTAACGGCATCTAGGGACGTGGGTTCTAGGCGTACGGCATCTAGGGACGTGGGTTCTAGGCGTACGGCATCTAGGGACGTGGGTTCTAGGCGTACGGCATCACGGGACGTGGGTTCTAGGCGTACGGCATCTAGGGACGTGGGTTCTCGTCGTACGGCATCTAGGGACGTGGGTTCTAGGCGTACGGCATCTAGGAACGTGGGTTCTAGGCGTACGGCATCTGGGGACGTGGGTTCTAGGCCAACGGCATCTAGGGACGTGGGTTCTAGGCTTACGGTATCTAGGGACGTGGGTTGTAGGCGTACGTTATAGGGACGAGGGTTCTTGGCGCATGGCATCTGGGGACGTGGGTTCTAGGCCAACGGCATCTAGGGACGTGGGTTCTAGGCGTACTGTATCTAGGGTCGTGGGTTGTAGGCGTACGGCATAGGGACGAGGGTTCTAGGCGTACGGCATCTAGGGACGTGGGTTCTAGGCGTACGGCATCTAGGGACGTGGGTTCTAGGCGTACGGCATCTAGGGACGTGGGTTCTAGGCGTACGGCATCTAGGGACGTGGGTTCTAGGTTTACGGCATCTTGGGACGTGGGTTCTAGGCGTACGGCATCTAGGGACGTGGGTTCTAGGCGTACGGCATCAAGGGACGTGGGTTCAAGGCGTACGGTATCTAGGGACGAGGGTTCTAGGCGTACGGCATCTAGGGACGAGGGTTCTAGGCGTACGGTATCTAGGGACGTGGGTTGTAGGCGTACGGCATCTAGGGACGAGGGTTCTAGGCGTACGGTATCTAGGGACGTGGGTTGTAGGCGTACGGCATCTAGGGACGAGGGTTCTAGGCGTACGGCATCTAGGGACGTGGGTTGTAGGCGTACGGCATCTAGGGACGAGGGTTCTAGGCGTACGGCATCTAGGGACGAGGGTTCTAGGCGTACGGCATCTAGGGACGAGGGTTCTAGGCGTACGGTATCTAGGGACGTGGGTTGTAGGCGTACGGCATCTAGGGACGAGGGTTCTAGGCGTACGGTATCTAGGGACGTGGGTTGTAGGCGTACGGCATCTAGGGACAAGGGTTCTAGGCGTACGGCAACTAGGGACGTGGGTTCTAGGCGTACGGCATCTAGGGACGTGGGTTCTAGGCGTATCACACAGTCTGGCATCACACAGGCACCCTCACTAGACTCCCATACAACACTAGTGGCTGCCTTTGGATCCATTTTTAATTGAATTTTACAGCTAAACCGTGCATCGTAGAGGGAAACGAGGCATATTTTGGCATCTCAGAGGCACCCTCACTAGACTCCCATACAACATTAGTAACTGCCTTGGGATCCACTTTAAATTGCATTTTACAGCTAAACCGTGCATCGTAGAGGGAAACGGGGCTTATTCCGGCATCACAGGCACCCTCTCTAGACTCCCATACAACACTAGTGGCTGCCTTTGGATCCATTTTTAATTGCATTTTACAGCTAAACCGTGCATCGTAGAGGGAAACGTGGCTTATTCTGGCATCACACAGGCACTTTCACTAGACTCCCATACAACACTAGTAGCAGCTAAACCGTGCATCGTAGAGGGAAACGGGGCTTATTCCGGCATCACACAGGCACCCTCTCTAGACTCCCATACAACACTAGTGGCTGCCTTTGGATCAATTTTTAATTGCATTTTATAGCTAAACCGTGCATCGTAGAGAGAAACGTGGCTTATTCTGGCATCACACAGGCACTCTCACTAGACTCCCATACAACACTAGTGCCTGCCTTGGGATTCATTTTTGATTGCATTTTACAGAAACCGTGCATTGTAGAGGGAAACGAGGTTTATTCTGGCATCACACAGGACCCTCACTAGACTCCCATGCAACACTACATTAATCGTTCACTGTGTCTAGCTGTCTAGGGTGATCATATTTAATAACTTGTGTGCGCCCCCAGGGATCTGGGGCGTTGCCCTAGCTGCCAGAGGCAAACATGTGTTGGGGTAATTTTACCCTCAAGACAGCGTTTTGAACTGTTCTGCGCCACACAGACATTATTCATAGGGAACATTATTTGCATCTTTTTCTTTACATTTATTTGTTTTGTGTTGTGACTTTGTAAGCCAGCCAGTTATCGTTTTACCATTGGAATAATTGTGTCATTACTTGATTTATTTGTTCTGTTGTTCAATGTCTGTGTCGTTATTTATGTCCACCCGGTACTCGATCGATAAGGGCATTAGATCAGACTCATCGTGTTATCATAGTCACATGGACGAGTCGGGTGACTTTGTTGATAACTGATAGTGCGCTGGCGTTCCCAACACATCCTATGTACGCGTCACACTGCTTGTTTGCGTTCATACAGAACTTTCTGGATTGTAGCGATTGAATATACACAGCCAAGCTGAGATTGAGGTTTTGGAAATCTGCTATGAATATTTAACCAAGCTCAGATTTGTGGAAACGTAGTATGAATCTCTAACCTCTCGCCTCACATCTCCCTCATATTTCATAACAGTAGTCTAGACTTTCATACGGGCTGGGTGTCGTGTCGACCGTTTTATTCCCCCCCCCCCCCCCCCCCCTTGTTTTGTTCTATATAATTTGGACGAATTTCCCAGGCTTGAAGTATCTTCACTCACAAATTAGCCACCAATCCCCGAATGTGGATTAGCGGAATAAACGGTGAAGAAGAGGCAGCAGTTATTACATTGATTTCACATGATTTAATTAATTAATTAATTAATTAATTATTTATAAGTTATAACTGTATATAAAAGTAATACATCGCTATTATTGTACAAGTTATTGTAGTTAAGTACAATACAAGTACAGTCAAAAGCTAACAGTAACGTGTGACCCCCCCCCTCCCTCCCCCCCCTCTAAAGAAACTCTTTTGTTATGAGAAGAAAACAATACAAAAGTTGTCCCAACGAAGCCCATTTCACAAAAGAAGGTCGATTTTAAGACTAGTGCTGTTTTTGACGGAATTAAATAGAATATGCTTTTCTGAATCCAAAACCGTAAACTGTTTTCGGCGCTGATAAATCGTTAGCCCGCAAATAAATATACCGTTTCAAAACGGTATGGGTGAGAATTTGCAATTGAAACGCGACCAGCAAAAACAGCAATTGCAGTTAGAACGTTGTTTCCAATAGTAATAAAACTTTGCTCACTATATTCGTAACAGATGACCATGTGAAGGTAACGGATAACTCGAGACCCCGAGGTTTCACAAACAGACGTGAGGTGTTGTCCTATATATGGTTACACAACATGACGATTAGGGGTTTTTAATTATTTACGGTTATACCATGAAACAGTGATAAGTATTTAAAAAGAATATAAAAACAAATAAAAATCTAACTTCTCTTGGATTTTTACTCTCCATAATTGTTTCTGGAAACTTTGGCTGTCTTTATCTCCAATAATATGAGATTTAGATAAAAAATGTGCTTCTAGGGGCGATCGGGCTGTACGATTCCAAAATAAACGTATTAACGCCAATCGGTTCCCCGACAAGGAGGTATACAGGCGCTACAAAAAGTAAGTTTCATGAAGGAAATATATCTAATTGGTTACTCATCAGCTAGTCTTGTCTTTACACCACATTTTTAAAATTAACAGTCAATTGAGATCATTAATTCAAAATTGACTGTATTATCTTGAACTTTTATTGAAATATAATTACTGTATAGTAACATTAGTGCAAATGTCAATATTCTAGATATTAAAATAAAGACAAATTTGAACTTGAGTATGGTACAGAACATATCAATTTCAAAGTGACATTACATTTTTATCGTTCACTATGTTTACACTGTCTAGGGTGACAATATAAATATAAAAACGAAAAACTGGGACATTGGGTTGAGATTACGTCGGACTTGCGTGTGCCCCCAGGGATCTGGGACGAATTGCCCCAGCTGCCAGAGGCAAACATGTGTTGGGGTAATTTTACCCTCTAGACCCAACAAAACCAATATTATTCATGGGAAACATTATTTTCATATTTTTCTTTACATTTAGTTGTTTTGTGTTGTGACTTTGTAAGCCAGCCAGTTACCGTTTTACCTTTGGGATAATTGTGTCATTACTTGATTTATTTGTTCTGTTGCTCAATTTCTGTCTCGGTACTTTTGTCCACCCGGTACGCGATTAGATCAGCAGACTCACTGCGTTGTGATATGGACAAGTGGGGTGACTGTTGTTGACAACTGATAGGTAGTGCACTGGCCTTGACCACGCCCGTACGCGTCACCCTGCTTGTTTGCGTTCATGTACAACTTTGTGGAATGTAGCGATTGAATCTATACAGCCAAGCTAAGATTTGTGAAAACCTGGGATGAATCTCTTACACCTGTTTTTAGCCCTTTCCCCGCATCCCCCCCCCCCCCCCCTCATATTTCATACCAGTAATTTAGACAAATATATTCGTCGTGTCGACCGTTTTATTCGACCCCCCCCCCGTTTTTTCTGTATAATTTGGAAGATTTTCCCAGGCATGAAGTATCTTCACCCCAAAATTAGCGAGCAATCGACCCCTCCACCCCGAATGCGGACTGGCGAATAAACGATAACGAACAACCAGCTTATTACATTGATTTCTCATATTATGATTAATTAATTATAAGTTATAACTGTATATAAAAGTAGTACAATCTATTATTATAAGTTATTATAGCTAAGTACAATACAGTTACAGTCAAAAGCTAGTGGTAATGTGTGACCCCCCCCCCCCCCCCCCTTAAAAACACTTTTGTAACGAGGAGCAAAACAATGCAAGAGCTGTCCCAACGAAACCCGTCTCAGAAAGATCGATTTCGGACTTGTCTTGTTTTTGACGGAATTAAATAGATTATGCTTTTCTGAATCCGAAACCGTTTTCGGTGCTAACGAATCATTAGCCCGCAAATAAATAAACCGTTTCAAAACGGTATGGGTGAGAATTTGCAATTAAAACGCGACCAGCAAAAACAGCCATACCAATCGAACGGTGTAACCTATAATTATGAGACGTGGCATAGGTATTCAGAACAGGTGACCAGTGAAGGAAACGAACAAGTTGAGTCCCCGAGGTTTCACAAACAGACGTGACGTCTCGTCAAATATTTCGAGGTTTTTATTTTCTTTACGGTGATACTATCAAGTCTTCTATGCTATTGATTACTTTTATTTGTATTTACCTATAAAACGTCTAGTGTGGTAAAAATTGGCGTCTTCATGCATCCATTAGGACGACGTCAGAGTCCTAATTATTTATTTATTTATTTATTTATTTATTTATTTATTTATTTATTTATTTATTTATTTATTTATTTATTTATTTATTTATTTATTTATTTATTTATTTATTTATTTATTTATTTATTTATTTATTTATTTATTTATTTATTTATTTATTTATTTATTTATTTATTTATTTATTTATTTATTTATTTATTTATTTATTTATTTATTTATTTATTTAATGAACAGTATAGGCTATTGCAGAGCCACCGTCTGTGCGGAGGCTCTCTTCAGCCGTATACAGTTATAGTTACACATGTAAATACAAACAAAAATTACAAACAATTAAGTACAATTACAAAATACAAAATAGGTACAATCTATTTGTACAATAACACAAACAAAATACATTATGAATAGCTATAAAGAAATATGAAATAATACAGTGAAATGATTATAATAATATATAACTATGTTATATATCTATAGTTTTCTATAGTTATAATAAATATAACTATGTATGTATCTACAAGTGAATAAATTACTCTACTCTACTCTACTCTATTAATATGAGGAACTAAATTTAAAATATATATGAAAATTGTAAAGTTCGCGGGTACAATGGTTGCAGTTTGTGTGGGGAATAAAGAAGGGTATTGGAACTTTGGTTTCATGGGGAAAGTTACTTCTTCAAACATTAGTGATTTTATTTTGGGAAGGTCAGAATTTTACACACGGTTTTTGTATCCAGTAATAAGAGTTATGAATCTGTCGTGGATGGGAAGGAAGGAGATCGTACTGTAGACGTCGGTGTTGTGGGTCCAGGGTGCAAGGCGGGAAGCACGGAGTAACATTCTTCGTTCAAGGGCAGAATAGCGATCGATAAGATGATCTGGTAATACTGAAGCTAATACATTTGCGGCATATAGTAGAGGAGCAAAAGGTAACATTTAAGTTCTCGTGCGCCTTTCGTGAAAGAGTATTGCGGTAAACGGTATTCTGTTACGGCATACCATACGAGTATTTTGCACCTACCTGGCAGATCCTGGCACGCTGCAGAGGGCGCCAGGAGCGTCGTGACGTCATAGACACGTTTTAATTAATTACTTTTGAACGGTTTATGTCACAGAAAATATCAAGAGAACAATTTTATGATGTCATACTAGATGAGAATTTATAACCTATCTGCCACATTCTGGCGGGCTGCAGAGGGCGCCAGGAGCGTCGTGACGTCATATACACGTTTGAACTAATAACGTTTGAACGGTTCATGTCACAGAAAATATGTAGAGTACAATTCTTCTATAAAATACTAAAAGAGTATTTTGCACCTACCTGGCACATCCTGGCACGCTGAAGAGGGCGCCAGGAGCGTCATGACGTCATAAACACGTTTTAATTAATAACGTTTGAACGGTTCATGTCACAGAAAATGTCAAGGAAACAATTCTATTACGAAATACTATTTGAGTATTTTGCATCTACTTGGCACATCGTGTCACGCTGCAGAGGGCGCCAGGAGCGTCGTGACGTCATACACTTTTTCATTAATAACTTTTGAACGGTTTATATCACAGAAAATATCAAGAAGACAATATTATAGAAAATTTAAATACAAATCGATTGATATGTACCAATAGGGTAATCATGTAATATTTAAGGGAGAAATTGCTAACAGATAATAATAATTAGATGTGTATATGAAATGCAGGGCATCCCTCATCGTAATATCTATTTATTACTATTTCGGAGTTATAATTGTATCACTGTGAAGGACTTAATAATCGTAGTCATCCCAACATACCCATGGGTATCTGTTGTTTAACAATAATAATAATTATTATTATTGTATACGAGTTACTATTCATAGACTGATTAGTAAAACTCACGTTTGCTAGAAGTTCTCTTCATCTTCATCATCATCGTCTTCATCCTCATCTCCCGTGTTGTCGGTATTCAAGCACTCTTGTTCCTCGTCTTCAGTAGAACAGCCACAAAGCTCGGTGCACCTCATGTTATTTGCTTTGCAGCTGCATCTTGACGCACACCTTGATATTAAGCAGTTGCATTTAACTAGTTGAATGACGGCAGCCGGTGCAGGTTTGAGGGTTGTCATGACTGCCACATACTCGTTGCTCTCAAGTAGCCATCCGTATAGTCTTCGGGTAATAAGTTGATAGGGTTGGCAACCTGGTCATTATGCCACACCCAGCATTGATGGTGAGCACCTAGTATGGCTTGGAGATATGCGGCTTTGCTGGGTGGAAGCTTTTGGTGGGTGCTTAGCAAGACTTTTTGTGAAATATGCGCCATCGAAGGTCAGACACTGATCTCAGTTTAGTGAATGGACAGTACAGTTTGCAAACAAACTTCTCTAGACCACTTATCACGGAGTCTTTTAGAGCAACAGTTAAACTTAGTTCTTTAAATGCTGAAAATATTTCATAGTCGGATTCTCTGAAAGCTTTCCAGCACGAAAGCTTCCCCTTTCCTGAAAATCCCCCAGTGTTGTCGGAACCACTGAAAGCGTGAAATCCAGTTAGTCCTGCAACTTGATTTTGCCCAAGTGTGTTGTATAGTGACCCAAGTGCTATCCTTCTATTATTTCCCCCTTTACCTGTAATGAACACAGTATTTTTACAGAGATCGGTGTAACGTCGCAGTACCAGGATAAGGACATCTGTATCTGGGGAAAAAATAGATACTTGAGTAGCTCCTCGTTTTGTCGCATCTAATGCATGAAGCAACATCTTAGTATCGGTTTCTTCCTGTTCACTATTTAAGTGTGATAGAAGTGTTTTTGTACTAATAGTCTTGTTACTCCATGCGACAACTGGTTGTCGCTCCTTATCTGTGAGGCTTGAATTATCTTCTGTGAAAAATATTCTGTCAGCTCATACTTGGTTTTGGTGTGACCAAGTAGTTGTGACATGCTCAAGTGCCTGATTGGCGTGTTGTCTGTAATGCGATAAGCTACAGCAGCTTTGCCTCCTAGGCTCCTTGCAAGTCTTTCGAGTAGCCGATTGTAATGAAACAGGAATATTATATCTATCAAATACCACGTGGACCTCTGAAAACTCACTATAACAGTTGTCAATGCGCATGACAAGAAGTTTGGCTAGATCCTCACAAGTGCTGGTGTGTGGAAGAATCCGACTATGAAATATTTTCAGCATTTAAAGAACTAGGTTAAACTGTTGCTCTAAAAGACTCCGTTATAAGTGGTCTAGAGAAGTTTGTTTGCAAACTGTACTGTCCATTCACTAAACTGAGATCAGTGTCTGACCTTCGATGGCGCATATTTCACAAAAAGTCTTGCTAAGCACCCACCAAAAGCTTCCACCCAGCAAAGCCGCATATCTCCAAGCCATACTAGGTGCTCACCATCAATGCTGGGTGTGGCATAATGACCAGGTTGCCAACCCTATCAACTTATTACCCGAAGACTATACGGATGGCTATACTTGAGAGCAACGAGTATGTGGCAGTCATGACAACCCTCAAACCTGCACCGGCTGCCGTCATTCAACTAGTTAAATGCAACTGCTTAATATCAAGGTGTGCGTCAAGATGCAGCTGCAAAGCAAATAACATGAGGTGCACCGAGCTTTGTGGCTGTTCTACTGAAGACGAGGAACAAGAGTGCTTGAATACCGACAACACGGGAGATGAGGATGAAGACGATGATGATGAAGATGAAGAGAACTTCTAGCAAACGTGAGTTTTACTAATCAGTCTATGAATAGTAACTCGTATACAATAATAATAATTATTATTATTGTTAAACAACAGATACCCATGGGTATGTTGGGATGACTACGATTATTAAGTCCTTCACAGTGATACAATTATAACTTCGAAATAGTAATAAATAGATATTACGATGAGGGATGCCCTGCATTTCATATACACATCTAATTATTATTATCTGTTAGCAATTTCTCCCTTAAATATTACATGATTACCCTATTGGTACATATCAATCGATTTGTATTTAAATTTTCTATAATATTGTCTTCTTGATATTTTCTGTGATATAAACCGTTCAAAAGTTATTAATGAAAAAGTGTATGACGTCACGACGCTCCTGGCGCCCTCTGCAGCGTGACACGATGTGCAAAGTAGATGCAAAATACTCAAATAGTATTTCGTAATAGAATTGTTTCCTTGACATTTTCTGTGACATGAACCGTTCAAACGTTATTAATTAAAACGTGTGTATGACGTCATGACGCTCCTGGCGCCCTCTTCAGCGTGCCAGGATGTGCCAGGTAAGTGCAAAATACTCGTTTAGTATTTTATAGAAGAATTGTACTCTACATATTTTCTGTGACATGAACCGTTCAAACGTTATTAGTTCAAACGTGTATATGACGTCACGACGCTCCTGGCGCCCTCTGCAGCCCGCCAGAATGTGGCAGATAGGTTATAAATTCTCATCTAGTATGACATCATAAAATTGTTCTCTTGATATTTTCTGTGACATAAACCGTTCAAAAGTAATTAATTAAAACGTGTCTATGACGTCACGACGCTCCTGGCGCCCTCTGCAGCGTGCCAGGATCTGCCAGGTAGGTGCAAAATACTCGTATGGTATGCCGTAACAGAATACCGTTTACCGCAATACTCTTTCACGAAAGGCGCACGAGATACCTTTTGCTCCTCTACTAATAGTTGAAGACGGGGCGAATAAAATCTTTATACGTGTGTATAAGCGTGGCGGGTTTGAGGCGGCCGCGTAGAAGTACTAGAATAGGTAAGGACTCTCTTTATAGCCTCCTTTATAATAGTACAATAGTTTACAATATTTAAGAATTGATAACATAATAACAGTCTAGCTTACAAGTACATGAACATGAAATACAGAAAATAATATGGATGAGCAAATATTTCAATTGGTAATGGTATATGGTGAATAGGGAGGTAAATAGATGGATCCAGTTTCATTATGCGTTGTTAGTATAATGTTCGTTTAGGGTGTGGGGAGGTGTAGTGAAGTGTAGTGTACCTAAATCACGAACGAGGTGGAGGGGGGATTTTTATTTTATTTTAGGGTATTTTTTATGGAATGAGATGCATAATATAGATGCCCACTTAGTAAATCTTGGGGGAGGGTTGCCTCTGCCACCGGGCTATAAGGCCCAGCCGCAGAAGAGAGTTTACTAACTAACTAACAAACTAACTAACTAACTAACTAACTAACTAACTAACTAACTAACTAACTAACTAACTAACTAACGTATTTTATTATTGCAATTTTTTTTTAAATATTAAAAGTATTTTGTATTCCCTAATTTAGTAGGTAGGCATTGATAACCTTTGTGCTTTAAACATCATTTATAATGATAACAATTCAATTTATTAGAGTGGAAAACAACACTCATGGCCCATGGGCGTTTCCTGTTATCTGCATAAGCTTATCTCTTGAATCACGCCACACTGCATGATCAAAACATCCTGAAAATGTCATTGTGTCATTTAATTTGATTTGATTTTTACTTTCACTTTGACCCTATACATCGTATAGTCATATTTGTTATCTATTGCTGATGTGTAGTCCATGTCCACTAGTACATATACACAGTTATTTAACGATCTACAGACATGGAATTCCCTTATTCCATATAGAAACAACAATATACAAGATATGACTTAATGCACTTTGACATTCTCCCATGTAATTTGGAGACGAATGCGCTAAACAAATGGTCCGGTACGACCTAAAAACATTTCAAAAAAATTCCAAATATACAAATTTGCACAATAATTAACATTTTTTATGCTTAAGCTTCTCAAACAACCTGTGTATATATGTTTGTATGTTTTATTTTTCTCTGTATGAAATATTCCACATCTCATCTAGAAGTCATGAATTGTTTTATTTAGATTGTAGAAGGTTCTGGTTTAAGCTTCAATGGGGCTGTCCTTGAATTACCTCATAATTTTTGTAGGGGGGGGGGGGGGGGGGGTTGGGTGGAGGGGCAATGTTTATGTGCATCCACTTTTCCGCAGTCCAGTATGTCTTATATTGGTATTTTAATAACGTTATTAGAATTTTATCTACTAAGGCCCGGTATTATAACGCCCGGCTAAATATTTAGCCGACCTCTAACTTGTTCTCTCCATGGCAACCGCCGATCAGAAGCGTGGCTTCAAAGGAGAAAACAAGTTAGCGGTGGTATAAAACATTTAGCCGGGCGTTGTAATACCGGGCCTAACTAGTTCAGAAGATATTATAGTAATTTTTTAATTATTGCTCCATATGCTTTTCATTAACACTTTTGGTGGGCGGGGGGGGGAGGGCCGTGATTTGTTTTATTTCGTGTGTGACATTTCTAAGGGGGGGGGGGGAGTTTACACGTTTTGTGACTTAACTGTTACAGGGGGGGGGGGGGGGGGGGGGATCCTAGTTTGGTCTGAAATCGTGTGACATCATTATAGACCGACATAAAGCTTCAACATATCAGCGGATTGCATTGATTTTTCACCAGAATGAGAGTTTTTAGAATCTATTCGCACACATCTGAACACAGATATATTATCTTTAATAACTCTTATAATATGTTGTTACCCCTCTCAGTACTCTCATTAATATGGTGCATCTCAGTCGTTATGTAATAATGTCACCAGATTGGCTTCGGGGAAGGTTCGAGACGTTCACTGTACACAACAATAGGGCGTTGGTTTGCATCACCATGTATGGCTTGAAACTTGGTACTTTGCTTTTATTCTCATATGTCAATATCGTCCGCATGATTCACCTGCCCAGGGACTGTTGCCTTATCGTGGTGGGTATGTTTGCCTGCTTGGTTGATCCCGAGAGATGTTTCTAGTAGGGCCCCCCTAGCAACAGGTCGCAGTGGAAAAAGCCAGACGAATCCACTCCACGTCCTCCACGTCCTACTTGTTCCTTTCCCCCAATCCCCCCCGGCGCCATATGACCATAGTTGTCGAGTGCGTCATTAAACAACAACTATCCTAATTAAATCAATCATATTATTATCCATTGTAGCTTAAATGGCATCACTGCATTATTATAGAATATACAAATAATTCTTATGGTGATTTTAAAGTATCCCACTATCTGATTTGGGGGCGAATGCTAGGATGGGTACAACAATCGGCCACGACCGTACACATAATTATATCATAATTATACAGTTTGGTTTGGGGGAAATAATATGAACATTGAACAATGTTATTAATTAATTAGTTGTAAGCAGGGCCATATTACCCAATAGGCGGACTAGGCACTGCCTAGGCCGCCGAGAGACAGGGGCGCCTGCCCCCCCCCCCCCCCCTCCCGTCTCACAGAATATCGTATGCAGAAATTTAAAAAACATATATGAATTAATGACTAGCAGATGACAAGATTGACTAATTAAAAAAATAGCATAAAACTGACACTGCACTCATTTAGTGTTTGTGTGTTTGTTTACCCAACAACTCCAAAACATTGCTTAGAACGTATGCTGAAAAAGTTGCTTTGTGAGCATTGATTGGGGGCGTACAAGTCATGTCAGTGTCACAGGTTTTCTAATCCCCTGCTTTTGTGGGTACGTAGTTGTTTTCCAAGAAATGTGTATTTACAATACAAAGGATCAAACTTCGTCGATGAGGAGGGGGATGAGCTGTTGGATTAACCAGGCGTAAGTCCGACCCAACACATTTATAAAAATATTTGTCGTCTTGGTCATTTCAGTTGCCTAGGTAGATCCCTTAGCTCAGTCACTTTTCGAGTGCGAGACGTGCATGAACAACCAACATATAATCAAAAAAAGCATATAATCACTTCGATATTTTGAATTCCAAAGTGGCGGGGGGGGGGGGGGGGGGGCTAAAAAGTGTGCCTATGTTGTCATCCATAGTTAAAACGGCCCTGGTTGTAAGTGGAGTTAAATAGGGTTAACATGTAAATAAATAATATACATTAATTTTGTGTCCGTAAAACATGTTCGCCCCGGTTTACCGCGAATGTATATATATTACAACAATAAAATAACAAAAATAATATTAATACAATAAGTGACAAGAATGTGGTTGTTGTATGGGATACACACCCACTCATCGTCTCGATTAGCTTCGTAGCATTAGTTGGGACATACGCCCCACTAACATGAAATCAAATAATCAATACCGAGCTGCTGTTATCTCGTGATAGTAGTAGTCCTAGAGTTGTCCGCGTAGCAACACAGTCGGCTGTTGATGACGTAACGAACCGAAGCTATTTATTGGGGTGCGCTCTTGCCGCAAGGCTCATTTACTGTCCAAAATTCGTGGAGTCAACACATCACCAGGTAAGCCTCGGCATTACTTACTGCTAGCAGTTCGCTTTGATATCTCCCAATTGTGTTTCATTGTTCGCCATTTCTGTGTAGTATTGCTCATGCAATTAATTCAATATTATTGGTTTTCATTATTTAAAGTTACTATATAATATATTATTCATGTAATTATTATTATTATTATTATTTACAATGCATCGCGGTTTTAGAAAACATTTTATCGGCTAATGATATAATTTATTTGGGCGAGCTTTTCTTTGTTTCGTCTCCATTTGGCTTCCATTATCTTCCGTTGTTTAATTGCTATTTGTGAATTAATATACCATCGCTCTTCAGTCCACTATTTAATACATTGGTTTTAAACGCAAAATTTGCACAACTTGGTTTTAGAAATTTACTTTGTAGCGTTTTTTCGTGCCACGCCCTACGTTTCGTATTTCTTTTTAGAATAGCTTTTTATGGCAAGGCTCGTTTTCTTAATAAACATGACTGATTTATGTTCTTTGTTTCCAGACTTGATGGTGAGTTGCGCTTTTGGACAGTCCCCAAACCCAGGGTCCGTCGGTCGCCTGCGAGAACGGGGGTCCGCTCTATTAGCCGACAACTGTGCCTGGGTCGCCGACAGCCAGCTGACCTCGAGAGTTTCCTGGAGCATCGCACAGTACCAGCATCAGGATCCTTCGGTGAGTCAACTATAACTGCTAAAATTGAAATACCTAGGCTACATAGACTAATACCGTAAATTTACTCGAAACTGAGATGACCGCGAATTTAAAGGAGTAAGCCTACATATTAAAATAATGAAATAATAAAGATTTGAAGAAACAAAATTAAAATCGATCGACTCGTTCCTTAAAAATTACCAGGGTTTATCTTAGTGTTAGATCATACTTACTATTAACTGTTAATAGAACTTTTTTTTTTGGCAAAGTAAACAAGGTCTTCATAAGTATACAGAGTAGAGTTTAATTAATATCGATCTTTGATTGGTTATCGCTCACTCGTCGATGGTGTTCGAAGCCTACAGGGTTGGTTTAGTCACTTTAAAATTAAAGTCCCCCACTGCAAATCACTTAATTACTGAGTGGGTAGACTAAAAATGTGAATTTATTTTATTTAATCTAATTATTTTAGCAAGGTTTAGTTTGATAACAAATCTAAAGTTTACTCATTTTTTTTCAATATAGTTGGAAGTTCCACGACTGCGCAACCAATGCGTGATGGGCCATGGGGAGGCTTCGTCACCGAGATCTTCATCGCCGAGATCTTCTAGAACCTCGCTGAACGTTACACAATACCTACTTGGAGCTGTTTTGGTGAGTAAACTTTCTTAAATGAAAGCGAGCCTAAAGGCGCGTTTACACGAAATGATTAATGTTTAAGGTTTAAGCAAGTTCAGGCATATGATTTACGTGTTAGTGTTCGCACAGTGTCGTAAGGTGTAATGTTTAATGATTAGTGTTTAAGAGTAGTTGAACCAGATCGAACTACTGTCGTAAGGCTTACGACCATCCAATAGATAGTAGTCATGGCGGGGACAAGTAATTACGACTTAAACATTAAACCTTAAACCATACGACTTACACATTAATCATTTTGTGTAAATGCGCCTTTACAGTCTTTCTAGTGACAGTTATATTGGTGGAGTAATAATTAAATTGTAAATTAACAAATTAATCAACACGGCAAGGGTTGAGATATGAGATTTAGTTTTTAAACTCTCATCAGGTATAGATTTTTGTAAATTTCTTTTTAATGAAACAATTTTGTCAGTTTTTGTTTTTGTAATGAAGTTCCCCAGCATATCAAACGCCACATCAAATTAAAACACATCAAATAGGTTTTGCATTTTTATTTTATTTGTCCAGTTTAGAGCTCTTTTGTTCAATTACAGAACTTTAATACGTAGTTAGTGACCAAAACTTGTTCATTTATGCATATGACTGACGTTCAATCTTTAATTTCCAGATGCGAGTGACTGCAAGCTGACGGAAGGCTGCACAACACGGGTATACTTGGCTGCGAGAATGGGCGTCTGGACTCGTCACACGATCTTCATGTGGGACATCCAGCTTACCTCGAGAGCTTTCATAGAGCGTCGCTATGAGAGTACCGGAATAAGAATGATGAGGTGAGTTAACTACTATTACTCTTAACACTTAACGTGCAAGTAGGGGATAAGAATATAGGGAACCCAACAGCTTACCTGGTTGGTGACTGCAGGGGTCTCGTATGTAATGTATCTGGAGGTGGAAGGAAAGGCAAAACAATATGCGAGCACTCCAGTTAGCGCCATGTTTTATTAACTAATTACACTATTCATGTGATTGCGTTATCAGCGCAGCGCTGAGCAATTAAAGCGTAGGAGTCGGTAATACAGTACACTACATCTCTCCCCTTTTAGTTGTTTGGCTACATGAAATGAAAAGTAAACGTTAGGATTATATTTCAATGACCTCTTCTCAGGTGTCAACTGTTCATTGAGAAGGTATTAGTATACAGTAAAAATACTTATGAAACAGAGCTTTAAAAACACAAGAAAACTGAAGGTCTTAACTTGGTCTTGACTATACTACAAATGAGTAAATATCAACTAACACTAGTACATGGTTAATAGAATAGAATAGTCTTATGATTAATGGTGAAAATCCTTCAACCATGCGGGAGCTTTCCGGTCCCGGCTGGGTCTCGGTAAGTCCTGGTCCTGACTGCGAGCAGGTGATTGTGTAGCTTGCAGGGTTTGGAGTGGAGGGCCTGTGTCGGATGATGCGGCAGGAACAGGCTCACTCTCGGGGTTTGCCTTAGCTTTGTCCTGCGGCCAATACTTCCGTAGGTGACTCGCATTTCTGCGGTAGTTCACACCTTGCGGGGAACTAATAGTAACTTCACTGCCGGTGCGACCAGTCACCTCGAAGGGTACAGGAAAGTAGGGAGTTGACAGTTTATTCTGTTTGTCCTGTCGAGCCAGCACTAGGTCTCCCACTGCTATGTTGCTGTTTATAGCATGTCTGGTGTTATCACCATACTCCTTCCCGATCTGCTTTTTCACCCGGTCTCGGTCGCGGACTGCTTCATCCAAGTTCGGTGTCGGGTGTAGGGTAGGTATCTTGTCACGTAGTTCCCTCCCAAACATAAGGAATGCGGGAGTACACCCAGTCACGGAATGGGGAGTTGTGCGATACAAAAACAAGTATTCCCGGAGAGCGTTCTTCATCGTTTCTCCTTTCGATGCGGCTATCTTTAAACGCTTGACGATACCGCGATTCTGGCGTTCAACAAGTCCATTAGCGCAAGGCCATAGCGGCGTCGAATGCCTAATTTCGATGTTGTTAGCCGTGCAGTATGACTTGAACTCGTCGCTCGTAAAGTACGCGGCATTGTCGGTCTTTACGGATTCAGGGTAACCGAAGCGCATAAATATCTCGTCCAGGATGTCGATAGTTTTTTCCGAAGTTGTAGTTCTTGTCAGGGCAGCTTCGTAAAACCTGGAGTAGTAGTCCACAGCAACAAGAATGAATTGTCCGTCTGGTAACGGTCCCAGGTAATCGACTGCAATGTCCTGCCAGGGGCGCTCTGGAAGAATGCTCCGTACCATCGGCTCTGGTGGACTGTAGGAACTTACTAGCTGGCACTCGTGACAGTGTTTGCAGAATAACTCGACATCTTTATCGATATTGCGCCACCACGCCTTGGTGCGAAGTTTTTGCTTCATAGCGACAATCCCTGGATGACCCTGATGTGCTAGTTCGAGAACTTGCGCACGAAGTTTCTTTGGAATGAGAAGGCGAGATCCGCGTAGGACGATTGACTCGTAGCAACTGAGCTCTTGTTTGATTAGCTCATAAGTTCTGAGTTCTGCGGGCCAAATGTCTGCCGTGAGGCTTTGCCGCAGTTGGGTTATTTCTTCGTCACTTTCTGACACTGCTTGTATCTCTTCTAGGCGCATTGCTTGAGGTACAGCCTGTGTTGCGACCCAGTGTATGTAAGTGTCTTGGATCTCATCAAGTTCTGGATTGCCGTTCTGTCTTGGCTTCAGTAGTCTAGATAGTGGATCGGCTATGTTGGTCTTCCCTGGTTGATACATAACCTTGTAGTTGTAGCCTTGAAGTCTTAACATCCATCTCTCTACTCGAGCACACGGTCTCGATTTAGTCCCGAAGATAAATTGTAGGGGTTTGTGATCTGTGACAAGCGTAAATTCGCCACCATAAATGTAGTGGTGAAAACGCTCACACGACCATACAAGAGACAGTGCCTCCTTTTCGATGTGGCTGAACTTGACTTCTGCATCAGTGAGGGATCGGCTCGCGAATTCGATAATTCGGGGCCCATCTCTCTGTTCCTGGATTAGAACAGCCCCCAACCCGTATGGGCTGGCATCCGCAATTATAGTTGTTGGAGCGCCAGGAGTATAGAACCCTAAAGTACTTGTATCAGCTAGCATCCCTTTGATTTCATTGAATGCCTCAGCCTGGTCCTTACCCCATTTGAAGCTCACGTTCTGCTTCAGAAGTCTTCTAAGTGGCTCCGTAACAGTGGAGTAGTTCGGCAAGAACCGGGAACAGTATCCGGCTATACCGAGAAATGATTTGATCTCTTCCTTGGTTTCTGGCGGTCTAAACTCTTGCACCGCTTTAACCTTACTGTGAAGAGGTTTTACTCCTTGCCCAGAAATATGGTGTCCTAGGAAATCAACCTGGGTTTTGCTAATCTCACATTTTCCCGCGTTCAGCGTTAGTCCTTTCTCTAGAAGCGTCTGCAACAACTTTAGAAGTCTACGATCGTGTTCTGCTTGGTCTTTACCATGGACGATCAAGTCATCGATAAATACTTCGACTCCCTCGCAGTCTGCTACCACGGTTTCCATTAGGCGTTGGAAGATTTCCGGGGCGCAATTTATTCCGAAGAATAATCTCTTGAACCGGAACAGGCCAGCAGCACAAACGAAAGTCGTTATCTCTCGAGATTCCTTGTTTAGTACTATCTGATGAAACGCGGACTTTAAATCCAACTTGCTGAACACCTTACTACCTTGTAACTCTGGCATGATATCATTTATTGTAGGGATTACATATCTCTCCCTGACAATTGCTTTGTTAGGTTCGCGCATATCAATGCAAAGTCTGATCTCACCTGACTTGGTTTGACTTGGGACGATAGGTGATACCCACTCGGAGGGGGAGACAACCCTTTCGATCAGGTCTGCTGCAACTAGCCCATCAATCTTAGCCTTGATCGCCGGCTTCAGTTGATGCGGTACCTTCCTAACGGCTTGTGCAACAGGTGTAACTCCCTCCTTTACATAGAGTTTCAATTCGAAGTCCTTTAGTTTCCCTATCCCTGAGAATAGTGTTGGAAAGTCCCTCTGAATACTATCAAGATTGCATGCTTTTCCACCTTGATCTGTGGACACGTGGTTTAAAGGATAGCCTAGCTTCAGAACACCTAGGCCTTTAGCAGAGATTTTCCCTAGCAAAGGAACTCCCTTCCCTTCTACCACATGGAACACTATGCTTTCACACACTTTAGGCCCAACCCTTATAGTGGTTGTGAATTTGCCAAGCACTTGTAATGGTTCAGTACTGGCATAAGCATACAGGGTTTTGTTGGATTCACCGCATTTCCCCGAAATACGGTTTCTCTTGCAGTATTCCCAAGTCTCCTTGTCGAGGATATTACAAGTAGCACCAGAATCTATTATCACTTCAACTGCGACACCGCCCAGTTCGACGGTAAGCATCTCATCTGGCTTTGTACCTACTGTGAATGTGTAGCCAACCCCTTGCTCTTCTTCTGAAGTGAGGTTGTTCACTCTATTTCTCCCACCTTTGGCATTCTGCTGTGCTGCAGTGGAGGATTTAGTTTCATTTTTTGTTTTACACACCCCTGCAAAATGGCCATCTTTACCGCATTTATTGCAGGTTTTCCCCTTTGCAGGGCATTTCGCATCACTTGCTAAGTGCTTGGAGGAGCCACAACGGTAACACTTACGTTTTTTGTTGAATTTCCCTCCTTCTCGCTCAGCCGAGCGCGCAATTGCGTTCACGCTCGCATGGAGACTGTCGCCCGCGCCAGACGCGGACAGCGGTGGGTGGCGTACGGATTGCGTCACCTCGACCGCCCGACCGATCTCGAGCGCTTGGTTCAAAGTTAATGCGTCTCCTACCTTCAGCAAGTCCCGCCTGACGTCACTGAGAGAGCACATTTCTCGAAGTTGGTCGAGGAGGGCATCCTCGGCCCGTGAACCAAAATTACAGTACTTACTTTGGCCCTGTAGGCGCGTAACAAACTGTGCAACAGTTTCACCCGAAGCTTGCTTCATTGCTCGAAAAACTTGTCTCTGGTGAGCAAAGCACGTTTGTGGCTGGAAGTACTTTTGCAATGTCGCTCTACATGCATCATACTCGAGCGATAGGTCGTCATGTTCTACCTGTGACTCGGGCAATGTGAACCATATGTCTTGCACACACTCTCCCCCGAGATGAAGTAAAAGAGCCTTCTTGCGCTGGGCTCCGGTGACACCCTTCGCGAGAACAAAGAGTTCGAACGATCTCAGCCATCTGTCCCATTTAAGTGATGCAACACTGGTATCGGCACCAGGCACGAACGGCTTGATAGACGCGCTATCAGAGTCCATCGCGAACCGTATTAAAACTTCGCGGCAACCGAATTAAATCACTACAAAACACGCACCATGCACTCGCAATATCTCGGAACACCGTAGAAATTGATCCTCGTCGCCATTGTAATGTATCTGGAGGTGGAAGGAAAGGCAAAACAATATGCGAGCACTCCAGTTAGCGCCATGTTTTATTAACTAATTACACTATTCATGTGATTGCGTTATCAGCGCAGCGCTGAGCAATTAAAGCGTAGGAGTCGGTAATACAGTACACTACATCGTAGATAAAATTAGGGTTTACACATAAAAGAATTTAGATATGAATCTTTTATGTGTAAACCCTAATTTTATCTACGAGACCCCTGCAGTCACCAACCAGGTAAGCTGTTGGGTTCCCTATATTCTTATCCCCTACTTGCACATATCTAGCCGTTTGGCCCCTCCTACCAAACATCTTAAAACTTAGCCATTCACAAAGAAAGAGTGGAGATTGTGTGGCATAGGTTCGAAGCCCCCATCAAGAGTAGAAAGATGTTTGTAATTTTTCCTTTTTTCTATCTTGAATGGTGGATAAATGAAACAAATTACCAAATGTTATTTTTAAATTAACTTCCCTAAGTATGAAGGAAGGAAGGTACCATTGAAGCAATACATATTTCTACAAATTAAGAAACCACACATAGGGTTTGCATTTTTATTATATTTCTTTGATCAGTTTAGAGAGCTCTTTTGCTCAATTACAGAACATTTATACATCAGTTAATGACCAAAACTTTTATATTTACATAAAATACAAAGTAAAAATAACCATTCAATTTGTGTACCTACAGGCTGCGTTTAGTTCCATTTATTAATAGTATGACTAATGTTGAAAATTTTCTATTTCCAGATGCGGTGGGCTTGTATGCTGACGGAAGGCTACACAACACGGATATACCTGGCCCTGGCCTCTTCACACGATCGCTGTCTAGGACATCCAGCTTACCTCGAGAGCTTTCATCGAGCGTCGCTATGAGAGTACCGGGATAAGAATGATGAGGTGAGTTAACTACTCTTACTCCTAAAGTGTCAGTTAAGTTAATGACTGGTTGAGCATAGGCCCACAATTAGCAACATTTTGAGAAAAATAAAAATAGGATTACATTTGAAAACTTAATAAATATGAAAGCATTTCTGATTCAAAAAAAAATAATAATATAAATATATTTCAAATGCATGTAATTCGATTCGACTGATGGAAATAAAAGTGAGCCTAGTATAGTTAGTTTGTGGGAAAATATTTAAATAACAACAATATTTTTTTTAACTAACGCAGCAAGGGGGGAGATTTTGTCTTAGGTTCGAATCGTAAATTAGAGCTAATGTCACCAAAACTTTATACAGTGTTCACATAACCCTATTGAAAAGTAAAAAATAAATACATCAAATTCTAGAACAGACTTGAGTTTATTAATGAATATGACTAATATTATATCTTTGTTTCCAGATGGACTGTGTGCTAGCAGAATGCTTCACAACACAGATATACCTGGCTGCGAGAAGAGACGTGTGGAAACTTCACTCGATCGCCATCTGGGACATCCAGCTTACCTCGAGAACTTTCATCGAGCGTCGCTACGAGAGTACCGGGATAAGAATGATGAGGTGAGTTGAACTACTCTTACTCCTAAAGTGTCGGTTAAGTTAATGACTGGTTGAGCATAGGCGCACAATTGGCAACATTTTGTGGAAAAATAAAAATAGGCTTACGTTTGAAAATGTAGAATATAAATAAGAAAGGTTTTCCAATACAAAATACTAACTATAAATATATAACAAATACATGCAATGTTGATGCTGCTTAGTTCTGATAACAATAAAAGTGAACCTTAGTAGTATAGCTAGTTTGTGGGGAAATATTTAAATAGTGACTTAATATTTGTAACCATTAATGCAGCAAGAGGGGAGATATTGTGTCTCTGGTTTGGATCATAAGTTAGTGCTAATGTCACCAAAACTTATATACAGTTTTCACATACCTTATTTAAAAGTAAAAAATACATACAATTCTAGAACAGGCTGAGTTTAGTTCATTTATGAATATGACTAATATTGTATTTTTGTTTCCAGATACCGGTAGACTGTATGCTGGCACAATGCTACACATAACATATACCTGGCTGCAAGAATGGACGTCTGGACTCATCACACGATCTTCATATGAGACATCCAGCTTACCTCGAGAGCTTTCATCGAGTGTTGCTACGAGAGTACCATAATAAGAATGATGAGGTGAGTTAACTACTATATTACTCCTAAAGTGTCGGTAAAGTTAACCACTTGACAGTCAACTAGCCGTGCATCAAGCTCTCCGCTATGTCCACTTATTTCAGCTATGCATTTAGTAGGTGGCAAATATTCTTGATGAAATGGGAGAAAAGAAATAATTGGTGCAACATATTGAATAAAAATATAATTAGTGTCAATTAAGCAAGCTTCCTTTAAGACAGCAACAATGTTGAAATAAGAAATACGAACAATTCCGTTCTAAATACAGTAATTTAATCAAAAGAGAGCATTGAAACTGATTATTCCGGGCATGACAGTCAAGTAGTTAATGACTGTCAGACTGTACTCATTGGTGGCAGCACTCCCTCCCTCCCACACATACTGACCGCAGATATAAAACATACAGTATTGCCTTCTTCATATAAACTATAGCCGCTTTCGTTTACCTCGCCAGAGCAATCTGTCAGTCCGCAAACCAAACCCGATCAGTAGCAGGTTACTCTGGTGCGTTCGGCAACTATGCCAGAGTAACCCGGTTTTCTAACCCGATCACGAAAAAACTGACCTGCCTCGGGAGCAGGGTAAGTTAGGTTTGGGCGGAGAATTCAAAATGTTATGATTTTGATGTTGGTGTTAAAAGTGGCTGTGGATGGTGCATGTGGATATTTGGGCGCAAAACCGCGTTTTTGAGTAGGTAGGCTATTAATGTACTTTACAAAAAATTCAAAACAATTTGAAGGTTAGGTTTAGCTATGGAAGCGCACGGCATCCATTTGCAAACAAACCCTACTCCGAAACGCTTTCGTTTACTCGGGTTGAAAACTCTGACCCAGTGACGTAAAGTCACGTGACATTACTGATCGGACGGGTTACTCTGGCGAGGTAAACGAAAGCGGCTTATATATGTCATGACTCATGAGTAATACTAACCCACACTAGTAATAAAGAAAAGTAGCGAGTTTAGTAATTAATAGGCCTACTTAAATCACTTCCATTTAGACTATCTCTCTCTTCAGTTGCAAACCCCCAGTTTAACCCCTTTAGCGGGATCTAAATAGTTAAAATCGAAGTATTTTCGAAGTTGAACAAAGGACTAGTCAATCAAATAAATCTTAACCACATAAGAACTTACAATTTTTGCATTTTTTCTTGCAATATGGTCCCACCAAAAGCGTTTGGGTACCCTACTTTGGAACTCGTTTCACTGGTCGTAGGTAGGAAGTTCTTTTGACTGTGGCTCGAACTAACGTGAATATTTTTGTTTCCAGACTGGCAGTTTGACACACGGCCCTGCCCTATCGGCTTCAAGACTGAAGAACCTCTACGGCCAGCTTACCCCGAATAATCCCGCGACGCAATCATCGTCCACACATCCAAGTCTCGCATTACTCTCGGTGAGTTGGATTGTTCAGTCTAAGCCAAGGTCTACTTGATTTACTCCTAGCGGAGTAATTGCGAAGCGCAAAGTAAGGTCATTGAATGAGATCCAAAATCGCAATTTTGGATCCAACTACAAAAATCGCATTATTATTTAAATAATCCTCACCAATAATGTGAATTAACGCGTAAAGTATTTCCTTTGAAAATATATATAGAATGGGAAGACAAAATCTCATTACAGATTGTTATTTTGCCTTTTTGGCCCATAATTTGTTTTGACAGATCAATTCATTTGTTTTTCTGAATGATTCTCCCATTTGAATAACATGTGATTTTTAACATTATAGAAATAGGTTAGATGACCTTACTTCGCGCGCGCGCTACTAGCGATCTAGTGGACCATGGTCTAAGCCCCTAGCACTCCATAGCAGGGTGCCATGGAAATATTATTGCAAATTGAATCCCCCCCATTGTTATGGCATTCACACTACAAAGTGAACAAATGTATCCCACTGAAAATCAGCTGTTCTAGTCTGAGTGGGTGAAGTTGAAATACAAATTTATTTTATTTTAAATGTATCTATTTCAAAACAAAATAATCCATACCTTTATTTGGTAATTTCAGTTTACAGTGTCTTGTATAAATAGCGTCACCCTAGAAACATATTGTTCTAGCTCATATTTACGAAAAAATTGAGTTAATAGTTCCATTGTGTTCTAACTCTTAATACTTCAATGTTTTTTGGAAAGAAATGTCAAAAATTGAAAACTTAAAATTATTCAGAGTTTGATTTTTATTCGTTGCATTGTTTAATTGGGAAGATAGAAAAGTATGGCTTTGATGTACCTAGTGGCCAGAATATGATGGGATTAGTAATTTCCTATCCCCCACCCAACTTCATTGTTGGACACAGGGAGCAGATATAAAAAAAAATAATACATCTTTTATCTGTGAAAAGTTCAAAATTATTAAATTCAAATAAATTCAAGTTTAACTAGTTCTGTTATGAACAAAGGTATTGAGCAGTTTAAATTATTAACACAAATTATAAAATGTGCATGCAGATCCACATAAATCTTGGATCCCTCAAACCATGTAGGCCTACTACATATCATATCAATGGTGGTTTTCAATTTGCAATCACAACAGCGGCAACAATGCGTCATAGCAACGAAAGCACACAATAAATGGTATAAATGTCCTAACGAAATAGGGGTAAAGTCCCTCGCACTCAATGAAAATCAGTTCATGTAACAGAGTAGGTTGAAAGAATACAAAGAAATTCCTGCACAATAAATCATAAAATTCATTACAGAAATAATATGGGTACTAGAGACTTTAAATCTGATAATTTGAAATAAATGATACATTTACTATATGATACACATGATAGGGGATGTTTGTTTATTAAAGAATAATAACATTTACCCCTTATTTTATGGGTATTAGGGAGGTACGGGCAGTTTAAGTTTAATACCAGACATAGCCATTTGAGCTAGGGGAGAAGGATAGGAAAGAACCAACAGCTTACCTTGTAGTAATTGCGGCCTTCGGAGTCGATAGAAACACAAAAGATATAAACAAAACGTCGAGACAGTTTCGGCCTGACGTGGCCTTGATCACCCGACGAAGGTGAAGGAAAGACTGGGTCGGAAGTCTCTATTGTCACGTGACTTCCAGTATGATTGAGACTACATCACAATTCTGGTATTGACATAAAACACTTCCAGTACACTTAAATGCGCTAATTCTACTATTTACACTATCTATACTATTTATACTATTTACAGGTCGCTGTTGGTGTATGGAGTTGGGAAGAGAGGGATGAGCTTACCACAGGTTTAGGTTGGGAGGGATTCTGGAGTTTGTAATCCACTGGTAAGCTAGCTCCCATCTCCGTAACTCCATGTCTGTACAGTTGCTAGGCAGGGACCTAACAACTATTGCTTTGTAGCAGTCGTTGAACAGTTTGTTGTGGTCACCAGCATGCTTGGCTACTGGCTTTTCAACTTTCTTTGATCTCAAGTCGTGTCTTGTGCCCATTGATTCTGGTGTTGAACAACCAGAAGTTTCAACGCCAGAATCAATGGGCACAGGCACGGCACGAGATCAAAGAAAGTTAAAAAGCCAGTAGCCAAGCATGCCGGTGACCACAACAAACTGTTCAACGACTGCTACAAAGCAATAGTTGTTAGGTCCCTGCCTAGCAACTGTACAGACATGGAGTTACGGAGATGGGAGCTAGCTTACCAGTGGATTACAAACTCCAGAATCCCTCCCAACCTAAACCTGTGGTAAGCTCATCCCTCTCTTCCCAACTCCATACACCAACAGCGACCTGTAAATAGTATAAAGAGTATAAATAGTGTAAATAGTAGAATTAGCGCATTTAAGTGTACTGGAAGTGTTTTATGTCAATACCAGATGTGATGTAGTCTCGATCACACCGGAAGTCACGTGACAATAGAGACTTCCGACCCAGTCTTTCCTTCACCTTCGTCGGATGATCAAGGCCACGTCAGGCCGAAACTGTCTCGACGTTTTGTTTATATCTTTTGTGTTTCTATCGACTCCGAAGGCCGCAATTTCTACAAGGTAAGCTGTTGGTTCCTTCCTATCCTTCTCCCCTAGCTCAAACCTAGCCGTTAGGCAAACTAACACATTGACAAGACACAGCTATTTGTAATTAATTGATTTTTAAGCGCTAGGGTGTACGCAAGCTTAATAACATGGTAGATTTGTATTATTTTGACTACGTCAATCTATCCCAAACAGAAAATACACAAATTAAATTTAGTATATAAAGTAAGGAAAGGATCCAACAGCTTAGTTTATTTTAGTTGTTTAGTTGACTAGAGTAGTTGCAGTAGCCATTCTTCTCTCGAGTGAGCAAGACCTCGGTCGAAACGTCTCGTTATATTTTGTATTATGTCTTTTATGTGTACTTCAAACTCGCAAATCCGTCATCTTACTACATGAAGGTAAGCTGTTGGATCCTTTCCTCACTTTATATACCATTCCAGCCGATTGGCACCTACTTTCATAACCAAACAAAATAAATTTAGTGTATTTCTAAATCTCGTTTTTCCACTTGAAATTTTATAAACGGTATAGACTTCAGATTAATTAAAGTTTATGTACATGTACAATTCCAACACACACATAGGGGATGTTTGTTTATTAAAGAATAATTACATTTTCCCCTACTTTTATGGGTATTTGGGGCATGTGAGCAGTTTAAAACAGAAATTTGAACTTTCTTCACTTGATTTGTAAGCTTTTGAGTGTATGCATATCTAATAAAATGGTATATTTGCAATAATTTTGACTAAGTCAATCTATCCCAATCAAAACATACATCCAATCAATATGGTATATTTCTAAATCACGATTTTTCCCCTCGAAATTCTATAAACGGTATAGACTACAAAAATGTTCAAAATTTGAAACGAATGACACATTATAATTCAACACAAATATGATAGGGGATGTTCGTTTATTGAAGAGAAATAATTTGTCTGTTCTTTTATGTGTGTTGGGGGAGTACAAGCATTTTAATACTAGCACTGCAATCATGTAACTTTGGTCGCTAACGTTGAAAATTCAGCTATCGTTATTGTGTAGCCAGTGAGAGTTCGATAATTCGAAGAAGTTCACAGGAACTAGTCAAAATCCAGCAAGCTGTGAGCAACATTGGCAGTCTTTTGTTTTTATTGAAAGCCTGTCAAAATGTATCAAACTCAACAATAACTTTACTGAGTAGATCCATAGAGTAGCTACTCACAGCACGTATTTATTCTAATATTCCACTTGTGTTCTAGAGGTAGGTCTAAACTCGAAATGTATAGTCCGTCCTACTTTAGTTTTGTGAAATAAATTCGTTTGAACGTCGACGTTTCCGCCATTTCTTGCTATCGAAAGCTGTTGATGGCTGGGTGCCCGTGATCGAGAGGCGCGCACGATATTTGTGATGATGACAATAATGATATTTGGGGTTTACATCACATATTTTTGCAACTATGGCTAGTTGTCATCCCCGGGATGAGTGTTAAACATTTAATAGCATTACCGAGCTGTACATAATTGCATTTAAGAGCTACGATGGTTCAAACGTACAATCTTTAACAATATCGAACGTTATCTACCATAGTTACATGATCACAGTGCTGACACAGCCATTTGATTTTTCTTGATTTGTAAGCGTTTGGGTGTACGCATGTCTAATAGAATGGTATATTTGCTTTTAATTTTGAGTACGTGAATCCATCCCAATAAAAAATTACCAACAATATACTATACATACATCTAAATCTCTATTTTTCCCCTCCAAATTCTAAATCTGGTATAGATTTCAGAAATGAAAAGTTTGAAATGAATGACACATGTAAAATTCACAACACACATGACAGGGACGTTAATAATAACATTTTCCACCTTTTATGAGTATTGAGGGCGTTCGAGCAGTTTAATACCAGACACTTGAACTTCCTTGATTTCTAAGCATTTCCATTTGGGTGTACGCAAATACAATACAATGGTACAGTTGCATTAATTTTGACAGCAAGAATCTGTCCCAATCGGAACATACCTCCAATATAGAATATTTCTAAATTCCCCTCGAAATTTTATAAAGGGTATAGACTACAAAAATGATAAAAATTTGAAATGAATGATACATGTATAATTCAACACACACATATGATAAGGGATGTTTGTTTATTAAAGAATAATATTTTCCCCTTATTTTATGAGTATTGGGGGCATACGAGCAGTTTAATACCAGACACAGTGTTTGAACTTTCTTGATTTGAAAGTATTTCCATTTGGGTGTACGTAAATCTAATAAAATAGTATTTTTGCATTAATTTGGACTACTTAACCATCTTCACCAGAAACTACCTTAATAATAGCGTATTTCTAAATTCGTATTTTTCCTCTAGAATTTTATAAAGGGTATAGACTTCAAAAATGATCAAAACTTTTAAATAAATGATACATGTATAATTCATTACAAACATGACAGCGGATGTTGGTATATTAAAGAATAATAACATTTTCCCCTTCTTTTATGGGTATTGGGTAAGAGCAGTTTAACACCTGACACATCTATGTATTTGATATTTCTTGATTTGTAAGCATTTCCATTTGGGTATATGCAAATCTAATAAAATACTATTAATTTGCATTAATTTTGCCTACGTGAGTCTTATCCCAATCGGAACATACCTTCACAATGGCCTATTTCCAAGTCTCAATTTTTTCCCTCTAAATTTTATGAAGGGTATCGACTTAAAAAATGATCATGTAGGCCTACAATTCAACACACACATGATAGGGTTAAAGAATAATAGCATTCTCCCCCCTTTTTTATGGGTATGGGGGGCGTACAAACCTTTTAATACCAATCACAGCCATTTGATATTTCTTGATTTCTAAGGATTTGGGTATACGCATGTTTTATGAAATGGTATATGTATTTGCATTCGTGAATCCATCCCAATCAGAAAATGCCTTCATAAAGACCTATTTCTAAATCTCAATTTTCCCCCTCGTAATTTTATAAAGGGTATAGACTATAGACCAGTGGTACTCAAACTTTTTTCCTGGAGGGCCACTTTTCCAAAAATCCAAGTAAAGCTGGGCCGCACTTATACAAGTATGCAGTGGCGTAACTAGCAATTATTTCAGGGTGTGGGGGGGGGGGGGGGGTAACAGGGAAAAGTGAGGTGTGGAAATAGCAAAGGATCTGGGGCAAAGCCCCAGCAGCCGGAGGCCTTTTCGCCCAGGCGCAAAATTTGTTCGACTATTATAGATATTTGGTGCTTTTTCGAGTCAAAGCGTAAAACTCGAAGCATTACCCATTAGTTTATATTACTATTAAGGTAACAAATACCAAGTAAAGTTTAGCCTAATTGGTTGGCGATATATATTAATTCATCACGAATACAATATTATTTTCATATAGCCTGCAGCAAACAAATAGTCAGTTAAAATAGTAAAATATATTAATGAAAACGCAAAAGCTCTGAGCCACAAAATTGTTCAGGAGGGCCGCAGTTTGAGTACCGCTGGTATAGACTTAAAAAATGATCAAAGTTTGAAATGAATGATACATGTACAATTCAATACACACATGATCGGGGATGTTTGTTAATTAAAGAATAATAAAATTTTCCCATTCGTTTATGGGTATTGGGGAAGTACGAGCAGTTCAATACCAGACAGCCATTTAAAATTAATTGATTTTTAAATGTTATGGTGTACACATGTTAAGTAGTTTTATTATTTATTTATAGTAGGCCTATATAGACAAATGGTGGACATTTATACTATTTATAATGTGCTTTGTTTGAACTTACTATTACCATTTTGAATAATACCATGACATAATTAGGAAATAACCAAGTACATGTAGTAAAATGAACTGATTGTAATTCTGGAAGCAAGTTTAATAAACTAAACTAAATTCATATACTGTACTTACCATTTTTTCTGTCATAATGGATGAGAAACTTTCCTCATGTCATGTGAATGGTGCTCACGTCCCGCTACCTTCTACATCCAATATGTTTCGCTCGACACGCATTGTGCCATGTCGGCAATGAATACGTGTGCGGCTATACAGAGTAAACCCAAATATATTAATCCCTCAGTATACGTAACAGTAGATTTTGGGCGTACGCTGCAACTAGAGACGTGCTTTTTAAGTCATAAAATTATATAATTTTGCATTAACTTTTGTTAAATTTGCATTAAGTAACATTTGTAAATTAATCATTTATTTACATATTTTGTCACAGTATTTTTTGTTTTAAGGCTAGTCCACACAGATTTTTAAGACATAATGCATAAGGTTTTAAGACGCTGTTTTTAGGGCTCTGGTTCACATAGTTTCGTTTCGTTCAAGATAGGCCTAGTAAAGTGAAGTACTTTGTAGCGTTTTACCCTCAGTTAAAATATCATTGTGATTCAATACAAATTGAAATGAAATTCGTATTATCCATAGATAATTAATTATAAGAGGCTTGTTTACAACAATTCCTGTGCATCATACAATTAATTAATAAGTATTATGAAAGTAGATGGTCCGTTGACTTGAGATTTTAGTAACTTGTTAAGATTTAAGCATAAAGACAAAGAATAACGCATAAAAACCACGTCTTAAAACTAAAACTTTGTGTGAACGCCAGTACGTGTTTCCTATGATCCAACTTTACGACTACGCGTTAAACCTTAAATCTAATGTCTTAATAATCTGTGTGAATCAGCCTTAAATGGAAATTGCTCGGCAATTTGCATCAAATTTCTGCAAAATTAAAAGTTTAAAATTCATTAATTTAATATCTGTAGAATAACACTTGAAATGTAAATATTTGATTATTACGAATTAGCTAGCTCTTCTTTTACTGGAAATAAGCCAGAACAACCTATTTTAGCATCAATTCTTTTTTGTTATTACTATTAGCAAAAATTACAATGGTCAGATATACTCAATCTATTGAAAGTTGACAAATAGACCATAAATTAAATTTTCTTACACTTACTCATTTAATATTTGTAGTTTCAATGAAAAAAGCACATCTCTAACTACAGCCCACCTCTTTCTATAAATGAGGATGTCAAACGTAGAGTCCTTTTAACCCACACCCACATGAGGTGGCCATTACTTATCTGGGTTCGAGTCCCAGATGTGCTATTGTTATAATTAGAGATACGTTTTTCTAGCGTTTTAGGGTACTAAATCAGTGAACATATATTTTTGCAAATGCTTCAAGATGCTAATTCAAAAATAAAAATGAGTTTCCATTCACATTGAGATTTAGTGTCGAATTGCATTGTAACCCTGAATAAATGGGTTATGAAAGTAGGTGCTAATCGGCTGGAATGGTATATAATGTGAGGAAAGGATCCAACAGCTTACCTTCGTGTAAGATGACGGTTGCGAGTTTGAAGTACACATAAAACATAATACAAATTTAACGAGACCTTTCAACTGAGGTCTTGTTCACTCGAAGTGAACAAGACCTTGGTTGAAACGTCTCGTTATATTTGTATTATGTTATGTGTAACTTCCAACTCGCAACTGTCATCTTACACGAAGGAAAGCTGTGGATCCTTTCCTTACATTATATACCTAACCCTGAATAAATGGTTTTTTAAATATCTGCACATAATTTTCTGTTAGAAGTGCATGAATACCCCTCATATTCATGAATGTTTGAAAAGGAGAAAGAAAGACCTACCAGTTGCTAAATTAAGAGAAATCGATGCTAGAAAGACGTATCTCCAGTTATAATCATTGTGCTTCAAATCTTTTAACTAATCTCATTAATTCCATGGCTGCATATATAGATCTGGGTTCAAGTCCCATTTGTGACAGTGTTAATTGTATAGCACAAGGCTCAATTCAGGTGGTTGTGACAACACAGGCGTACAAATAAGGTGTTGCTAGGGAACTCCATTGTTGCATCTTTCTTAGTTTGGTGCATGTTCAATGTTTGTCCGAAAGAAAACGCAGCCACATGGCTATTTTTGATGGAGTCTTGTACTATTGCTATTGCACCAATTGTCCAATGCCGTGTTGTGTGCTACTGCTATTGTTGTCTCGACAGTACATTGTTGTCTTCTTTGTTTCAGCAGTTGGTCACATTGCGCTCTACATCGCATCACTTCACTTCCGCCATCTGCCACACGTCGAACTTCTGCCACACGTCGAACTTCTGCCACACGTCGAACTTCTGCCACACGTCGAACTTCTGCCACACGTCGAACTTCTGCCACACGTCGAACATCTTCTGCCACACGTCGAACATCTTCTGCCACACGTCGAACATCTTCTGCTCGACTCCTCTCGCCGCCATGCACACCTCTGAAGCTACGCACTTGTAAGCATTCTACATGCTAATCCTTAACCCTTAACCCTTTGCTTTTTCAAGGCCGCTGGAGACAGCTTGCATCACATGTACATGACCTTGCTCAATATATGCTTACTAACCCAATGCTGTTGTGTTTACATTCTTTGACTTAGCCCTGTTCACTTTCCCAGTTGTTGCTATTGCCATGTACTATAAGATGTTCAATAAATATTGTTACACCTATGCTGTTTGTTGTATACACTAACTTGTACCTTGCTTCCCTTCTCAGCAGCAACCCTTTCATTGCCAACTCCCGGCAATGAAAGGGTTGTGACCTAGTTCACCTCGTGAACTAGGCTTTTCCAAGGTTACCAATCAAAAACATTTCCTTTTCCAATAATATTTATTTCCAATAAATATTAACAATTATAAAATTTATAAATATTTTATAAATTTTATAAAAATTTATAAATTTTTAAGAATATTTATAAATTTTTATAAATATTTATAAATTTTTATTAAATATTTATAAATTTTTATTAAATATTTATAAATTTTTATGAAATTTTATAAAAATTAACAAAAAACTAGGAAAAATAAGCAAAAAATACGAAAAAATGGCCAAAAAAAGCCCCTTTTTATATACTAAGTCTTTTTGCGTTTTTCAAGCGACCAGGTTTAGCATCGAAACTTTTCAGGTTCACAGAGCGTTCTCCCCAACGCCAAGACAGGACTGACGACAGAATTCGAAAAAGTTTCCAACAAATCCATCATCAGTCCTGTCTGAGCGAGAGGAACGGTTGCATGCAAAGATACCAATACCACACTACGTACGCATACAATAACGAGCATGAATAATTGGAAGCACAGATCAGAAAACGAATTTATCGTGACCTAGTTTACGGACAGTACTTTTTTCAAGGTCATCTAGAGGTTGCGACCTAATTTATGGAGATAGTCTACTTTTTCAAGGCTATTCAATAACAATTATTTACCAATATTAATTATTTAGGTCGCGACCTAATTTATGGACTTAGTATTTTTTTTGAAGGTCATCTAGAGGTTGCGACCTAATTTATGGAGATAGTCTACTTTTTCAAGGCTATGTAATAACAATTATTTACCAATATTATTTATTTATAATAAATATTTATATTTATAAATTTAAATATTTATAAATATTTAACATACAACATTTCAACATCGATAGTCAAACATAACAATATAATGATTATGCGATCTAGTTTGAAGTGAAGCTTATACCCAAATTTTCCTGTTTGCAACCAAGACAACATTAAGAGTTTGGCATCCTAAACTGGCAAAGAATTCAAGATTTACATCCTAAGCTTAATACACTACATTTCCCTGACTTATTTATGCTCTGTTCGGATGATTCTATTTAGCAACAATTTCAAAATGAAAGCAAATGTTGCCTATTTGGTTAAAAAACGTTCTATCTATTCGCGGCCAACTAATGTGCTTCCAAATATATTTATGCTCAAAATTGTAGGGTACAACAAAAGGCTGTTCATAAAGGCAACACCAAACAATGTGAAATCATTTCCATTTCATATATAAAATGCTTTACAAGCTTAGAATATGTTTTATAGAAAGTTATTTTGAATCGATTGAAGACAATATGTTTGGCTAGAGGTGTGTAAAAATAGAAAATGCTAGCCTACCAAATCAATCAACATATTTTTGAAGATTTTTCATAACAAATTGAGGTTCTGAACTGTGTTTCTGTTATTTCTTTTATAATTTTACTCAAGTACTATTAACTTATTGACTGACATTGACTATTGAGGCTGTATGCCCCACTTTTAATCGGTGGCAATGAATCTGCGGAATTTTAGTTTAAATATCTTTAAAACGTTCTACAGTCTTTTTGCCTAGTTTCAATTCAAATAACAAATAACAAATAATAATAATAATAATAATAATAATAATAATAAATAAATAATTAGCTCTGAAAGTGCCCAAGGTCATTTTTTTCAGTTGAAAAAGCTATAACTAAAATGCTATTTTTCTGTTAAATAAAAACAATAAAAGGCTACGAACCCACCATCATGTTATATTACAGTAAAATATTCCAAATACTATTCCTATGATTTAAACAAGTGAAGCTATTTATTTTTAAATTGTATTTTGAAGTTATTTTGTTTTGATTACCGGTATGTTCCAAACCACTAAAGCCAAGAACAATATGACTCTATACTCTATACAGTTTTTAATTGGTGCATTAAGTCCGATTCACACAAAGTTATAAGGTATTGCAATAGCAATAAGAATAGGGTATAAGAAAGTGGTATAAGGTATAAGCTTAGGACGCCCAAGACTTTCCTGAAAAGATACTACATTTTTGTGTAGACTTCTTTGACTTGCTCTGGCGGCAGTTTGAGTAACTATAGCTGGCTGTCAATCAGCTGACTTCCCGCAGCAGTTATTTACGCTTTAAACCGGCATCGAATCTAATGACAATAATTTAAAAAAATAGTTAAAAATAATAAGAAAAACAATAATTATTATTATTCATTATTGTTGTGTTGTTAAATCATTAATGAGGCCGATGGGAGAAGATATTTTGCACGTAGTCACCGGATGCAAGGTCTCTTTGATGTGTACGGGATGTATACGGTGAGTTTTTGTTTTGACTTATAATTTACAATGAAAACATCTGTTACATTGATTCAAGTTGCTAGCATCCCATTGGCGTGTTATAAGTGAGGTTTCAACGCATGATTGGTCCGTCATAAGAAAGTTGAAATATCTGAACTCTCTTATACCAGTCTTATACCAATTGCTATTGCTATTGCAATGACACATTTGTGTGAACCCTTGTACGTAATCCCTATGGCCCAACTCGGCTTGTGACTATACCTATACCTTATAACATTCTTATAACTTTGTGTGAATCGGGCTTTATACATTTAATGAGTTTAAATTGTTCAATATGTAGTGTGTATCCATAGTTATCTATTTAAAATGCAAAGAATCGCGATTTAAGCCACTCTTTTTATGGGAAAAACGCAAAGCTTTAACTAAATTTGAAAGTAAAAACCTATTTTCACACACCTCCAGTTTCCTGCTTAGCTAAATGGTGTTGCCAATATGAACATACTATTGTAGATTCTAGCTACACCAGTGGTACACAATACACAATCAAGAAAGCCGCTGTACAGAACAACAAACACAATCTCAGCCAATTGCAAAGGGTTAAATGTCAATTTAAATACACTAGTTGGTAAGTAAAGTATGTAGCTAGTATACATGCTCGTAAGTCAGTTCTGTGTACTGAACATCGAATAGCATCTACGAGCTAAGCGGAGAATGATGTAATGTAATACAATTTAACCATTTCCATTTGGCCGTGATCGCAGTAAGTGTTAGAGTTTCCAAGTATTTCCATGACAGCACCGTGTTTCATGAACAGTTCAAATGTTGCAATTCTCCCGACACGCAGTAGCTAGAGAAGAGCTTTTTTTTAGTTGCAAACAACTATAAATGCTTAAATGTGAAGACATTGAGTATAGAATTCATTTGTTGAACTTTTGATGGGTTGTTCTTGTCTATGTATTTCATAATTTTCATTTCTCCTCATTAATAATTATAAAATTAATGCTAAAAATGTTATTAAATATTAATGCAAACAATACTTTTTTTTTGGGTACTAATTTAGCTAATAAAAGCATCTAATTTCAGCTAATTCATCATTATAATTTTTAGTCTTACCTAAAGTAGAAGACAGTAATAAAAAAAAATATCAAATTTTGCATAAGTTTGATGCAAGTTGGGGAGAAATTCCTAGTAATACAAAATTTCGCATGTCAAATTAAATACAGTATTCAAATAAACGTTGTTACTTTTTACCAATTTTATTTAGTTATAAATGCTAATTTTTAAAAGTGAACGGTAAACTAATTGGTTTAATGCTGTAAAAGCTCATCTCTAGGAATAACAGAAAGGTGACCGCAAACAGATGGACGGGGACAGGATGGAGATCAGACCCCCGGTCACAAAGCTAACACTTATACGGACAGACCGGTCACGATATCGGCTGAACGGTAAGAACGCCCGAGTACACTATGCTGTTCATGTAAATACTTGATGTCTGCTGTACATACATACACGGTATGCTCACCAGTCAACAGACCATGGATGGAGTACAAAATAACAGACGAGGCATCATTTCGTGTTTATATAGGTAACTTAGCCAAGTGGGAGACATAAAACTCCACCACTTAATGGGATTTTGTATGTTCAGTGGGATTCGATCCAATTACAGTTACTTTGGTTTTGTTATGTTATTAAGAATATACATAGACATACTGTATTTCTTTAACAGCATGGTATTCTCATAAACTGTATGTACGCTGTACGAACAAGAAATTTGGAACTTAGAATGTTGATGTTTGAAGGTTTGATTGATATGGAGTTATTAACTGTCATTTGGATACATTTTAAAATTGAAGTCAAATGTTTATATGGATTAATATGCATCTAGGCTATGTAGTTTTGCTTTCCTATGGTAAGCGTACCATCTCATACGAGCAATATATAGCCTACTTTACTACAATAAGGGCAAGTATTATAATTAACAATTTGTCATTGTAGCAATAAGCTATTTTAGTGGATTTTAAAGATTTTGAGTTGCCACATGGTGAAAAGCTTTTCAACAAATAAATCATTAATATTGGGATATTGTTATACTGGGCTTAAGTAGTGTGCGACGTAAACATTTTGTAATCCATCCATGATTGAGAAATGTAGAAGTTTCGACTTCCCTGCTAAAACAATATGGAAACACGTTGCCAATGGCAAAATATGTATACATACGACCCTACCAGTTTACTTGTTTAAAAATTACTTTCAAAGCTAAAAAAGCTCAACTATGAGCTGTTAGGTGTATTGTACTGATAAACAAACCAATGTAAAAAGCATTTTGTGAGTAAACATTTTTCTGATTCTGGCAATGATAACCAGCAAGCTATGGAGGTATAAATAAATACGTACAGTAATAGGTATCAATAAGTATGGAACCCACTCAACCAAGAATCGATTATAGTATCAAGGAGTGATTGGCCGGCGAACACTTACATCTGCGATTGGCTCAGCGCGATGCTTTTTCTAAATGGTTGAGCTTTATACAAAGAAGAAAAAATGCTTCAAGGTGGTACCATATTCACTTTAGAATTTGTAACAATTACTGTCATACCGGTATTGAACAAATAATTAGCTGTGATGAATGTTTAGTCAACAAACAAGAACCTCCTTCAAGAAAATTTATTGTACACAATTATTGCAAAATAATAGGCACCTACTTAAATGCCAGAATGTGTTATGAAAATAATTATTTAAGCTACCGAGTCATTTGTCATGTTTGTTTCCATATTGCTTTACAGGGTACTGTCGGACAGCAGCTCTCAATTTCATGTACATAGTACCACTGGCATAGGCCACCACCATAGTACAACACAGCTTACACTAGGCTACATACCACAGTTCACATATGAGAATACGTACTATCAACTTAAAATTTTACTAGAATTTGGTTACAGATGGCTTTAAAAGAACAACGCATGAAGTTAAAAACCCCAACAATGACCGTAACACTCAAGGCATTGTTTTAAATCTATTTCTATTTTTATTTCCTTCATACACCCCTATTATGAATTATAAATTTATAATAGACCAGAAATTATTAATTCATTATTAGCATTAATTAATAATATATTTAATAATATTAGTCATTAGCTCATATTAATTAGGCCTAGCAAAAATATTACAAATTATTAATTAATTATTAGCATAAATAATATATTTAATAATATTAGCTCATACTAATTACAGTACAACCACGTTATTATGTCATCTGATAGAACGTAGTTCGCATTATCACGTCGTTTTGATAAAGTCCCGACGAAACCCCATAAGACGCAATGTTAATTAATAATTATCTCTTGATAATACGTTACCTGATAACGTTGAATGTGATAGTACGTCGTCGCTAAATTAACATCCCTACCTTAGTAAAGCAATTGATATAACGTCCTTTCAGATAAAATTCCTGCTTTTACAATTGAATTCAACTGTCATTTTACTCCCCCCCCCCCCCCCCCCCCCCCGCCTTATGCGCTGTGAACCTTGACTCAAGTAGAGGGCCCCTGCGAGTGACTCACAGCTAGCCGGCAGGCTGTATCTAATACATTGTCTCGACAAAGACCCAAAATGGAAATAAACCAGTTTACCACTCGTGAGATACGCATATTCTTAAAAGCACTGGATGTTTACGTTATCTCCTCCTTGATAAGAGCGGTGACAGCCGACTGTACAGTCAAATTAGAAGGAAGTGTGTAGGCCTATACCTAAGATAGTTGGCTAAAAAACGTCTACTCCCCCCCACCAAAATTGTGTAATATCATTTTTTGTTATCTTTAATGTTACCTACTATAGAATACTGCAGGTCATACTCTGCAACAAATCTAATCTGTGTCTATTTCAGTCCCTTCATTATTGATGTTGCCCCTGAGAGTACATTTACTTCAAACTGAGCCATTAATCAGTTAGGCCTACCGTTTTAAATTATAATTTGCTACAACGTCCTGCTTGATATATCGTCAAAAATCAATTGTCCCTTCAGCGACGTTATATCAAGGTTGTACTGTATTTGTATTGCAATTATTTCTGAATTTCATTTTCTTTCATTTTGTTAAGCTTTTCAATTTTGATTCTGCAGAAAAAAAATGGTTACATGTTTAGTATTGCTTAATATCTAAAATTATTTTTGCTAGATTATGGACTTAGGGTGCTTTAACAGCACAGATTATTTGCATTCATATTTTGACAAAAACTTAGAAACTACAGTATATGGGTTATGTACGTGGAACTTTGTAGCTCAAAATAGCTTGAAGCTATGTGATATGGCTACTTAACAGAAGAAGTATCAGTAGAATTGGATCTATCTTACAAGCACAATTATTCTTGTATGAACTGTGGAGTAGTCTAAGTGTAAGCTACATATGCACTTACCATTCACCAATGACAGCTCCAACTCTGATATCATCAACACTGATTGAAACTTAGAACTCAACCAATATGCTTGTTGAATGGGACCGTATATCTAGAAAACTCGAACTGTCAAAGCAATACAAAAAGTACTTGAATTGAATCACCAGTGTAAAACAGCAAAACCGACAGTAATAAAACCAAAATTAATTATCTGAATCACTATATTAAGATAATTTATCATTGAGTAGCAAAGCAAGCACCAGACAGCAGCCAACATTTTTTTTTTTTTTTTTTTTTACATAAATCACATTTTCAGATGACTCTAACAAACTTGTCAAAAATAGATAAACCACAAAAAAATGGTCTCTCAATGAAACCAAAACAAGAATAAAATTAATTAAAAGCATTTAAACAGTTTTCTCAAAGCTTATTGAACTGAAAAATACAAACTTAGAAAGTAGAAGGTCCAAAGTATGCCAATTTTCTATAGTTCAGCTATAATAGTGGGTACAGTAACAGGAAAAAAAAAAAGGATGTATTCCACCAATCAAATTCCTACACATGTTTTCAGTGTTGATGATTTCATATACTTGACCCAAGACTACCTTACACATGCTTTCGCCACAGGCGAGGCATTCATAGCCAACCAGCGAACCGCCCGAGAAAAGCACGCGCAAATACCGATCGCTGATTGGCTACGAACCCGTCGCCTGTGACGAAAACATGTGTAAGGTAGTCTTGGGACAACTATAGTTTGAAGTTGCCAAGTTAGTGCCCACTCCATTATCTTACCCAACGTGCAAAGCTTCCAAATGAGATATGGAAACGATAATGGAATGAGCATTTTTGAAACCAGGTACTACATTTTGTGCATCGACTTACACACGTGTTGAACTTACAATCGAAGCGGCGACACAAAGAAGCCGTCTCGACGTCGATGTTGGATGATCTCGAGCTGGCTGGCGATCTTGACACGATCCTGGAAAATTATGCAGTGATACAACCGCGAAATGCTTGGTGAAGAGAAGCTAGGGGACAGAATGGGAAGGACAAGGCTGAGATGGTTTGGACACATGAAACAGATGACGGAAGAGAGGATGCCCAGGAGAATATATGAAAAGAAGATCGAAGGAAGAAGAAGACGGGGAAGACGAAGGAAGAGATGGAAGGAAAAGATTGCTGAAGACCTACAGATGAGAGGAGAGAACTGGGAGCAAGTAGAGGAAATACGACTGTGGGAAGATAGGAAGAGGCGGAAAAATTTGGTTATGAAACCCAAGCTGACCCTGCCAGAAGCAGGAAACGGCGATGGATAATGATGATGAATGACAACCGCAAACAGTTACAGATATAGACAGACACAATCTAGGCTATGCAATAATTACTACCATAGTGAATTAGTATTTTAGTAAATTAATTATGAATCCATTCAGAAATGAAGCTGGTTTTAAGCCCTTGGTCCAGTCAGGTTGCTAGGACTTTGCCTGTCTTTTTGTCAAGTGATCAAGACAACTAGCCTACCTACTTGGCCAAAACGTCTCAGTTCAATGTTTCTCTTTTCATAAATATAACTCTTTATTTCTTGTTGCAACTTATCTACTTGTTCAATCAGCTGTTGTCCTACTGTCATTATTACATTCACTCCCAATGGATAAGTTTATTTCTGTGTTCCTACTTTAAACTACTACTAACAACTACTTTCTTGCAGACTTATGGGTGATTCACTGTAGCTATGCTTAATAATAGTTATAAATAAAATAAATAAATAAAATAAATAAAGTTCCAATAATTAATTTAATAATAAACTTTGTCATGTTAAATTATTGGACACATGCCTTCAATTCGTAATTTGTTTTTGTATTTACAGTATGAATATTGAATCAAGTCCAAAGTGACAAATTTATTCTGGGTGGTGCCCTATAGATACAGCCTAATTAAAGGAATAGTCAGGTGAAAAACTAAAAAATCACCAATGAGTCATAAGTGCAAGAAATTCAGTTATGTTTCAAATAAAATTGATATAGGTTGCTTCAATGCAAGAAAAAAAATAGTGAACATTCTCTATTCTACTAGATTCCCTTCGCCAGCTCTGCTGCATTTTTCTTCTAAAGGGTAGTACAGCTGTATCGGTTGTGAGCTCGCTAGTGCCTTCCCGATCGACAGAGCACTCATTTTGTGTTATACGAATCCAGATACAACACTCGGCGACTGCAGACAGTGCCGCTCAAAACAAATTGCAACTTTTCTACACATCAAGTCACAAAAAAATTAATTGAAGGGCATTTTGTAGAAGTACGTACTCGTTCGTACTAAGAAGCATGTTATCGGTAGAGAAACGATGCACATTAAACCTCCTGATCGATTTTTGATAAGTGCCCTATTTTAGCGGTGGTTTTACTATCTCGAGGCAACATTTTTGTTATATATGGGAATTACCATGAGAAGAGTTGCTCGGTGCTACTTGGTAGCAACAAGCCAAAAAATCGCGTTTTCTTTAGTTTTTTAACTGCCTGCTTTTAAAGTATGGTATCTTTTAGTCATGTTTTCCATATTTGAGGGTGGACATATACAAATCGTAGTTTTTTAGTTTTTCACGTGACTATTCCTTTAATTGGCTTGATGCTAATTCATGAAAACCACCTTACCTATAGTTTCCATGCGAAGAAACCGATCGCCAACCAACCTAGGCTGTGAGGAAGAAATACATTGCACACATGCACAATACACATGTGTGGACATAAAGAGCAAACAACTTCACGGAAGTATGCACTTGTGTGTTGGGTGGATCAGAAGGTAATTATCAGTCCTTTTCTGCCACAATTCTTGAGGTTAACGTATTTTCAGATACTTTACGGTCGTATTAAATCACAAAATACTTAAACTCAGTGAAACAAAAGAACATGAACAGAAACACACGTATAATCTTCCAATATTTTGGTGGATCAGAAGGTAATTTTCAGTCCTTTTCTGCCACAGTTCTTGAGGTTTTAAAATAATCAGTATTTTTGCTACCATATGGTCAAATTAAGACACAAAATACTTTAACTCGGTAAATTTGCTAAATCCCTGACTAAAAATGTTCTATATCTTCAAGAATGTTCTTGATGCAAAACTTGATTTCTTGTTTAAAACGAAAATGCTGAAGTAGATTTTCTTGTTGTTTCTGAAATACAAAGAGAAATACACTCATAAGATAAGCTTTTTAAAGAAGTCAAGAGGCATAGTAGACATATGCCTAGGCCTATTATTATTATATTATTATATTAAAATTATGGCAATAGGCCAACCATAATGCCTATATTAAAACACTTTCAGCTGACAAACAAATGCAATATATTAATTTAACAAGTAAAACTTACAGAACTCCTTAGATCGAGCGTACTGCCTAACTGGATGGACCTGGGCGATGGGGCTAGGGTCCTACACCATGGCACTCCCTCTGCTCGGCGACTGAAAACGATGAAGATTGTAGGATGAAATCCCCCAGAACACGAAAATAAAATAATTGAGACTGTATGTTAACACAATAATATAGGTTACTAGGCCTAGGCCCTAGCCTATACAGTAGCGAAACTTGAGCAATTTTCTTGCTGCAAACACATGCACGCGCAGGTCCTAAGGCCTAGGCTATGCTTTACGAGCTGTGGGTGAAGTGGAAGAGCCGATCAAGTAGTAGTAGTACTATTACAACATGAGATAGGGCCTAGTTTATATATTGGTAAGGAAAAAGGAACAGATGTCAACCCAATCACTGCCACACCGCGATAGGCCCTGTGTCACTGAGCGCAAGTTGTTCAATGGAGCTGCTATGGGAATTTCACTACTCTATGGATTAGCCTAGAATAGGCCCTAGGTTTAGGCTACCGTTCTGATAGTATCGTAAATTGTTAGATTTTAATTAGATGAATGAGGCCTAGGCCTAGGCCTAGGCACGGGCATCTAGGAGTAAGGCCTAGCCCTAGCCTAGCCTAGACCTACACGTAGATTCCAGCATTTTAAGGCAAGCTGACTAACGCAATACATTTTCCTATGAAGTAATACTTACAGAACTCCTTAAATCGAGCGTACTGCTAAACTGGTTGGAGATGGTCCTAAGCACGTCCACTGCACAGCGACTGGAAACGATGAAGATTTTAGGATGAAGCCTCCAAAATACTAAAAAAAATTGAGACTGAGTTAGAATCGTTAATCGTTAGTTATTTTATTGAAAAAAACGTATATCCAATAAGTTATTTACCGTAATATTTCTTTTTACCCTTGCTAAGCCGGTAGCAATTAACTCAATTTGTGAGGTTATGTTCGGCGACGAAGGCGGACGAAGGAACGCAGTACACCAGTCGCCTGCGTGACAAGTTAAAAAGGCGCGGTATTGAAAAACAGTGGAACACATGCAATACTTCATTCGGAAGGTCTTCTGTTCTGTTCTGGTTACCGGCAATCCTGGCAGACGGTTTGTGGGGATAATTGTTGATAAATTACATGTAGGAACACGATCTAAGTGGATAAATGCGATTGGGATGAGCTATTTAAGGGTGGTCGGTCACTAAAAGTATACTGTACCAGTGAGACAGCAGCCAATGGTTTCAGTTGTGTCCCAGGTTTATACTGTACCAGTGAGACAGCAGCCAATGGTTTCAGTTGTGTCCTAGGTTTATACTGTACTAGTGAGACAGCTGTCAATGGTTTCAGTTGTGTCCCAGGTTTAAACTGTACCAGTGAGACAGCAGCCAATGGTTTCAGTTGTGTCCCAGGTTTATACTGTACCAGTGAGACAGTGAGACAGCAGCCAATGGTTTCAGTTGTGTCCCAGGTTTATACTGTACCAGTGAGACAGTGAGACAGCAGCCAATGGTTTCAGTTGTGTCCCAGGTTTATACTGTACCAGTGAGACAGCAGCCAATGGTTTCAGTTGTGTCCCAGGTTTATACTGTACCAGTGAGACAGCAGCCAATGGTTTCAGTTGTGTCCTAGGTTTATACTGTACCAGTGAGACAGCTGTCAATGGTTTCAGTTGTGTCCCAGGTTTAAACTGTACCAGTGAGACAGCAGCCAATGGTTTCAGTTGTGTCCCAGGTTTATACTGTACCAGTGATACAGCTGCCAATGGTTTCAGTTGGGTCCCAGGTTTATACTGTACTAGTGAGACAGTGAGACAGCAGCCAATGGTTTCAGTTGTGTCCCAGGTTTATACTGTACCAGTGAGACAGTGAGACAGTGAGACAGTGAGACAGTGAGACAGCAGCCAATGGTTTCAGTTGTGTCCCAGGACCGGGACATCGCGATGCTACCCTTCCCCGACGACAACGGGGACACTGTGGAGGTCAACGTTCACTGCCGGGAGAAGAGGGAGACAGAGCTTGACCTTGAAACCCATGTCCGGTTTCACCTCTACAGAACGTACGCCCACTAGTTGGACAAAGTAATTGATCTGCCAAAACCAACTCTGGAGTCAAGAGATGCAAGTTTAATATGGTTGACGAAAAGACAACACATCATTATTAATGTTATGAGAAAATTTTATTCAATATTTTCCTTTTTTTAAGTTTGTGGTTGGCCCGACCCGGGTCGACCCCCCCTCGCTGCCCCCCTGTGCAGCCATTGGAAACACCATAATATCTTGGGAAGTGTTGAGGTCTATAAACCTCCCACTAGGGGATCAATGGGCTTTGAAGGTTCGTGCAAAGTGTTTGTAAAGGAAGGTAACTTTATATTTAAGGTATTTTCTTCTCATGCCCTACTAGAAAGTAGTTGTAACGACGATGTTTTGGAGACTGGCAGCTCCCTCCATCGCTCAGGGGTGATCATGGCTGTAGTCTTCGTAACGCCACAGCCACTTCTTGCCCGTACTACACATAGAACACAAGCATATTTTAAACAAAATATTGTTGTTTTACTGTATTTAGGCCTTTTCAATGTTAATAATTAAACAAGATATTGTTGTTTTACTGTATTTGGGCCTTTTCAATGTTAATAATTAAACAAGATATTGTGGTTTTACTGTATTTATAGGCTTTTTCAATGTTAATATTGTTACTCGTGGATGGATGCTTGGGAGAAAGTGCTGTTGCTTGTGAATACTACATTAACAAGCTTATTTGGCACGGCCTTTGTATACAGTATACATATTTACATACAACTTGTACAATCAAACAAGTAAGATTTGGGCAGGGGACTGGTCTATAATACACAAAGCGTTCAACACATGTGATGCCACATTCAGGAAGCTTTTGTCAAACGTTTAGGCCTAATACAGGCAAGACTATTGTAATCGATGTTTTAGCAACCGCATGGTGTAGGCCAAGGCCTACATGCTATGTCCCCACTGGAACAGAGGAATCACAGTTCATCAGACCACGACCACTGCGTCAACACAAATGAAGTGCAGTGCTGAACGCATCACGGTATGATTCCGGACAGGATTGCACGCGGTAGGAAGAGAACCCAGACCAAAGATAGTAAGATATACCCTGTGACCCAGACCCTCTTGTGAGCCCCATGGAACAACGCGAGCTGATAAGCTGGGTATCTTGCCAAAAAACAAACATGCGTGGATTTACCAGTCGCGAATTTTTATCAGCAGGAAAAGGATGGGTTTCCGGTTGGCGAACAGTAGAGAAAACCCAGGGAAGAGTCTGTTGTGATCCTGAGGAAGGGAAGCCCGCATGAATGTTGCCCCAGTCCGCATTCATCGCAGCAAACATTATTTGCAACTCAAGGCAACGTCGAACGATGTCATATGTTTAAGGACTGGACTAGATTCCACTCAAATCAGTGCATATCTATTAAATAATAATTACATTCTAACAAAGCGATTCCAAGAATAAAGATAACTAAAAAAAAAACAGAATCTGTAATCGTTGCCGAACTGAAACAATGTTTCTGTTTCGAGAGTGTGTTGTGGTTGTGGTTGTGGTCGTAGTTTTGGCTTCGTTGATTAACGCTGGTAAGTTTAGAACTACGTGAGTGGTTGTCAACGCTGGTAAGTTTAGAACTACTTTAGTGGTTCTCAACGCTGGTAAGTTTAGAACTACTTTAGTGGTTGTCAACGCAGGTAAGTTTAGAACTACTTGAGTGGTTGTCAACGCAGGTAAGTTTAGAACTACGTGATGGTTGTCAACGCAGGTAAGTTTATAACTACGTGAGTGGTTGTCAACGCAGGTAAGTTTATAACTACGTGATGGTTGTCAACGCAGGTAAGTTTATAACTACGTGAGTGGTTGTCAACGCAGGTAAGTTAAGAACTACTTGAGTGGTTGTCAACGCTGGTAAGTTTAGAACTATTTGAGTGGTTGTCAACGCAGGTAAGTTTAGAACTACTTGAGTGGTTGTCAACGCAGGTAAGTTTAGAACTACTTGAATGGTTGTAAACGCAGGTAAGTTTAGAACTACTTGAGTGGTTGTCAACGCAGGTAAGTTTAGAACTACTTGAGTGGTTGTCAACGCAAGTAAGTTTAGAACTACTTGAGTGGTTGTCAACGCAGGTAAGTTTAGAACTATTTGAGTGGTTGTCAACGCAGGTAAGTTTAGAACTACTTGAATGGTTGTAAACGCAGGTAAGTTTAGAACTACTTGAGTGGTTGAGACATTGTGACGTGAGACATGTGATAGTCAATATACTGACGCTACTTGATTCACGTTGTACTGATTCGTTTATTTTGGACTTGTGATATTGTGGGTTTATTCCTTATTCCAATGAATAACATCCAGGGTTCGATTCCCGGTCCGGGATGAGTTTTTTACTCCATTCATTGACACAACTCTACGATAGGCTACTGAGGCCGTAGTATGAAGGCAACAACCAATGTGTGGCCATGGTGAAAACAAGATAATAGCTTTCCGACATTTCATAATTCAGCCCCTGACATAATCATGTAAACTGTGACTTTGAGTCTTAGGAATGAGGAAATAATAATGTATAATACCCCCCACTGAATATCAGTTCCTGTAATGATGGGTGGGTAGATAATAAATAAATATTATTTATTTTATGAAATTTAAAAAAAGTATGAACAGTATCTTAAATGTATAAGATATACTTATTTACTGATAAGTATACATTATTTTTAATCTCAAGCGACAAGTTTTAGAGTTAGCCGTGATAAATAGCTATAATCTGAAAGTGTGCCCTGGTATGATCACGAGTACACCAGTGAGACAGTGAGACAGCAGCCAATGGTTTCAGTTGTGTCCCAGGACCGGGACATCGCGATGCTGCCCTTCCCCGACGACAACGGGGACACTGTGGAGGTCAGGGTTAACTGCCGGGAGAAGAGGGAGACAGAGCTTGACCTTGAAACTCATGTCCGGTTCCACCTCTTCAGAAGGTACGCCCACTAGTTGGACAAAGTAATTGATCTGCCAAAACCAACTCTGGACACAAAATGGCAAAATACCAAACTGAAAAACCTAAATCCACATTTTTACTATAAGTATTTTCCATCAAAATTAATGTTTTATATAAGAAAGTTGTAAATTTAATTAAAAACCATGGTTTTGTTTTGCAGTGGGCACGAGACTGGCAATGTTTTTGTACACGGGACGATCTGACTTTGAGGACTGTCTCTTTAAAATACATCTAATCATTATAAAACAAACTTTTGGACAGTGCACTATTTCTTGTCACAATTAAAATTAAAACGCAATATTTCGAGTACTGATCAATGATGAGCACTCTTCGATAGGTTATCACCAACTAGGACTAACCTAGATACACTTCCCCACCGCCAACACATGCAATGTTTATTATAAATCCAAATGGAAATATACATCATAATATGCTTCCAGGTTGAAGGGCGACCAAGTGGCTGAGACACAGTTGAAGATCAACAACTCGTTGCCTTACATGATGCTAAGACGAGCCCCGACCAAGGTACTCATCCACGGGTTCATAAACACCCTCAAAGCTGAGATGATCCAGAAGATAAAAGATGGTGAGAGGGCCAAAGAGTTGGGAGTGATATATCTTGTGTGGCAGCAACGTGGGATATTCAGGCAAGAATACTTAAAAACATCATAGAGTGTTGGCTGAAGTCAAGAGGATATAGAAAGCACAAACCTTAAGGGTCCTTAGTCCTTACACAGGGAGAGATTGTTGGGATATTCTTGAAGACAGATTTTAGCCTCGCCGAGCGAGTTAGACTGTCAATTAGTATAGAAAAGGACAAGTAGACTGACTTATTCGAAGGGCCAACAAACTAAACAGATTCCTGGGGTTCGTTCACACCTTCGTACAGGCGGTTAGTGGAGTGCAGAACCCTTATCAGTCACCCCCGCTCCAACCCAAGGTCATTAATTATTCCTAATGGACCTGTTCAAAGAAGACGGTAGGAAGTAGATGATTAGGTTGGTACAGTTGGACTCGGACAACTGATGCAGCCAACTTACCGATAGAGGTGGCTCAGCGGTAAGACGCGAGACTCTTATTCGGGAGGTCGCCGGTTCGATTCCGGTCACCGGCAGTCCTGACTGAAGGTTTTTTCGAGGTTTTCCTCAGTCGTAAAAGCGAATGCTGGGATTGAGTCATACTATCAGCCCTCGGACAATCCTTCCCAACTATCCAAACACCCTAATAACCTAGATAGTCACCTGAAGAGGGGCACATCAGGTAAAGCTGGTGTGCACCAACATTATTATAATTTCAGCCTACTTGGACCCCCGCAGCCGAAACAGCTCGCGTATCAACGTGATAGCTGTAGACTGGGGAGACCTAGCCGGACTGTCTCTACACTGTTACCTGGGACCAATGAGAAGGACGTTGGACGTGGGCCGATACCTGGCCATGTTCCTGGACTACCTGGTTGAGCAGGAAGCTGTTGACCTTGACAGCCTGCACCTGATTGGACACAGCCTGGGCGCGCACGTGGCGGGGGTGGCCGGACAACACGTCACGCGTGGCCGGGTAGCCAGGATCACAGGTGAGGACTCGGACTAAACACTCGGGCATTAGGGGCCTTTACAAGTGAACTCTTGCGCGCGGGATTCGTTGTCGCGCGTTCTTTCCTGCAGGTGAAACTGTACGTGTAAAAGCAAATGCCTTGCAAGGGAAAGAACGTCGCGAATCATCTGAGGGTTGCGCGCGCGCAAGAGTGCAGGTAAAACTGTCCGTGTAAAAGCAAGCTTGCAAGGGAAAGAACGTCCTGAATCATCTGAAAACTCCGAACACTCCACGCGCCACGTAAAAGTGTAGTAAAGACGAAGGGATTGGCATTTACACGCACACTCTGGAACGCGCGCTTTCGTTTCCCTGCGGAGCGTGCGCGCAAGAGTGTGATGCAGTTTTAGACACCACACTCTTGCGCGGTGCTCCAACCCACGGTTTTGCGCGCTGTCTTTCCTCTGCACAAGAACGCGACACGCAAGCGTGCGCGCAAGAGTGTACGTGTAAATGCCGCTATTGTGACAGTTTAACGGGTTTCGTTCATAATTTGAAAATAATCGACAATTACAATTAAAAAAATTAGGAGTATACGTAGCGGGATATTTTGGATGTCTTCGGCAAAAACAAACGATCCGTAAAAACGAACGCAAATCTGATTTTGTTTCGAAAAAATGAGACAATATTGTGGGGTTTTATTGAAATTTCGTAATATTGCAATCTTATGAACTGACGTATTGTTTAGGGCTGGACCCTGCGGGTGTGAGGTACGGCTCTCAGGGCCCGGACACCAGGCTGGACAAGAGTGACGCGTTGTTTGTCGACGTGATCCACACAGACACTCAGCTGCTGGGCTTGAAGGCCCCGTGCGGCCACGCAGACTTCTACCCCCATCGAGGGGTCTACCAGCCGGGGTGTGTACTGCCCACCTGCAGCCACAGCAGAGCGCACGTCTACTTCAGAGAGTCCATCCTCAAAGACAGAGACTACTCAGCCTATGAGTGTGACTCTATTGATGACGTCACCGGCTGCTTTGACCTCGAGATACGCGGGCAGGACGGATGTCGAGGTTGCAACGCTAATTCGAGTAACTTGATGGGAGAGTTTGCAGCCATTGCGCCGTAAGTTGTTGTTGATTGATATAATCAAGTTATTGTGGATCTCTATCTTCTTTTAACGTGTTTAATAATTGCGCCCCACAAAACACATAGATTACTATCTTATTAGCCGCAAGGTCTGCTTGATCTTCGCCTAGCGGAGATCAAGTATACCTTGATTAGCCGAAGTATAATTATAGGGTAAACATGAGACTATTCTTGCTGTTGTCACAATCTAGCGGCTTTATTTGATAATATTCAATATTTAAAACCCAAAGCTTCAACCACAATTGTCGGCATCGTGATCGTAATCGGGATTGGGGTCGCAATTGTACATTTTCTCATGATAATCATTACAACATTACGATTTTAATGTGAACAGTGACAGAGGAACCATTGATTGTGTGTTTGCTTGTTTCTAGGGGTGACACTCTATACTTCAGTCAACCCCCGGTCCCCGGTACAGAGGGTGGAGGTGCCTCAGCCTGGAGGGTGTGGGGCTTACCCTCACTGCTGGGGGTGGTCTGCTTCTCGGGCGGCGCCGGACTCACGGGGGCGGCGATGTGGGGGTGGAGGCGTTACCGGGGGGTGGCATCGTGAGACTAGGGCCCCGTCAGCTACGTTGCAGGGGTGCCTGGAAGAAATCAGTGCAACAAATCAGGTTATAAATCTGCACAAGACACAATGTTGTTCTTTCATCATGTAAACCTGGCTTTAGACTCGACGCTCAAAGCATCTCTTACTGCAACATGCAAGTTACTCTAACAAAGTTGGCTTAGATCGTCAAAGATCGCTTTATAATGTGCAAATAAACGGGTACTCATGTAAACATACGTTGACAATCGTCTGTGTCTCTTATTATACTTGTGCTGAAACAACCTTACAGATGGTTACGTCACAGACGAGTAATTCTTGGCCAATCAGCGAGCCACAAATAGAAATACCGGTCTCTGATTGGTCACGAGTCGGTCGCTTGTGACGAACATATCGGTAAGGTATTTCGGGGCCCTTGGATATCCTTCCCAGCTACCCCAGCACCCTAATAGTCACCAAGGCCCTCATTCCAGGACAGTTCTAGTCGGCTGTAAAGTTGCGCTCCTATTCCGCAACCTGGGCGCAAGATTACTGGAATGAGGACCCTGAAGCGAAGAACACTGCAACAGATATTCCTACGAAAAGTTATCAAATATTATCTCAAATATAATTTCTTATAAACAATTTGTAGTATGCAACAAGTGGTGGCATTTAAAATCTCTGAGATGCAACTTTTTGTGAATCCTGTTCTTGAATCATTAACATTTAGATAGTTGGGTTGATCGCTGGGATGAATTATGCGCGACAGGTTCGCGTGAAAACGAGTGCAACATGGACCACTGCAGCTGCAGTCTGGCCAAACGACTTGTTGCTCAACTCAAGCCGACTGCATTTTGGCAGATCTGATTAGGTGAAAGGGAAAGTCCCCTCTTCGGTGCAGCTGTGGTCCGCATCCACTGATTGGGCGATCACTCATATCTCTGCAACGCTAAGTGTACTGTGACAGTATTCAACATGAGCATCAACATGCTCTTCGTTCAGAGTTATGGAGTGTGTGTGTTAATGTTGTGTCTTATGAACATGGACATGGAGGTACGGGCTGCCGGGATGGAAGTGTTACCATTGGGTGAGTCGAGTTAACATGTCAGATATTTTCTTATTAATTGTGGTCGGAATATGACTAAAATTGAAACTTTTGAGGAATGTTAGGAATTTAGAAAATGACTTTTAGTGTGTTTCTATAAATTATGCATTAGTAGACGAGGTAGGAGCAAACAATTGAGCACATTAGTAGGCATTAAATTCGCGGAAGTTATGGTATTTTGTTTAAATATTAACATTTTAATGATAAAATACAACGGCAATTTCCGTTTGAATATTTCAAAAAGGCGAAATTGTTTTTTTTTTCGCTTTTTGGACTCGAAATGTTCTTATTCCGCTAAAAAATCAAACAATTCGTTTTATTCACAGTACTCGTTTTATTTCGCGATATAATTTCTTGGAGATATGTGAAACAAAAAGACATAACGCATCGAATAACATATTTCGATGTATCGAGCTTTGCGAAAAACAAACACCTCTGCTGATAAGTCACACTTCTCACCATGTGCGTTACCACGCTTGACCGGTACCTGGTATATTATGTAGATGCCTGAATGCACCGGTGACCCCAATCACGGCACAACTTGACCAGTGTGACCAGTTCATTACGATGTGCAGTGAACATTGCATCAAGACTTGAGTCAAGATACCAGGCTGTGCTGGCCAAGGATCAATTATAGCAGAATTAATTAAAATTAGGATAGTCTGTACTTGTAACTCAACTTGATCGTCATAGTATGTAATAAAACAGTTCCATAGCAACAAAGAATTGCTCAAATCAAGTGGACACTGTGCATCCAGTCCTTACTATAATATAATATTTGCATATGTTAATAATTGTAACTACATAAGAAGCAGATTAAATGATTGTATATTATATTCAAGCTGATAATATATGTGTTAATTCGTAACCCGATATGTTGTGTTATTTTGCAGCGGATTATTTTAAGAACTGCAAAGTTGGAAAGCCTGGGTTTGACGATTGCCTGAAGATCGCGCTGAATGCTGTTAGACCGCTCTTCAAAGCAGGTAGGTACAGCTCTGCTCGTCGTGCGAGGTGACCAAAATAGCCGAGGCTACATCAACACAATATGATGCATTGTGAATTAACTAACTATTTATTTTTCTTGTAAACTATACAAAAAGTTAAATTGAGTAAAAAAGAATCACATACTACTATAATATATAAAAAGGCTGATTTTGAAAGAACTAATGATAAAGCAGATATACTGAATTGTTCCTCAATGGCAACGTGAAGGTTTGGTCTCAAAGATGGCTGCCCTGCGCACAGACGTGACCTGTTGCTCTGCGCAGGTGTGCCCCAGTACGGGGTCAGGTCGTTTGACCCCACTTCATCGCGACCACCTCTGATACCCGTGGGGTCCCCGGAGCCACCATTACCCTCACAGCTGTGACCTGTTGCTCTGCGCAGGTGTGCCCGAGTACGGGGTCAGTTCGTTTGACCCCCACTTCATCGCAGCCACCTCTGATACCCGGGGGGGCCCCGGAGCCACCATTACCCTCACAGCTGTGACCTGTTGCTCTGCGCAGGTGTGCGCCAGTACGGGGTCAGGTCGTTTGACCCCCACTTCATCGCAGCCACCTCTGATACCCGTGGGGTCCCCGGAGCCACCATAAGACTCACAGCTGTGACCTGTTGCTCTGCGCAGGTGTGCCCGAGTACGGGGTCAGTTCGTTTGACCCCCACTTCATCGCAGCCACCTCTGATACCCGTGGGGTCCCCGGAGCCACCATTACCCTCACAGTTGTACCTGTTGCTCTGCGCAGGTGTGCCCGAGTACGGGGTCAGGTCGTTTGACCCCCACTTCATCGCGACCACCTCTGATACCCGCGGGGTCCCCGGAGCCACCATTAGACTCACAGATGTACCTGTTGCTCTGCGCAGGTGTGCCCGAGTACGGGGTCAGGTCGTTTGACCCCCACTTCATCGCGACCCCCTCTGATACCCGTGGGGTCCCCGGAGCCACCATTACCCTCACAGATGTACCTGTTGCTCTGCGCAGGTGTGCCCCAGTACGGGGTCAGGTCGTTTGACCCCCACTTCATCGCGACCACCTCTGATACCCGCGGGGTCCCCGGAGCCACCATTACCCTCACAGTTGTACCTGTTGCTCTGCGCAGGTGTGCCCCAGTACGGGGTCAGGTCGTTTGACCCCCACTTCATCGCGACCACCTCTGATACCCGTGGGGTCCCCGGAGCCACCATTACCCTCACAGTTGTACCTGTTGCTCTGCGCAGGTGTGCCCGAGTACGGGGTCAGGTCGTTTGACCCCCACTTCATCGCGACCCCCTCTGATACCCGTGGGGTCCCCGGAGCCACCATTACCCTCACAGGTGTACCTGTTGCTCTGCGCAGGTGTGCCCCAGTACGGGGTCAGGTCGTTTGACCCCCACTTCATCGCGACCACCTCTGATACCCGTGGGGTCCCCGGAGCCACCATTAGACTCACAGGTGTACCTGTTGCTCTGCGCAGGTGTGCCCCAGTACGGGGTCAGGTCGTTAGACCCCCACTTCATCGCGACCACCTCTGATACCCGCGGGGTCCCCGGAGCCACCATTACCCTCACAGTTGTACCTGTTGCTCTGCGCAGGTGTGCCCCAGTACGGGGTCAGGTCGTTTGACCCCCACTTCATCGCGACCACCTCTGATACCCGCGGGGTCCCCGGAGCCACCATTAGACAGACTCACAGATGTACCTGTTGCTCTGCGCAGGTGTGCCCGAGTACGGGGTCAGGTCGTTTGACCCCCACTTCATCGCGACCACCTCTGATACCCGCGGGGTCCCTGGAGCCACCATTAGACTCACAGGTGTACCTGTTGCTCTGCGCAGGTGTGCCCGAGTACGGGGTCAGGTCGTTAGACCCCCACTTCATCGCGACCACCTCTGATACCCGTGGGGTCCCCGGAGCCACCATTACCCTCACAGTTGTACCTGTTGCTCTGCGCAGGTGTGCCCCAGTACGGGGTCAGGTCGTTTGACCCCCACTTCATCGCGACCACCTCTGATACCCGCGGGGTCCCCGGAGCCACCATTACCCTCACAGTTGTACCTGTTGCTCTGCGCAGGTGTGCCCGAGTACGGGGTCAGGTCGTTAGACCCCCACTTCATCGCGACCACCTCTGATACCCGCGGGGTCCCCGGAGCCACCATTAGACTCACAGGTGTACCTGTTGCTCTGCGCAGGTGTGCCCGAGTACGGGGTCAGGTCGTTAGACCCCCACTTCATCGCGACCACCTCTGATACCCGTGGGGTCCCCGGAGCCACCATTACCCTCACAGGTGTACCTGTTGCTCTGCGCAGGTGTGCCCGAGTACGGGGTCAGGTCGTTTGACCCCCACTTCATCGCGACCACCTCTGATACCCGTGGGGTCCCCGGAGCCACCATTACCCTCACAGTTGTACCTGTTGCTCTGCGCAGGTGTGCCCCAGTACGGGGTCAGGTCGTTTGACCCCCACTTCATCGCGACCACCTCTGATACCCGTGGGGTCCCCGGAGCCACCATTAGACTCACAGGTGTACCTGTTGCTCTGCGCAGGTGTGCCCCAGTACGGGGTCAGGTCGTTTGACCCCCACTTCATCGCGACCACCTCTGATACCCGTGGGGTCCCCGGAGCCACCATTACCCTCACAGATGTACCTGTTGCTCTGCGCAGGTGTGCCCCAGTACGGGGTCAGGTCGTTTGACCCCCACTTCATCGCGACCACCTCTGATACCCGTGGGGTCCCCGGAGCCACCATTACCCTCACAGGTGTACCTGTTGCTCTGCGCAGGTGTGCCCGAGTACGGGGTCAGGTCGTTAGACCCCCACTTCATCGCGACCACCTCTGATACCCGTGGGGTCCCCGGAGCCACCATTACCCTCACAGGTGTACCTGTTGCTCTGCGCAGGTGTGCCCGAGTACGGGGTCAGGTCGTTTGACCCCCACTTCATCGCGACCACCTCTGATACCCGCGGGGTCCCCGGAGCCACCATTACCCTCACAGATGTACCTGTTGCTCTGCGCAGGTGTGCCCGAGTACGGGGTCAGGTCGTTTGACCCCCACTTCATCGCGACCACCTCTGATACCCGTGGGGTCCCCCGAGCCACCATTACCCTCACAGTTGTACCTGTTGCTCTGCGCAGGTGTGCCCCAGTACGGGGTCAGGTCGTTTGACCCCCACTTCATCGCGACCACCTCTGATACCCGTGGGGTCCCCGGAGCCACCATTAGACTCACAGGTGTACCTGTTGCTCTGCGCAGGTGTGCCCGAGTACGGGGTCAGGTCGTTTGACCTTCACTTCATCGCGACCACCTCTGATACCCGCGGGGTCCCCGGAGCCACCATTACCCTCACAGTTGTACCTGTTGCTCTGCGCAGGTGTGCCCCAGTACGGGGTCAGGTCGTTTGACCCCCACTTCATCGCGACCACCTCTGATACCCGCGGGGTCCCCGGAGCCACCATTACCCTCACAGTTGTACCTGTTGCTCTGCGCAGGTGTGCCCCAGTACGGGGTCAGGTCGTTTGACCCCCACTTCATCGCGACCACCTCTGATACCCGCGGGGTCCCCGGAGCCACCATTACCCTCACAGTTGTACCTGTTGCTCTGCGCAGGTGTGCCCCAGTACGGGGTCAGGTCGTTAGACCCCCACTTCATCGCGACCACCTCTGATACCCGTGGGGTCCCCGGAGCCACCATTACCCTCACAGGTGTACCTGTTGCTCTGCGCAGGTGTGCCCCAGTACGGGGTCAGGTCGTTAGGCCCCCACTTCATCGCGACCACCTCTGATACCCGCGGGGTCCCCGGAGCCACCATTACCCTCACAGTTGTACCTGTTGCTCTGCGCAGGTGTGCCCGAGTACGGGGTCAGGTCGTTAGGCCCCCACTTCATCGCGACCACCTCTGATACCCGCGGGGTCCCCGGAGCCACCATTACCCTCACAGTTGTACCTGTTGCTCTGCGCAGGTGTGCCCCAGTACGGGGTCAGGTCGTTTGACCCCCACTTCATCGCGACCACCTCTGATACCCGCGGGGTCCCCGGAGCCACCATTACCCTCACAGTTGTACCTGTTGCTCTGCGCAGGTGTGCCCCAGTACGGGGTCAGGTCGTTAGACCCCCACTTCATCGCGACCACCTCTGATACCCGCGGGGTCCCCGGAGCCACCATTAGACTCACAGGTGTACCTGTTGCTCTGCGCAGGTGTGTCCGAGTACGGGGTCAGGTCGTTTGACCCCCACTTCATCGCGACCACCTCTGATACCCGTGGGGTCCCCGGAGCCACCATTACCCTCACAGATGTACCTGTTGCTCTGCGCAGGTGTGCCCCAGTACGGGGTCAGGGCGTTTGACCCCCACTTCATCGCGACCACCTCTGATACCCGTGGGGTCCCCGGAGCCACCATTACCCTCACAGATGTACCTGTTGTTCTGCGCAGGTGTGCCCGAGTACGGGGTCAGGTCGTTTGACCCCCACTTCATCGCGACCACCTCTGATACCCGGGGGGTCCCCGGAGCCACCATTTCCCTCACAGATGTGACCTGTTGCTCTGCGCAGGTGTGTCCGAGTACGGGGTCAGGTCGTTTGACCCCCACTTCATCGCGACCACCTCTGTTACCCGTGGGGTCCCCGGAGCCACCATTACCCTCACAGATGTACCTGTTGCTCTGCGCAGGTGTGCCCCAGTACGGGGTCAGGTCGTTTGACCCCCACTTCATCGCGACCACCTCTGATACCCGTGGGGTCCCCGGAGCCACCATTACCCTCACAGCTGTGACCTGTTGCTCTGCGCAGGTGTGTCCGAGTACGGGGTCAGGTCGTTTGACCCCCACTTCATCGCGACCACCTCTGATACCCGTGGGGTCCCCGGAGCCACCATTACCCTCACAGATGTACCTGTTGCTCTGCGCAGGTGTGCCCCAGTACGGGGTCAGGTCGTTTGACCCCCACTTCATAGCGACCACCTCTGATACCCGTGGGGTCCCCGGAGCCACCATTAGACTCACAGGTGTACCTGTTGCTCTGTGCAGGTGTGCCCGAGTACGGGGTCAGGTCGTTTGACCCCCACTTCATCGCGACCACCTCTGATACCCGTGGGGTCCCCGGAGCCACCATTACCCTCACAGATGTACCTGTTGCTCTGCGCAGGTGTGTCCGAGTACGGGGTCAGGTCGTTAGACCCCCACTTCATCGCGACCACCTCTGATACCCGTGGGGTCCCCGGAGCCACCATTACCCTCACAGTTGTACCTGTTGCTCTGCGCAGGTGTGTCCGAGTACGGGGTCAGGTCGTTAGACCCCCACTTCATCGCGACCACCTCTGATACCCGTGGGGTGCCGGAGCCACCATTACCCTCACAGGTGTACCTGTTGCTCTGCGCAGGTGTGCCCGAGTACGGGGTCAGGTCGTTAGACCCCCACTTCATCGCGACCACCTCTGATACCCGTGGGGTCCCCGGAGCCACCATTAGACTCACAGATGTACCTGTTGCTCTGCGCAGGTGTGCCCCAGTACGGGGTCAGGTCGTTTGACCCCCACTTCATCGCGACCACCTCTGATACCCGTGGGGTCCCCGGAGCCACCATTACCCTCACAGGTGTACCTGTTGCTCTGCGCAGGTGTGCCCCAGTACGGGGTCAGGTCGTTTGACCCCCACTTCATCGCGACCACCTCTGATACCCGCGGGGTCCCCGGAGCCACCATTACCCTCACAGTTGTACCTGTTGCTCTGCGCAGGTGTGCCCGAGTACGGGGTCAGGTCGTTTGACCCCCACTTCATCGCGACCACCTCTGATACCCGCGGGGTCCCCGGAGCCACCATTACCCTCACAGTTGTACCTGTTGCTCTGCGCAGGTGTGCCCGAGTACGGGGTCAGGTCGTTTGACCCCCACTTCATCGCGACCACCTCTGATACCCGCGGGGTCCCCGGAGCCACCATTACCCTCACAGTTGTACCTGTTGCTCTGCGCAGGTGTGCCCCAGTACGGGGTCAGGTCGTTTGACCCCCACTTCATCGCGACCACCTCTGATACCCGCGGGGTCCCCGGAGCCACCATTACCCTCACAGTTGTACCTGTTGCTCTGCGCAGGTGTGCCCCAGTACGGGGTCAGGTCGTTTGACCCCCACTTCATCGCGACCACCTCTGATACCCGCGGGGTCCCCGGAGCCACCATTACCCTCACAGTTGTACCTGTTGTTTGCGCAGGTGTGCCCGAGTACGGGGTCAGGTCGTTAGGCCCCCACTTCATCGCGACCACCTCTGATACCCGCGGGGTCCCCGGAGCCACCATTACCCTCACAGTTGTACCTGTTGCTCTGCGCAGGTGTGCCCCAGTACGGGGTCAGGTCGTTTGACCCCCACTTCATCGCGACCACCTCTGATACCCGCGGGGTCCCCGGAGCCACCATTACCCTCACAGTTGTACCTGTTGCTCTGCGCAGGTGTGCCCCAGTACGGGGTCAGGTCGTTTGACCCCCACTTCATCGCGACCACCTCTGATACCCGCGGGGTCCCCGGAGCCACCATTACCCTCACAGTTGTACCTGTTGTTTGCGCAGGTGTGCCCGAGTACGGGGTCAGGTCGTTAGGCCCCCACTTCATCGCGACCACCTCTGATGCCCGCGGGGTCCCCGGAGCCACCATTACCCTCACAGTTGTACCTGTTGCTCTGCGCAGGTGTGCCCCAGTACGGGGTCAGGTCGTTTGACCCCCACTTCATCGCGACCACCTCTGATACCCGCGGGGTCCCCGGAGCCACCATTACCCTCACAGTTGTACCTGTTGCTCTCCGCAGGTGTGCCCCAGTACGGGGTCAGGTCGTTAGACCCCCACTTCATCGCGACCACCTCTGATACCCGCGGGGTCCCCGGAGCCACCATTAGACTCACAGGTGTACCTGTTGCTCTGCGCAGGTGTGTCCGAGTACGGGGTCAGGTCGTTTGACCCCCACTTCATCGCGACCACCTCTGATACCCGTGGGGTCCCCGGAGCCACCATTACCCTCACAGATGTACCTGTTGCTCTGCGCAGGTGTGCCCCAGTACGGGGTCAGGGCGTTTGACCCCCACTTCATCGCGACCACCTCTGATACCCGTGGGGTCCCCGGAGCCACCATTACCCTCACAGATGTACCTGTTGTTCTGCGCAGGTGTGCCCGAGTACGGGGTCAGGTCGTTTGACCCCCACTTCATCGCGACCACCTCTGATACCCGGGGGGTCCCCGGAGCCACCATTTCCCTCACAGATGTGACCTGTTGCTCTGCGCAGGTGTGTCCGAGTACGGGGTCAGGTCGTTTGACCCCCACTTCATCGCGACCACCTCTGATACCCGTGGGGTCCCCGGAGCCACCATTACCCTCACAGATGTACCTGTTGCTCTGCGCAGGTGTGCCCCAGTACGGGGTCAGGTCGTTTGACCCCCACTTCATCGCGACCACCTCTGATACCCGTGGGGTCCCCGGAGCCACCATTACCCTCACAGCTGTGACCTGTTGCTCTGCGCAGGTGTGTCCGAGTACGGGGTCAGGTCGTTTGACCCCCACTTCATCGCGACCACCTCTGATACCCGTGGGGTCCCCGGAGCCACCATTACCCTCACAGATGTACCTGTTGCTCTGCGCAGGTGTGCCCCAGTACGGGGTCAGGTCGTTTGACCCCCACTTCATAGCGACCACCTCTGATACCCGTGGGGTCCCCGGAGCCACCATTAGACTCACAGGTGTACCTGTTGCTCTGTGCAGGTGTGCCCGAGTACGGGGTCAGGTCGTTTGACCCCCACTTCATCGCGACCACCTCTGATACCCGTGGGGTCCCCGGAGCCACCATTACCCTCACAGATGTACCTGTTGCTCTGCGCAGGTGTGTCCGAGTACGGGGTCAGGTCGTTAGACCCCCACTTCATCGCGACCACCTCTGATACCCGTGGGGTCCCCGGAGCCACCATTACCCTCACAGTTGTACCTGTTGCTCTGCGCAGGTGTGTCCGAGTACGGGGTCAGGTCGTTAGACCCCCACTTCATCGCGACCACCTCTGATACCCGTGGGGTGCCGGAGCCACCATTACCCTCACAGGTGTACCTGTTGCTCTGCGCAGGTGTGCCCGAGTACGGGGTCAGGTCGTTAGACCCCCACTTCATCGCGACCACCTCTGATACCCGTGGGGTCCCCGGAGCCACCATTAGACTCACAGATGTACCTGTTGCTCTGCGCAGGTGTGCCCCAGTACGGGGTCAGGTCGTTTGACCCCCACTTCATCGCGACCACCTCTGATACCCGTGGGGTCCCCGGAGCCACCATTACCCTCACAGGTGTACCTGTTGCTCTGCGCAGGTGTGCCCCAGTACGGGGTCAGGTCGTTTGACCCCCACTTCATCGCGACCACCTCTGATACCCGCGGGGTCCCCGGAGCCACCATTACCCTCACAGTTGTACCTGTTGCTCTGCGCAGGTGTGCCCGAGTACGGGGTCAGGTCGTTTGACCCCCACTTCATCGCGACCACCTCTGATACCCGCGGGGTCCCCGGAGCCACCATTACCCTCACAGTTGTACCTGTTGCTCTGCGCAGGTGTGCCCGAGTACGGGGTCAGGTCGTTTGACCCCCACTTCATCGCGACCACCTCTGATACCCGCGGGGTCCCCGGAGCCACCATTACCCTCACAGTTGTACCTGTTGCTCTGCGCAGGTGTGCCCCAGTACGGGGTCAGGTCGTTTGACCCCCACTTCATAGCGACCACCTCTGATACCCGTGGGGTCCCCGGAGCCACCATTACCCTCACAGTTGTACCTGTTGCTCTGCGCAGGTGTGTCCGAGTACGGGGTCAGGTCGTTAGACCCCCACTTCATCGCGACCACCTCTGATACCCGCGGGGTCCCCGGAGCCACCATTAGACTCACAGTTGTACCTGTTGCTCTGCGCAGGTGTGCCCGAGTACGGGGTCAGGTCGTTAGACCCCCACTTCATCGCGACCACCTCTGATACCCGCGGGGTCCCCGGAGCCACCATTACCCTCACAGTTGTACCTGTTGCTCTGCGCAGGTGTGCCCCAGTACGGGGTCAGGTCGTTTGACCCCCACTTCATCGCGACCACCTCTGATACCCGCGGGGTCCCCGGAGCCACCATTACCCTCACAGATGTACCTGTTGCTCTGCGCAGGTGTGTCCGAGTACGGGGTCAGGTCGTTTGACCCCCACTTCATCGCGACCACCTCTGATACCCGAGGGGTCCCCGGAGCCAACCTCACCATTACCCTCACAGACGTGCGGGAATACGACTGGACCATCTCGGAAGTCATCAAGTTCGAGTGAGTTTGTGTGCAATCATTCATTCATTCAATAGCGTTTTGAGAAAGCTACAGCATGGGGTTTCGAAACAACCAAAAAAATATAACAACCGTATAACGATTAGTCGTTTTGTTATGAGTGGGTAGAACAAATGTATGCAACAAGTTTTTTTAATCTAGTTCTATTGTTCATGTTCTCGTATCAATAGTATAATTTCGTTGATCTTTTCTATATTCTATTTTATTTGGTTCAATGTTTTTCTTTTTGCTTCAGTGTAACATGTATAGTTTTATTTCTTGTTCTTTGTAAATCAGAATATCATGGATATTGAATAAATAACTATACTAGATGAATACAAAAGCCAGTTTTTCCCTTCTAAACTCACATCTTTATCTAACCGCGGTCATGTACATTGCTTTAACGAAACTCAACAGATTCCCAGAGGTGTTTCACACATTCGTAAAGGCAGATGTAGAGTGCACAGGGGTCATACGTCACGTTGGGTATTTCCAGGTATCCAACCCTCAAGGTCGTAACATCCCTAGCGGACCCGTTTCCAGTAGGTGGTGGAAACTAGACAAGTAGCTACAATTGGACTCAGCAATGGGACTACACTTGATTTCAACCTGACACCCTGCCAATCACTAAGCTGACAGGGCTACTTAGCCGTCGCCTTCTTTGTTGAAAGTTGTACATAAGTCATGTCTAAACATCTCTAGCAACAGTCGGTTCGGTGTCACACAGTTACAACAAGCTGGGACCTTCCCTTAAACAGGCCGGGGTAGCTGTATCCGATGCCCGTGGGGTTTGTAGCTGTCGGTATCGACCGAGTAGGTGGGTGCTTTCTTGAATCATGGGGACATCGACTATTATTATTATATTATTATTATTCAGTCTATATCTGCAACAGGACCGAGGTCCCACTAGATTGATGAATGATAATGAGGAAGGGAGGAGGGGAAGCCTGGTACCGGCACTTAGCCTACTCCTGTCGAAAAGTACCAAAGGGACCATCGGCTTTACGTCCCATAAGACAGGACGGTGTAACTTGAACCAGTCATATAGGTTCCTCCACTAACCTAGACTGCCGACCAGTAGACGAGAAGAACGAAGCTGTTACACAAGCTATCGAATCCTGTAATCTGCTCTAACCAACGGTAGCTAGTGTTTCGGAGGAGAGTGGTCACCCATTCACCTTCTGACCTAGCTCGAGGATGCTTATCTAGACAACATCGTCTCCTTTGAGGTTAGTGATTGGCGGGGTGCTTCTTAGGTAGGTTGGTGTTACGTGTCTCGTGGTTTGTGTCCTAGGAGTGACCTCGTCAACAACTTGATCAGATACCAACAGACGTTCCCGGACAAGACGGTAACTGGTGCCTACGACTTGGAGGTCAACTTGGCAGGGTTCTCTTACCGCGCGGCGGGGAACTTCACATTCAGGTTCTGTAAGTTGGAACTACTTTCTCTTACCGCGCGGCGGGGAACTTCACATTCAGGTTCTGTAAGTTGGAACTACTTTCTCTTACCGCGCGGCGGGGAACTTCACATTCAGGTTCTGTAAACTGGAACTACTTCTCTTACCGCGCGGCGGGGAACTTCACATTCAGGTTCTGTAAGTTGGAACCACTTCTCTTACCGCGCGGCGGGGAACTTCACCTTCAGGTTCTGTAAGTTGGAACTACTTCTCTTACCGCGCGGCGGGGAACCCCCCCCCCATACCTATATATACCCACGTCTTCCATCAAATCAATAGTTTACATGTAGTTGCGTAGCGTAAGTAGTTGTGTGCCAAGGACATATAAACGTAACTATCTCAAACAAGTTGCATTATCTGTCAGTTTTGTGTATATCTACCAATAGAGGGCCCAATGCCAATTAGGATAGATTGTTCATGGCAGTTAAACATACCCACGTCCTCTTTCAAATCAATAGTTGACGTGTTATTGCGTCGTGTAACAATGAAATATCTAAGGAGGATAAACTTTGGTTAACGTTTTACCATTTTCAATCATGAATGGCAATTTTTATGAGACAGAAACCTGTTGCTGTTAGCGTAGGTTTGCATATTATAGTATGCAAACTATAGTTTTACTACTGCATACTATAGTTTTAAGTCTAGACTCCAGCGTGTTTGGTTTCAGTTGATTGGGTGCAGACGATGACGGTCACCCGTCCACGCATGGTCACAAGCAACACGACGTCACACGGGCCGATACAAGTAGATGTCGTCAATACCGACATTGGCTTCGTGACCTGGCATTTCAGCAACCTTGTGTGGGGCAAAGTTCTGCCGGGTAAGCTCATAAGAGACCTACGCATTACTTTGCGTCTACTCAATGATCACATCTTATAGGTTTATTGAATTGTCTTGTTTCAGAAAAACTTGTGGATCACTGGATCAACTTCTACTGGCGACCACTGTTCTCGCTTGCAAGGCCAGTCCTCAACGTTGTGGCGAGCAAAGGATTCACGGCAATATTCAACGACTCCTTCGCCAACTTCCCGTTTGACACATTCTTCTCCTAGCTGGCTGGGAACCACCCGATGCTGCTGCCATCGGTGTCAACAAGTACTAACATAAGTTCTTGGACACAATATAATGTGCCCCTCTTCAGCTGATTAAAATTATAGCAACGCAACAGTAGTTTCATGATTACGTAATAGCTGAGTCTCATAGTACCAACTTAATGTTCCATGTTTCCAGTTCCTACCATCTAAATTGAGACAGGTTTATTAGGGATATTCTGCGACCTTGGCTTGGATACCTGTAAATGCCTAAAACAGTGGGCGTGGCTAATCGTGGAGGTCGCCGGTTCAATACGGATCACCGGTAATCATAATTGAAGCTTCCGGTGTTTTTCTCGGTCGAGACAAGCGGATGCAAGGAACCTATGATTGTTGCATACAATTAAACAGCACTCGCACATGAACTTGCTTACTTAAGTAAGTAGTAACTTTAAGAAATAACATAATTAATTCCCCAGTAGTAAAAATTCTGAAGCAGATCTCACAGCCGTATCTATCCCACCGTTCCATGCAGTTAACTTGTCTAGCCTGTGGTAAGTGTTAAACATGTACATGGAAGAGGCAGTCTCATATTGAACATGTGATAACAACTACGAAGTTATAGAAAAGCTTAAGGTTATTTAAAATAACGTTCAAATATTTTGATTTTTTATGCGATGTAAACTGAAGAACCGAAACGTTGAAAATATTTATTTGAAAATCTTCCAATTATGCTTTTAGTAGATATATTATACGAAACCACATCCGGGTTCTTCATCACGTTTGCAATATTGTGTAGCGTTCTCACTATGTTACAGGTTATAACTTTATATATACATAATATACGAACAACATTTGAGAAACCAATTTTATTATATCAGTGCAGAAACCAAAATATTATATCATACATTATAATGTAACAAATGTATGGTTGCAGTGCGGTTGAGTATATTGGACATAATGCTCCTCAAACTCAAAAAGATGTTTATTGTATGTGAACACTCATTTTTACACACCAGAGCCCAGATTCACCAAGGTGCCTAAATGCTAAGACGTCCTAGTTAAGGAAAATCTTAGTGACATATAAATCACGCACTCATGTCGTTCTGCAAAGTCACTATGATAAAATATAAACCACCAACTAATAATATTTTATTTTGAATGTGTAGTAATACGCACAGATGATTAACCATGATTTATCTAGCTAGGATTTGCCTAATTTAGGACATTAGAGTTAGGCATCTTTGTGAAAACAGGCCCAGACTTGTGAAGCAAGCTTTATTATCATTAGTAAAGAAACCCAACTATTATTCAGGTTAACATGGGTAGTTCACAAATGTATGGAAGCACTAAGGTTGAATCCGCTGCGCAATTTGGTGCTGGCTGATCCCACAATGCGTTGATAGTTCTACCATAGTTAACACAGACGGTGCCGGCAGCCGGTCTGTTAGGAGCCCAGGTGAACGTGGTTATATGACTGAAGCTCACACCTGCAACAGAGCAAGGCTTTGTGAACATGTCATGTGATAGTTAATATGTGATAGTGCAAATGCGAAATGTACGTATAGTTGTAGCGCTTCCTTCGCTGTCATAAGAGACGACTCGTACGTCCACCTAAACTCGTTGTAAGCGGTTCTGATTGGACACAGACACAGCGTCATGGCCAGTCTCTCCCACATACCGAACACTGGACACAAGACAGATCCGTAGGCACGGATAAATGTCTCTTTGGGGAAGTAGAGATACCTGACTCGTTAAAAGCATCCTGTATTACCGACTGAGCAATCAGATAGTTATTGCCACTTGAGGTACTAGGCCTACATGACAAGTACAAAGGTATCTAAACACTTCCAAGACGGATAGAACGCAACGCCCTCAATCTACGACATTGGTTACAATACAACTCAATACTCTAAAACGTGTTTAATGATCTTTATGGGATTTAAAAAACAAACAGTGTATTGTGTGAACAAAGAAGGTGACTACATAGACCCCTGAGAAACACCAGCAAACAAAGCTACATCTAAAAGTAAAGGTTCCAACTAGGCTAAAGAAAATAACCTATCTATAATGTCCTTCGAGGAAGGAACTTATCCATCTGTCGGACTCCACTAACCAGCAAAACATTTTAATCGTCCGCTTATATCATTGTAGTGGGACGTGGATTATTCCACTTCCTTGTCGTTCAGTATCGTGCACTCATACAACTCCTCATGATAGTAGTAACGTGTTGCTTCTACACGTCACAGAGTTGCACTCATACTACTCCTCATGATAATAGTTATGTGTTGCTTCTTCACGTCACAGAGTAACTCCTGCCTCATGCCTGCACTCATACTACTCCTCATGATAATAGTTATGTGTTGCTTCTTCACGTCACAGAGTAACTGCTGCCTCATGCCTGCACTCATACAACTCCTCATGATAATAGTTACGTGTTGCTTCTTCACGTCACAGAGTAACTCCTGCCTCATGCCTGCACTATTACAACTCCTCATGATAATAGTAATGTTTGGCTTCTTCACGTCACAAAGTAACTCTTACCTACAACCGCACATGAACTTATCCACGAATATTCAGGACTCAAAACCCTACCCAGAAAATTATATATATAACGGTAATAACTAAGGATAGTTGGGGACAGGGATGTCGAATGGCTACTTCATTGGATCGACTAAGTTAATCCTTAAAAACACCTTCAGTCAGGATTGCCAGTGGCCGGCATCGAACCTATCTTACCTAGTGGGGTCTGCCACACATTGTTAACCACTGCGTTTCCGATCCATACATCGTAGTTATTAGATGCGCCAGTAAAGAACATCAAGTTGTTGGCGAAAGCAGCGAAGAAAGTCCACTTCTTCGAGTTGTCTGGCACGAACAGGTTAGCACCGTCAGCCTGGCAGTCGGCTTTAGCATTGAAGTTATTCTTTGGCGCCTTGGAAATCTTAATTTTTCCGACTTGTGGTTCGTTCTTGTACCCGGGCGGGAGACCTGAAAGAAACAAGTCAACAGGTCGGTCCGTGCAGTAAAGTCAGACAGCAGGGAAGGGAAATAATGGCACAGAGAGCGTTGTGTTCGTCCACCGGTTTTAGTACAACTGCCTCCACAAGGGGGGTTTGGCGACTTGTAGCAGGCAGTGCTCAATGGCCCGAAAGCTCTTAGCGCTGCAGTGAAGGCATTTGTAGGGAACATATACAATTTCGTATAGGGTATTATATTTTCGCCATTATTGAATTCCGGCCGCCATTGTAACCATACTTGAATACACAGCCTTCTCGAATATAATTCGTAATTTCAATCATTTTACAGTGCAGTGTGCGCAGTGTAGTGGCGCCCCTCGGTTTGACACACGTGTACTGATCACACCGAATACAATAAATAAAACAAACAATCGGTATTTTACCGAGTCAACTTACTTATTTCGGTAACTGTTGCAGTAGTTGTAGCAGCACTTGCTACAGTTGTAGCGGCCCCTGCTACAGTTGTAGCGGCCCCTGCTACAGTTGTAGCGGCCCCTGCTACAGTTGTAGCAGCACCTGCTACAGTTGTAGCAGCACCTGCTACAGTTGTAGCGGCCCCTGCTACTGTTGTAGCGGCCCCTGCTACAGTTGTAGCGGCCCCTGCTACTGTTGTAGTGGCTCCTGCTACGGTTGCAGCAGCTCCTGCTACAGTTGTAGCGGCCCCTGCTACTGTTGTAGTGGCTCCTGCTACAGATGTAGCGGCGCCTGCTACAGTTGTAGCAGCTACGGTTGTCGACGTATTAGATGCTGCTAAAGTAGTTGAGGTTGTAGTGGTAGAAGTGTTTGCTGCGGTGGTTGTGTCGCCGGCGAGCGTTGAGTCTGATGAGCTGGACACAGACCCAGGATCTACACTCACAGTCTCGTCCCCGCTTAGTGTTGTGTCTTCGGTCGAACTCACAGTCTCGCTCACTGCCGGGTCCGCAGAGACAGTCGTATCAACTGAACTGGTGGAAACTGTGGTGGACGTATAGTCTGTGACAAGAAGAAGGTCCGGTAAATCAAATACATCCCGGGAGTCTAGCCCTATCTCTGAAACGGTAGCAGCAGTTTGTATCTAAACCTCATATTTCTCAAATGATAAAACCCCAGGATACATATACTGTATTGGAGCTGTATATGTAATGTTTTAAGAGATATTGAGCTTTACAACTTTTCTATTCACAGTTACTGTTTTCAATTGAGAGACGTGAAATTGGCCTTAATTTCAATGATGACTAGCCCAAAGCCCAAAGTTTGATTTCTGATACTTAAAATGTTCCGTGGTACTTAAAAATTGTCTGAAAGAAATATAAATGATACTATTCCCAAGATAATTTAATGCTCTATATGCTGATAGGTTCAACATTCAATTGTACTTATTTAAACCATTGATGACGTGTTTGTGAAACATACTTTCAAAATACATTTAATCTTGCTCTAACAGGCAACTTGGTTTTCGTCCCGAAGATTTCTTTTCGCGATTCCGACCACACATATTTATAGATCTTATGATCTGGAATACATATCTAGTAATAATACTTACCATTGCTTCGGCACTTGATGAGTTTACCGCTCCACTTCCTCTTAGTGGGAACCCCACATGTCACGGAGTCGTACTTGTCTACGATATACGTGTTGTTGGGGCAAGTGAAGGTGGCCTTGGTACCAGACGGAACCTTCTTAGAGCAGTCGATACCTTGGCTCAGCTTTTCAGTCTTGTGCGAGCAGCTGATTTTCACCGTCTTGGACTTAATCCCAGCACATCCACCGAAGCTCGCTATAAACGCCTAAATAACAATATAAGTAAAGAAGACGCCTCGTATTTGGATTACACGTGTAAAAACATAATATATAACATTAAGGAAAATCAATTCATTATTTGGCAGATAGATGGGTTTATAGTTGCAGTGTCTCATGCGCTGATGAAGCCATGTTTGTAGGTATTATCTGACCCAAATGACTGGTCTTAATCTACTGATTGAAAGAGATAATTACTCCTTCATAAAGTATCCCCTGTATTCACTGATTCTGTAGCAAAATGGTTACAATTAAAATATGAATCAAATGTTTTCATAGTTCGTAGATATTTTTATCTCACACATCAGTCGGCGAGTACCAAACATACAGCATTGTTGCATTGAGGTCCTAAGGTTGGAATTCATAGTCGGCCCCTACACCTAGGGGCGCCCATTGTTGCTATGGCTTTGTTTCCCTGATGGGAAATAACATGCAAACAATTGTTACCTTGGTAACAATGGGCGCCCCTAGGTGTAGGGGCCGACTATGAATTCCAACCTAAGTCTTGGAGGCTGATTGCTGACATGGTAGGGGTTGGCCCATTCCGTTTTATGGAAGCCGTAGTCCCATTACACTATGGGGTGAAACGTGGAGATACTTCGAAAATATTCTCATAGTTATTCGTGTGCTTCATGCATGATCCTAGTATGCACAGATTACTTCTGTAGATGTGTTATTGTGGTAGCCATGCAACTGTGGT